>OX328106.1:53471807-54077069 GCA_946811185.2 Hippopus hippopus | reverse complement strand
AAAACCATGGATTGTTTGTTAATTTGTTGATATTTTCATTTCCGTGCTTCACGAAAAATGATCAGTCGAATAAGGCTAATGTCAAAAGAGTTACGTCCCCTGATGGGTTTTTCCCTATTCAGACAAGTGAAATATCCTTCTTTAAAAAAAGAATACCGACAAACATTTTTGCTAGTTACCTCAAGAAAAATATGTAGTATCATGCGATGCACATAAATATATTTTAAAACGAAAATAGATATGAAAACGAAAGTAATATTATCTGCGGGCCTTAAAAAATAGTGACGTCAGCGAATGGCTTCCTCGATGGCTTGTAATTGTCAAAAAAGCAGTAAAAAATGACGGATATCTCCGGTGAAAAGGTGTCTACTTAAGGATCGCTGGTTGTCATAGGTACATTTTGGTGTTATCTGTTACTAGGGTAAAGGAAATTGTGATCACTCTTCGTTTCGTTGGTGCTTTTGGGTGGGTAGGGCATTTTTGTGTTGTCGCCGGTAATCGAGGCGTTGCATTCCTTGTGTTTCTTTATATACAGGGGAATATTTTTTTCTTATTTATTCATATTTTTTTCATTATAGAATGTCAAATTCCTGTGGTTATTGCGATATGTAATCTATTTTTGCATCTCTTTTCTTCTTTTCTTTCTCTTCTTTGTCGTGCAATATTGGAGGGACATAGACGATTTCAGAATGAACCGCACATATCGCCCCTATCCAAAATAAACACTGACTATTGGTATCCACTTTTTTGTTAACACTCGAAAGAAAGTGTTAAATAACAAATTAATGCTGTATTCCAGTGTTTTTTCGTATTATACCGCAAGCGTGTTCGGATTATTCCGTGCATGGAACAAATAGAAAGTATGAAAACATCTGATTAGTGACGGTTTTCCGCGAATCTCAAAGGCAGATGTCTCATTATACAACGAAAGTATCGGTCGTTTTTGCAGCCGATCTTTCGGTCTAGGATTGGGTTTATTAGCTAAATCTTAGTACAGTACTTTTTTATTACAGCAGGGAAAGTAGATTGCTTTGGGGAAAATCGATTGCTCGGGGGAAAACTACATCTTTGGGGAAAAATTTGCTGAGGGGAAGACGCCGACTATCGGCGTCACTGTCTTAGTAAAAAAGAACCCTGAAAGAGTACAAAACATTGTGGGAAAAGGAGAAAATACAGCAGTCAGAGGTCGGAAATTTATGTAAGGGTACCTCAGAGTTAACTCACAATCCCTTGAAACAGTTTTGCAACAGAGACCCTTACAAATATTCTTTTATTACATTACCTCCCTTGTGATAAAGCCATGACAAATTGTCTTGTCTCATAAATATTTGAGATAAGATTTTGTGATGTCATATGATCACAGTGTGACATTAATATTTAAAGCAATGTATTCCTACTTGTTATTTTCAAAAAGAATTCAGACACAAATTTCTGGCCAATTTTACAATTAAATTTGATGGCCGGACAGGACAAGGGCCAAGATGTTTTGTTTTCGAATTTAAAATGTAAGCTTCCTTTGGGATATTTATATACCAAGTAAACACACAAAGTAGTCAGGAATTCCAATTCATGAACACATCCAGATCTAAAATAAAAGTTTTTGAAATCAATATGAACTGTTATTCCTGCAGTCATTATGAACTATATTTCTTGAGGTAGATTTATGCAATAAAAAGAATCTGTAATTTGATAGTTTTTGATTTAAAATTTTATTTAACTGCCAAGAAATATGTTATTAAACTAGTCAAACACTCACATAACAAAAGTTTTGCTAACTAACATTTTCTTCCTTTTCCTAATGTTTTAAAAAGCCATCTTCCACAGGGTCATTAAAACTCAATCAGATTATAAATCATTGAAATCTCAATTTTCCATTTGGGACTGTTGACAATATTTTTAGGATAATCAAAACAAAGAATAGTTTGTACCTTTCACTTGTTGCTGAGGTAACCTACAGAATATGTCTGGATGTTTCATTACGTCATGTAGTATGTAGTCAGCTAATGGCGAATGACGAAGGTAGAATAGAAATTCTGAATCGTATCTTATCCTTTTATCTGTAGCTGAAATAGAGTTATAACAAAGCATGTTCATTTATCATATTCCTGATGAAATATCAGCTGTATTTTTGTTACGATAGATGATTAATCAATCAAATCTAAATTCACTTTGAAGAAAGTTACCATTATATGGGACAATGAAATCAATTCAAATATTGAAATTTATGTGAAGTTACCGGCCTCAGAGTTACCTCATAATTCCCTGAAACAATTTTGCAACAAGGACTTTTATGGGCATCCTTTTATCACAAAACCTCCCTTGTTTTTAGTGTAATAAAGTCAGGACAAGTTGTATTATCTTACACATATCTGAGATAAGATTTTGTGATGTCATATGAGCATTTTGTTAAGTCTTTACCAAAGAAAAAAAAAATTTTGACTCAACCAAATTGAAAGCATTTGTAGACAACATTGCACAAGTTAACTGCAGCAGTCTAAAGATGACCTCTGTCTTTGACAGTGTAGAAAATATTGTAGGAGAAGGAGAAAATGCTGATTACCAGCATTTTCTCCTTCTCCTACAATTTTTTGAAAAGCCTTCTTGGTCAGGGTTTTTTTAAAATTCAGGATTTTGTAGTAAAGGTCTAAAGTAATGTATTCCTGCTTGTATTTTTCAAAAAGAATTCAGACACATTTTCCAGGCCAATTTTACTATCAAATTAGAGGACCAGACAAAAGCTACAGTATGTTTTATTTTCTTATATAAAATCAAGAAGTCACATGTATACTTTTTTGGACTATACATCCCAGGTGTACACACTAAATGGTGAGATGTTACCAATTATGAAAATTTCCTGACCTGAAATACAGGTTTTTGCAGTCAATATGAACTGTAATTCTGGCAGTCATTATGAAATGTAGTTCTCAAGGTACATTAATGAGACAAAAAGAATCTGAAAATTGTTGGCTTTCAAGAACAGATTTTATTTAATTGTCGAGAAAAAATGTAATAATGCTAGTCAAGCACTCAAAGGACAAAATTTTTTGTTATTTTGTTAACCAGCATTTTTCTTCCTTTTCCTGTAATGTTTTAAAAATCCATCTTCCACAGGGTCATAAAAACTCAATCAGATGATTAATCAATAAAAATCTCATATTTTACATTTGGGACTATTGTCAATATTTTCAGGATGATGAAAACAACAGAACAATATGTACCTTTCAATGGTTGCTGTGGTAACCTACAGAATATGTCAGGATCTTTCATTACCTCTTGTGGTATGTACTCAGCCAATGGTGAATGACGAAGGGAGAGTAGAAATTCTGAATCGTATTTTATACTTTCATCTGTAATTGAAATAGAGTTTATAAATCAAAGTGCTGTCAGCACTGTAATCGGTCGACACTGAATAACTACAGTGGTTTGAAATCACAAATCAAATGGCAGTTGTTTGAACTATGTATGGGATAGACATTTTATAACTGAGTCACGTAGGAACTCTCCGTCCCTTACAAATTAGTAGTTTAACGGAATGCTAAAGATATATGTCTGCCAGTCGACAGCAATAAAACGCAGAATGTAAGTGACTATTCTGACCAGTAATACCGATTTTCAAGCTTTAGATATCGCTCATCATGAATAACAGTACCTGTTATAAAAGATTAAGAAAATATAAATACATGTATTCTTTTATGTAACTTTTGCAACTTTTGAAACTATACTGTAACATATTGTCAGATATTATCAATAATATCCATATTGAATGATGGATATGATGAATAAGTCGTATAGAATGTGCCTGTATTATGACTATCAAAATGATTACTTTTGGCTGCTCGCGTTTATCTTGACAAATTGTCCTACCGTACGTTTTTCGGCTGGCTAAATTGTCCTTGGCAATATTGTTCTGTCCAAAACATCGGCTGGCCAATTTCTCCCACATTACTTTCAAAGCATGTAGTATCTACCAAACCCTCAACCCTTTACCAAATGATGTAATTTTAGACTTGTCCAAAACAAAAGCATTTGCACATGACGAATGAAATGTAGACCAAATTAATGATGATTTGAATCGTTGAAATGGTAAAAAAAACATTGTGAGAAAAGGAGAAAACGACGGTTATTTGCATTTTTCCACAATGTTTTTAACAGCCTTCTTCCTCGGGATCATCAGAAACGGGAAAGTTTGGTTAAAACACTCAGTTATGGCCTTTTATAGTCAGAAGAACAATATCCAAACATTACAATTTCAGTGTCGAGTTTTTTTTTTCATATGAATTATATATAAACAGACAATTAAAATACTCAATATGTATGTCTGTGATACTGATCTGCATTGCATTCAAAAGCGACTATACATGTCACTGGAGAACATGGGCCATTGTATTGAATCATTGTAATGAGCAAGAGCATTACTACAGTAAACCTTGTGCTTTTAATCTGGAATATGGAGAGGATGAGACAAACATGTTACTGAGAGTTTTACACTAAAGCGCTCAATTAATGAAATAGATCTGATAAGCGTGGAAAAGCAGCCTTATTATTGCAGGGTCATTGCTGTCTTGACTACGATATCTCAAGAAATAGGAATAGCAGATCCAAAATTTGAGTGACTGTATGTTCTGTGCAGTCTGGTCTGAATCTGGTCTGAATCTGCGCACTCCGAAGAGGCTTTTTCCCTGGTCAGTTGATTCAGACATGGAGAATATGACGTTAAGTGAGTTTTTTGTGTTGCAGTTTCAGGTTTCAGAAAATGCTCTGTTTAAATCTACCACATGACAAAATGTTGAAAATCTTTCAAATGATGAAAAAACCCTGTGAGGAAAAAGAGAACATGCTTAATACATGTATGCTGTTTTTCCCACTACATTTTTAAAGCCCGACAAGATTGTGTGGCCAACGGTTAATAGACTGATTCCAGTCTTAAGAATGTCATCAAAAAGAAACATGTAAGTGAGCATGTAAAATGCTAGAGCCGTAGCTTTAGGAAGAGGAAGAGGGGCTATGAAAACAATTTAACCCTTAACCTGCTAAATAAGTGAAATCAAACTTTCAAGCTGACAGTAAAAACCCAGTTCTTTACTATTTCAAAGGTTTTTTTTTTTGGAAAAAATATCTTCTTGTCGGATATTAAAGATACAAAATCAGACAGCATGTAGTATACAGTCTGATCTTGATCTACAACGTCCGGAAAAGGTCATAAATTCGCGCTTAGTAGCCCAAGGTTTAATACATCCTAAGCTGAAAGATGCATAATCAAATATATGCTGGTCAGTATTATGAATGGACAGTCTGGTTTCTAAGGTTGAAAGCGTGGGATAACCAGTCCATTCTGAAAATGTTTACGTAATGGCTTCTCCACTAGGGTAATAACTCTTAAACAACTCTACATCCTTTGTCCCACACTGCTTCACACGATTCACCTCGCTTACATTAAACTACCAACGGCAGATTACTTTTTTAAACAGCTTTTACCACCAGCATGTACATCAGTTTGCTCTAAGGCAAAACAGTCTAAATTTTCAAATTCTTTTAAAGCAATGTTTCCTTACAAATTCCGTTTCACTGCAAGTTTATCCTTGCTCGAGGCCAAATGACCTATCATCTTTTCAACACAACGTGTGCTTACATAATCCGATACTCCTGGATTCGCTCTTGTTTCATTCATAAGTTGTTGCTTTATCACTGACACCATTCCTTATCAGGGTTAAAAGTTCAACGTAATAAGGTCACAACAGCTAGTATTAGTGTTATTAGACTGTAGGTAAAAGCTGTCACGAGTTGCAGTTAGATCAGTTTGCCCTCAGCAGAAGGATTTCCGAAATTTGTGGTCTCTCTAATCGTCCGGCTCACGCCGACCGATTAAAAACCACAAGGTAACCTACACAATATGTCAGGATGTTTCATTATCTAATGTGGTATGTAATCAGCTAAAAGTGAATGATGAAGGGAGAGCAGAAATTCTGAATTGTATCTTATACTTTTATCTGTAGCTGAAATAGAGTTATAACAAAGCACGTTCATTTATCATATTCCTGATAAGATATCAGCTGTATTTTTGGTTTATTCCATCGATTACTGTAGATGATTAGCTCTTTACCAAACAACAAAATTTTAGACTAGTCCAAATAGGATGCATTTGCAGACGACAAAATAGATGTGACTGAAAGATTGAAATTTGATTTGGGAAGGGTAGAAAACATCGTGAGAAAAGGAGAAAATGCTGTTACCAGCATTTTCTCCTTTTCCCACAATATTTTCAAAAGGCTTCTTTAACTGGGTAGTAAAAGTTTGGAATTTGTGGCAAAGGTTTAATCAATTAAATCTAAATTTACTTCGGAGAAAATTATAATTATTTGGGACAATGACATCATTTCAAATATGTTTCTGCAAATGATGTCATGGCCTCAAGCTTTTTCACCAGGGATGTTCTGGTAAGGTAATTTTCTCAGGTAGGATGTTTTTGCTTGGAAACTCTAAACTATGCAACATTAAATAGTTGCGTAATGTTTAGAAATATTTTTCCCCTTTCCAGAAAGTTCCTAAAATGTTTTCAAAAGCTGTCTTTGTCAGGGTCATGAAACATTGAATCATTGGTAAAAACTTAAAAATTTCTAATGTTTTTTTTTCTACATACCATATTGTCTCCTCATAAAGCCCATGGGGGCCATTTTCCAAAAGAAGGGCGATTAATAGCTTGAGTAAAACAAGAGGGCCAAGATGGCCCTGGATTGTTCACCTGAATTTCTGTGAGGACCATAGCCAATTTTTTTTCAAGTATTGAAATTTTGGAAACAAAATCATTATTTTGCCAAGCAATTTTGAAAAGGTCACCTGAAAAGATCATTTCAAAATCTGTCACCACCCCTACAATCAT
Source organism: Hippopus hippopus (assembly GCA_946811185.2). Taxonomy (NCBI): domain Eukaryota; kingdom Metazoa; phylum Mollusca; class Bivalvia; order Cardiida; family Cardiidae; genus Hippopus; species Hippopus hippopus. The sequence continues at coordinate 54,070,192 of OX328106.1, read as the reverse complement.
CACCACAGCCATGTTTTTGACGAATCAGAATTCTGCAAGTAAATTTTTGGATAGGTCACCCAAGGACCTTTTCTTGAACAAGAGCACATGCCCAATAGTGGCTAAAAATATTATGTAGAACAAGAGCACTGCATGCGGGTGCCACTGATTGGCTGTTGGGTGCTGGATAGTAAGTTAAAATTCTACGTCGAAAAAGGTCTGTCCTTGTTGTACGGGTTGCTCTTTTACTAGTGAACAATTACTCCAAGTTTCAAGTACATGTGTTGAGTGGAAGCCGAGATATAAAAAAATATCAAAGTTTTTGCACAACGACAACTACAACAACGCAGACGATGACAACAGGGCTATGACAATACCTTGATGTTTTCTTTGAAAACAGCCGAGCTAAAAAAGGGGCATAATATAAGGGTCATTTCTGTGAAATTATTTCAAAATCTGACTGGTGGTTTCAGAGAAGAATTCTTAAGAATTTCTTCATGTCCATATAGCGCAAATAGCCCCCCACCACCACAGCCATGTTTCTTGACAGATCAAAATTTCGCGAACATTTTTCAAAAGGGGCACCCAAGGAACATTTCTGCGAAATCATTTCAAAATCTGGTGAGTGATTTAAGAGAAGAAGAGTTTCAAAGAATTTCTTCAAGTCCAAACAGTGCAAAAAGCCCCCCACCACCACCACGGCCATGTTTTTCGACGGATCAAAATTTCTCAAACAAGTTTTCAAAAGGGTCACCCAAGGAACATTTCTGTGAAATTATTTCAAAATCTGACCTGTGGTTTCAGAGGAGAAGATTTTTAAAGAATTTCGTAGAAAATTCCATTTGGTTGCCATGGCAAGCAGAGTTTTTGATGGAATCAAATTCTGTGAACAATTTTAAAAGGAACCTCCCAAGGTACATTCCAGCCAAGTTTGGTCCAAATTGGCCAAGCGGTTTAGGAGGAGAAGATGTTTAAAAAATTGTTGACGCCACACGACGGAGGATGGACGACGGACACAACATGATCCTAAAAGCTCCCCTTGAGCATGTTGTGCTCAGGTGAGCTAACAACAGAGAATTTCCCAGGACAATGATAACATTACCTTTCTGGTTTTAGTCAGTACCTACTGCAAAGTGATTGCCATTTTGAGAAACCTGCTGTATTAATGCAGAATATTGATTTGACCGCAAATCGTGATTCATTTGGGCATTAAATAGCATTCACAATGAATGTGAGACTTTGGTCTTCCGTACTTTTAATTTCTTAAAGTTTTTCTGAGTCAGCTGACAAATTTTGTATTACTCAAAGTTTAATAACGTTTTCAGAAGTGTAACTACATATTCTCATAGTTAGGTGTTTATGACATCAATTTGTAAAGTAATTAGGATTATGTCGATACTGTAAGTTTATTCCAGCTGATTTATTTCAACTTTAGTGTGGATTGGCTGTCAGGTAAGCCCATTTTTGGTTAAAAAAAAGCTGGGGCAGCATTAATTAGAGGGGGAGCAATAACAAGAGACATCAAGGTATTCACACATACTTGAAGCAGTTACATCTGCAGCACTTGTATCATCTGTGGCCACTTTTATTGTCACATCTTCAGGATCTTCCATAAGGTCTGCTTTGAGATCAGTATCAGCTTCTCCCTTGGCTACAAGCAAAATTTTAACACTTACTGTGCAACATGAATGAAATTACAGTATTTAATCCTGGAGATGCTTTTAACAAATTGGAAATGAAACACATAACAGTAGTCAGATTATGACACAAACTTTCCATCTTTCAGCCAATGTAGCCTAAAAACCTTAAAGATACGTCTTTACAGCCAGAGATTAAACAAACACTGTTAAAACTTGAGAGTGTGTAGAATCTAATCAGCTGTATAACTGATTGATTGAATTGGAGTTTAAAGCCATTTTAACAGCTAAGGTCATATTACAGTGATCGGTACACCTACACATGTGTTTCCTGGTTTTCTCACACCAGTACTGAAACAACTTTCTTTCCAAGTCAATGACTACTTTCTCACATGCATCAGAGGTGAGAGGCGAAAAATCTCTGGAAAGAAATTTGCCTCAATTATCTGGAAAGAAAGTTTGCCTCAACTGGGTATCAAACTCACAACCACGAGGTCACAAGTCCGATACGCTAACTACTGAGCTACCTGGGCAGGCTCAGCTGTGTAAACATAGATAAAAATCAATATAAGGTGTTTTGAACAGAGAAACTCAAGGGATTTGTCTTTGATTTAAATCAGAAACGACCTAAGTGATGTCTTTGATAGCCTTCAGAGAATGAAATGCATTTTCTATCCTTTGTAATCTGTGCAGCCTTGCCACCACCAGGGGCAATATTTGGCATGGAGATACAAAAATGATTAAATAGAGGATAATCAACTGGTGGTGTGTGATATTAAAAATCTGTCACTAGAATGAGATGTGATGCGGTTGAAAAATGAGTCCGAAGGACGAGTTTTTTAACCGTATCAAACCCCATTCGAGTGACAGATTTTTAATATCACACACTCGAGGGTATGTTACGTCATCTATCTCTCCATTTGAAGGCATGCATTGCTTTGCACCTTTACAATTTTAAACCAGCCATATGAAATTAGAAGAAGAAACAGTTAACCGTTTAATTATGACAATTTTAAGACTTTGCCAAATTAAAAACATCTCCATATGACAAATACTAAATTGGTATAAAAGATCTTAGGTTTTCTGAAAGGACAGAAAACAATAGAAAAAGGAGAAAATGCTGGCTGGTAGTATTTTCTCGTTTTTCCACAGTATTTTCAAAGAGCTGTCTTCCACAAAAGCTATCTTCTTTTCTCGAAATGTTTCAAAAGATTTCTCCCACACGGTCGTGAACTCGGGGTTGTTTGGAAAGACTGTACCAAAAATCTTTTCACTGTGCTATTGTTTACTAAAGATGTTTAAAGCAGAGACAGAAACATTAGACTGTGAGAAATATAGGGAAAAAAGTAGTTCCGGCAAACATTCTAAAACTATATCATCACTAGTGACGATACCATATCATCACTAGTGATGTTATTCACTGTGAAAAACTGAAAAAATAATACACTGAGAAATCCCAGTAATTCACTGATAGGAATATAATAAAGTTTCATAAAATAAAAATGAAGTTGGCTAAAAAACTGAATGAAAATGAGTAAAGATGTATCTTTAAAAGTGGGAAAAAAAACTAAAACATGAGCATGATTTTACATAAAATAGTAAGTCAAAACTTCCAACTGTGTTCGAAGGTGATGGATATAAACATTACTTTCATGGATACTACAGTACATAGGTATTTGTTCAAACAATTATGTGTAGATCTACCTTAACCCTTTACCAAATGACAAAATTCTAGACTTGTCCCAGTTTAAAGCAATTGCAGTCGCGAAAATAAAGATGCCTCAAAAATTGAAATTTGGATTGGGAAGGGTAGAAAAAACCTTGTGGGAAAAGGAGAAAATGCTGGTTACCAGCATTTTCTCCTTTTCCCACAATGTTTTCAAAAGCTTTCTTTCACAGGATTGTTAAAGGTTGGGGTTAAGTAGTAAAGGATTAACTCTTTACCAAACAATGCTGAGCTTTGACAACCCTGAGAATGAAGGCCTTTGAAAGCTTTGTGGGTAAAAGAAAAATAATGTTGATTAAAGGTTCAATTGGCTCACCTGAGAGTACATGTTCACCAACACTGCTTGCTTCAGGCATTCTTTTATCAGACTGGTAAACAGCTACCTGCTTCTCTGTTGTTGTCTGAGTCATAATTTCTGTTAATTATAAATTAGCTGTACTCTTGCAAAAGGGGGTTTAATGCATCTGCAAAAAGTATCGACCCATGTCAGCCTGCGAAGTCCACGCAGGCTGACCTGAGCCGAAACTTTTTGCTATTGGTCAATTTTATCTATGCCCAAGTACCGGTCTATCTCATGAATAAGTTGGTTGTTTGAAAAAAAGGCTATTATGGATCCATAACTATGCGGTGGCTTGATTGTATAATGAATGACGGAGGTGCATTAACCCATTACCACAAAATCCCTACTTTTGACGACCCTGAGAAAAAAGCCGTTGGAAAACATTGTGGGAAAAGGAGAAAATGCTGGTAACCAGCATTTTCTCCTTTTCCCACAATGTTTTCTACCCTTCACAAAACAAATTTCAGATTTTCAGTCACTTTTATTTTATCGTCTGCAAATGCTTTCAATTTGGACAAACCTAAAATTTTGTCGTTTGGTAAAGAGTTAATCCCCCTTTCGCCTGAGCATGGCTCAAAATCAGACCATATACATATACACTGTAGCTGCAACATAAATAAGAGCACCATATGCCTATGCAAAAGCTACACTGCAGTCGCTTTTAGTGAAAATTTTAAGTTAAAAAGGGATAAAACTGTGTCAAAAACATTTTGATGGTTACCTGTCCCTGTTGTACGACTTCCTCTAGTTAACAACCAGTCAAAATTTGAGGTAAAAATCTGCAGTAATGACAGAGATATTAAGAAAATAAAGAATTTTTTGCTTGAAAACCTGGACGACAATGACGCACACGAAGATGCCAAGGCTACAACAATACCTCGATATTTCCTTCAAAAACAACTATGTCAAACAGGAGAGATTTTTTGGAAAATGACCAAAAACATCTTCCTGTCTTAACTGTCTACCACACAATTCTAAGTTTTAATGACCCTGAAAGAAAAGGCTTAGAAAACATTGTGAGTAAAGAAGAAAATGCTAGTAACTAGCATTATTTCCTTTTCCCACAATGCTTTCAAACATTTAAAGACAAACATCTTCATTTCAGTCACCTTTTAAATGACATCTGGGTCTGTATTCACCAACAATTTATAAGAACATTCTTTGTCTTGGTCTGTAGATTTTTCCAAATTCGAAATTAGCACATCTTCTGATTGACTAAACCAAATGGTTTAGCCAATCAGAAGCTGTGTCACTTTTAAATTTGAAAAATCTTGGAAACTAAGATAAAGAACGATCTTAAGGTTGTTCGTGAATACGGACCCTAGAAATGCTTTCAGTTTGGCCATGTCTAAAATTTTTGTCATTTTGGTAAAGAGTACATAGAACCTGTACAGTCACACATGTACACATTTGTTAGATGTGATTTTTTATCACAAATTTTATTCAGACAGACTTCTAGCAATGGTGGTAGATATAGAGGATATTTGTTTTTTACGGTGAAAGATCTAAAGTTATTTCATCAAGTGAACATAATCGGTTTTATTTTCACAAGTGGCGCAGCCACAAGTGAAAATATTACCGATGGTGTTCACAAGATGAAATAAATTTCCATCTTTCACCGAAAAAAAGAATATTCTACTTATTTCATGCTGGGGGGGGGGACTTAATCAAAATCCAGTAGAGTTCTTTTTGGTTATTCCCCGTGGCATTACCCCTCCGCATAGCAACGCATTACAATAAATTACGTCAAGCACGAGAAATGTAAGTTAAATTACGTCATATTTCCATCTGGTTGTGAGGCACCTAGGCATTTTACCTGGGTAACTAGTGTGCGGGAACAACTGTTTCCACCTTCAATTGAAGAGTCAGAATATAAAAATTGGTATTTTCACTGGTCGTAACCATGAAATATCAAAAAATATTTCGCCGATATTTCTCGATAACCTACCAGAAAGCATGAAATAAACTGTTATATTCTCTAAGCTAGGCCCAAGTAACTCAGCCACTAATCCAAAAGCCATAATAATACTGAAGTTGCAGGGTTGAACCCTTAGCTTGGCTAACAAGACTAACACTCAATAAGAAGCCCTCTTACTCCTGGGTCTGTTGAAACCAAGTTTGTAGGAAAGCCATCAATGGTTTTGAAATAAATATTGTGTTTAATGGTAAAGTAACATCAGAATTGCATCGATATGACAGTGTTTTGACAGTGGTATAGGAGATACATGTATTACAGCTATTAATTGTCTATCTTCTTGAGACATATGAAACTATCAGAATTCTCTACACTTGTAAAAATATCTTTTTATTATTATGACATAACATAGAACTTTTGAAAAATGCAGTTACCTTTACAAACAGGGCCATGATGGCCCCACATTGCTCCACTTTCCTATAAATATAAAATGCCATACACTGATACTGGCATCAAGAGAGACTTTTTTCATGTAAGAAGTGTGTACTGCAATTAAATTTCAAAGAGTACATAAGCCCAGCCCAAAAAGTATTGTATATTTTTCATATTCCAAGGTGATAACAGTGAACACAAGTAGGTCTCACTGAGTATCATTCATACCAAATATCATTGAATACTCTGACAGGAACACTTTCAAAACTTAGAAGCAGAAAAAACCCTTTCATCAGCATAAATGGTAATCTTTTTGAAATTTACAAAATAAAATGATACAAACCTCAAATCATGTTAAAAAGTGAACTCATCTGAGCATAACAGTTAGGATATAGATGAATCATTATCATTGAAAGCTAAACATTTTCTATCCCAAAACACTTGAGTATGCAAGAGCAAACATGTTACAGTGCAGGGTGATAATCAAGGGGAAAAAAATTGTAAACTAAATGTATATAATAAGAAAACAAGAGGGCCAAGATGGCCCTGGATCGCTCACCTGAATTTTTGAGAGGACCATAGCCAATTTTTTTGAGGTATTGAAACTTTGGAAACAAAATCATTATTTTGCCAAGCAATTTTGAAAAGGTCACCTGTAAAAGTCATTTCAAAATCTGTCACCACCCCTACAATCATCACCACAGCAATGATTTTGATGAATCAGAATTCTGCAAATAAATTTTTGGATAGATCACGAAAGGACAATTTCTTGAAGAAGAGCACATGCTCAATAGTGACTAAAAACATAAGTCGAACAAGAGAACCACATGCAGGTGCCAACAATTGGCTGTTGTTTTTTGATGGATAAAAATTTCCCTAACAATTTTTGAAAAGGGTCACCCTAGGAACATTTCTGTGAAATTATTTCAAAATCTGACCAGCCGTTCCAGAGAAGAAGAATTGAGAAATTCCTCTTCATGTCCCTATAGTGCAAATAGCCCCCACCACCAGAGCCATGTTTCTTGACAGATCACAATTTTGTGAACACTTTTTGAAAAGAGTCACCTAAGGAACATTTCTGTGAAATTATTTCAAAATCTGACCTGCAGTTTCAGAGAAGAAGATTTTTTTAGAATTTCTTCATGTCCATATACTGTAAATAGCCCACAGCCATGAGAGCCATGTTTCTTGATGGATCAAAATTTCTCGAACAATTTGCGAAAAGGGTCATCCAAGGAACATTGCTGTGAAATTATTTCAAAATCTGACCAGCGGTTTCAGAGAAGAAAAATTTTTAAGAATTTCTTCATGTCCATATAGTGCAGGTAGCCCACAGCCATCAGAGCCATGTTTCTTGATGGATCAAAATTTTGCAAACACTTTTTGAAAAGGGTCACAAAAGGAACATTTCTGTGAAATTATTTCAAAATCTGACAAGTCTTTCCTGAAAAGAAGAATTTTTAAGAATTTCTTCATGGCCGTATAGTGCAAGTAGCCCCCAGTCACCAGAGCCATGTTTCTTGACGGATCAAAATTTCGCGAACACTTTTTGAAAAGGGGCACCTAAGGAACATCTCTGTGAAATTATTTCAAAATCTGACCAGCGGTTTCAGAGAAGAAGAATTTTTAAGAATTTCTTCATTTCCGTATAGTGCATGTAGCCCCCAGTCACCAGAGCCATGTTTCTTGACAGATCAAAATTTCGCGAACAAGTTTTGAAAAGGGTCACAAAAGGAACAACTCTGTGAAATTATTTCAAAATCTGACCAGCCGTTTCAGAGAAGAAGAATTTTTAAGAATTTCTTTATATACGTATAGTGCAAGTAGCCCCCAGTCACCAGAGCCATGTTTCTTGACGGATCAAAATTTCGCAAACAGTTTTGAAAAGGGTCATCCAAGGAAAATCTCTGTGAAATTATTTCAAAATCTGACTGGCGGTTTCAGAGGAGAAGATTTTTACAGAATTTCTTAGAAAATTCCATTTGGTTGCCATGTCAACCAGAGTTTTTGATGGAATCAAATTCTGTGAACACTTTTTAAAGAGGACCTCCCAAGGAACATTCCAGTCAAGTTTGATCCAAATTGGCCCAGCGGTTTAGGAAGAGATGATGTTTAATGAATTGTTGACGACGGATGACGGACCCCTGGTGATCCTAAAAGCTCCCCTTGAGCACGTTGTGCTCAGGTGAGCTAAAAAGGAATTACTTCCCTTGATCAGTATAAGCTTAACTGAAGCTTGTCATGAACTACATGTATAATAAAGCACAGCACACAGCAGCCATGTTCTTTGCCAGATCAAAATTATTTCAAGGAATCTGATAGAGGTCAACCACCAGATCATTTATTCCTATTTGTTGAGAATTCAACCTTGTTGTTTTGGAGAAGATTTCTAAACACTTTTATTTTTTTTCATGTTGGTATCCTGGCATCCTCGGAACCCAGGTTTGAGGCATTACGTTACTCTCCATGCATTACGGAATGAATCGAAACTGGGTCAACGAGGATGGTTTCCTGGGCAACTAGATTTTTTTTATAGAAACAAATTCTTTTAGGAGTTCTAAAGTGGACAATAGCAGGATCATTTCTGTAAAGTTTGGCCAATAATGGATTCGTAGTTTCAGACTTTTTTAACTCTTTACCAAACAACAAAACGTTAGACCGGTCCAAATTGAAAGCATTTGCAAATGAAAAAATAAATGTAGTTGAAAAAATGAAATTTGTTGTTCGAATAGTAGAAAACATTGTGGGAAAAGGAGAAAATGCTGGTCACCAGCATTTTATCCTTTTCCCACAATGTTTTCAAAAGGTTTCTTTCATAGGGTCGTTAAAAGTTGGGATTGTGTGGTAAAGGTTTAAATGAAAAGGTACTCATACTTGGATGCATACACAAAGACACGCATGCTGGACATACATGTATACTGTTAGTCATGACATAATCTCAATAGTCTTGGTTCTAATGGAGCTAAAATATGAATACAAAGTCAAATACAAATGATGATATACTTAGAAACAAGTCTGGTTCCAGTGTTTTTGCCAGATCTTCATGGTGACAGTCAATGAGAGCTAGTAAAAAGTATCTGAACCAGTCCTCCATGCGAGATGGCAGGTATGACAGAAGTAAATAAGTAGCCATCATTGCTCCATGATTTATGTTCTCTGCTAGAACAATTTGCTTCTCTTCCCCTCCTATGACTCCATATTTCATCAGATGGGGCAGAATTTCCACTGGATTCAGTTGCTGAATTATTGTAGGGGTAAACAAGTCCAAAATCTTCTCGTCATACAGCTCATTTGGAACATATTTCCCAGATAATATGTTCACCACTTTTGGATAATCTGTAGAAATCAAAAGCTAATATCAGTGTTTTTGCCGAAAATTTCTTACAAAGGACAAGCCTGAACTATCAGTCATTCAACCTTTAACCTTTCACCACACAATTCTGAGTTTTAAAGACCCTGAGAAGTACTGTACAACCTTTTGAAAACAATGTGGGAAAAGGAGAAAATGCTAAAATAAGATATTCTGTACTCACATGGTAGTATAAAAGTGATTTCATTTGATGTTAAATTGTAGGGGTGAAATAACAAATTGTATCCATTATTTGAATGGTATCCAATGCCATGGCATTCCACAACCTTGCTTCAGAGACAATTAAATTAATGTCTTCAGTAAGTCATATACAACACAAATGCAAAGTTACTAGATCTGTACCTTGACCTTTGACTTACCTTACCCAAATATGATTGGCTTTATGTCAGGATGATCTTAATTCAAGTGAAATCACATTTGTCCATCTTGTGCAAAGTTGTCAAAAAAGAAGAGCTCGGTGATACAATTGTACCCCATAGCATGCCCAAGATGGCTATTATGGACAATGTAGATCAAGATCACACATTAACACCCCCCACCCCCATTTTTGTTAGCTCTTGAAAACACTGGTCAGGACATATTAACCATTATAGTATTAGTCCCTAATCATTCAGTTGTTTATGAGATAAACATCAGGCTGCACATAGCCTGCAGTCTGATCTTGGATCACAGCTTGTTTGGCAGATATTCTGGCAAAAACAGTCTTGATTTGTTTGTTTGTTTGTTTGTTTGTTTGTTTGTTTGTTTGTTTGTTTGAATGGTGTTTTAAGCCACTTTCAACATTATTTCAGTCATATCACAGGGACAGCTCACTTATGCATGTTTTCTTGGGTTTCACCAGTACTAGGCTGGGGCTCTGAAGTGTCTTACACCAAGGAAACTCCTGTGAAAGACCCAGTGGAGCCAAACACAGTCTTGAAATTGCAATATCTTTATATGTATTTTTAGCTTTGTCTGAGAATGTATATATGTAATTGAACCAAGCTATAGGGGCTTAATGCATCTTAATCATGCTTGATACTAAGCAAGTCATCATATAAATATAATGCTGAATAATCCACTGGATGTTTTCAGTCTAGAAATTGGACCAAAATGAGTGCCATTTCAAGCTTTCATCTCTGCTTTCTCATTTAAGTGAACTGTGTGGATCATAGATCAGAATGTACATCTGTGTAGTAAATGTGTAGTAATGCACATTTGTGCATTCTGATCTTGATCTACACTAGCCACAGAGGCAACTATGAAAAAAATATGAAAAGTGATATAAATCTTTACAGTAATCGAAGGGTTTCCTTCTTTACTCTGTATAGATCAGCCATATTGAATGAGGGAAAAATGAGTGAATTTTTATATCTATTTTTAGCTAGATCTATGCCTAATACGAAGGAATGTTCAAGAACACATGACTTATTGATGGTTGTTGGCGGGAGTAAATAATCTATGGCTGTAGCAGACGACATGTTTACTACATAAAAAGGGAGGAGGTAAACTTTTGGAATATGTTTTTAGCTATGGAGTACAAGAATGTGTGACATAGGTAATTGTCCTGTCTGGAGCAGGCAACTAAGGATTCACTATACAAAAACAAGAGGGCCATGATGGCCCTGGATCGCTCACCTGAGTCAATCGGCGAAATTTCACTCCACGTGCATAATTCAATTGTCAGGTCAATTGAGCTTAAAATGTGGTATCTAGAGGGTCCACAAGGAGTTTCCGTAAGTTGGCATAGTGACCTACTTTATCACCATAGGTGGCCCAATTTAGAACTCATCAAAAATTGATCAAGACAAACATTCTGAGCAGTTTTCAAGTTAATTGAGCAAGAAATGTGGCCTCTAAAGTGCCCACAAGGTATTTCTTTAATTTGACTTAGTGACCTAGATTATGAACCCAGTTGACTCAATTTCAAACTCATCCGATATTTTATCAAGACAAACATTCTGACCAATTTTCAAGTCAATTGAGCAAGAAATGTGGCCTCTAGAGTGCCCTAAAGGTATTTCTTTCATTTGACCTAGTGACCTAGATTATGACCCCAGGTGACCCAATTTTGAACACATTTTCATTTCATCAAGAGTAACATTTTGATTAATTTTCAAATCAATTGAACAATAAATGTGGCCCCTAGAGTGCCCTAGAGTTAAATTTCTTTAATTTGACCTAGTAACCTAGTTTATGATCCCAGTTGACCCAAATTCAGAATCCTGTGAGATTCTATCAAGATAAACATTCTGACCAATTTTCAAGTCAATTGAGCAAAACATGTGGCCTCTAGAATGCCCACAAGGTATTTCTTTAATTTAACCTAGTGACCTAGTTTATGACCCCAGGTGACCCAATTTTTAACTCACTAAACATGTTGTGCTCAGGTTGGCTAACAAACTTAGAACAGGTTCACTACATACCAAATATCAAAGCTCTACGCCTTCCAGTTTCAGCAAAGAAGAATTTTAAAGTTTTCCTTCTTTGTGCCTATGTGTGAAATTGTGACCCCTGGGGCGGGGCCAGTTTTGATCCCAGCGGCATCATTTGAACAAACTTGGTAGAGGTCCACTAGGAGATGCTACATACTAAATATCAAAGCTCTACACCGTCCCGTTTTAGAGAAGAAGAATTTTAAAGTTTTCCTTCTTAGTTCGTATGTTTCGAACTTGTAACCCCAGGGCAGGGCCAATTTTCACCCAAGGGGCATCATATGAACAATCTTGGTAGAGGTCAACTAAGAGATGCTACATACCAAAAATCAAAGTTCTACGCCTTCCAGTTTCAGATAAGAAGAATTTTAAAGTTTTCCTTCTTTGTTCCTTTGTTCAAACTTGTGACCTCCGGGGCAGGGCGAGTTTGGACCCCAGGGGCATCATATGAACAAACTTGTTAGAGGTCAACTAGGAGATGCTACATACAAAATATCAAAGCTCTACACCTTCTAGTTTCAGAGAAGAAGAATTTTAAAGTTTTCCTTTTTTGTTCCCATGTTCAAACTTGTGACCCCTGGGGCGGGGCCAGTTTGGACCCCAGGGGCATCGTATGAACAAACTTGGTAGAGGTCCACTAGGAAATGCTATATACAAAATATCAAAGCTCTACTCCTTCCAGTTTCAGAGAAGAAGAATTTTAAATTTTTCCTTCTTAGTTCCTATGTTTCGAACTTGTGACCCCCGGGGCGGGGCCAGTTTTGACCCCAGGGGCATCATATGAATAAATTTGGTAGAGGTCAACTAGGAAATGCTACATACTAAATGTCAAAGCTCTATGCCTTCTAGTTTCAGAGAAGAAGAATTTTAAAGTTTACCTTTTTTGTTCCCATGTTCAAACTTGTGACCCCCGGGGCGGGGCCAGTTTTGACCCCAGGGGCATCATATGAACAAACTTGGTAGAGGTCTACTAGGAGATGCTACATACAAAATATCAAAGCTCTACGCCTTCCAAATTCAGAGAAGAAGAATTTTAAAGTTTTCCTTCTTTGTTCCTCTGTTTCGAACTTGTGACCCCCGGGGCGGGGCCAGTTTGGACCCCAGGGGATTCATATGAACAAACTTGGTAGAGGTCTACTAGGAGATGCTACATACAAAATATCAAAGCTCTACGCCTTCCAGTTTCAGAGAAGAAGAATTTTAAAGTTTTCCTTCTTTGTTCCTACGTTTTGAACTTGTGACCCCCATGGCGGGGCCAGTTTTGACCCCAGGGGCATCATATGAATAAACTTGGTAGAGGTCCACTAGGAGATTCTACATACCAAAAATCAAAGCTCTACGCCTTCCACTTTCAGATAAGAAGAATTTTAAAGTTTTCCTACTTTGTTCCTTTGTTCGAACTTGTGACCCTTGGGGCGGGGCCAGTTTTGACCCCAGGGGCATCATATGAACAAACTTGTTAGAGGTCAACTAGGAGATGCTACATACCTAATATCAAAGCTCTACGCCTTCCAGTTTCGGAGAAGAAGAATTTTAAAGTTTTCCTTTTTTGTTCCCATGTTCAAACTTGTTATCCCCGGGGCGGGGCCAGTTTTGACCCCAGGGGCATCATATGAACAAACTTGTTAGAGGTCAACTAGGAGATGCTACATACCTAATATCAAAGCTCTACGCCTTCCAGTTTCGGAGAAGAAGAATTTTAAAGTTTTCCTTTTTTGTTCCCATGTTCAAACTTGTTATCCCCGGGGCGGGGCCAGTTTTGACCCCAGGGGCATCATGTGAACAAACTTGTTAGAGGTCAACTAGGAGATGCTACATACAAAATATCAAAGCTCTACACCTTCTAGTTTCAGAGAAGAAGAATTTTAAAGTTTTTTTTTTTCTGTTCCCATGTTCAAACTTGTGACCCCTGGGGCAGGGCCAGTTTGGACCCCAGGGGCATCGTATGAACAAACTTGGTAGAGGTCCACTAGGAAATGCTACATACAAAATATCAAAGCTCTACTCCTTCGAGTTTCAGAGAAGAAGAATTTTAAAGTTTTCCTTCTTTGTTCCTATGTTTTGAACTTGTGACCCCCATGGCGGGGCCAGTTTTGACCCCAGGAGCATCATATGAACAAACTTGTTAGAGGTCATCTAGGAGATGCTACATACAAAATATCAAAACTCTACGCCTTCCAGTTTCGGAGAAGAAGAATTTTAAAGTTTTCCTTTTTTGTTCCCATGTTCAAACTTGTGACCCCCGGGGCGGGGCCAGTTTTGACCCCAGGGGCATCATATGAACAAACTTGGTAGAGGTCTACTAGGAGATGCTACATACAAAATATCAAAGCTCTACGCCTTCCAGTTTCAGAGAAGAAGAATTTTAAAGTTTTCCTTCTTTGTTCCTCTGTTTCGAACTTGTGACCCCCGGGGCGGGGCCAGTTTGGACCCCAGGGGCATCATATGAACAAACTTGTTAGAGGTCAACTAGGAGATGCTACATACCAAATATCAAAGCTCTACACCTTCTAGTTTCAGAGGAGAAGATTTTCCAAGATTTTGCTTTTTTTTCCTTTCTGTTGTTAAGGGTGGAATTCAATTCTTTCAACAACTTTAGTTCCTATGTTTCGAACTTGTAACCCCAGGGCAGGGCCAGTTTTGACCCCAGGGGCATCATATGAACAATCTTGGTAGAGGTCAACTAAGAGATGCTACATACCAAAAATCAAAGTTCTACGCCTTCCAGTTTCAGATAAGAAGAATTTTAAAGTTTTCCTACTTTGTTCCTTTGTTCAAACTTGTGACCCCCGGGGCAGGGCGAGTTTGGACCCCAGGGGCATCATATGAACAAACTTGTTAGAGGTCAACTGGGAGATGCTACATACAAAATATCGAAGCTCTACACCTTCTAGTTTCAGAGCAGAAGAATTTTAAAGTTTTCCTTTTTTGTTCCCATGTTCAAACTTGTGACCCCTGGGGCAGGGCCAGTTTAGACCCCAGGGGCATCGTATGAACAAACTTGGTAGAGGTCCACTAGGAAATGCTACATACTAAATATCAAAGCTCTATGCCTTCTAGTTTCAGAGAAGAAGAATTTTAAAGTTTTCCTTCTTTGTTCCTATGTTTTGAACTTGTGACCCCCATGGCGGGGCCAGTTTTGACCCCAGGGCATCATATGAATAAACTTGGTAGAGGTCCACTAGGAGATTCTACATACCAAAAATCAAAGCTCTACGCCTTCCACTTTCAGATAAGAAGAATTTTAAAGTTTTCCTACTTTGTTCCTTTGTTCGAACTTGTGACCCTTGGGGCGGGGCCAGTTTTGACCCCAGGGGCATCATATGAACAAACTTGTTAGAGGTCAACTAGGAGATGCTACATACCAAATATCAAAGCTCTACGCCTTCCAGTTTCAGAGAAGAAGAATTTTAAAGTTTTCCTTTTTTGTTCCCATGTTCAAACTTGTGACCCCCGGGGCGGGGCCAGTTTTGACCCCAGGGGCATCATATGAACAAACTTGGTAGAGGTCTACTAGGAGATGCTACATACAAAATATCAAAGCTCTACGCCTTCCAGTTTCAGAGAAGAAGCATTTTAAAATTTTCCTTCTTTGTTCCTATGTTTCGAACTTGTGACCCCCGATACGGGGCCAGTTTTGACCCCAGGGGCATCATATGAACAAACTTGTTAGAGGTCAACTAGGAGATGCTACATACAAAATATCAAAGCTCTACACCTTCTAGTTTCAGAGGAGAAAATTTTCAAAGATTTTGCATTTTTTTCCTTTCTGTTGTTAAGGGTGGAATTCAATTCTTTGAACAAGTTTGGTAGAGCTTCACTCAAGGAACATCCCTGCCAGGTTTCATCAAGATTGGCCCAGTGGTTTAGGAGAAGAAGATGTTTAAAGAAATTGTGGACAGATGCCGGACGCCGGATGACAGACGACGGACGCCGGACATAGGGCAATCACAATAGCTCACTTTGAGCATGTTGTGCTCAGGTGAGCTAAAAACAAGAGGGCAATGATGGCCCTGTATCACTCCACTGGCTAACAAGTAGAACCACTATATGCCAAACTTTATAATACTTGGCAAATTGGTTTTGAACATGAGATCCCTAAAACAGGACTAAAATTGGTAGCCCTAAGTCTTATGGTCAGTAAAAAGAAGATTTCTAAAGTTTTCAATATATAAGCCCATGTAAAACTTCTGACCCCTGGGGCGGGATCAAATTCAACCATAGGGCTATAATTTGGGCACTCTTGGTAAAGGCCCACTAGATAAAGCTACATGCAAAATTTGGTAGCCCTAGGCTTTATGACCACGTACAGGGAGATTTCTAAAGTTTTCACCATATATGCCCATGTAATACTTGTGACCCCCGGGGTGGGGCCAAATTCGAACCCAGAGCTATGATTTGGGCACTTTTGGTAGGCTCGCTAGATAAAGGCACATGCAAAATTTGGTAGCCCTAGGCTTTACGGCTAGGTGCAGGGAGACTTCTAAAGTTTTCTCTATATAAGCCCATGTAAAATTTGTGAACCCTGGGGCAGGGTCAAATTTGACCCCAGGGCTATAATTTGGGTACTCTTGGTAGAGGCCCACTAGATAAAGCCACATGCAAAATTTGGTAGCCCTAGGCCTTATGGTTAGGTGCAGGGAGACTAAAGTTTTCTCTATAGAACCCCGTGTAAAACTTGTGAACCCTGGGGTGGGGCCAATTTTGACCCCAGGGCTATAATTTGAAGAAACTTGATAGAAGTCTACTAGATAAAGCTACATGCCAAATTTGGTAGCCCTAGGCCTTCAGGTTTCAGACAAGAAGATTTTAAAAGATTTCCAATATTTTTTAGTTTTGTTGCCATGGCAACCAGAGATTTTGAAGGAATCAAATTCTTTCAAGAAATCTGAAGAGGACCATGGCAGGATCATTTCTGTGAAGTTTCATCAAAATTGGATGGGTAGTTTCAGAGAAGAAGATGTTTGAAATAAAAGTTAATGCACACACACACGCATGCACGCACGAATGGACTTACAACGGACACTGGGCCATGACATAAGTGGAGCTAAAAAATAGTGGAAAAAGGCATTTAGGAAGTAGACTCTTATCTCTTCTTTTCAATGGGCTATAGTATGTTGACAACTTCAAAAACAAGAGGGCCAAGATGGCCCTGGATCGCTCACCTGAATTTTTGAGAGGACCATAACCAACTTTTTTTAAAGTACTGAAATTTTGGAAACAAAATCAGTATTTTGCCAAGCAATTATAAAAAGGTCACCTATAAAAATCATTTCAAAATCTGTCACCACCCCTACAATCATCACCACAGCCATGTTTTTGATGAATCAGAATTCTGCAAATAAATTTTAGGATAGGTCACCCAAAGACCTTATCTTGAACAAGAGCACATGCCCGATAGTGGCTAAAAATATTAAGTTGAACAAGAGCACCTCATGAGAGTGCCAATGATTGGCTGTTGGAACCTTGCTGGATAGTAAAATAAAATTCCAAATCACAAAAGGGGCATAATTTTGACAAAACAATTTTGGAGTTAACTACCCTTGTTGTATGGGTTGCTTTTTACTAGTGAACAATTATTCCGAGTTTTAAGTACATGTGTTGAGTGAAAGCCGAGATATAACAAAATGTCGAAGTTTTTGCACAACAACAACAACGCAGATGACGTTAACAGGGCTATGTGAATACCTCGATGTTTTCTTTGAAAACAGCTAAGCTAAATAAGGGGTATAATATAAGGATCATTTCTGTGAAATAACTTCAAAATCTGAATAGTGGTTTCAGAGAAGACAAAATTTTTAAGAATTTCTTCATGTCCTAAGAGAGCAAATAGCTTCCACCCACCACAGCCATGTTTCTTGACAGATCAAAATTTCGCGAATATATTTTCAAAAGGGGCACCTAAGGAACATTTCTGTGAAATTATTTCAAAATCTGACGAGTGGTTAAGGAGAAGAAGAATTTCAAAGAATTTCTTTAGGTCCATAGAGTGCAAATATGCCCATCCCAACACAGGCCATGTTTTTCGACGGATCAAAATTACACAAACAAGCTTTAAAAAGGGCTTGCCGAGGAACATATCCGTGAAATTATTTCAAAATCTGACTAGTGGTTTCAGAGAATTGTTGACACCGCTGGACGCCAAGAGCCCCCCCCCCTCCACAACGGCCATGTTTTTTAACGGATCAAAATTTCACGAACACGTTTTAAAAAGGGTCACCCAAGGAACATATCTGTGAAATTATTTCAAAATCTGACCAGCGGTTTCAGAGGAAAAGATTTTCAAAGAATTTCTTGGAAAATTCCATTTGGTTGCCATGGCAACCAGAGTTTTTGATGAAATCAAATTCTGTGAACAATTTTTAAAGAGGACCTCCCAAGGATCATTCCAGCCAAGTTTGGTCCAAATCGGCCAAGTGGTGTAGGAGAAGATGTTTAAAGAATTGTTGACACTGCTGGATGCCAAGAGGCCCTCCCCCCCATCACGGCCATGTTTTTCGACGGATCAAAATTTCGCGAACAATTTTTGAAAAGGGTCACTCAAGGAACATATCTGTGAAATTATTTCAAAATCTGACCAGCGGTTTCAGAGGAGAAGATTTTTATAGAATTGTTGACACCGCTGGATGCCAAGAGCCCCCCCCCCTCCACCACGACCATGTTTTTCAATGGATCAAAATTTCGCGAACTTTTTTTGAAAAGGGTCACCCAAGGACCATATCTGTGAAATTATTTCAAAATCTGACCAGCGGTTTCATCAGAGAAGATTTTTAAAGAATTTCTTGGAAAATTTAATTTGGTTGCCATGGCACCCAGAGTTTTTGATGAAATCAAATTCTGAGTTTTTAAAGAGAACCTCCCGAGGTACATTCCAGCCAAGTTTGGTCCAAATCGGCCAAGCAGTGTAGGAGGAGAAGATGTTTAAAGAATTGTTGACACCGCTGGACGCCAAGAGCCCCCTCCTCCACCACGGCCATGTTTTTCGACGGATCAAAATTTCGCGAACACTTTTTGAAGAGTGTCACCCTAGGAACATATCTGTGAAATTATTTCAAAGTCTGATCACCAGTTTCAGAGGAGAAGATTTTTATAGAATTGTTGACACTGTTGGACGCCAAGAGTCCCCCCCTCCACAACGGCCATGTTTTTTGACGGATCAGAATTTCGCGAACAATTTTTGAAAAGGGTCACCCAAGGAACATATCTGTGAAATTATTTCAAAATCTGACCAGCGGTTTCAGAGGAGAAGATTTTTAAAGAATTTCTTGGTTAATTCCATTTGGTTGCCATGGCAACCAGAGTTTTTGATGAAATCAAATTCTGTGAATAACTTTTAAAGAGGACCTCCCAAGAAACATTCCAGCCAAGTTTGGTCCAAATCGGCCTAGCGGTGTAGGAGTAGAAGATGTTTAAAAAATTGTTGACACCGCTGGATGCCAAGAGCCCCCCTCCTCCACCACGGCCATGTTTTTCGACAGATCAAAATTTTTCAAACAAGTTTTCAGAAGGGTCATCCAAGGAACATTTCTGGGAAATTATTTCAAAATCTGATCACCAGTTTCAGAGGAGAAGATTTTTATAGAATTGTTGACACCGCTGGACGCCAAGAGCCCTCCCCCCTTCCACAACGGCCATGTTTTTCGACGGATCAAAATTTCGCGAATATTTTTTGAAAAGGGTTACCCAAGGAACATATCTGTGAAATTATTTCAAAATCTGACCAGCCGTTTCATCAGAGAAGATTTTTAAAGAATTTCTTGAAAAATTCCATTTGGTTGCCATGGCAACCAGAGTTTTTGATGAAATCAAATTCTGTGAACAAATATTTAAAGCCGACCTCCCAAGGAACATTCCAGCCAAGTTTGGTCTAAATTGGCCAAGCGGTGTAGGAGGAGAAGATGTTTAAAGAATTGTTGACACCGCTGGACGCCAAGAGCCCCCCCTCCTCCACCACGGCCATGTTTTTCGACGGATCAAAATTTCGCAAACAAATTTTGAAAAGGGTCACCCAAGGAACATATCTGTGAAATTATTTCAAAATCTGACCAGCGGTTTCAGAGGAGAAGATTTTTAAAAGAATTTTTTGAAAAATTCCATTTGGTTGCCATGGCAACCAGGGTTTTTGATGAAATCAAATTCTGTGAATAAATTTAAAGAGGACCTCCCAAGGAACATTCCAGCCAAGTTTGTTCCAAATCGGCCAAGCGGTTTAGGAGAAGATGTTTAAAGAATTGTTGATGACGGACGACAGACGACGGATGACGGACACAGCGTGCCCCTAAAAGCTCCCCTTGAGCACGTTGTGCTCAGGTGAGCTAAAAGGGTCACCCAAGGAACATATCTGGACGCCAAGAGCCCCCCCTCCATCACGGCCATGTTTTTCGGCGGATCAAAATTTCGCCAACACTTTTTGAAATGGGTCACTCAAGGAATATATCTGTGAAATTATTTCAAAATCTGATCAGCGCTTTCAGAGGAGAAGATTTTTATAGAATTGCTGACACCGCTGGACGCCAAGAGTCCCCCCCCTCCACCACGGCCATGTTTTTTAACGGATTAAAATTTCGCAAACAATTTTTGAAAAGGGTCACCCAAGGAACATATCTCTGAAATTATTTCAAAACCAGAGTTTTTGATGAAATCAAATTCTATGAACACTTTTCAAAGACGACCTCCCAAGGAACATTCCAGCCAAGTTTGGTCTAAATCGGCCAAGTGGTGTAGGAGGAGAAGATGTTTAAAGAATTGTTGACACCACTGGACGCCAACAGCCCCCCCCCTTCCACCACGGCCATGTTTTTTGACGGATCAAAATTTCGCGAACACTTTTTGAAAAGGGTCACCCAAGGAACATTTCTGTGAAATTATTTCAAAATCTGATCACCAGTTTTTGAGGAGAAGATTTTTATAGAATTGTTGACACTGCTGGATGCCAAAAGCCCCCCCTTCCACCACGGCCATGTTTTTCGACGAATCAAAATTTCGTGAACAATTTTTGAAAAGGGTCACCCAACGAACATATCTGTGAAATTATTTCAAAATCTGACCAGGGGTTTCAGAGGAGAAGATTTTTAAAGAATTTCTTCGAAAATTCCATTTGGTTGCCATGGCAACCAGAGTTTTTGATGAAATCAAATTCTGTGAACAATTTTAAAGAGGACCTCCTCCCAAAGAACGTTCCAGCCAAGTTTGGTCCAAATTGGCCCAGTGGTGTAGGAGGAGAAGATGTTTAAAGAATTGTTGACACCGCTGGACACCAAGAGGCCCCCCCCACCACCACAGCCATGTTTGGCGACGGATCAAAATTTCGCAAACAATTTTTGAAAAGGGTCACCAAAGGAACATATCTGTGAAATTATTTCAAAATCTGATCACCAGTTTCAGAGGAGAAGATTTTTATAGAATTGTTGACACCGATGGACGCCAAGAGCCCCCCCCTTCCACCACGGCCATGTTTTTTGACGGATCAAAATTTCGCAAACATTTTTTGAAAAGGGTCACCCAAGATACATATCTGTAAAATTATTTCAAAATCTGACCAGCGGTTTCAGAGGAGAAGATTCTTAAAGAATTTCTTGAAAAATTCCATTTGGTTGTGAACAATTTTTAAAGAGGACCTCCCAAGGAACATTCCAGCCAAGTTTGGTCCAAATCGGCAAAGTGGTGTAGGAGGAGAAGATGTTTAAAGAATTGTTGACACCGCTGGACGCCAAGAGTACCCCCCCCTCCACCACGGCCATGTTTTTCGACGGATCAAAATTTCGCAAACAATTTTTGAGAAGGGTCACCCAAGGAACATATCTGTGAAATTATTTCAAAATCTGATCACCAGTTTCAGAGGAGAAGATTTTTATAGAATTGTTGACACCAATGGACACCAAGAGCCCCTCCCTTCCACCACAGCCATGTTTTTCAACGGATCAAAATTTCGCAAACAATTTTTGAAAAGGGTTACCCAAGGAACATATGTGTAAAATTATTTCAAAATCTGACCAGCCGTTTCATCAGAGAAGATTTTTAAAGAATTTCTTGAAAAATTCCATTTGGTTGCCATGGCAACCAGAGTTTTTGATGAAATCAAATTCTGTGAACAGTTTTTAAAGAGGACCTCCCAAGGAACATTCCAGCCAAGTTTGGTCCAAATCAGCCAAGCGGTGTAGGAGGAGAAGATGTTTAAAGAATTGTTGACACCGCTGGACGCCAAGAGCCCCCCCCCTCCACCACGGCCATGTTTTTCGACGGATCAAAATTACACGAACACTTTTTGAAAAGGGTCACCCAAGGAACATTTCTGTGAAATTATTTCAAAATCTGACCAGCAGTTTCAGAGGAGAAGATTTTTAAAGAATTTCTTCGAAAATTCCATTTGGTTGCCATGGCAACCAGAGTTTTTGATGACATCGAATTCTGTGAACAATTATTAAAGAGGACCTCCCAAGGAACATTCCAGCCAAGTTTGGTCCAAATCGGCCCAGTGGTGTAGGAGGAGGAGATGTTTAAAGAATTGTTGACACCACTGGACGCCAAGAGCACCCCCCCCCACCACGGCCATGTTTTTCGACGGATCAAAATTTCGCAAACAGTTTTTGAAAAAGGTCATCCAAGGAACATATCTGTGAAATTATTTCAAAATCTGATCACCAGTTTCAGAGGAGAAGAATTTTATAGAATTGTTGACACCGATGGACGCCAAGAGCCCCCCCCTTCCACCACGGCCATGTTTTTCAACAGATCATAATTTCGCAAACAGTTTTTGAAAAGGGTCACCCAAGGAACATATCTGTGAAATTATTTCAAACTCTGAGCAGCGGTTTCAGAGGAGACGATTTTTAAAAGAATTTCTTAAAAAATTCCATTTGGTTGCCATGGCAACCAGAGTTTTTGATGAAATCAAATTCTGTGCAGTTTTTAAAGAGGACCTCCCAAGGAACATTCCACCCAAGTTTGGTCCAAATTGGCCAAGCGGTTTAGGAGGAGAAGATGTTTAAAGAATTGTTGACGCCGCACGACGGACGACGCACGACGGACACAGCATGCCCCTAAAAGCTCCCCTTGAGCACGTTGTGTTCAGGTGAGCTATAAAAGGATGGGTAAAGTCTTATTCTTGGTTAGACGGGCAATCAACCAAATATTCACTCCACCACCCTCCTCCACCATTGTCACTGCCGCCACCGCAGCCACCACCACCACTACTGCCACTGTTGCCGTAGGGGAGCGCTGGGAGCACATTTGGGAGCTCTTGGAGCACATTTGGTGGGCGGCGGTGGCGGTGGTGGTGGCAGCGACGATAGTGGAGGAGGGGGTGGAGTGAATATTTGGTTTATTGCCCGTGTAACCAAGAATAAGACTTTACCCATCCCTTTTTTTTTTACAGGATCTTAAACACTGAAAAAAAAAAAGTCAATACAAAAAAAATTACCTAAAGTTTCTAGTGCCTGAATTAGAGATACAAAGAGACCTTGTCGCTCTGTTTGATCTATAAGTATCTGTAGGGCCATCTCTGTGGCTTGATGAGGTCTGCTGCAGGACATACTGAAAATCTCCTTTCTTTGACCTACCAGAATAATAATCAATGGGTATCATGTGACCAGAGCTCCAGACAGAGGGAGTGATTTGATTTCAAAATTGAAAATATAAACTATTCTCCACTAAACCCTATGTCATGGGTCCTCATTAGAACAGTGTCATCGAGACAATTCTAATGAATACCCACAACATAGGATTTCAAAGAGAAATAATAAATTTCGAATACCATCACTCCCTCTTATCTGGAGCTCTGATGTGATTATAAAATATTTCATCCAATTTATCATAAGTGTGAATTCTCATATGCACAAAGTTCTGCTTATTTTAATTTCTACTGTATTCCCAAGCTTTAGACTAGTCAAAATTGAACGCATTTGCAGACATCAAAGTAAGGTGGTTCATGTGAGCAGCTAGCCTCTGTTGTATTTCAAATGTGACTGGAATAAGATTTTTGTAAAACACTCCCTCAGATAGGAGCTCTTTATAAGTTGCCTTGGGTTTCAAAACAAGAGGGTTCTAATGGCCCTGTATCACTCCACTGCCTCTGGAACAAGAGCACCCCACATGGTTGCCAACACTCAGCTGCAGTTGCTTGGTAGTCAGTGAACACATAACTGTATCAAAGAAACTTTCATGGTTACCTGTCCTTGTTGTATGTGTTTCTTTCGACAGTTTAGAACTAGTCCAAGTTTGAGGTAAAAATCTTCAGTAACAGAGATATCAAAAGATTTCAAAGATTTTGCACCAAAACACAGATGACACTGAAGATGCTGACGATGACAAAGCTACATCAATATTTTGAGGTTTGCTTCAAAAGCAGCTCTAAACTGGCACTAACAGAGACATGAATCATAAGAAATCTGGATTTCAGAGAAAAATAGCCTAGCCCCCCCCCCCCCCATCCCCCCCCCAAAAAAAGGCTTGATCGTTTTCAAATTCAAATGTAAAGATTATGTCAATGAATACAAGCAGGTCTAATCAACAAGTATCATTAATACTAAATATCAATGGCCTCTAACAAAGAATCCTTAACAAAGAAGATTTCCAAATCTCAGAAGAAGAAAACACATGCTTTAAGTGGCAAGAATGGTGCAGTTATGGAACAAAACACTGAATAATAGAAACCCTACTTTGTATTAAATGTTCAGCTCATCAGAGCATAGCTATTAACATCAAACTACTTCACATTTTCTTTCCAAAAATCTTGAATACCGAAAACCAGCAAAGTAATAGAGTAGCCTCATAATCAAGGGAGGTAAGTCATAAAAACCTAATAGCTGTAATAATAGGAGTTATTTCCCTTGATTACTGATATGATTTTAAGTCATATTGACTTAATGTAGTACAAGAAGATATTCAAAGTTTCTGTAATTTAAGCTTTTGTGAAACGTGGAGAAGACTTTTGAAGACTTTTGCTTTTTTATATTTGTTGCCATGGCAACCAGAGTTTTATTGGAATCAAATTCTTTGAAGAAATTCTGGAGTAGGCCATGGCCTGCATCATAATTGGATAGGTAGTTTCAGAGAAGATGTTTGAAAAAAAGTTATCACACGCTCGCACGGACGAACGCAATGACGCAACGGGCAGAATGTCTATCTAAATATTCTTTGTGCTTGATCTAGAACGAAGATCAGACTGAACGGAGGGTAACGATACATCTTTGATCAATGCTGTTTTTATCAAGTATCTCGGTTTGCTACGATTTAAGCATATAAATTAGTGGAACATCGTATGATTTTACTTACCTTTATTATAAATTTGAAGATGTGTTAACAATAGTGTGGCCGGTATACACTGCACAACGTATTTTAAAAACAATCTTAAGTTGGATCGAATAATTTCGTCACTAGTATATTGCTCCAGATTGCCCTCTCCTTCCATTTTTACATCATGTCTTAATTTCACATTTTATTCCCTGGCCTAGCCGAGATGTTTCATCGCCGACTGATTACGTAACTGACTTTCCAATGACACGTCAGAAAATTTTCACGGAAAACCCTGGAACTGTTGTTGTCAGACGAAATTTCCTACTTTCATTTTCTTGTGTATATTTCATTCTTTGGTGGTTGTTACGACACCTTCAGCGCCATTTCCGTTTCAAAACAGATCGTTCGGTTAAAAATTCGACAGAAGTCGTGTTTCACTGTTTTTTAAAGCACACCCAGTCTTATATATTCATGCATTATTTTTCCCTGAAAGCTTAGGTAAGTGTGGAAGCGTTTACATACAGTTATTTAGCTCAAGATTGTAGAAATTAAAATGCCGTGGTTTTCGGAAGGTACTAGCTGTCGGACAAAGCGCGGAAAATTGAAATCGTTGTAGGAATATAATTATAAACACTGCTATTGTTCTAAATCAGCACTCTCTCTCTCTCTCTCTCTCTCCTAGGTTGGCGCCAGCCAAAAACTTTTTAGTAGCCAAAAGTTTTGTCGGTCAAAACACGGGTTCAGTTACTCCCGATTCGGGGTCTAGCTCCGATGTTATTTCTGTGATTTTTTCTCCGCTAGACTCCCATCGCAGCCTTCTTTATAGGTATCTGGAATGAATACGATTTTACCGGCATCTTTTCAAACGGCTCTATGCGACAAAATTTCCAATGACAGCTAATAAAATGGGCCTGGATTGTTAGATAAATGATTAATCTTTATTATCACACAAGCTGTGCTGCAAAATACCAATTAAATCAATGGAAATCTACCTTTTTTCCCAACGTAAATATATCCAGTGAAATTTGTAAACAACTTACATGGCGACTTCCGTTAAACAAACATGCGCACTCAAAGAAATTTGAATTTTGTACAGTCTGGTTCTCTAACCCTAACAACCGTTTTCGTATAAGGTGCCTTTGTCAAAAGCGAAATTCGCAACTAAACTGTCCTGTAGGGTGTCAGAGATACTGCAATTTCTGCCGAGACATGCGCATTGATGATATCACCATGTTTTGATTTCTGGTGAAGTAGGTCAAGGGTTATTTTCGTTGAAAAGTAAAGATTTGCACGAAGGTAAAGCCTTGGTCACACCGAGCTAACGGACGAGTAACGGATAAAAAATCATTTTATCCGTTCGTATCCGTTTTATGTCCGTTACTTATCCGGTGAATCCGCTACTTGTCCGGCGATGTCCGTTCCGTCCGGTGGGAAGTTTTGAGCATGTTCAAAACTTTCCACCGGACAAAACGGACAGAGACATGCAAATGATAGACTTTGGATGCATCTGACAATTTATACCCTCGGCATGTCATGTGACCGGTACGTTCCTCGTACGTTGGTGTTCGGTACATTTCCGTTCATCGTACGTTTTGTCCGGTTCTCATGCGTCGCACTTCCGTTTTATCTGGTACAAGTCCCTTACTCGTACGGTGATATCCGTTAATAGACCGTTTATTATCCTGTTCATATCCGTTAAACATGCTTTTTTTTCCGTTACATGTGCGGTACTCGTGCAGTCATTGTGTGGCTTCCTCGCTCCACACACCGATCGCGTGAGCCTCGAGCGGCAGAGGAGATGAATTTTGTCACCGGATAACCAGATTCTGCATGTTTTTGTCCGTTTCCCCCCCGTTACATATCCGTTAGCCGGTCTGACCAAGCCTTAAGATTTAGATATTAACTAACATCAGTTTTTTTGTAAAGATTAATCATTTATCTAACAATCCATGCCCATTTTATTAGCTGTCATTGGAAATTTTGTGGCATAGAGCCGTTTAAAAAGATGCTGGTAAAATCGTATTCATTCCAGATACTTTTAAAGAAGGTTGCGACGAGAGTCTAGCGGAGAAACAATCACAAAAATAACATTGGAGCTAGACCCCGAATCGGGAGTAGGGTTCAGTCAGTCAGCCTAAACGCTGTGACTTGATCTTTGATTGTGTCATTTTCTAAGTATTTCATGGGTCATGTATTATCAATATACAGCTAGATCAACAGCTTTGCATCCCTGATATAATTTGCAAGTCTTACACTTCATTTAAATATTTTTGATGGTCCGATTACATATAATAGAGAACCAAGTATGCTCTTCTCAGACAAAATCGCGATATTAAATTTGAAAGTTGCGCATGCGCTTTAGTGGCAAATTTGAGTAAATAAACTTTTCAACAGAAATAACAAAAAAACCCAATAAACTAAGACTGTCAGAAAAACACCAGAAAATAAAACTGAAAACGAAAATATCTTACTTGAAGTAGGTCAAGGTTAATCCATGTTACATCTGGGAGTTTGCTATTGGATTCGTGATTTCCCAAAGTCCTAAAATTTATGTGGCTCCACAGGGGTGTATATCTGTTGAACTCATATTATCTAATGTAGACATTTATTGGCTGTCTTTCATTTGATTTTCATGTGTTTATACCAGATTAAAATGAAATTTTAATGATACTTTGCAAACTAAGTGTATTTCCATGTAGAACTAGTGCTATAATAGAATAAATGTCACTGCACCAACAACCTTTGTTTGTTAAACTTCTAACATTGAACTAGACTCAACTGTGGTTAACTGGTGTATAATTTTAAATATTTATAGTCTATTCAAAGATATTCAGTTAATTCAGTTAAACTAAGCAATGTGGACAGAGAAAAACATTCCTCCTAACCACAGACTGTTTTACACAAAAGGATAGATGGACCCAGTGTTCACAATTATCATACTTTGCCTAATTAACAATTTTTAAGTAGAGCTTTTTGTTAAGATCTGGTGGCGAAAATTTATTGAATACACAGCAGCAATCTGTATCATCTAAAGTATCATCATCATCTGAAGAAGAATTGTTGACATCCATGTCAGAAATAATATTCAAGCCACTGGTTGATGGTTTCGGACTTAAAATAAGACAGGAAGGTGCATATGAGGCTGTGATCTGATACTGTTTGTTATGGTGATTATCAAGAAGATTTGTGTACTCATTTTCAGTAATGGCAGAACCACCAGGTTTTGGTTTCTGAGTAACAGGTTTGACTGCACCAGCCATGTTGCACTTACATTTACAACAAATAGGCTGTGTTTTTTCAGATTTCATCAATAAAAACTGTTGAACAGCTTCCCTTCCAGATTTCATTGCTGTGACTTTTTGTACTGGAGAACCTTCTCTGAAACATTCGCTGGGATATAATTTGTCTTCTTCTACCGCCTCTTTTGAAAAAGGAAATATGCCAGTTTTCCTAAAACCAGACATTATGTTGACTGGTGTTTATAGTCACCAGGTGTAAAATTTAATCGCCAATGGCGATTTTGGCGATCGGCAACGCCAACCTAGTCTCTCTCTTCTTCTTGCAATCTTTGTCTTGAATACATGTAGATCTAACCAGAAAGTATACTGCAAGCTGGCTTGCTTGTGCCGTTGTGGACTTTTAGCTGGAGATCAATGGTTTTGTTAAACACATACATTTACAATTTAATTCACTTCTTTCTTCTATCGAACAGAAGCTTGTTGCTTACATGCAGTGAAAAGAGTGAATAATGCTTTGATGCTTGGCTATCTGTAACTATTTTTCGGTCCATGGAATTACCGAATTACACCAATTATACCGAATTGTACTATTTTTTGATGTCATCATACTTACTGGAATAAGATCAGTGCTCCCTCTAACTTTTGTTTGTGGGAGTGCATGCATGCACTGAGGTAAAATTTTGGGAGTGCATGAGAAATTCTGGGAGTGCACATCAATCGTACATCTAATGTAGACAAACAAATTTTACCCTTTACTAAGATAAGGCATATTGGACTCTTCTTATTTTCGAGCTTCTAGGGAGGAAAATAGAGGGTCAGGTGTATTGAAAGTATGCTTTTGAGAATAGAAGATAGCATTATAGGAAAGGAGGACATTGCTCGTCACAAGCAACTACTTTTTCTATACTGTTGTTTTCAACATTAGATGACAGCAGAGTGAGACTTGTTGCATGGCTTCGTCCTAATTTAAATACAATACCTAACAACTGCGTTGGGGAGATGTCTCTTTAGCTCAGTGGTTATGGTATTGGTCTTTTAAACCTCCAAAAACGAGGATATTTGCCAGTCATTGGTTCGATTCCCGCCAGAGGTGGTTTGTATTTCAGCTATGCATTTGTTGCGAACTTTCATGTTCGTAAGATGGGGGCTCGTCCGAGATTGGCCATTGAGCCATTAATCCCATTTGTTGTCCAAAAACGGACTTTCTGCCTAATAAGGCTTTGAGTCATCAATAAATGATGACTTTAAGAGAGGTGTGTTACGGGAGACCACTCCTTCATGCATGGCTTCGTCCCGATTTAAATACAATACCTAACAAATGTGTTCGGGAGATGTCTCTTTGGCTCAGTGGTTATGGTATTGGTCTTATAAACCTCGAAAAACAACGATATTTGCCCCTCATGGGTTCGAATCCAGCCAGAGGCGGTTTGTATTTCAGCTATGCATTTGTTGCGAACTTTCATGTTCGTAAGAGACTCATCAAGAGTTTTCAGCTTGATGGCCGGTAGCTTTATCAGCTTCCGATGTAGACCATTTTCCAAACTGTGCTCAGACTTTTTTAACACATTTTTCTGCCAAAGAAACAAAATGACATAAGTGAGTCTATTTACATGATAGTGCAACATGTGTTGTGGTTATCGATTGGCTGTGTGAAAAAAGAGAAACCAATCACAAGGCACGTTTAAAATTTCAATAGCATCCAATGTTGCATCGGTTTGTTACTAATCCTTAAAGCTGCTCATACATGTATAAACAATGATGGGATCCACTTGCATTTTCTATCGGCAATTAGGCTACTTTACAATTTCTATCATTAGGTAATGCTGTTTTTAGCTCCACTGGCCGAAGGCCAGCGAGCTATTGTCATGGCGTTGTGTCCGTCGTGCGTCCGTCCGTCAGTTCGTTCGTCCGTGCGTGCGTCCGTAAACTTTTTCTTTAAAAAACTTCTCCTCAGAAACTATTGACTGGATTTTTACCAAATTTCACAGGGATGTTCCTTTGGTGGCCCTCTTTCAAATTCCTTCAAATAATTGTGTTCCATGAAGAATTCTGGTTGCCATGACAACCAAAGTAAAAAACCTTTAAAAATCTTCTCCTCCCAAACCGCTATTTGGATAGCATTATTATTTTGCAGGAATGTTCCTTAGATACAGGTTTACAGAATTCCTTAAAAAAAAAAAGATCTGTCAAAAAACATGGCTTTTATGGGAGACTCATTTTCCTTTTATGGTATAAAGTAAAATCTTCGAAAAATTTCTTCTCTAAAACTATTCATTGGATTTCATTGTTGTTTTGCAGGTAAGTTCCTATGGTGGTTGTCTACCAAATTGTTTCTTCAGTGAGCTAAAATGCAGGATTGAATGATAATTGTTAAAAACTTCCTTTCGCCATTATAGAAATATCAGGCCTGTGGAGTGATACAGGCGCTCAAGCGCCTCTAGTTTAAAGAAGACCTACTAGATCTATGACCATTTTAGATTTTCAAAATCTGTACAGGCATACATGTTTCACTTGAGATTTTTGTGCATGATAATTTTTTTCCAGTGCGTAAATTATGCACATATGTACGTGAATAGGAACATGGAAGATTCCTGACATATGTTATGGATTACGTGACATTTCCACAACCTTTGCAAAATTCTGGCACAAAATCTATAAATACCTGATGAGGCTGTGTAACCAATTAGATGAATACCATTTTTTCCTTTTCATTTGACTTTCCTCTTTGTCTTACATTATTCATTGATGAAGCATTTCTGAAGTTTGGTGAGACTTTATGAATCTTAAAAGATTGTAAAGAGTTATATATTTGTGTTGTCAGTGGGTGTCAGCTCATTTACTCAATTTTTGTTGATAAATTTCACAGGAGAATTTTTTTGTCACAGTAATTTACACCAAAGATTTTGAATAAGTCTTGTTTCTCCAAATGTTTCGAATTTGCTTGTTTTTAGCACAACGTGCTCAAGGTGAGCTACTGTGATCGCCCTTTGTCTGTCGTCCGTCGTCTGTTGTCCGTCAACAATTTCTTAAAACATCTTCTCCTAAACCACTGGGCCAATCTTGATGAAACTTGGCAGGGATGTTCCTTGGGTGAAGCTCTACCAAAGTTGTTCAAAGAATTGAATTTCCAACCTTAACTCTGGTTGCTATGGCAACAAAAAGGAAAAAAATGCAAAATCTTTGAAAATCTTCTCTGAAACTAGAAGGCGTAGAGCTTTGATATTTGGTATGTACCATCTCCTAGTGGACCTCTACCAAGTTTGTTCATATGATGCCCCTGGGGTCCAATCTGGCTCCGCCCCGGGGGTCACAAGTTCGAAACATAGGAACTAAGAAGGAAAACTTTAAAATTCTTCTTCTCTGAAACTGGAAGGCATAGAGCTTTGATATTTGGTACGTAGCATCTCCTAGTGGACCTCTACCATATTTGTTCATACGATGCCCCTGGGGTCCAAACTGGCCCCGCTCCGGTGTTCACAAGTTCGAAACATAGGAACTAAGAAGGAAAACTTAAAAATTCTTCTTCTTTGAAACTGGAAGGCGTAGAACTTTGACATTTTGTACGTAGCATCTCCTAGTGGACCTCTACCAAGTTTGTTCATATGATGCCCCTGGAGTCTAAACTGGCCCCGCCCCAGGGGTCACAAGTTTGAACATGAGAACAAAAAAGGAAAACTTTAAAATTCTTCTTCTCTGAAACTGGAAGGTGTAGAGCTTTGATATTAGGTATGTACCATCTCCTAGTTGACCTCTACCAAGTTTGTTTATATGATGCCCCTGGGGTCAAAACTGGCCCCGCCCCAGGGGGTCACAAGTTCGAACAAAGGAACAAAGTAGGAAAACTTTAAAATTCTTCTTATCTGAAACTGGAAGGCGTAGAACTTTGATTTATGGTATGTAGCATCTCCTAGTGGACCTCTACCCAGTTTGTTCATATGATGCCCCTGGGGTCAAAACTGGCCCAGCCCCGGGGGTAACAAGTTCAAAACATAGGAACTAGGAAGGAAAACTTTAAAATTCTTCTTCTCTGAAACTAGAAGGCATAGAGCTTTGATATTTAGTATGTAGCATCTCCTAGTGGACCTCTACCAAGTTTGTTAATATGATGCCCCTGGGGTGCAAACTGGCCCGCCCCAGCAGTGACTGGGAAAGGCTTGCGCCATGCGCCATAGTCACATTAAAATCCAAAATGTCACATCGTTTTTGCCAATGAGTGCGCCCTTGTCCCATTCAATTTTCGACGTCGTAAAAGTACGAAATTTAGTTAGACGAATCTCCTTTGATCGGCGCCGATTAGACGCTCTATAAAATGAGTAGCTATGTGCGTGTGACGTCACATTTTCAATCATAAAACGCTTATTGAATATTGAAGCTATTTTGTCGTCTTGATGAAACTGCCCTGATTTTGCCGTAAAATTCAAATTCAACATCTACCTAAGCATTAGAATATACCACCGAAAATTTAAAACTGCGTGAAGGTCAGGGCTCCATCAGTAATTTCTTTCCCACAATGATCGTTTATTAACAGACTCATACAGACGATCCTAGCGAGAATCAGAGCAACTCTCAGTTCACATCTCTCTCCGAGCCTATCCCAAGCATATCCATGGACATGCAGCAAACGTTTATCAGTGTATATCATGCTGATTGAGAAGGCCACTTTTTTTTTCCATCATGAATTAGATTGGTAACATTCTCAATCAGCTTATGGTCTGATGGTATTTATGTTCCCTGCTACCCCAATTGATAAGTTCATTTCAACCATCATGCTATAATACTGCTAAAAGAAATAAAAAGATATGAAAGTAGATCGCTGAAAAAAAACCCGCGAAAACCCATGACACAACAAAGGTCAATTTGACACTGTCCGATCAGAGTTGTCTCAAATTGTTCCTTCATCATTTATAATGAATTTAAACTGTGAATTTACATACTTATATGTAAAGAATGATAATGAGAAAAAAAGTTCTTGTTTTTTTTTTTTCTTTAATGAAATGAAAATAACAATGAAAGGGGGTGAAGGTCAGACCTGCGTCTTATGGAACAATGAAAGGGGGGTGATGGTTAGGCCTTTGTCTTTTGGTGTCATCCTTATATTTCCATAATAACCAAGTAATTTTGACGCTTGATCATTTCTCTTTGACGCTTGGAAATTTCATTTTGACTCTTGAAAATTTCAGCCCAAGATTCAATGACTCTTGGGATTCAGGACCTAATGAGAACCCAGATGACTATGTTTGATTCCAAGCATTAAATATAGAACCAGCATAAGCATTTAGCTACATTTTGACTTGCATTTGGGATAGTACTATTCTAAAAAAATAAATGAAAGCAATTAAAAGATTTTGTGTTTTTTTCTTAAATTGTCACAATGGTTTTCAAAATGTCACATTGATTTTCCTGGAGGAAGGAACATTGTCCCATTGAAAATAATTCTTTCCCAATCACTGCCCCAGGGGTCACAAGTTCGAAACATAGGAACTAAGATGGAAAACCTTAGAATTCTTCTCTGAAACTGGAAGGAGTAGAGCTTTGATATTTTGTATGTGGCATCTAGTGGACCTCTACCAAGTTTGTTCATACGATGCCCCTGGGATCCAAACTGGCCCTGCCACGGGGGTCACAAGTTTGAACATGGGAACAAAAAAGGAAAACTTTAAAATTCTTCTTCTCTGAAACTAGAAGGCGTAGAGCTTTAATATTTAGTATGTAGCATCTCCAAGTTTGTTCATGTGATGCCCCTGGGGGTCACAAGTTCGAAACATAGGAACTAAGAAGGAAAACTTTAAAATTCTTCTTCTCTGAAACTGGAAGGGATGTTCCTTGGGTGAAGCTCTACCAAAGTTGTTCAAAGAATTGAATTTCCAACCTTAACTCTGGTTGCTATGGCAACAAAAAGGAAAAAAATGCAAAATCTTTTAAAATCTTCTCAGAAACTAGAAGGCGTAGAGCTTTGATATTTGGTATGTAGCATCTCCTAGTGGACCTCTACCAAATTTGTTCATATGATGCCCCTGGGGTCAAAACTGGCCCCGCCCCGGGGGTCACAAGTTCGAACAAAGGAACAAAGTAGGAAAACTTTAAAATTCTTCTTCTCTGAAACTGGAAGGCATAGAACTTTGATTTTTAGCTCCACTGGCCGAAGGCCAGCGGGCTTATGTCATGGCCTGTTGTCCGTCGTCCGTCCGTCCGTCCGTCCGTCCGTCCGTTAACTTTTAAAACGTCTTCTTCTCTGAAACTACCCATCCAATTTTGATGAAACTTCACAGAAATGATCCTGCCATGGTCCTCTTCAGAATTTCTTGAAAGAATTTAATTCCTTCAAAAACTCTGGTTGCCATGGCAACAAAACTGAAAAATTTTGAAAATCTTTGAAAATCTTCTTGTCTGAAACCGTAAGGCCAAGGGCTACCAAATTTGGCATGTAGCTTTATCTAGTGGACCTCTACCAAGTTTCTTCAATTTATAGCCCTGGGGTCAAAATTGGCCCCGCCCCGGGGGTTACAAGTTATACATGGGCTTATTTAGGGAGAACTTTAAAATTCCTCTTCTACTTAGCCATAGGGCCTAGAGCTACCAAATTTGGCATGTAGCTTTATCTAGTGGACCTTTGCCAAGATTGTTCAAATTATAGCCCTGGGGTCAAATTAGGCCCTGCCCGGGGGTAACAAGTTTTACATGGGCTTATATAACAAGTTTTACATGGGCTTATATAGGGAGAACTTTAAAATTCTTCTTTGACCTAGCCATGGGGCCTAGGGCGACCAAATTTGGCATGTAGCTTTATGAAATGGCAATATTTAGGTTTTTATTATTTACATGAAAGTTTCATTTAATTTATTTAGCAGAATAAGGATTCAGAGGTCTGCTACATAACAAACAAAGATACTGCCCTTAAAAATACAATGATATGCTCAGTCACAAAAAGAAATTCAAAATGAAAGCACAGCTCCTGATAAGAGAGAGTGATCATATTCTAAATCCATTATTTCTCGTTCAAACCCTATGTTGTGGGTTACATATTTCAGATTCTTTGCTAAAAATTTGATCTGGCAATGGACGTGGCTGCTGTGGGCTTGGCTTTATTAAAGATTATAACTGGTTATATGATTTAAGTTTACATACTGATAAAAGGAAATAATTCTTGTTCTGTCCATGCAAATATAAATGCACTCAAAACATTGCTGTTCCAGTACATTATAATTTATAGTCTACATCTTTTTTCCTTGCTTCAAAGTATGGTGGAGAATTTTAAAATCTTCTTGTCTGAAACCATAAGGCCCAGGGCTACCAAATTTGGCATGTAGCTTTATCTAATGGTCCTCTATCAAATTCCTTCATATTATAGCCCTGGGGTCAAAATTGGCTCTGCCTTGGAGATCACAAGTTTAACATGGGCTTATAGGGTGACTGTAATTTAGAATAGTAATCAAGGGAAATAACTCCTGTTATACAAGATAAAGTTTGTTACTATTTACCTCCCTTGATTATCAAACTGCAGTTATACGTTATTGGAGTTTGGTATTCAAGTTTTTTGGAGAGGAAATGTTCTGTTTTAAGAGAGAGTTTTTTTTAACTGTATTTTTTTTTGACTGTACCAAGTTTAAAGCCATTACAAAAAGACAAATTGAATGTAGCTTAAATGACTATTTCTGTCCTTGATACTTAGGAAACGTTGTGGGAAAAGGAGTAAATACTGGATGACAACATGTCCTATTCTTACGATGTTTTTGAAAGCCTTCTCTTTCAGGGTCATTAACACTTTGATTTGTGTAGTAAAGGGTTAAAAAGCCAGTGGAGCGATACAGGGCCATCATGGCCCTCTTGTTGGTATATAGCATCTCCCTGTGGACCTCTACCAAATTTGTTCATATGATGCCCCTGGGGTCCAAACTGGCCCCGTTCTGGGGTTCACAAGTTCGAAACATAGGAAATAAGAAGGAAAACTTTAAAATTCTTCTTCTCTGAAACTGGAAGACGTAAAGCTTTGACATTTTGTACGTAGCATCTCCTAGTGGACCTCTACCAAGTTTGTTCATATGATGCCCCTGGAGTCCAAACTGGCCCTGCCCCAGGGGTCACAAGTTTGAACATGGGAATAAAAAAGGAAAGGAAAACTATAAAATTCTTCTTTGCTGAAACTGGAAGGCGTAGAGCTTTGATATTTGGTATGTACCATCTCCTAGTTGACCTCTACCAAGTTTGTTCATATGAAGCCCCTGGGGTCAAAACTGGCCCTGCCCCGGGGGTCACAAGTTTCAACAAAGGAACAAAGTAGGAAAACTTTAAAATTTTTCTTATCTGAAACTGGAAGGCGTAGATAGAACTTTGATTTTTGGTATGTAGCATCTCCTAGTGGACCTCTACCAAGTTTGTTCATATGATGCTCCTGGGGTCAAAACTGGCCCAGCCCTGGGGGTAACAAGTTCAAAACATAGGAACAAAGAAGGAAAACTTTAAAATTCTTCTTTGCTGAAACTAGAAAGCATAGAGTTTTGATATTTAGTATGTAGCATCTCCTAGTGGACCTCTACCAAGTTTGTTAATATGATGCCCCTGGGGTGCAAACTGGCCCGCCCCAGGGGTCACAAGTTTGAACATGGGAACTAAGAAGGAAAACTTTAAAATTCTTTTCTGAAACTGGAAGGAGTATAACTTTGATATTTTGTATGTGGCATTTCCTAGTGGACCTCTACCAAGTTTTTTCATGCGATGCCCTTGGGATCCAAACTGGCCCCACCCCAGGGGTCACAAGTTTGAACATGAGAACAAAAAAGGAAAACTTTAAAATTCTTCTTCTCTGAAACTAGAAGGCGTAGAGCTTTGATATTTTGTATGTAGCATCTCCTAGTTGACCTCTACCAAGTTTGTTCATGTGATGCCCCTGGGATCAAAACTGGCCCCACCCCAGGGGTCACAAATTTGAACAAAGGACCAAAGTAGGAAAACTTTAAAATTCTTCTTATCTGAAACTGGAAGGTGTAGAACTTTGATTTTTGGTATGTAGCATCTCTTAGTTGACCTCTACCAAGTTTGTTCATATGATGCCCCTGGGGTCAAAACTGGCCCTGCCCTTGGGGTCACAAGTTCGAAACATAGGAACTAGGAAGGAAAACTTTAAAATTCTTCTTTGCTGAAACTGGAAGGCGTAGAGCTTTGATATTTGGTATGTAGTTAACCTGTTCTAAGTTTGTTAGCCCACCTGAGCACATGTTCAGTGAGTTCAAAATAGGGTCACCCGGGGTCATAAACTAGGTCACTAGGTTAAATTCAAGAAATACCTTTTGGGCACTCTAGAGGCCACATGTTTTGCTCAATGGACTTGAAAATTGGTCAGAATGTTTGTCTTGATAGAATCTCACAGGAGTCTGAATTTGGGTCAACTGGGGTCATAAACTAGGTTACTAGGTCAAATTAAAGAAATTTAACTCTAGGGCACTCTAGGGGCCACATTTATTGTTCAATTGATTTGAAAATTGGTCAAAATGTTACTCTTGATAAAATCTAAGATGAGTTCAAAATTTGGTCACCTGGGATCATAATCTAGGTCACTAGGTCAAATGAAAGAAATACCTTTAGGGCACTCCAGAGGCCACATTTTTTGCTCAATTGACTTGAAAATTAGTCAGAATGTTTGTCTTGATAAAAAATGGGATAAGTTTGAAATTGGGTCACCTGGGGTCATAAACTAGGTCACTAAGTCAAATTAAAGAAATACCTTGTGGGCACTTCAGAGGCCATATTTATACTAAATAAATAAACTAGGTCACTAAGTCAAATTAAATACCTTGTGGGCACTTTAGAGGCCACATTTTTTGCTCTAATGACCTTAAATTTTTTTCAGAATGTTTTTCTTGATGAAATCTGGGATGAGTTTGGATTTGGGTCACCTGGGATCATAAACTAAGTCACTAGGTTAAATAAAAGAAATACCTTGTGTGCACTCTAGAGGCCACATTTTTTGCTCAATTGACTTGAAAATTGGTCAGAATGTTTGTCTTGATAAAATCTCACATGAGTCTGAATTTGGGTTAACTGGGGTCATTAACTAGGTCACTTGGTCAAATTAAAGAAATATCCTTAGGGCACTCTAGAGGCCACATTTATTGTTCAATTGATTTGAGAATTGGGTAAAATGTTTCTCTTGATGAAATCTAAGATGAGTTCAAAGTTGGGTCACCTGGGGTTATAATTTAGGTCACTAGGTCAAATGAAAGAAATACCTTTAGGGCACTCTAGAGGCCACATTTCTTGCTCAGTTGACTTGAAAATTGGTCAGAATGTTTGTCTTGATAAAATATCGGATGAGTTTGAAATGGAGTGAACTGGGGTCATAATCTAGGTCACTAAGTCAAAGAAATACCTTGTGGGCACTTTAGAGGCCACATTTCTTGCTCAATTAACTTGAAAACTGTTCAGAATGTTTGTCTCGATAAATTTTTGATGAGTTCTAAATTGGGTCACCTATGGTGATAAAGTAGGTCACTATGCCAACTTACGGAAACTCCTTGTGGACCCTCTAGATACCACATTTTAAGCTCAATTGACCTGACAGTTGAATTATGCACGTGGAGTGAAATTTCGCCTATTGACTCGGGCGAGCGATCCAGGGCCATCATGGCCCTCTTGTTATGATAATATTTTGTATGAAACTATGTTGTATGTCCACTGCGTCCTTTGCTATGTTCATAAAGTTAAAATATGTATAATTTCAGAATGTCTGATAGCCAGGAATATACAGTATATGAAACAGACACCAACCAACCAGTAACAGTAATTAATGCTTCTCCAGAAGATGGATCTCAGATACAGTATATAACCCAGGATGGAACTGTTGTATCAGCAGCTCAGATAGCTGCTGGCTCTAACAATGTCATACAGGTACAAGTATATTGGGGTTGTATTAATTAACCATTGTTAATTTAATTATAATTCAATTTCCTAAGACTTGCCATGTTTGGCCCTATTTACTAACAATTTCTGGCTGACCAGATAAAAATTTAAATAATTACATGGCATTCTTCTGGCTAGGTACATGACAGTAATTGTTATGTTTTCAGGTGGCAGATGGGGTACAAACACAACAGGTAGTTGTCAATCAAACACCACCACAGCAGACCCAAACATCAGGACAAGTTGTGAGTGTCAAAATTTCAAGTCTTACCTACATGTAGAACTATTTTTGCACATCAGCAGGCAACAACTGTTTACCCTTTACCAACCAGCAAAATTTTTGACTCATCGAAATTGAAAGCTTTTTTAAATGATAAATTATATGTGGCTCAAATTGTAGAATTTGTCTCTTAACCCTTTACCACATGACAAAATTTTGGACCTGTCCAAATTGAAAGCATTTATAGATAACAGTTTTAATGTGGCTCATATGAAATGATTTTTCTTTGATAGGGTAGAAAACATTGTGGGAAAATGAGAAAATGCTGGTAACCAGCATTTTCTCCTTTTCCCACAATTTTTCCAAAAGCCTTCTCTTTCAGGGGCATTAAAAGTCATCATTGTGTGGTAAAGGGTTAAAGGCTAGAAAACATTGTCAGAAAAGGAGAAAATGCAGATTACCAGCATTTTCTCTTTTTCCAACAATGTTTTCTAGAAGCTTTTTCCTTAGGGTTGTTAAATCCCAGAACTGTTTAGTAAAGGGTTAAGATATTTGAAATCAGCCAATCAACATACATATAATTTCCTACCAAATATCAGCCACTTTATTTCCCTCTTCTTATATACATGTAGCTGATTTTTTAATACCACTTGAGGCTGCATGCTTTAGCATTAAGGAGGTATTACGGTTACCAGAATTTTTTTCCTTTTCCCACAATTTTTTGATTTTTTTCAAAAGCCTTTTTTCACAGGGTTGTTAAAACTCTGTATTGTGTGGTGAAGGGTTAATTGGGACATTTTTAGCTCAACTGTTTTTGAAGAAAAATGAAAGTGAATAGCCCTGTTGTCATCTGCCTCTGCTTACAAAACTTTGACATTTTCTCATATTTGTGTTATTATTAAAATTATTTACATCAAATTTTGGCCTAATGGTAATTTTCAGATGGGGAATTTATGTAACAAGGGCAGGTAACTCTGAAATATTTCTGACATAGTGATGCCCCTTCTTCAAGTGGAATTTTCACTGAAAAAAAACAGCTGCAGCCATGTGTTTCCACCAGCATGCATTGCTCTTGTTTTCTTTGTCGCAATTTTTTCCTTAACTCCTTATCAAATGACAAAATGTTTGACTGGTCCAGATTAAAAGCATATGCAGACAACATATTGTCTTTAGCTGAAATGATGGTAATTGTCTGAAAGTGTAGAAAACCATGTGGGAAAAGGAGAAAATGCTGGTTACCAGCATTTTCTCCTTTTCCCGCAAGGTTTTCAAAAGGCTATTTCAGGGTTCCGGCTGGGCTTCGCATTTGGCGCCATTTGCGATAGATTTTTAAATGTGGCGCCAAAAAAGGCCGATTGGCGAAAATGACTGGCACCGATATTTTTTCATATCGGGATGCCGAACATTTTAAAACTGGCCCCCTTCACTGCAATGCATGGATGCATGACCGCCAATCCATCGATAAAAGTAAAATAAATCAGCTGGAATAAACAGCGGCATTGAAGTAATCAAAATTACTTCACAAATCGATGTCATTTACACCTGTCTATCCGAATATGCATACACTTTCGATAACATAAACATCCGGCTAGAAAAAAATTGGAAATTTATTTTGGAAAACTGTCCAAAAGTGAAAGTATCGAAGACCAGTGGCCTATATCAATCGTGAATGTTACTAACTGTCCAAATGAATCATGATCGCAGGTAAAATACAGCGGGTTTCCAAAATGGCGACGGCGTTGCCGTCGGCGTTGACTAAAACCCGGACCGTAATGTTATCGTCGTCCTCGGCATTTTCTATGTCGTTCTTCCTCCGTTAATCGCCCACCTTTTCGGAAAACTTGTTTGGTTTTTTTAACATTTTAACTTTTTTATACTGTTACAGGTAAAAAAAAAAAGTCCCTACAGAAGCAATTTCTTTCTAAGGGAGAAATTTCTTCATTTTTT
The DNA here is from genome assembly GCA_946811185.2 of Hippopus hippopus. Taxonomy (NCBI): domain Eukaryota; kingdom Metazoa; phylum Mollusca; class Bivalvia; order Cardiida; family Cardiidae; genus Hippopus; species Hippopus hippopus. The sequence goes on along the minus strand of OX328106.1, from coordinate 54,028,847 downwards.
TTTTTACATATTGACTTTGTTGTTTGGTTTGTACAATTTAAACTTCTATATGTTTCAAATAGTCTTTCTTTAAAACTTTGTTACAAAAGTAGAAATTGCTCTCAATGACCTATTTCTGCTTTTGTCACAGTGGTTTTACAAACATTAAAGATAGATCTACTTAAACTTAATAGATGTTGTTTTTTCCATTGTTCACAAAAATAATTTTTTTACTATATTCATGTAAAAGACATAGATATGAGTTATGAAATCTGATGAAAACAAAGCCAGAGGGAACCCTGCTATTTCCACAGGGTAGTTGAAATTCGGGACTGTGTGTTAAAGGTTTAACTGTTTTTTTACAAACAAACTTTTATCAGAAAGTGTTTTTTGTTTTGTTTTTTTTTTTTTTCAAATATCTAGCTCGTTCAAATGCAATACTTCCCATGAGGGTAAGATGCTAATTTTTTCGGGTAAGTGTCCCAAAGGCATTATTTGGCAAAATTTTGGATAGCTAAAGTTACTAGAATACAGAATCTCAGGTATTCCTCCTGTAAGCTATGGTGTTCATAGACCCTCTAGGTACTCTTAGTTTTGTGTCCTGTCACATGAAATGGATTTGAGCCATGCTGTGTGAAAAGGGGGCTTAATACATCTGCGAAAAGTATCAACCCAGGTCAGCCTGCGCAGTCTGTGCCAGCTGACCTGGGTTGATACTTTTCACAGATGTATTAAGCCTCCTTTCACCTGGGCCAACACTTTCTGCTATTGGTCAATTTTCTGTATGTCCAGCACCCAGTCTACCTCATGTTTAAGTATGGTGTCAAAAAGTGTGGCTGTTATGGATCTGTAAGTATGTGATCGCTTGTTTGGTATCATGCACCACAGAGATGCATTAAGCCCCCTTTTACCAGAGCACTGCTCATTTAGATTTGATTAATCCTTCTATTCATAGAGTTTCATTACAAAAAAAAAAAGACAAAAAAATACCAACAATTTTGGAATTTTATTTTAGGTTGTACAAGGGCAGCCACAGACAGTTAATGCTGGCTCTTCCAACTCAATTGCTGGAATTCCTCAGATGTTGTTTCTGAACCAGATCACAGTGAATGGTCAGACATCTTTTGTACTGGTTGATGCCAACAATAAACCTGTCCAGTTACCACAAGGTAATGTGTTTCTTTACTTAATACATTGTGCTAAGGAGGCAGTGAGTATAGCAGTAATTTAAGCTTGGCCAGGTGTTTTTTTATTAGCTCCACTGGCCAAAGGCCAGCGGGCTTATGTCATGGCCCGGTGTCCATCATGCGTCTGTGCGTCCGTCCGTCAGTGCGTGCGTGCATTAACTTTTTTTTCAAACTTCTTCTCTGAAACTACCCATCCAAATTTGATGAAACTTCACAGAAATGATCCTGCCATGGTCCTCTTTAGAATTTCTTGAAAGAATTTGATTCCTTCAAAAACTCTGGTTGCCATGGCAAAAAAACTGAAAAATATTGAACATCTTTGAAAATCTTCTTGTCTGAAACCATAAGGTCCAGGGCTACCAAATTTGGCATTTAGCTTTATCTAATGGACCTTTATCAAATTCCTTCATATTATAGCCCTGGGGTCAAAATTAGCTTTGCACAGGAGATCACAAGTTTGAAATGGGCTTATATAGTGACTGTAATTTAAAATAGTAATCAAGGGAAATAACTCCTGTTATACAAGATAAAGTTTGTTACTATTTACCTCCTTTGGTTATCAAACTGCAGTTATACATTTTTGGAGTTTTTTGGAGAGGAAATGTTCTGTTTTAAGGAAGAGTGATTCATTTGGTTGCGAATGGTTATGCTCACATGAATGGAATGTTTAATTTAAAGTAAGGTTTCTATTATTCAATTTTTTTCAGAACTTTACCTTTCATGCTAATGAATAAACCTTCTTGTATTCACTGACATTATCTTTGCATTTAAAAAGATATGACTGTTTTTGTTTGGCTGGCGGGGTGGAGGTTATGTTTTCAAAGTAAATTTATTACCATACAGACTTTTTATGCTGTATGTCTCTGTCAATGTCAAAGCGCATGATACGTTAATTTTACTCTTTCAGAAATGACAAATTTTTTTTACTGTACCAAGTTTAAAGCCATTGCAAAAGACAAATTGAATGTAGCTTAAATGACTATTTCTGTCTTTGATAGGTTAGGAAACGTGGGAAAAGGAGAAAATACTGGCTGACAACATGTTGTCCTTTTCTCACGATGTTTTTTGAAAGCCTTCTCTTTAGGGTCATTAACACTTCGATTTGTGTGGTAAAGGGTTAAAAAGCCAGTGGAGCGATACAGGGCCATCATGGCCCTCTTGTTATTATTAGCTGTCTATGACGAAAGTGTTGAGGTATTGCCATAGTCCCGGCATGGTTGTCTGTGTCATCGTCTTTCGAAAACTGACATTTTGTAATATCTCTGTTTATACCTAAGATTTTTACTTTGACTTGGACACCTTGTTTACTATCAGTATCAAAGGGAACCTATATGACAAGGACATGTAACTATCAAATTTATTTGACAGTTATGTCCCTTTTTTGACTTGGAATTTTTCACAGAAAATCAAGACCTTGCAAGCATGCTCTGGCACCCACATGCAGTGCTCTTATTATATGGCCTGCAACACGTGAAAAGGGGCTTTCGGACATTTGCGTAAAGTGTCGTCTCGAATCAGCCTGTGCAGTCCGCACAGGCTAATCCGAGACGACACTTTCCGTTTTTATGTAATTTTCTGTTTTGCGCGTGTTACAGGCCATATATAAGTTGTCACTTGCAAATTCTTTCAGAATGGACAAATCCAAAATGTTGTGGTCTGGTAAAGTCAGTTACATGTAGCTATAACAATGTACATGTATATGGCTTGCAACACGTGAAAAGGGGCATTCGGACATTTGCGTAAATTGTCGTCTCGGATCAGCCTGCGCAGTCCGTGCAGGCTAATCCGAGATGGCACTTTACGACGACATTAGATTTTGTGCTACAGTAGACTTGTGCAAAACAGAAAATTACATAAAAACGGAAAGTGTCGTTTCAGATTAGCCTGCGCGGATTGCGCAGGCAGATCCGAGACGACATTTTACGCAAATGTCCGAATGCCCCTTTTCGCGTGTTGCAGGCCATATGATACAGTTAAACCTTGATACTTAGAATCAGATATGGATAGAGGACAAACTAGAAATAAGTTTGAAGCATGTTTAATTTTTTCATAGGAACTTCTCTAGTTTGGTTACAGGTATCAGGTGAGCGGGTCCTATGCGTATGTGAATGTTAAATTTTCTGAGACAAAAACAGTAACAGACATTCTTATTGCTTATCGAAGCAGTGATTGTTGTGAAAGCAATTTTTTTTACAAGGCATGACCATTTCAACAAATCTTTCAACTGAGCAGTAAATAAGCTGTGTTAATTTTGGTATTATATATATTTGCATTTCTCAAAAAAAGCAGCATGAAGGTTGAAGTGGCTAGCTTTTTGTTTGTTTCAGGCATACAAGTCATCAACCTTCCCTCACAAAATCCAGGACAGCAGATAGCTATGGTATGTATACACAGGCATTCACATGCCTGTATTAATCCATTACCACACTATCCTGAGTTTTAAGGACCCTGAGGAAATAGTCTTTTGAAAACCTTGTGGGAAAAGAAGAAAATGCTGGTAACCAGCATTTTCTTCTTTTGACACACAGTTTTCTGCACTTTCTTAGACAATTACCATCATTTTTAGCTAAAATTGTCTGTTTCCTGCAGATGCTTTCATTTAAGGCCAGTCTAAAATTTTGTTGTTTGGTAAAGAGTTAACCTAGGGTCAACTGTGAATCAGAAGTCCAAGTGTTGGATTTGTATGTATAAAACACAAGATGACCCTTGAAAACATCCTTGTAAAATAGGGATGATCATCATCAACCCCAACCAGATAATGCTTATGACCAGCATTTTGTTCTTTTCTTACAATGTTTTCTATCCTTTCCCAGGCAAAAACCATCATTTGAGCCATATTTAAGTTCTTGTCAATACTCGGGAACCTTGAATTTCAATTCTGGTTTAACAGTTGATTAGGGTTTTGTATTGATCTGATTTCCTATTTGTAGATCTGACAGTGGACAGTTTTCATAATGTCTACTGTTAAATCTGGATTTTCAAAATCCAGTTAAAAGCCAGTTAGAATGTAGCCATTTAGAAAGTCATTTTGTTCATCCTTCAAAATGGCATACACAATCACGCTTTTAAAAAAGTAGTGTTACCAATTTTTAGTTCGGCTGTTTTCGAAGAAAACGACAAGTTATTGCCGTAGCCCTGTCATTGTCGTCTGCGTTGTAGTCGTGCAAAAACTTCGACCTTTTGTAATATCTCTATTGTTACTCAAAACCTTACCTTTTAACTTGGACAAGTTAACTATCAAAAGGGAAAGTCATACAACAGGGGCAAATAACCAAAGTATTTTTTACATTGGTTTGCCCCCTTTTCACTGAAAATTAAGCAATTGCAGCTGAGTGTTGGCACCCGCATGTGGTGCTCTTGTTTTGCTTTGCATGTTCAAAAAAACATGATTGCATGATTTTGTGCAACAGAAAAGCAGATGACCCTGTCTATAGGGCATGCTTTGATCCACCTGTTTTGGGGAGCTGATCTAAATGAGGTTAGGTTTCCTGCATGAAGACATGTAAAAGTATTGTTGCAAAGGGAGAAATGTCAAGTTGCAGACAATTTCTACTTTTGTGACTAAGTTTTCATGAGTGTTTAGTTGGAAGATGAATATAGGTCATCTGCACATGGTAAATGGTTAATTCTATACCAAATTGTCACGTACGTGTATTTTACTACCCTGAGACTTTTTTTGTAAACATTTTTGGAGGGAAAGAGAGAATACTGACTACCAGCATTTTCTACTTTTCCTGCAATATTTTCTATCTTTTTACAAACAAATCCTCTCATTTGAGCCATATTTAACTCTTTACCAAACAACAAAATTTTAGACTTGTCCAAATTAAAAGCATTTGCAGAAGACAAAATAAATGTGACTCAAAAATTGAAATGATTTTGGCAGAGAAGAAAACATTGTGGGAAAAGGAGAAAATGCTGGTTACCAGCATTTTCTCCTTTTCCCACAATGTTTTCAGAAGGCTTCTTTCTCAGGGTTGTTAAAACCAGGTATTGTTTGGTAAAGAGTTAATCAGTCATCAGCAGATGTTTTTATTTTGGATGAGTGAAATTTTTCGAGTTTGGTAGAGAGATAAGTACCTTCCATCTTTTGCTTTTCTGCACAGCCAGGGGACACTGGTGAAGAACCGTTGTATGTAAATGCCAAACAGTATCACAGAATCTTAAAGAGAAGGCAAGCCCGGGCGAAACTTGAAGCATCAGGAAGAATACCCAAAGAAAGACAGGTAATAAAGTAGAGCAGTGTCCATATTCACCAGTCATTCTGAAGAATGTTCTTTGTCTTAGTCTCAAGATTTTCTAGATTCTTAAGTGAAATGATAGGAAACGTTGTTGGAAAAAAAAGTGCTTGTTACCAGAAATTTCTTCTATATCCACAGTATTTTCAAAAGCCTTCTTTTACAGGGATATAAAAATCTCAGGATTGTGTGGTTAATGGTTAACCATATACTGCAGAATCCTATGATATAACGACCCTGGAAGAGGCCCTCAGAAAACTATTAGGGAAGACTAGAAAACACTTGGAGCCAGCATTTTTTTTTTTTTTTTTCCCCTTTCCCAATGTTTTCTATTCTTTAAGGATAAGATTTTTCTTAATTTGAAAGTAACACAGCTTCTGATTGGCTAAACCATTTGGTTTAGCCAATCAGAAGCTGTGTTACTTTCAAACTAAGAAAAATTTGGAGAATAAGACAAAGAATGTTTTTAAGAATGGTTGGTGAATACTAACCCAGAGGTGCATAGACTGTTAGCTCTATTGGTAATGTACAGGGCTTGAATTCCTTGGCTGGCTGGTTTGAATCCTCAACTCAGCTAGTTTCTTGCTGAGGACTGATGATGGTCACTTAGACAAGATTCGTTCTTCTGTTAAGTCTGATCATTTTTTCAATGATGGTTTGTAGGGAAACAGCCAGTGGCTTGGGATGAATATCATGCAAAAAACTGGGAAAAGGAACTCCAGGGTCGGTATTCACCAACCATTCTTGAGAACGTTCTTGGTCTTATTCTTCAGAATTTGTTAAATTTGAAAGTAACACAACATCTGATTGGCTAAACCAGTTGGTTTAGCCAATCAGAAGTTGTGTAACTTTCAAATGTTGAAAATCTTCAAGACTAAGACAAGGAATATTCTTAAGAATGGTTGGTGAATACGAACCCAGGAAAGTATACATAGGTCACTGACTGCCACAATATCATTAACTTGATGTTGAATATAATATTACATATCATACAGATATAAGAAAAATCAGAGGTACAGATAAGGTGATTTATATTTATCTGTCAGTGTTGACTCTTTACTACATGACAATAGTACAGACTTGTCTCAATTGAAAGCATTTACTGATAGCAAATTCAATGTGGCTTAAATGGGGAAATTTGCCTTTCAAAGGGTAGTAAATACTGTGGGACATGGACCAACGCTGGTTACCAGTACATCCTTTTTTTCTCTACATTTTTTTCTGAAGCCTTTCACTATTTGGTTCATTAAAACTTCGGATTGTTTGGTAAAGATTCAAAATAGAAACATCTCTTTTGGTCTTCATGAAAACCCTACAGTGTTGAATTCTTTTAAGTAACCACTTTATCAATTTAAGTGAAAAGATAGGTTTTTTTTTGTATATCTTTACTTATCAGGACTTCTGGTACTGAAACTGACTATTACATCAAAATGAAACAGATCATGTGCTTTTTTTTCTTTCAATGTTTCTAAAATGCTTTGTGCATTTCTGCAATGGATGGCTTTTGAAAACATTGTCAGAAAAGTAGCAACTGTTTGATACAATTTTGTCTACAAAGCATTGAAATATATTTCATAAAATATAAAAGACAACACATGTGGATTCAACCACGCCAGTTAACTCTTTACCACACAACCCCAGTTGTTAAGGACCTTAAAGAAAAGACCTTATGAAAACAACTTGGGAAAAAGGAGAAATGCTTGTAACCAGCATTTTCTCCTTTTAGCACAATGTTTTCTTTTACCCAAAACTTATTTCAGTTTTCGAGACATTTTCATTTGGTTATCTGCAAATGCTTTGAATTTGTTCTAGTCTAAAATTTTGTCATTTTGTAAAGAGTTAAGCCATTACCAATGATGACTGAAGCAGTGTAATTATAACAGATATGAAACTGATAAGAAAATACTTCCAAACACAATTTTGTTTATATCTATTTTCAGAAATACCTGTATGAATCACGACACAAACATGCTATGAACAGGGTAAGGGGATCAGGTGGTGTATTTGTTCAACATGGTAAAGTTAAGTCGGACAGTTCAGATACAACAAACAGTTTAGAACAAACCAATGGTGGCCATGACTCAATCTTATCCACAGACTTTAAACTTCCAATTGTAACGCAGGCCTCAGATCTTGTGCTAGGCTTAGATACGTAATTCCAATATTGGATACTGTAAGTGTGTGTATATTTAATACAATATGGGTTTTTCTCCCAGACAGAAATACAGGTTATGCTTCTGGCATTTTTGTGCCAGCAGATTAGTCAGTCAGTGTTTTTTTTTTTTCTTTTTATGTGTGTTAATTCAGACAACAAAAGTCAAATTTTATCCAGTGAAGCACTGAGCAAAATGGAATGGACATGTTCAGTCAACAAAATAGACCCTAATGTTTTTTATGACTATTAATCCCATAGATGACTGAATTCAGTGGTAGAAAAAGAAATAATGCTTCTTATCGGTATTGTCTCTTTTTCCAAGTTTGCTTTCAAAATCTTTCTATCTCAGGTTCTTAAAAAATACAGACTTGTTTGGTAAAGAATTATAAATCTAAAATATCATCTGACAATTTAAGTCCAAGACCAGGCCACATTCTCTGCAGCCTGACCTTGATCTGAACTGTACACTTAAGTACCTTGTATAGTGCCTGGATGGTTACAAGGAAATACATGAATAGAATGAATGGCAATCATTTGTTTTTTATAAATATCTTGATTTGACAGTGTTTATATACTATACATGTATAATGAAATTGAAAGAAAGTGAAAGATTACTGAGGCAGATTAATGTTGGGTTATATTTTACATTTTATCTCTGTTAACCCTTTACAAGACAATCCCTGGTTTTTACAACCCAGAGGTAGAGGCCTTCTGAAAACATTGTGGGAAAAGGAGAAAATGCTGGTAACCAGCATTTTTTTCTTTTCACACAATGTTTTCTACTCTTATAAAGTCAAGTTTCAATTTTTGAGTCAAGTTTATTTTGTCATCTGCAAATGCTTTCACTTTGGACAAGTCTAAAATTTTGTCGTTTGGTAAAGAGTTAATAAGCAAGTGACTTTTTTTACACTTTTTTTTCCAGAATATATTCCCTTTTTTGCATCTTGATTCAATGAGTAAACTTGGTTATATTTTTTTCTTCCTGAACTCGTTACCAGATGACAAAATGTCAGACAGGGCCATTTTGGAAGCATTAACAGAAATGTGGCTCAAGTGATAGAAATTATGTTTTAATGGGTGAAAGTATTGTGAGAAAAGGTGATAACGCTAGTTTCCACCATTTTCTCATCCTCCCACATTGTTTTGTAAAGGCTTGTAACTCAATGTTGTGAATCCATGGGATAGTTATATATAGGTTGATACATCCCACCATAGGCCAGTCAATACAAGTAAGATTACAGTCCTCATAACATACAATTTGTATATTTACCAAATATTATGTAGTAGTAATTTTCCATGAACTTGTTTTGCTTTGAGCTACTTTGGAAAATTTGATATACCTTCGATCATGGAAAATGTAACAAGAGCACCCCATATGAGTTCCAATGCTCAGCTGCAAGTGCTTGATTTTCAGTGAAAATTGTAAGTCAAAAAGGTTGCAAAACTGTGTCAAAAATAGTTTGATACTTACCTGTGCTTATTGTATAGGTTCCCCTTTTGATAGTAAACAATTTTTCCAAGTTTGAAGTAAATATCTTCAAAATGTCAAAGTTCTTTAACAACAACAACACAGACAATGAGGATGCCAGGGCTAGAACAATACCTTGACGTTTTCTTCGAAGACAGCCAAGCTAAAAATGTTCCAATACAGCGAGAAGCAAATACAAAACAGAAGAAAGTTACTACAACATTATGTTTCTTTTATTATATACATGTGTATTTATTCCAGCTAAAAATACATGTTTCAAACACTTAGAATAATACACAACAGAAAAAAATCCATATCTCTGCAGTGTCAAATAACACTCCAAATATGTTATGATGCCATATCTCACACCTTTGATTTGTACATATTGATCTGTGACTTGATTGGTGAAAATTCTATGCTATAATATTCACGCACCATTCATTAAAACAAAGTTACTACCCATTAAACCAGTACTTCTTTTGTTGTGTTTATGGTTTTGAATAAAATGTCAAAAATTTGCAACATATTGTTGTTGAAAGAAAGTATTTAATGAAAAGGATATTATGCTGTAGTAACATTCCTGAACCTAGTATTTGCTTCTCGCTGTGTAAGAAAATTATTCACATCTTGCTCGATCTTTGGTCTCGCATGATATCAAATTTACTCACTCTGCTTGAATCAAATTCAAGCACTAGGAAAGTTACTACAACATAATATTCTGTATATATACCCACAAATTTTAACAACAAAATTATGAAATTGTTGTCATTGTTATTCAAAAAAGGTGAAAATATAAAAACTGGTACATCAGGTTTTTCTTCTTTTAATGAATAGTCATCCAAATGAGAAACCAAGCCAGAATAAGTCTGGATGCAGGTTACTTTATCGTATTATATTTGGGACCGTATTTCACACAGTGTATTGTTACCGGAGATCACTCCTTCCTTACTGCATAGCTTTCCCGTATAAAATCAATACCTAACAACTGCGTTAGAGAGAATTCTCTTTGGCTCAGTGTTGGTCTTTTAAACCTCGAAAAACGAGGATATTTGTCCGCACGGGTATGAATCCCGCCAGGTGTGGTTTGTATTTCAGCTATGCATTTGTTGCGAACTTTCATGTTCGTAAGAGTATATACAATTTTCTTTCTGTTGTGACTGATTTTATCTGCATGTGATCCATGCATCTGAGCCAGAAAATTTGTAGGTAAATGATAAAAGATTGAATTTTAGTTAATCTTCCTTGATATGCCGAACCCATTTGGCTCAGTCATTTATGAGAAAGTAACCAGTAGAAGGAATGGAGAGTTGTACAAAACACTGGTGAAAGCAACTCCAGGTACTCTGTCTTCCATTGTATGACTGAAATATTATTGAAAACTGTGTTAACTCTCTACTATACAACCTTGAGTTTTATTGACGCTAGGGGAAAAAGCTTTTGAAAACATCTTGGGTAAAGTAGAAAACGTTGGTAAACAACATTTTCTCCTTTTCCCCAAATGTTTTCAACTCTATCATAGGATTTAGCTCAAATTCATCTTATGCAGATGCTTTGAATAAGTAAGAGCCTAAAACTTGTCATTTGGGATACGGTTAGACACCCTAGGCTTGGGCAAATTTATTTCCTTGAAAAGAAAGTTGACATGTTGAAAATATTTTGTATCAGCAGGTTTCTTTTATTTCATTAAAACTGCATGGAGCAACTTTTTTGTGTTCTGTTTTCAGTATGTCTCCCCCAAAATTGAGAAGGCTTTTTTTTTAAAGTTGCTTGTCCGTCATTCACATAATTATTTGTGTCTACTCCATATCTCCTAAACCCTTTGTCCACTTTTAACTCCTTACCTCATGACAAAATTTTAGGCCTGTGTAAATTGAAGCATTTGCAGAGGACAAAGTAATTGTGACTCGAAAATTGACATTTGTTTTGGAAGATTAGAAAACATTGTGGGAAAAGGAGAAAATGCTGGTTACCAGCATTTTCTCCTTTTCTCACGATGTTTTCAAGAGGCTTTTTCTTCAGAGTCGTTAAAACCCATGAATATGTGGTAAAGAGTTAAAGGACTTTCATACATGTACTTGTGCCCATCTTGATGGAACAAAGTGAAAACTTGAGATTTCAAAAAAAATTCTGACTCAACGGTCAGTTACAGCCAGGATATAAAGATCACATATAATACATGTATTAAAATTGTGTTATCTGTCTTGTCATTGACCAGAGTATTTAAAGCTTTGAGAGAATAATGATAACTCAAGATACATGTATTATCCAGAGTGAAAGTCTTGTTCAATTTCACAAAGATAGTCAATATGACTGTTTAGCCAATATGACTAGAGGCAACTCATTTTGGAACTCTTTTAAGATAATAAAAGGATGAATATGCTGACAAAGTTTCTTGAGCACTGGTCTGAAAATGTTGCCTCTGAAGAGCACATGTTTTACTAAGATTTGACCTAGTGACCAACTTTTTTGCCTGATGGGTTATTTATGAGCTAATCAAAATTTTTTTAAATCAAACTGAACAGGTTTCATGAGCATTAGACACATTAAATGTGGCCTATAGAGCATACACAAGATAAAAGTCCATGACAGACACAGCATGATCACCAAGGCTTACCTTTAGTATCTTGTACTCAGGTGAGCTAAACCAATGGTGGATCTGAAAATGATCCTGATCAAAAAGTCTTCTCCCACAACATGTTTTATTCTTAATAAAAATTCCACCATTTTAGACAAGTATGATATTTTTATCTGCAAATACCGGTACTTTTAGTTTGCCTAAGTCTTTCAAAAAATTTTGGGAAAAGATATGACTGCTTGTAACAATTACTTGTAATTGCTCTTTTCTCCACACTATTTTCCAGGTAATTCAGTCTGAAAAGAAATTTCCTTTCCTGCTATGTTTCTCCATTGCAGTGTTTTGCCAAAGCAGGGATTCTTGGATATTGTCCCATTAAATTAGATAAATGTCCAATCTTAAATCATACAGTTGGAACTTTGTCCCTCCAAAATCAGAAAATTAGTCTTGAGAGCATTTTGTCTATCATATTGCTAAGAATAACCCCTTTTCATGCATGTTAATGGGACAGCAGTTGCCCCCCCCCCCCCAAACTTCAACCCGTGAATAATCGTCGGCAGAATGCTGCCTTTTTGTTGCTTTGTACAAGGTCCTGGGATGTCCAAACCCTTAACCCTTCACCTTACAATCCTGACTTTCATAGATCCTGAAGAAAAAACCTTTAGAAAACATGGGAAAAGGAGAAAATGCTGGTAACCAGCATTTTCTCCTTTTTCCACAATGTTTTCTAACCTTTCAAAAGTAAATTTCAATTTTTGAGTCGCATTTACTTTGTCGTATCCATAAGCCTTCAATTTGGACAAGTCTGAAATTTTGCCATTAGGTAAGGAGTTAACCAATTAATTCTGTGTTTTAAGCCTTTATAAGACGACAAAATTTTAGACTTTTCCAAAATGAAAGTAGAACGTATCTTAATTGATGGGATTTGTCTCTCAAAGAAGAAAAGTTGAAAAAAGGAACAGTTAGCTTTTTACAATTTTTCCTTTTACCACAGTGTTATAAAAAGCCTTCTGTTTAAACCTAAAAGAGTCCTTAAAACACAAGATTGTTTGGTAGAAGATTAGAATGACCAATTTGCAAACATGTAACTAATCTATGTAACCTACAATGATGCTTTTCTTTGACCCTCTTACATTGTAGGAGACGTTGAAATGCCTGGTAATCTGTATTTTCTCCATTTCCCAAAAACCTTTTATAGTGTAAAAAACATTCACACAGCACACCAGTACAGTAAGACCTAGTTCAAGACCTACCTTCTCATTAAGACATATCAACATTCATGTATCATACATACAGTATGTACAGTGTGATCTTGTTCTACATCTGTGCTCTCCACAATGTACAGCATATGCTGAAGACATTGTTGTATGGTAGATCCAGCTCTGTTTTATTTGCATCATTACAATCTTTATTGATTTTTACAAAAAAAATAATCCATTGTTTATCATAAAATTCAGTCTATAAATAAATCTCATAGCTCTTAACGACGGATACCTTCTTCCTGAAGCATTTGTGCATGGTCTAAGGGAGAAAACTCTTACTACCTTAGATTTTAGTACTATACGATTTACCTCCCATATGTACCCTACCGCGAAACGTGTTATGTCGTAAAAAGACTACTGTTGTTTCTTTTTCATCACCGATCGTTCACATATTCAATCTTTGGTTATATGGTTTCCTATATTACACAAGTAGATGCAAATGCTCATAGATAAATACAACAACCATCGTTTAAGACATATTATGTTATTCTATTCAATAGGGAACCATACAGATCGACGCCTCTCCTGACCTGTCTTTCAATTTGTTTCACAATCGATGTAAAATAATTTATTAGACTTAGCCGGCGACTTTCGGATGTTTTTATCTTGTGGCTCCCCGCTCAAAAATCAGATTTATGGAATAAATTAGACCCAAGGCTTGAATTCACCTTGTTATGTGGCAATGTTAACACTACAAACTCGGTTACGAAAAAGAAGGGGACGAATGGCGAAATATTTGCTTACAATTCTAATATCGCTTTTGTTGAAAGGTCATAATATACTTCGTTACTTACTTTACATATAAATATCTTCATGAGATCTTACCTTGACTGAAAGTTAAGCCGAGATATTACTTAATCAAAATTTCTGGCGGTCATAAAGTATACAGACGGAGGACAAGGGAGAGCAATAATGTCCGGTAATAAATAATACCTTTAATTCGACTTTTCTGGTGTCACGAGTCAACTGTAAGAAGATTATTATTTTATCATTCACATAATAAAAAAACTCGACGAGCATTCTTCCCGCGTAGAATGTCTGCACATTCTTTAAAGCATGCAAACGTGTGACTTTCGTGTTTCAAAGGGTTCCGGAACTACAGGGGAGGCAACTCAGATCAATAATTTTGGCCATGACATTGTACGAGTTTTCTCCCTTAGACCATAAAAATTATAGCAGATTCTTGTTCACCAACATGCTGCTGATTTGTTGAAGCAGGAAAGAAGTTACAGTATGGATGCATGATAATGCATGTTGAACAAACCACAACAGGCACTCTACCAGACTACAAAATTTTAGACTTGCTCGTATTGATGAAGTTGGAAATATTAGTGGGACTCAAATGATAATATTTGTCATTGAAAGAACGAGAAACATTGGGAAAAGGCGCATTTTCTCACAATGTTTCCGTAAATGTTTTCCTAGGTTATCTTGAAGAGTTTTCTTTTACTCGGTGATAAATCAGTTGAATTTTAGTTAAACATTATCTTGCTAAAAAGTGAAATGAAACTTTTAAGCCGATAAGAAAAGCCAAAGTTCTTGTTATTTTTAAGGTATTGGGGGTAGGGAAATATATTTCTTTCCTTGAAAAATATGGGAGGGGGTTGCTGAGAGACTAGTTGTTTATCACAAGCAAGTTTTCCCTTTCCAACAATTTTTTTCAACATTAAAAAAAAATCAGTTTTCCTTCCATCAAGTATTCTTCCTATTCCCAAGTCACTGGCAGTCAGCTGATGGTAAGTACATAAACAGCCCACATGTTAACCCTGTACCACACAATTCCGGGTTTGAACAACCCTTACAGAGAAGGCTTTCAAAAACATTGTGGGAAAAAGAGAAGATGCTGATAACCAGCATTTTTTCCTCTGCCCACAATGTTTTCCACCTTTCTTCACTTTTACACCCTATCAAAGATAAATCTGATCGCTTGAGCCAAAGTTAAACTGTCATCTTAAAACACTTTCAATTTGAGCAAGTCCAGAGTTTCTTTGTTTGGTAAAGATTTATAAGACAAGTTTTGTCTTTGAAATAGAAGGAAACTTTGTGAGACAAACCTCAAAGTTTGTGCCTCATTTTATTTGTTGTCTATATTAAGTTTTAAGTATAACATTGTGGAAAACATTGAAAATGCTGATAAATTTTTCCCACAAAATTTCTACAGTGTAGAAAAGATTTGCCAAGCACATCCGTACGCAAGACTTTGTTCATGACCTACCTTCTCATCAAGATATATTCACAGTCCTGTATTCTATGTATGTATAGTCTGATCTTGTTCTGAATCTGTGCTTTCCAAGATGGATTTCAAAATAGTATAGCATATGCTGAAGACATCATTTTCTGGTAGATCTAGTTCTGTTTAATTTGTCTCATTATAATCTTTGTCGATTTTTACAAAAAAGTAATCCATTTTAATTATCAAAAAAGAAGTCTACAAATCTTCAAGCTCTTAACGACGGACACCCTCCTCTTGAAGGATTTGTATGGTCTAAGGGAGAAAACTCGTACGATCTTAAATTTTATTACGATACGATTTATCTCCCTTCTGCCCCCCCCCCCCAAAACCGCAAAACGTGTAATGTCGTAAACAGACTACTGTTGTTCCATTTTCATAACGGATCGTTCACATAAAATTATTCAATCTTAGGTTATATGTTTTTTATAGTACACGAGTAAATGAAAAGCTCATAGATAAATACAACAACCATCATTTAAGACAATTTATGTAATTCTATTCAAATGAGAATCGTAAAAATCGACTCTTCTCCTGACCTACCGATGTAAAATCGATGTAAAATAATTTATTTAGACTTAGCTAGTGACTTTTGGGATGCTTTTATCGTGTGGATTGCCGCTCGAAGTCAGATATATGGCATAAATTAGGCCAGAAGCTTGAATTTTCACCTTGTTATTTGGCAATGTTAACACAACAAACTCGGTTACGAAAACGAAGGGGGACGAATGGCGAAAGATTTGTTTGCAATTCTAATATCGTTTGTTGAAAGGTCATCATATACTTCGTTACTTAACTTATTTATAAAAATCTTTTTGATGAGATCTTACCTTCATTATCAAAGTTAAGCCGAGATATTTCATAATAAAAATTTCTGGCGGTCATAAACGGACAAGGAAGAGCACTGTATAATGTCCGGTAATAAATAATATCTTTACTTCGACTTTTCTGGTCTCACGAGTCAAAAGTAAGAAGATTATTATTTTATCATTCACATAATAAAAAAACTCGACGAGCATTCTTCCCGCGTAGAATGTCTGCACATTATTTAAAGTGTGCAAACGAGTGACTTTCGTGTTTCAAAGGAGTCCAGAACTACAAGGGAGGCAACTCGGTTCAATAATTTTGGCCATGACATTGTACGAGTTTTCTCCCTTAGACCATAAAAATCATAGCAAATTCTTACAAACATGCTGCTGATTTGTTGAAGCAGGAAAGAAGTTACTGTATGGATGCATGATAATGTATACTGAACAAACCACAACAGGCACTCTGAACAAACCACAACAGGCACTATGAACAAACCACAACAGGCACTCTACCAGACTACAAAATGTTAGACTTGCCCATATTGGAAATTGAGTTGGAAATATTAGTGGGGCTTAAATGATAATATTTGTCATTGAAAGAACAAGAAACATTGGGAAAGGGCACATTTTCTCACAATGTTTCCCATAAAAGTTTCCGAGATTATCTTCAAGAGCTTTTTTTTATACAGTAATAAATCCATTGAATCTTAGGTTTAAAGTTTAAACCTTTACCAGACAACACAATTTTAGCCTTGTCCAAATTCAAAGCAGTTGTATACAACAATGTCAATGTGGTTCATAGGGTGCAATTTTTTTTTTCTTTTTTTGATAGAGTAGAAAACAAAGTGGGAAAAGGAGAAAATGCTGGCTACCACCACTCTCTCCTTTTCCCCAAAGTGTTGTCAAAAGGCTTCTTTCCCAGGGTCGTTAAAAGTCTGCATTGTGTGGTAAAGGGTTAATCGAAACCAGTACTCGTGCAATTATTCAAAATATGTTCAACCCTTTACCACACTATCCCATGTTATCACAGTGCCGGGAAGCATTGTGGAACAAGGAGAAAGTATTGTAGGAAAAGGAGAAAATGCTAGTAACCTCCATTTCCTCCTTTTCCTACAATGTTTTTCACCCCTTCAAAGAGAAACCTCATTATTTCATTTGTCATCTACAGATGCTTTCAATTTGAACAAGTACAAAATTTTGTTGTTTGGTGAAAAGTTTATTACATTTTTCCCAATATGCCATTCCTCAAAAATATGGGAGGGGGTGCTGGGGGACTTGTTGATTGTTATAAGCAAGTTTATCCTTTCCCACAATGTTTTTTAACATTCAAAAAAAGCAGTTTTGCTTGCTTCAAGTATTCTTCCTATTCCCAAGTCACTGGCAGTCAGTTGATGGCAAGTACATGAATAGCTGTTGTGCTAACCCTATCACACAACCCTGGGTTTGGACAACCTTTACAGTAGAGGCTTTAAAAAACATTGTGGGAAAACGAGAAAATGCTGCTAACAAGCATTTTCTCCTCTTCTCCCCTATGTTTTCTGGCCTGGCCAGGTAGCTCAGTGGTTAGCATATCTGACTCTAGACCTGGAGGTTGCAGTTTGATACCCGGTTGCAGTGAAACTTTGTTTCCGTCGATCTTTCACCTCTTACCTCTGATACATGTGAGAAAAGTAGTCAGTGGCTTTAGAAAGAAAGTTCTGTCAGCACTGGTGAGAGAAAGCTAGAAAACCCATGGGTGCATCACTGACCACCATGATATGACCTAAGCTGTCAAAATGGTGTTAAATTCTAATTCAAACCAAACCAAACCCAATGTTTTCTACCGTTCTACAGACAAAACTCAAAGTTTGATCCACATATCATTTGTTGTCTGTATTAAGTTTTTTCAATATGGATGAGTCTGATATTTCTTTGTTTGGTAAGGGGTTAACTGGTTTAGAAAGAACATTATTATGATATTCTTAATTTTCATTCAGTATGCCAGTCAGTGTCTATACACTGGTAATAGAACTATGAAACAAGTAAATGTATTGAACAAGCTGTTACAGTCTTCAAGTCTTTATTTAATTTCTTATTTAGTATTTACATCATTTTATAAATATGCACAATAGGAATGAAGTAATGTACAATCATATTCAGTATTTTAACCCTTTACCACACAATCCTGACTTTTTACGGTATTGATTAAGAAGCCTTTTGAAAACATTGAGGGAAAAGGAGAAAATGCTGGTGACCAGCATTTTCTCACGATAATTTCTACCCTTCCCAAAATGAATTTGAGTATCTGAGTCACATTTATTTTATTGCTTGCAAATGCTTTCAATTTGAACCAGTCCAAAATTTTGTCATTTGGTAAAGAGTTAAACAATGAACAAGAAGTTAGTGCCTTCAAAATAATTATGATCTGTCAGGATCAGAAGAATAAACCTTTTAAAGCTCATATTACAATTTCAGCTGCCCTTGCGGCCAGTGTAGATCAAGATCAAACTGCACAAATTGTGCAGTCTCATCCTAGATCTACACTGTCCACTCTGCCAAGCCATTCCAGACAAGAGCAACCTAGAACTTAAAATCAATTTGGTCTTATTTAACCCTTTAACTCACAATCACGGGTTTTAATGACCCTGAAGAAAAAGCCTTTTGAAAACATTGTTTGAAAAGGAGAAAATGCTGGTAACCAGCATTTTCTCCTTTTCTCACAATGTTTTCTAACCTTTCAGGAACAAGAGCCGTCATAGACCAATTATGCTCCCCGAACAGGTGTCATTTTAGGAAAGTGAAGGCTGTCGGTAAATGGTTGGTCACAGGAGAAATTTACAATAAACCCCCTTTTTCCATGACACAGCTTCAAATTGGAAAACCGGGAAAATTACATTGGCACAATATCCTAAAGAGTTCATATATGAAGTTTCATCCAATTTGATCCAGGGGTTGTGGAGAAATGGCTTCGGACAGAGGGACAGACAGACGGATGGAAGGACGGACAGACGGAAAAACGGAGAGAGTGGCGACCATATGCTCGCCCTTCGGGAAGCATAACAAATTCTATTATTTGAGGCACATTTAATTTGTTGTCTGCAAAATGCTTTCAATTTGGACCAGTTTAAAATGTTGTTGTGAGGTAAAGAGTTAAATACTGGAAATATCGACTAGGTTTATTCTGACAGCACTCTTTGGGTAAATTAAGAATTTTAAGGCTTTGCTAGGACAATGAACCCTTAACTCTTTTCCACTCGACATAAATGTTGACTTGACCAGATTGAAAGCATTTGCAGACAATGATTTACATGTGGCTCAATGATGGAATTTATCATTGATGTGGTAGAAAACATTGTGGGAACAGGAGAAAATGCTGGTTACCAGCATTTTCTTCTTTTCCCACAATGTTTTCAAAGGGCTTCTTTCTCAGGTTCATTAAAACTCGTCATTATGTGGTAAAGGGTTAAGCTGATAAACATATAGAATGAAAATTTCCACTCTACAGTAAAACTCTTCATTTTGCTATTTCAAAGGTATCTTTCTTGGGAATAAATATCTCCAAATTGGACAGTGTAAATCAAAGATCAGACTGCATGTTCTGTGCAGTCTGACCTTGATCTGCATTGTCCACAAAAAGTCCTTGAGTCGCACTTGGCAGCTTAAGGATTAAAGGGAGCTGTTCAGATTTTCATAATCTCACCCAACTTAACTAGAGCTGTCACTGAATGTGACTTAATACCCCCACCAGCGCTTTGACAGAAACAGGCAATTATTTGTACACAGACGGACACAAGGACAGACAAATGGACGGACTGATTCCAGTATACCCCCGAAACATTTGTTTCGCGGGGGTATAAAAATTATTTATTATTAAGTATGCAATAGCAGGCAAATCAGTAAAGAGAGTGACATATAAGTAAAAAAGAAACTTCTGTCTCTCCTTATACCACCCTACATCTGCATTTACCAACCATTCTTAATCTTATTCTCCAAAATTTTCCCAATTTGAACAAAACACAACTTTTGAATGGCTAAACCATTTGGTTTAGCTAGTTTTTGGCCAGTCAGAAGTTGTGTTACTTTCAAATTTTGAAAATATCAGATATAAGAAGAATGTTCTCAAGAATGGTTAGTGAATAGTGCCCCTGTGTGCAGTGTACACAGTTGGCCATACCTATTTTACAAGAGGGCAAGGTATAGAAATCTTTTGAAATAAGAATATCTTAATCCTCTACCAGACAACAAACTTTAGCCTTGTCCAAACATTTGCAGACAACAATTTCAGTGTGCCTAAAATGGTGCAATTTTTCTTTGATAGGGTATAAAACATTGTGGGAAAAGGAGAAAATGATGATTACCAGCATTTTCTCCTTTTCCCATAATGTTTTCAAAAGGCTTCTTTCTCAGGGTCGTTAGAAGTCGGCACTGTGTGGTAAAGGGTTAACAAGACTTTAAGCAAACTTTGATGGTATAGTTTCATAAAAAAGGATAAATAAACAACTGATACACACTGACCAATCAGAACTGCTGCTAACCTTTTCAAGGGCATATCAGTTCCTACAAATAATCTGAATAGACCGAATAATCTCTTTCTTCCCCCCCCCCCCCCAAAAAAAAAAAAAAAAAAAATGCAGCACAAGACTGAAAAAAAAAAAAAAAGATCTAATACATATGGGGAATCAGAGTGAATCAAACCTTACTACACAATCCTGTGTTTTAACGACATTCCGAAAGATGGCCTTTAAAAACTTTGGGAAAAGGAGAAAATGCAGGCCACCAGCATTTTTCCCATAAATGTTTCCTACCCTTTCAAAGACAACTCCTATCATATGTCATCTGCAAATGCTTAGTATTCGGACTAATCCCAATATTTTGTTGTCAGGTGAAGTTATGGTATAAAACACAAATACATGTTGCAAATTGAGATATTGCTAGAAAGGAACAACTTCTCCTACCACAATATTTTCACAAGTGGTCTGCTGCACAAAAGAAAATATCATCAGCTAATTTATGTATTTCCCTTGCCAGACGTCAAGAGGTATGACTGAATTTCAACTCAAACTTTAAAATTTCCATCACCAATCAAATATAACAAAATAAGTAAATGCCCTATCCCTTAACCATGCAATTAACTCTTAACCAAACAACAAAATTTTAGACTTGTCCAAACTGAAAATATTTGTAGATGACAAATTAAATGTTACTTGAAAAATGAAATTTGTCTTTCAAAGGAATGAAAAAAATCTGGGAAAAAGAGAAAATGCTAGTTACCAGTTCTCATTTTCCCATGATGTGTTCTAGCGCATTTTTTCTCAGGGTTGTTAAAACTTGGTATTGTTTGGTAAAGGGTTAAACGAAAATGGAAATATCTGGGCATAGATAATAGCCTGTATTGTTGTTGCACAAATGGACATTTTTATGTGAAGAGGAACATAACAATGAACTTCTATTGTATCTTCATGTCTTCATTCTTTGACCAAACAAGCTTGTGGAAACATAGTGGGGAAGAAGAAAATGCTGGTAATCAGCATTTTCTCCTTTTCCAACAATGATTTCTACATTTTCAAGGACCAATTCTGTCATACAAGACAAATTTAATTTGTCGTGACTGAAGACAAGTCTAAAATATTGTTGTTTTGTAATGATTTAATCCTTACCACACAATTCAGAGTTTTAGCAAACCAGAGAAAGCAGACTTTTGAAAAAATTGTGGGAAAAAAGGAGAAGATGCTGTAAACCAGCATTTCTCCTTTTTCCACAACATTTTCTACTATTTCAAAAACAAATCTTGACATTTATTCTTGATCTATCTTCTTCAAATACTTCATTAAGACAAGTCTAAAAATTCAAATTGTATGGTATAGACTTAAGCAAGAAGAGTTTAATCTTAAATACTTTAAAATATTCATTAAATCAACAGACAAAATAATCACTATTTCATCACTTTTCATCAGGATTTTTTCACAAATCCTGACATGGGGGGAGGTCCTACATATGCACTTACTGCTGGTTGGCCAACAGAAAAAGGGGGAGGTCCCGAGGGGGCCTGTACATTTGTATTAATGCCAACATGTGGAGGAGGTCCTGTTGTAAGAGGTATATTTGGGCCGTACAAATGTGATTGTCCTTGTTCTGGTCCTGTGGGAGAAGCCCTCATGTTGACCCCGGGTATCTGACTTGGGAATCCCACGAACCCGGGTTGTGAGTGGGGTGAGGAAAGTGGTGGTGATCCATACATAGGTTGTGGGGGCATAGCTCCCCTAGGTGGAGGAGGAGTCACCCTTTTCTGCTGTCCCTCTGTGCCAGGTATTGTAGGATTCAGCCCATATAAGGCATAGATTTCTTTAAGCACCAGTAAGGCTGTGTCTTCTGAGGTCCTGCATTATCAAAATAAAAACAAGTTTGAGATAAAATAATTCAGTCTCTTACTACAATATACATAAGGGGGCTTAATGTATCTGCAGAAAGTATAGATCCATGTCAGGCTGCGCGAACTGCACAGGCTGACATGGATCGAAATTTTTTGCCACTCGTCAATTTTCTGTTTGTCCAAGCACATTCTGCCTCATGATTCAGCTGGTTGTAAGACATGATGACTTGCCTGGTACAATGCATCACGGAGATGCATCAAGCCCCCTTTTGCCAGAGCATGGCTCGCATGTATTTACAAACATGTTATAGCCTGGAAGTGCTGTTGCATGCATGTAGAAGACTGACATGTCCACATAAGTGCTTGAATGGTTTAGTACAACTTTTAGGGCTGTCCATACTAAGACATTTGTAGATGATAAATGTCATTCACTTTGTCTCTATGATTGTGTTGAAAAAGGAATAAGTTCTGATTACCTGCGTTTTCTCAGAAAGTGTATTATTAAACAGCCGTATTCCCGAGGTTATAAAAATCACAGGTTACATTGGTAAAAGGTCAAACAGAGGTTTGAGCTTAGAACTGCTAAGCACACAAAAACTCATTCATAAATGACATATAACTAGAACATACATGAAAATCATAACCATTTACCACACAATCCTGAGTTTTAAGGACCCTGAGGATGAAGCCTTTTGAAAACATTGTGAGAAAAGGAGAAAATGCTGGTAACCAGCATTTCATCCTTTTCTCACAATGTTTTCTATCCTATCAAATACAGGAATCACCATTTAAGCAATATTTAATTTGTTATCTGCAAATGCTTCCAATTTGGTCCTGCCCAAAATATTATCATTTGGTAAAGAGTTCAACAGACTAGAAACAGTCAAGTAACTAATAATAAACTTACCAATAACATCCATGACTAGTAAGTGAAAACATGTAATCATTAAAACTTTCAATTGGTCTTTCTTGCAGCTGATAATCTACCCTGCGTCCTTCATTTAACTGTCCCATATAGATATCGTCTACATTTGAAGTCACAGCTGAAATGCATAATTTTAGTCATTACCAGTAACCACACATATAAGATTTCACATTCCTGTGTATGTAAAAAGCTTTTGACAATGTTGATGGAAAAGAACCATTTGCTTTTTACAGTGATATTATTTTTAGGGTCTTCACTGAAACTTACATTGTGGGTATTTGTAACATCTATAAAACTTGTCTCATTGAGACATTTCAAATTACCATAAACAACAGAAAGTTCTACAAGAGCACTGCATGCAGGTGCCAACACTTGGCTTCGGTTGCTTGACTTTCAGTGAAAATTGTAAGTCAAAAAGGGCATAACTGTGTCGAAACTACTTTGATGGTTACCTGCCCTCATAGTAAAGGTTCCTATTTTGATGGATAACAACTTGTCCAAGTTTGAAGCAAATATCTTCAGTAATAATAGAGATACCATAAAATGTCAAAGTTTTTGCACGACGCAGATGACTACGCAGACGACGCCAGGGCTACAACAATACCTCAATGTTTTCTTTGAAAACAGTTGAGCTAAAAATAAAAGTGGATGTTCTGTGTTAGGCTGACCTGAGAGGATACTTTTTGCTTTTTGTAAATTCTCTGTGACCAGTCTACCTCAGGATTCAGCCAGTTAGTAAACAGAATGGATTTTATGGATTCCTGATTATGTGATGACTTGCTTGATGCATTAAACCTATTCTTGCCAGAACATGGCTCATATATTTGAGCCATGCTCTATGAAAAGGGAGCTTAATGCCATCACATACTTATGGATCCATAATAGCCACCTTTTTTAACAACCGACTCAATTCTGAGGTAGACTGGTCCTTGTATTTACAGAAAATTGACGAATAGCGAAAAGTTTCGGCCCAGGTCAGCCTGCGCGGACTGCGCAGGCTGACCTGGGTCGATACTTTTCGCAGATGCATTAAGCCCCGTTTTCACAGAGCATGGCTCATTTGGTTTTGTAGAATCTGAAAATGTTAATAAAGTTCAAGGCTACAAAATTCAAGGGAAAAGCCTTAAAATACCCTGCAGTAGACTTCCCCTGGCTTCCCCAATATTTAAATACTACATGGGTTAAGAAATTAGTTTATCAACCTTATGAATATTTTCAACGATATTTGAGCTGCTTTTATTCTCAATCTAAAAACTTACAAGCCGTATCAGATCTATCTTCCTCTTCCATGGCCCTGACAACCTGGGACATCTCACTTTCCACCTGCTGAGCAATTGATTCATCGGACTGGTGAGCACGTGCAAAGCTATTAAGCGAATTCCATGTTGACCTCAGGGAATCCAGTATCCTCTGTTTGATGTCTGTACCAATCTTGGCTAAATTTTCTTTTAACTCTGAAGATGATCACAGAATTCTAGTTCAGTCATCTTGATTTTTTTTTTTTTCACACAGAATATGTATCATACATTCAATTGCATTCCATTCTACTATCAGTTACTACAAAAAGTCATCATGGTAATTTGTTAAAACTCTAGCAAAATTTACCATGAAACGTCTTTGAAAACTTCAGCCCTTTACCAGACAATCCCGAGTTATAACTACCCTGAGAGAGGAGGCTTTTGAAAACATTGTGGGAAAAGGAGAAAATGCTGTTAATCACAAAATATTCTACCTTAAAAAAAAAAGATTTTAGATCTCCTGCAGAATATGACTTTTGACACACATTGTTGGAATAGGAGCTATCACTCAAAATCTACTAATTGCTCCTATTCTAAATACATGTTCATATCATCCTGTAACGTTTCTTTCCTCATTTCTGTCTAATTTTTGTTCCATATATACATGTACCATGCTTCCCTCCCAAGCAATCCTTACAATCACTAACTGTAGTAATGATGACATCAATGTTAAGACTTACCTAAGTGGAATCTCTTTCTACCCTTATGATGTTGCATCAGAACAGGTTTTATATTGTTAGAAGTGGGTATAATGAGTGGTTCTATTCTGTAAGCCTGTGTGAGAAAAAATATAGCAATACAATAACTCTTTACCATATGGCAAAATTCTTGACTCAGCCATGTTGGAAAATTTTGCAAATGATACATATGGCTCACAAGCTATGAATTATCATTGAAGGTGTAAAAAACATTGTCTGAAAAGGAGAAAATGCTGGTATCCGTTTTCTCCTTTTCTCACAATGTCTTCAAAAGCCTTCTTCCTCATGGTGGTTAAAACACGGGACTGTTTAGTAAAAACTTAAATGAGTATGGGACATTTGAGACAATAATTCCCTCACAGACTTCTCAACTTTATTGCAGAAAGCATTCTAGAACATGCACTAAATTTTGTGTAAATTTACAGATCTACAGGGCGTATCATCTAAAACAAAAGTAACAAAAATTGATTGAGAAAGTAGTCATGACTATCATACTGATAATGATTTCAAGTCAAAGGTACTTACAAAATAGCTCAAAAAGAATCAAAGAAAAGATTCCAACTTACCACTGGGTCAAACTGAAAAGAAAAAAAAAATTATAAATATTACAGGCCCAGTAGTGGCTAAAAGTAAACAATGCATTCAAACCTGAATTATACCATTAAAAAGCATGGAAACTATTGTGGTGATAACAGTCTGCTATTGTTTGGTCGGTCTAAGTGTTAATAGACGGCAGGAAAATTAGTTTTTACAACCAGGTAAAAAGTGACCAAGTTGTTTACTTTTTACCTGGTTTTCAATTTCATTTTTCTACCAGCAACAAACACTGAGTAAAAAAGAAAATAATGCAGAAAAATACAACCTCAAAGAGAAATATCGACTAGTAAATCTGCTAGAAGTTCTTTTCAAAATATCACTACATGACTGTAGTATCAGTCCAACACTTTATAAGTGATATGAGTTATGCTAAAGCATCTTTCTTAACCCTTTACCAGATGACACAATGTTAGCCTTGACCAAAATGAAAGCATTTGCAGACAACAATTTCAATGTGGTTCAAATGGTGCAATCTTGCTTTGATAGGGTAGAAAACATTGTGGAAAAAGGAGAAAATGCTGGTTACCAGCATTTTCTCCTTTTCCCACAATGTTTTTAAAAGACCTCTTCTACAGGGTCGTGAAAACCCGGGATTGTTTGGTAAAGGGTTAATACAATGTGTTGTCTTTCATTCGGATGTACTACAAACAATACAATACTCATTTGTATAATTTCATACAATTCTAAAAATCTGTTTCAAAAACACTGCAAATTTCATTAGTGCAAATAATTATGTCTCAATAATTCAATATTCAATTTAACTGAGTCACAGATGCAGTTTCTATCACTGTTTAGGATAATTATAACACTTATTTTTTTTCCAATATAATCTACATAATAATTAAATAATACATAATTTCCATCATATGCTACAAAAGTGAACTTACTGGATGAAAGATGTTAAAATATTTTGAACATGTTGGAAGCTTGAATTCCTCTCCAATCTCTTCTATCCCTCTAGCAGATAAAAACAACCCTACAGGAGAGCCCAGAGCAAAACAACACACCGGGGTAAATTTCAGTTGAGGGTACTGTATCTGTGGCTGACCAGTTCCCCCTGTACCAATGATAAAATTCACTGTAAGACTACTGGAAGATGTGGCTGGTCTGAAATGAAAAGAAAAATCAACTAAGCTTAATTATTTTCTATACAACGAATCTTTCTCAAAATGCTGGAAACCAGATTTTCTCCTTTTTTCACAATGTTTTCTTACCTATTAAAGACAGAAATCATCTGATCTACATTTTATTTGTTGCCTGCTCTGAAAATGCGTTCAATTTGGTCCATTCTAAAAATTGTTGTTTGGTAAAGTGTTAGAACAACATGAAGGATAGCCATCCTGAGAAAATATTTGGCCTTTTTTTACAGCAAGAGTACTTGGATAGCCTTGTATTGCACTATTGGCAAATAGGGCCAATAAACCAATCCTGTTACATTTCAAAGAATTCTGATCCACAGATTTCAATGTGAAGATTTATAAAGACAGTATTGACGTTGTATAAAGAAAATACACCCCACCCACAAAATGCATGTTTCTTCAAAAATTATGATGCCATCATATGGCTTGCAACATGCGAAAAGGGGCATTTGGACATTTGCATAAAGTGTCATCTCGGATCAGCCTGGGCAGTCTGTGCAGTCTAATCCGAGACGGCACTTTAAGACTACATAAGATTTTGTGCCACATTAGACTTGCGCAAAACAGAAAATTACATAAAAACAGAAAGTGTCATCTCAGATTAGCCTGCATGGACTGCGCAGATGATCCGAGACGACACTTTAGGCTTATGTCCGAATGCCCCTTTTAGCATGTAGCAGGCCATATAGGTTTGTACATGAATCATACAAGCCAGAAAACAATAAATATGGTAATAATCAGCCCTGCTGCTGTAGTATTTGTAATTAAAAAAAAATGATATATTAATAAACAGACTCATGAAATAATAAATATAAACAAAACTTTTTAATTCTTTACCCCATGACAAAATTTTACACTCATCCATACTGATAGCAATTGCAGACAACAAATTTAATGTGGCTAGAATGATAGAAATTGTCTTTTCATTCTATACTTAACTGCAAAATTCAAGACTGGTCTAAATTGAAAGTATTTGCAGACAAGATGTAAAGTACTTGCAGACAAGATGTAAGATATGGCTTAAATGATGAGGTTTGTCTTTCAAGGAATGAAAATATTTTAGGAAAAACCTCCTTCGTCAAGGTCGTTAAAACTCAGGATTGCGTGGGAAAGGTTAAAAGGGCAGATACATAATATTGTAAGGAAAGGATAAAATGCTGCAATTTCTTATGCTTTCAAAATGCCTTCTTCCTTGGGGGTCGTAAAAATGGGTTTACCAGTAAAACATTTGATGAAAAGGTTTGCCTGTAGAATTTCTAGGAAAAAACAAAAATGAGTCAGGAGGCTCTACACTATGTCACTTACAATTCACCATTCGTTAAAGCTTGTTGTTGTTGTTCCTGTTGTTTTAAAGCTAACTCGGCTGCTAACTTCTCCCTCATCTGTCTGTCTTCTTCTTGTTTCTTCTTTCTTTCAATCAGCATTTTCTGTTTATCCTTCAAATTATAGAAATGCATTTCAATTTACTCTCAAAAGGTAGCATCCAACTAAAATATACTTGATTAATATAAACCCTCTCTTCTGCATCTAGGATAATATAAATGTTCTGCCAAGGGAGGGCACAACTGTCAAATAAACTAACAGAAATATGGGACATTTTTCAAATAAGAGAGAAGAAAAGCACTTGAGACTTATTCCCAAACAAATTTTACGACGTGACATTTCTCTCATTCAATGGGAAAATGTCCCAGAATCTCTGACTTAGCAGAACACTCTTATATATGAGCCACACTCTGACAAAAGGGGGCTTAATGCATATCCTTGATGCATGATACTGGGCAAGTCATCACAGTATTATGGATCCATAAAGACCATTTTGTCTTAAATTGACTAGAAAATGTGAGGTAGATTGGTCCTTTGTCACACAGAAAATTAACCAATAGTGAAAAGTTCTGGCCCAGGTCAGCCTGCGCAGTCTGACCTGGGTCGATACTTTTTGGAGATCCATTAAGCCCCCTTTTCACAGAGCATGGCTCATATACTTTTTTTGTTCATCTACAAGCCAATAAATTGGATGGCCTTTACATAGCTTTCAAAAAACTTTAGTGAGATCACTAAGTTAACTGATATTCCTTCGTTGGTTGTTACACAAATTGATCTTATGGATCCATAATGATATATCATTTTAATGTAGCAAATAGTTACATTGCAGTATGTATGCTAAGAGAAAGTTAACAAACCTTTTTGGCAAGTTCTTCTTTCAAAAGTCCCTGTAACTTTTTCCTGGGCCCCATAGGTAGACCTAGATCTTTCAAATCA
Organism: Hippopus hippopus; assembly: GCA_946811185.2. Taxonomy (NCBI): domain Eukaryota; kingdom Metazoa; phylum Mollusca; class Bivalvia; order Cardiida; family Cardiidae; genus Hippopus; species Hippopus hippopus. The sequence continues at coordinate 53,999,679 of OX328106.1, read as the reverse complement.
GACTCTTCACACATTATCTGAAAAGAAAGATATCAAAGTCAACTCCAGGACAATACCTAAAATTCTGACTTGGATGCTCACAAAAATGAAAAAAATAATAAGAACAATCTCAAATGCTAGATAATACCAAATATTCTGACATGGATGCTCTAAAAAATGCAAAAAAAAAGAAAAGCCTTTAAGAAACAGAACACAATTCATCAAACTGAATGATTACTCCCTTTTCAAAACATTCCTTCCTCAATCAGATGAACCAGTTTAAAGACTTGTTTTATGTGTGGCAATGGGTGTTGTTTTTTTTTCATCCTGATAATTTCCACCTTGCTTAAGAAAGATTTAGCTTTCAACAGATTCATCATTTGAGCTACTCCTAACTTGTCTAAAATGCTTTGGAATTGGACAAGGCTAAAATTTTGTTGTATGGTAAAGGGTAAACTCTTCACCACATGACAAAAATGTATACTTGTCCAAATTGAAAGACAACAATTTAAATGTGTCTAAATTGATTGAATTTGTCCTTTATATGGTATAAAACCTGGGAATATCAGAAAATGATGGTTGCCAGATTTTTTCATTTTCCCATCATGTTGTCAAACGCCTTTTGCCTCTGGATTGTTAAAACTTGTGATTGTTTGGTTAAGGGTTAAAAAAGTTCAGTTGATATTATTATACTGCAAAGAAATTTCTTGCAATCTGACTGATTAATAAGACCTGAACATATTTCCTGTACACTGGCAAAATCCATGTAATAGCAGATTCCCTATAGGGAGCCCCGTATATATAACTACCCTTTCAACACAACATCCAAAATGGTGGCGTTGATCAATACGTGCCACCCACAAGACAAACATACTGAGAAGCCTGCACCATATCATTGCTAGTTTCCCTTGATAGTTGTCATTAAAGCAACATGATTCGCAACAGCTGTAAACAAGTTTCTAAGTCCCCTGCTACCTGACCATACAAATAATAATGGAGTGTATATTATATTTCATGTGTCTATTTTTAGAAATGTTATGGGTAAAGAAATGTCGTAAGTTAAGCTGGGGGGAATTATTTCCCCGTCACAGTGAATATTTTCCTCCTGCCGAAAATCTGGAACTACTTTGTTAAGTTTTTAAGTTTTAAAAGTGGCATTCGTTGACAAAATAATCAGAGGAAATATAATATATAATTTATTTCATCAGCTTGTGGTTAATATGGGGTAATATTTGCCAAAAAAGGGAAAGGTCCGCGAAAATAACTCGTGCCTTACGGCACTCATTATTTTCGCATACCTTTCCCTTTTTCGGCAAATATTTCCCCATATTAACCACAAGCTGATGAAATAAACTCTATATACTCACCAGAGACTCCATATCCATTTGTTCCTCCTCAAACAAGCTCTTCTTGTCCTGTAGGCCCACTTTGGTTAAAAGTTCTTCTAAAGTAACAACCGTATCTGTGTCCTCCTCTTCCTCAGTAGCTTCAATCTCCTGTCAACAGACATTGTTTATGTGTTTTGTGATCCAGGGTTTCTCCCTGACCCCCTGTTTCCTTGAATTTTGACCCCCAAATTTCCTGAATATCCCAAAAAACTTAGAGGTTTGCCTTCTTAAATTCATTTGAACGGGGTCAAATGAACCCATGTGATAAAAAAAGTCCAGGGACAACCCTGGTGATCTATATCATTTAAACCTTTACCACACAATTCCAATTTTAACTGACCCCAAGAAAGAAGGCTTTTGAAAACACTGTGGGAAAAGGAGAAAATGCTGGTTACACACAATATTTTCTGCCCTATCAAGGACAAATTTCTGTTTATGTGTTTTGTGCTCTATATCTTTTAATCCTTTACTACATGATCCCCAACTTTTACGACCCTGAAAAAGAATCCTTTTGAAAATATCGTCGGAAAAGGAGAAAATGCTGGTAACCAGCATTTTCTTCTTTTCCTACAATGTTTTCTACCCTACCAAGGAAAATTTTTGTCATTTGGGCCACATTTGATACGTAGTATGCAAAACTTTCAATTTTGATCATTCCAAAATTTTCTCCTTTGGTAAAGAGTTAAGCACTATTCATCAAAATCTGGATATTTCCAGTACAAATATTCAATGAACTTTATTCAAACAACCTCTGTATATTTGTGTTTTTATGTATGGCGTTTTAAAATTGTTTCAACATTATCTCAGTAATACTGTGGAAGACGGTGCTATTTTCAATGCTTTTCCTAGAGTTTCCCTAACAAGTACTTCACACAACGTTCTTCCCAAGCCACTGGCTGCTTTTCCACATACCTATCATCGAAAAAATGACAAGCATTGAAAGACGAATGAATGTTGTCACAATGAGTATCCTTAATCCTTTAAAAGAACTTGTTAGAGCTGGTGAATAGAACTAGAGACCCTGTACCTTACTGACTGAGCTACCAAGTTGGCCAATAACCTCTGTATAATGATTTTTGAAAACAGTTTCAAGTTAAAATTACTAATAAGAATGAAGACACAAGTCACATCAGTTCTAAAGTTATCATGAATGATTTCTACTCTACTGGAAATAAAAATAAATCTAATTGCTAGTTCAAGCTTTGAATTTTTCAATTGCATATTTGTTCTAGCCTATACTTGGCTTGCAACACGCGAAAACGGGCATTCGGACATTTGCGTAAAGTCTCGTCTCGGATCAGCCTGCACAGTCAGTACAGGCTAATCCGAAACGACACTTTCCATTTGTATGTAATTTTCTGTTTTGCACAAGTCTACCGAAGAACAAAATCTAATGTAGTCATAAAGTGCCATCTCAGATTAGCCTGCACGGACTGCGCAGGCTGATACGAGATGACACTTTACGCAGATGTCCGAATGCCCCTTTTCGCATGTTGCAAGCCACTTTAAACTAATAAAATATTTAATTCATCATACATTAAGATAGCAAAGATTTCAGGTTATCAATTCAGGACTTAATATTCAAAGGATTGGATGGACCTAGGGGGTGAACAAACATACATACAGGTTGTAAAACTGGTTCTATGACAGGTTCAGGTTGACTAATGACTTGTTCCTTTACTGTTGTGTTCTCTTCAACATATTGTTCACCCTGATGTTGTAACAGATCAAAGATTATGCAGGAACCTACAACAAAACAGAAAGTATGGTTTATTTTTACCCTTAAAGCACTACATAAATGAAATATTTTTTTTTTAATTCAGGAAAATACACCCCCACTGGCATTCTATTGCAGAGTCAGCATGATACTTCATAATAAGGATGACAGTGTACATCAAAAATAAACAAGAGGACCATGATGGTCCTATATCGCTCACCTGAGTACTAAGCTGTAAAGGTTTACAATGAAGATAAATACCAAAAATTGAGGTTCAAGGCCAAATGATAATGAAACAAGAGCGGCAAATTGTCGCAAGATATGCCCGTCCCACCGCCAGTTGTCGAGGAGGTATAATAATCGCAAAGGGCAGGTAATGCAACAAACATGTTTACCAAGTCTCAATTTGACATGAGACTTCAAAGTTCCGTTCAGGACAAGCAAGAAATACTGTAAAAATGAAGATCAAAGTGGAATTACTCAAAATCCGCACTAGGTAGAGTTATTGTTCTTGCACACTGTACTCGGTAATATTGCAATAAACATGCATACCAAGCTTGAAGTCGTTCTGACTTAAAATGACAGTTATATTCCGGACAAGCACTAAATGCTGTAAAAATGACTATCAAAGGGAAATAACTCAAAGACAGCACGAGGTATAGTTACTTACAATTCTTATGCACTGCACTTCCAAATATTGCAACAAATAAGCATACCATATTTCGAGTCATTCCTACTTAAGATGACAAAGTTATGCTCCGGACAAGCAAGAAATACTATAAAAATGAAGGTCAAAGGGGGAATAACTCAGAATTCGTACTAGGAAGAGTTATGGTTCTTGTGCACTGCACTCCGTAATTTTTCAACAATCATGCATACCAAATTTGAAGATGTTCAGGCTAGAGATGACAAAGTTATACTCCGGACAAGCAGAAAATGCTGTAAAAATGATGATCAAAGGGAAATAACTCATAGACAGTACGAGGTAGAGATATGGTTCTTTCATACTGCACTCCGTATTATTGCAACAAACACAAATGCCAAGTTTCAAGTCAATCGGACTGGAGATGACAAAGTTATGCTCCGGACAAAGAACTATTCTAAAAAACTTTCTAATTCAAGGGCAAATAATCGAACTCATCCATGATCTTATGGTCATAAGTATTTTGACCAAGTCTGATGCTGATTGATTAAAAATTGTAGATGCTAGAGTGTAAACAAAGTCAAATATAGCAATTTTTCTAATTCAAGGGCAAATAACTCCAGTTGTTCTGGTACGATTAGACCCATTATCGAACTCATTGGAGATCTTATGGTCATATATAATTTGACCAAGTTTGGTGCCGATTGGTTGATATTTGTAGATGCTAGAGTGTAAACAAACTCAAATATAGCAATTTTTCTAATTCAAGGGCAAATAACTCCAGTTGTTCTGGTCCGATTAGACCCATAATCGAACTCATCCGAGATCTTATGGTCATATATATTTTGACCAAGTTTGGTGCTGTTTGGGTAATATTTGTAGATGCTAGAGTGTAAACAAAAAAATGTGAACGGACGACAGACGGATGGACGGACGACGGACGCCGACGGACGATGAGTGATCACAATAGCTCATCCTGAGCACTTCATGCTCAGGTGAGCTAAAAAGCAAATTTTGTGCACTCCCATCTTGACCTACACCGTTTCCTAAAAGTGTTCTGATCTCAACCTACTTATTTACAAACCCAACTTAAGTAGTGTCAAACACTTAAAACTATTAACACCATTAGCCCATAAAGTAAAATAAATTATACTCTGTCAGTAAAAGTCAACAGGTTTTTCATACTACATGGCTGCTAAGTCAGGATGTATCATATTCAACAGAGTAGATCTATGATCAAAGAATACATTCTCTGCATTCTAATCATGGTATATGTGGGTGCCAACATTAGGCTGCAGTTGCATAATAGTTTTCAGTGAACATTCTATGCTGAAAAAAAAGACATAACTAAGGTCATCCCTTTTAATACTTAACAACTAGCATGCGTTTGAATATCTTAAATAATCACAGAGATATTACAAAATGTCAGTTTTTGCATTGCAAGGCAGATGACACAGATGCCAGGGATATGACAATACCTCCATGTTTTGTTTGAAAACAGCTGATGCAAGACAAAAAAAGCACCTTACAATATCTGCAAAGAGGAAAAGAAACAGAGTGTGATTTATGACCTACCTAGACTGTGTCCAGCAACAGATACACCCCCTTTAAATCCAGGGTTCCTGGATAAAAACAGGTCATATAATCTGTTCATTTCTTTGCCTACTGTGTCTGCTATACACTGAAAAATAACATAAAAATAAACATGAAATATTTCAGAAAGCAGCTGAAAGATAATATAGAAATTTTAGTAAAACACCAACATGTACCAAAATTACATTTTGAAGCCTGATTTGGGCAGATTGATATAACAAAAACTGAAGATCCTTGAGCAGTCATATGAACTGTTTACTAAACAACAATTTTGAAATTACCCAAATTGAAAGTATTTGCAGATGACAGAATAAATGTGGCTCAGATGATGGAATTTGTGCCTGACAGGACAGAAAACATTGTGGGAAAAGGAGAAAATGCTGGTTAGCAGCGTTTTCTCCTTTTCCCACAATGTTTTCAAAAGGCCTCGAGTCATTAAAACTTGGAATTGTGTGGTAAAGGGTTAATCTATGAGTTTGCACATTCTGTGCAATCTAATCTTGATCCACAATGTTCCTAAATGCACCTTAAGTTGCCTTGAATGCCTCATGGGTTAAATCATGATTTCAGGGAAAATTTTAAATAAAAAGTACAAATGTATGTATGTTGTAGCTAGCATGATAACTTTATGCTCCAAGCAAATGGCATCAAATGCTGCTCAAGATGTAAAACCTGTATTAAAAATGATAAAATAAAATGTCAAGTAAACAGAACTGATACACGATAAACACAACAATACTTATCATCATTGTCTTAAATTTTCAGGATAGACATTTACCAAAAAATCAAAATAATATTTTTATTCTAAATTCCAAACTTAGCCATTTGAGAATTATTGTCTCCACAAATCACTTGGCTAGTCTTAGAATTTAGGACAAAAAACTGAAATATGGCTCCTCATCAAAGACATATAACAGAATGGTTGGTTGTCATTTCTTCAGTGTTTTCCCTTACCCACTATTTTGACAACTGTGGACCCTAAGATTTTCTGATGTCCTTGAAAATTTAAATGTTTGCCTTCTATTATTCATTTGAAAGGTCCAATTACTCTCATAACAAAAAGCCTACCAAAATCCCTAATGTCTTGATGAAAATATAACATAGTAATTCTGAAAAACAATACAGATGCTTATATACATGTACAGAAAGATACAAGGAATTGGCCCATGATAATCTTAACATAACATAGGTATTCATATAAATGAGTTAAAAAATACCTGGCAGTAAGTTGGACTTGTATAAAAGAGCACATCCATCAAAGTATCATTCACAAAATGACGTAACTTGGCCGTGCTTGGTAGTGTAATAGCTTTTAATCTCCTGCAGGCAAAACAAATCAACTGACATTAACTCTTTTACTGCCAATGGCGACTTCAGTAACTTTAGCAGATGGCACAGATCAAGATCGGACTGTACAAAACATGGAGTCTAACCTTGGATCTACACTGTCCACTAACAGATTCTACACTAAAACTAATAATCTACCTGTCTAGCAGAGGAAATCAATTTTTGATACTCTGAAGAAAGTTAACATATCTTACAGGTGGCAGCAAAAACATTAATCCCTTAACTTTTTACCAAACGACAAAAATTTAGACTGGTCCAAATTGAAAGCATTTGCAGACGACAAATTAAGTATGGCTCAAACAGAAAGATTTGTTTTTGAAAGGGTAGAAAACATTCTGGGAAAAGAACAAAATGCTGGTTACCTGTTATTTTCTCCTTTTCCTACACTGTTTTCAACTAGAGGCTCTTGAGCACCTGTATCGCTCCACAGGCCTGATATTTCTATAATGGCGAAAGGAAGTTTTTAACAATTATCATTCAATCCTGCATTTTAGCTCACTGAAGAAACAATTTGGTAGACAACCACCATAGGAACTTACCTGCAAAACAACAATGAAATCCAATGAATAGTTTTAGAGAAGAAATTTTTCAAAGATTTTACTTTATACCATAACAGGAAAATGAGTCTCCCATAAAAGCCATGTTTTTTGACAGATCTTTTTTTTTTTAAGGAATTCTGTAAACCTGTATCTAAGGAACATTCCTGCAAAATAATAATGCTATCCAAATAGCGGTTTGGGAGGAGAAGATTTTTAAAGGTTTTTTACTTTGGTTGCCATGGCAACCAGAATTCTTCATGGAACACAATTATTTGAAGGAATTTGAAAGAGGACCACCAAAGGAACATTCCTGTGAAATTTGGTAAAAATCCAGTCAATAGTTTCTGAGGAGAAGTTTTTTAGAGAAAAAGTTTACGGACGCACGCACGGAAGAACGGACGGACGCACGACGGACACAACGCCATGACAATAGCTCGCTGGCCTTTGGCCAGTGGAGCTAAAAACCAATTTCCTCAGGGTTGTTTAAACATGTGATAGTGTGGTAAAAGGCTAAATGTTTATCACAAAATCATTTAAATAAGGCCTTTTATTCAAAACATAGGAAATCAAAATCTAAGTGCACAGAATTATATGGATTTGTACTTATATCCCTTCACTTAACTCTTTACCAAGCAAGAAAATTTAAAACTGGTCCAAATTGAAAGCATTTGCAGACGACATTTAAACCTGAATAAAAAAATGAAATTTGCTTTGGGAAAGGAGAAAAACATGGTGGAAAAAAGAGAAAATGCTGGTTACTAGCATTTTCTCCTTTTCCCACCATGTTTTCAAAAGGCTTTTTTCTCAGGTTCGTTAAAAGTCTGGATTGTGTGGTAAAGGGTTAAAACCATGTATGTATTAATGACTGAGTGACCCAGCCTCATCTCAGTGCTAGGATTAGAGGTGGGATATTCAAGATTAGAGTAATATGTTACATGCTAGAAGAAAAAGCCTTACTTATCAATCCCTGTAGCATCACTATGTAGGACAGAATGCCACTGTATGGGTAAAAACTCTACCCTGCCAATCTGGTTCCTCTCTACATATTGAGTAAAATGGGAACTGACCAGACCTTGGGCCACAGATCTTAAATCATCCACTGGAAAATGAATTAAAAGAAAAATAATACATGTAATAACAATTATACAGTTTTCAGAAACACTCTACATGTATTTTCACAGTATAGTGAATAGCAAAACGAAAAGCATTTTTTTTTAGTCTGGAAGCCAAGTACTGATGGTACCGATAAAAGAAGTTACATAAGCTATCATTGTTAAGCAAAGACCAGGTTATTCATAGGACCTACAATGCAAAAAGACTTAATCACAACTTTTGAGCCATGCTCTGTGGAAAGGTAGTTTAATGCATCTGCAAAAAGTATCAAGGTCAGTCTCTGCAGTCCAAGCACAGGCTGATCTGACAAGGAAAAGTTTTGCTATTGGTCAATTTTCTGCACATCAAATACCATTCTACCTCATAATTAATTGGGATTAATTGATCCATGACTATATGATGACTTGCTTGGTATAATGCATAAAGGAGATATATTTAACCCCCATTTTACCAGAGCACTACTCATTTGTTTTTCTGTTAAATATTTATATTTGAGTCATGCTCTGTGAAAAGGGGGCTTGATGCATCTGCGAAAAGTATCGACCCAGGTCAGCCTGCGCAGTCCGCGCAGGCTGACCTGGGCCGAAACTTTTCGCTACTGGTCAGTTTTCTGTTTGTCAAAGGACCAGTGTGCCTCATGATTAAGTCGGTTATTTGAAAAAGTAGCTCTTATGGATCCATAATTATGTGACGACTTGGGCTAATATCATGTATAACGGAGATGCATTAAGTCCCCTTTTGCCAGAGCATGGCTCATTTGTTTTTTTTTTATTGGAGTTTAACACTGTTCTAACAGCTCAGGTCATATCATGGCGGTCAGTGCACCTAAGCCTACACTTCTTGGCTTTCTCACACCAGTACTGGAACAACTTTCTTCCAAACCACTTGCTACTTTTCTCATGTGCATCAGAGTTGAGGAGCAAATATTGCAGCAAAAAAAGTTTGTCTCAACCGGGTATCATACCTGCAACCATCAGGTCATGAGTGTTGTACATTCAAATAATATGTTTTGAGTCTCTTGTACTTCTAGTACACATGAAAGAAAAACATTGGTAATGATAACTGAATGATGTGTCCAACATTTAAGTACCCACCACATTCGACCAGACTCCTAAACCGTATATCGCAGACTGTTCCTATACCGTGTACAACAAATACAAGATGATCAACTTGTCTTGTCTCTCCTTCATCAATTGACTCAAAATCTCCAACGCCCCGCTTTACAACACGAGGCCTCATCTGATCAGTCTAAAATGAACAAACAGTTAATGGTAAAGTGTGTACATTCTTTTTTATGATAACAGTACTTCGACAGCAGTTAACTCTTTACCACACAATTCTGAGTTTAAACAACTATGAGGAAAGAAACGTTTGAAAAGATTGTGGGAAAAGGAGAAAATGCTGGTAACAAGCATTTTCTCCTTTTCCCATAATGTTTGCTACTCTTTCAAAGACAAATCCAATCATTTCAGCAGGATTTAATTTGTTGTCTGCAAATGCCTTCAATTTGGACAAGTTTCAACTTTTGTCATGTGGTACAGAGTTAACCCCATGTACACGCTATTCTTTGACATTCCAAAACATGTTACAAAGAACACACAGGAAAACCTGTTTGCTACTTTATGCAGATTATCTCCTATACAACTTTGTACACATGCTCTATTGCAGAGTAATGATTCATCAATAACTAGATCTGCTGTGTCATGCCTATACATCTACACGTATCTTTCAAATTAGTCAATTGGGATGCAGAGATAAATTGCATAAGATTGATACATGTTATGAAACAGCTTCAGCTATTTGTCTCTCCTTATAATCTTGTCATAATCTTATATATATACATATACGAGGGTTGATCGGAAAGTTCATAGAATTTTGTTATATCTCTAGAATTGTTCATCAAATATACATGAAATTTGATATGCATGAACCTTGACTTATCCTTAAGCAATTTTTAAAAAAATGATAGAAAATCGAATACAGAAACCAGATATATGGGTTGTCATAGCAACGTCATCATGGGTACCCGGAGCAGTCCATAAAATACCTATTTTTGGATTATGTCGTTGAAGAAATAAGCTTAATTTCCGTATGTTTGCTCAACATCAAAAAAGCGTGGAAAAGTCAAGCGATAATTCGACAACGTTACGTCATTTCCTGAGAATTTCAAAACAATTCGTTGTTCCGAGACAAAATTATAGTGTTTTCGTAATCTAGATTAGCTTACTTGGTTTTGAATTATTCACTGTTCACAGAAGTTTCTTCACCGCTACGAATCTGTTCGAAAGAAGCGCCCACACGTGTCTCTGGACAGAATAATTCTACATCAGGATAATGCCCCGGGGCACAGAGCAGAATCTACACAGCTTGAGATTAGTTTACTTGGTTTGAAGTATTAGATCATCCGCCATACAGTCCAGATTTGGCTCCTATGGATTTCCGGGTTTTTCCCGAGTTGAAGGCGAGTTTGCGTGGAAAGCGATTCGATTCAGCAGAGGAACTTACAAAACAGACTCAAATTGTTGTATCGTCACTAACTGAGGACTGGTACATTAAAACTTACAACAAATGGATGACCAGACATAAGAAATGCATAGATATTGCTGGTGACTATGTTGAGAAAGTGCTACAATCGCTTGATGTAAACGACACTTGATGATTACGCGACGTCATATTGACTTCGGCGTGCTACGGGTACCTCTAACATACTCATTTTAAATAGACATAATTTTCGTGTGATGTAGAGCATCGTTTTGGTTTTCTTAGAATTTATAGAAGAGATTTTGAAGTTTAAGTAGGTATAAAATTCTTTGTAATACTGAGAATATTGTGTGATTTATAACAAAATTCTATGAACTTTCCGAACAACCCTCGTATATATAATCTTGTTATAGTCTGAACACATTAATCTTTTGTTATGAAATTGTGGTTTATAACAATTCACATTTTCATGTTCACAAAATCTGTAATTTTCTTTCTGAATTATTCAATTGCTTAACAAACAATCACATGTTTAAAACAAAGCTTAAAATATGGTTAAAAGCATTGTGAAAAAACTTGAAAATGCTGTCCCAAAATTCAGTCATTCTCAATGAATTTAGTAAGGTATCAACATTTTATTAGGTGACAAAGCAAGAAATAAACATTTTTACAGTCAGATTATTGGCAAGATCATGCAAACATTCACAAGTACATGTACATGGAAAAGCCAAACATTATACATAACATAAAACAAAAGCTTAAAAGAGAAAAATTGGCTTCTCTACCATTAATGCTATGGTAATTAAAATTTACACCCACACGAAGAAACATTCATTTTTCTTCATAATGTTCCCCGTGGGGTCCCGGGTTTTTTTTAATTTATAGAATAGGACCTCGGCCTTTCTCTATGGCATGTCGTAGAAGGCGACTAAAATTAGAGACAAACGGCTGCTTTCCTCGTAATTCGTAGGATTGCAGCAGGCTGGGTAGTTCTTATTCCAAATCCTGTATTTTTTTTTCTCGATGTAAATAGGGTTTGGAATGGGAATCAATTGGCCTGTGGGACCCCGTGTGGTTTAATCGGGGGTATAAGAATAAACCACTGCAGTCCCGCGATCGTCACATCTGCCATTTCATCTGGCGGAACAAAAGTGACAGCATGCATGTCGTAAAAGGCGACAAAAGGGGCATCATTTTGTGTTTTGTCCATTCCTCATTTATCATGTTTGTCTTATGTTGTTGCACATGTATGTTATTTTCACCTCGCATTATTGTTTACTAAGTAAGTGCGCCCAATATGACCTAAGTTGTCGACGGGCCTTAAAACGCTATTCATCTATTCATCCATTCTTCATAATGTCAAACCACCTAAACATTAAATAAATAGACATATGTGTAGTTATGTACAAGTTTTTATTTTCTTTGTTGTTTTAATCCACATGTACTTTCACTGTATTTGTGGCTGAAGAATGGCTTTATGCTTTCTTTTAACAAAAGGACAAAATCTAATAATGGTCCAAAATGAAAGCATTTTACAGATGTTAAAAGTAACACAAATTAAGGGAATTGTATCAGAAAGGGTAGAAATTATCATGGGCAAAGGAGAAGTGCTGGTTACCAGCACTTTCTCCTTTTCCTGCACTGTTTTCAAAAGCCTGTGGGGTTGTTCAAACTTCATACAAAGGGATTAAGAGTATGTAATAATCAACAACTTATAATGTATAAGAATGGTCAGAGAAGTGTGAGCTATTTAACTAGTAGCACAGAAAGACTTCTGTAAACTTGTGACTAAGGAGTCAGAAATCAAAAGACCAGCTAAGGCCACATTCTGAATCAATAAGAATCTAATAATTTCGGTTTGAAAAACTTATTTCAAACCTGGCATATGACCACCATGTGATCAAATCCAGCACAAACAAAAGCCCTCGACATGCAGACTGTTTCAGGGACAATGAATTACAGTAACTCAGTTGGGCTGTAAAACCATCCTTTACTACAGATGGTCCATTTTGTCAGCACATAGAAATGCCTTATCTTAAAATCGTCTTCCTAAAATTTAGGAAATCATAGTGATCCCTTGAAAAATTTGTGTTGTATAATTACACACTCAAAGCAACCTACATAATACATGTATACTCCTCACAAAAAGTCAAGCAACAAAATTATTTCTTAGTTTTTTAGTCCTGTAAGATTTTTGACTAGTTAACTTTTACATGGGAAGAAAAACACATTACCATGTAAACGTAACAGTGTAAAAGGTAAATGCCAGTTGCAGGTGCAAAACGTGAAATGGGCGCTTGAAATGTGCTACTACATTTTTCACGTTGTCAAATCAGACTGTTCAGACTGAGGTTTGTTTTTCCCTGTATCACAGCACTCATTAAAACTAAAGTCAGGCTAGTTTCTGTACAGTTTTTACCAGTGACAATATATATTGGTTCGGCGGGTTTTGACAGAAGTTGAGGTGGCACAAGCCATTTGAATGCTTGAGGTTGGTGTTTCCCAGAGTGATGTTGGCAGGCAGTTGGGTGTGCACAGAAGCATCATCCACAGGGCCTTTCAACGGTTCCAGGCAACTGGGCAATTCTCAGCAAGGCCAAGAAGTGGTCGTCCAAGGGCTACAACCCAAAGAGAAGATCGGTATCTAGTCACTTCTGCGAGACGGCAACGCTTTGTGACTGCCAGACGGCTTCAATCTGACCTTGAATCTGCTACCGGAATCAGAGTTTCCACTCAAACGGTGCGTAACAGGCTTCATCAGGCTGACTTCCAATCAAGACTACTAGCACATAGGGTCCCCCTCAGCCAGCGTCAGACATGTCTCAACTGGGCCCGTCATCATGTAAATTGGAGGCTGAATCAATGGCCCAGAGTTCTCTTTACTGATGAGTCCAGATTCAGTTTGGATTTTAATGATGGGCGTCAGGTTTGGAGACAGCCAGGTGAAAGATTTGTGGCCTGTACTATTGCTGAACATGACCGTTATGAGGGTGGCAGTCTGATGGTTTGGGGAGGCATCTGGGCCGGGGGACGCACTGATCTTGTACTGTTCCGGAGAGGCACTCTGAATGCTGCACGCTATTTGAATGACGTCATTAGGCCCACAAATGAGGAGACTTAGTGCTAGATACCTTTTTATGGATGACAATGCTCCTTGTCACAGAGCTTGAGTCGTTCAAAACGAGCTGAACAACAACAACGTCACTCGCCTTGACTGGCCAACACGATCCCCTGACTTGAACCCCATCGAGCAGGCATGGAACATGCTTGGGCGAGCTGTTTATGGCATGCCCGTCCGTCCCCAGACTCTGGATGCCTTGGAAGCAGCCCTTGACAGGGAGTGGAGAGCCATTCCACAGAACCAGCTGGACCGCTTGATTGCCTCGCTGCCACGTCGCATTCAGGCCTGCATTGAAGCTAACGGGGGTCACACACGCTATTGAGAATGACTTCGCATGTTTTTGACCTGATGTGTTTAATTTTTTTGTTGGCTGTTTATGTTCTACAGCACCTCTTTTTCTATCATGAGATCGGAATGCATTTCTCATGTACTTTGTTGAAATTCGATTTCATGAAATGATTAAGATAAGTTTTCGACTATATTAATTTATTTTTCAGCTGTCATTTAAATTCCATTACAGTTAAACTGTTTGTTGCTTAACTTTTTGTGAGGAGTATATGTATAATTATGGTCTAGACCAAGATTGTTGTTTCAATGTTTGACAGTTCATGTACTCTCTGCTCACATACCTATAATAAACAGAATTATAAAACAGAATCAAGGTACATCTGCAATTATTCCATCAGATTTACCCCTTAGATCACTAGGCACATCTTTCCTTGTTTTTGTTGACGATAAAGATCAACATCTGACTGCGTTCTGTGAACAGTGTAGATCGAGATCAGACTGCCCAGATAATGCAGTCTGATTGTAAATCTATTCTGACTGCTACTTTGTGAAATTTTCCAGCAAAATTGCATTTGAAACTGTGCTGTCTTGGACTGTTTTTTTTCTGATTGGAAAAGTCCATTTCATTTAACTCTTTAAAAAACGACAAAAACAGTAGACTTGTCCAAATGATTTGCAGACAATTATTTGAATGTGAGTCAAATCATGGAACTAGTCTTTGATAGGACAGAAAACAATGTGGAAAAAGGAGAAAATGCTGGTTATCAGCATTTTCTCCACTTTCCACAATTTTTTCAAAAGGCTTCTTCCTCAGGGTCATTTAAACTTGGAATCATATGGTAAAGAGGTAAGTAGCCATTTCAGGATAATACATCTGAGATGAGAGGTGCTTTAATGTCATGCAACCAAAAGAGAAAGAAGAAATTAAAGAATACTCTTTTCTCTGAATACAGCCAAACACACACATAAAGATGTTTTCACTGAAGACACAAACATACATTAGAAGCAGTAATCACAACACATTTCTATTACCTGTGCAGGATTAACAGCGCTCACCTACAAGTTAACACAAAAACATGTACTTTGTATGTGCATATCTATGATTCTATGCTTGTTTACACTAGAGTTACCTCTTTCAGCACTCTAGTTAAAGAGCATTACATGTGGGTGCCAAAGCTTGGCTGCAGTTGCTTTATTTTCACTGAAAATTCTAAGTAAAAAAGGGGGCATAATTATATCAAAAATATTTTGATGGTTACCTGCTCATGTTGCATGGGTTTTCCCTTTCCAAAAGTCATTGACTACTTTTCTCACATGCGTCAGAGGTGACAGGCAAAAAATAGCAGGCAAGAAAGTTTGCATCAACTGGGTATCAAACTTGCAACCACCAGGTCATGAGTCAGATACGGTAATCACTACCCGGCTGGGCTGAGATATGATAAAATTTTAAACGTTTTTGCACGACGATGACACAGACGTAGACAACGACTGGGCTATGACAATACCACTAAGTTTTGTTCAAAAACTGCCAAGCCACAAAACAGTAGTTTCAATGGATTGTTTTTAGCCATCGAAAGAGCTGGAGTTTGTTCCTCTGGTGCTGAAAGAGTGCTGAAAGGGTGCTGAAAGCAAACCTATTTTTTAATTACTTTAGAATTCAAGACAAATGAAATGGGCATTCTGGATTTCTAGAAATCCAAAACTCTCTTGTCCAGTGAAGATTTAAAGGTACAGATGCACTACATTCTCATTACTAAATAAAAAAAATGATTACATATGTGCTGAGTATTAATTTGATACAAAAGTGGACAGCATAAACAGTTCTACAGAGTGCAGGTCAAATTATTTGTTACCATATAATTGATCATGAGCTTATTTCTCTCATAAATCTTTGTGGCAATATAACCTTTTCTTAAGGTCTCATATCTTTTTAAAAATAATGAGAAATGAGAAATCTATTTGATCAAAATAACCCTTTACAACCAAATTCTGAGATTTTACAACCCTGTGAAAGAGGCCCAACAGCCTTTTGGAAACATAGGAAAATGAGAGAATGCTGGTTACTATCATTTACTTCTTTTCCCACAATGTTTTCTCCATGTTCAAAAGCAAATTCCATCATTCGAGCCACATTTAATTTTTCATTTGCAATTGCTTTCAATTTGGATCAGTCTAAGGTTTTGTTGTGTGGTAAAGGTTACGAAAAAAGCATAATAATTACAACAATAACTATTATTGAAAAATATACCTGTCAAGTATCAAAAAGCATTAATACATGTAATGATAATATTAGAACCTTTTTTTGTTCCTATTTCGGTATAATTCAAACACAATTACATCACAACAAACAGGAAAATTAAAACCACTTGGGGGAGTTACCAAACTCATTTTGTACAAAATCCCTGAATGGGTGGGGTCAAGATCATTTTTCGTGACCAAACTCATTTTGTACACAATCAATACAAGGGTAGGGTTAGGTTCGTTTTTTTTGTAATTTTTGCGTCATATATAATTTTTACAACAGGAATCTCCCATTAAAACCTTCCTGTGTTTGATTGACTCAAATCTTCCCTCTTGAATTCCTTTAGAGTTACAGGTATCTTATCAGCTCTTACAAATCATTAATACTCTATCAAAAGGGGACTTAATGCATCTGTAAAAAGTATCAACCCATGTCAGCCTGCGCAAACCACACAGGCTGACATGGGTCAAAATGTTTTGTTTTCTGTAAATTTTCTGCCTGTCGAAGGGCCTTCCAATCTCATGTTCTAGTCTGTTGTTAGGCAAAATGGATTTTATGGAACCATACTTATATGGCCTGCAACACACGAAAAGGGGCATTCGGACATTTGCGTAAAGTGTCGTCCCGGATCAGCCTGCGCACTCCGCGAACACTAATCCGAAACGACAATTTCCGTTCTTATGTGATTTTCTGTTTTGTGCAAGTCTACTGTGGGGACAAAATCTAATGTGGTCATAAAGTGGCGTCTCGGATTAGCCTGCACGGACTGCGCTGGCTAATCAGAGACGACACTTTACGCAAACGTCCTAATGCCTCTTTTTGCGTGTTGCAGGCCATATAATGATTTGCTTTGTATTATGGATCACAGAGATGCATTAAACCACCTTTTGCCAGAGCATGCATTAACTGCAATTTCTCACTATTGTTGTCTAACCCTTCATTAAACAATCTTATGTTTTGTGAAATTCTGAGACAGAAGGCTTTTGGAAACATTGTTAGGAAAGGATAACATACTATAAACCAGCATTTTCTCCTTTTTATTGACATATCAGCAAAAGTCAAGACTCTGCTTCACAACAACAACTTTCGTCCTCTAATCCTTACAAAGGAACAGTGTTTAAAATATTAAAGTATAGTATATAGATTCCAATGAAAAGTTTTGTTAGAACAAGCTCTAAAGGAATCCAATCCATATGGGATAGGTGTTGATTTACCTTTGACTCCTGTCAGTCATCATAATAAATAATTATGTTGTTAGTCAAGGGTGGGAGAATGTTCATGATACATGTACAAGTAAATAACAAAGAATCACTGAATTCTAAATAATAAAACTACAGGATAAAAAAAGAGATTCTGTAAAATGATTACTCAAAGAGTGCCGATACTAAAACAAATGTTGCTTGATTCAGCATAAAATGAAAGTCAAGATTAGAATCCACAAAATGGCAATCTGGTCTAAACTCTACATTGACTATTTTGTTACATGGTTTTGGAGTTCCAATGCTTTGTGTCTTTTATTTGTGGACTAAAAATAGCCGAGTGGTGTGCTGTGAAAAAGGAGTTTAATGCATCTACGTAATGCCTTATACCAAGCCAGTTGTAACATGATATGTCTTGCAACACATGAAAAGGGGCATTCAGACATTTGCGTAAAGAGTCGTCCCGGATCAGCCTACGCAGTCCGCGCAGGCTGATCTGGGACAACACTTTCTGTTCTTAGGTTATTTTCTGTTTTGCACAAGTCTACTGTAGGACAAAATCTAATGATGACGTAAAGTGCCGTCTCGGATTAGCCCATTCCGTGCAGGCTGATCCGGGACAACACTTGACGCAAATGTCCAAATGCCCCTTTTCGCGTGTTGCAAGTCATATAGAACCACTGTGTCTAAAAACCGACTGAGTCATGAGGCAGAATTGTTCTCTCAAATTGCAGCAAGTTTACAAATACCAAAATGTCTTGAACCATGTCAGCCTGCATAGACTGTGCAGACTGGCATGGGTCGATACTTTCTGAAGATGCATTAAACAACCTTTTCACAGAGCATGGCCCATCTGTTTCATTCAGCAAATCAGCCATAACTCATAAGTGGCAATTTCTTTGTTAAATTTTATAGAATTAAAAGACAATGAAATAATCTCGTAATATTTCATTGAAAAGATGATGTACAATTTAAAACTATTTCCTGCTGTATACTTAAGAAATAATCTTCTTTCTATCGTGGTTTATCGTTCAATAAACCACAGTTGTGAGTTATGAGGCACAATAAATAATCCATGAGGGTGATAGCCTGAGTGGTTTATTCATTGTGCCCCATAACTCACAACATGGTTTATTGAACAATAAACCATGATAGAAAAAAGATTATTTCAATTCTAACATAACCAACTCTTAATCAAAGGAAAACAAGTTCATACTTTGAGTAAAAACGCGGATGAAGATTATGTTCCGTTGAATAACTTACTTACTTACTTTATAAAGAATGACATCACTCTATATAGAATGACGTCACTCTACATAGAATAACTTAGGTATTACCACGCTTTCATTGCACTGTGTTTATAGAGCCGAATTCAAGTGTCATGTTAGAATAGTATTTTACACATGAAAAAAAAAGACTTCTCCACGGTGTAGGTCACATGTTTTATGTAAAAAGAAATTGTATATATAGATATAAGATAAGACTCAACATCCTGTAAAATCTGATCTTAGCTTTTGCTGTCTGTATTAGCTGTAAAATAGTGCTAAATATTCTAATGGTTGAAATTCATACTTCAGACTCTGTTTTCAAGATTGTTGCCAGGTCCATTTTATTTAATCAATATAAGTCTTATTAAATCAACACTCAATTATTTTTCTCTGAAATACCTCGTACCAATAAACTTAACTTTGTACACAAGAAAATTTCCTACATTTTCAATATACAACACTAATCATACATATCAAGCAATGCGAGTCCTATTACTTGTTATCTGAATAATGCAAAAACTGCATTTAAAGATTAGAATTTTCTTATATTCAGCATGGCTTATGAAATATGAGCCTAACCTTTCATATTGACTCTTTACCATACAATCCCGAGTTTTAACGACCCTGAGAAAGAAGCCCTTTGAAAACATTGTGGGAAAAGGAGAAAATGCTGGTAACCAGCATTTTCTCCTTTTCCCACAATGTTTTCTACCCTACTGAAGTAATATTCCATCATTTGAGCCACATTAGAATTGTCGTCTGCAAATGCTTTCAATTTGGACCAGTCTAAAATTTTGTCATTTGGTAAAGAGTTAAGGCCTATACTAGGTAACATGCCTATTTTAAAGCCTACTAAGTTTGGAAGGGTATTACGTATTTGTTCTAAATATTGAATGAATAGGTTAAAAGAATAGGAATAAAGATTACATAATTAGTGATTCAGACACCAACTGATAAACTTTAAATTTTGAAACTGAGCATCAACAAAATGATCAACCAGGGTTCTCCCTAGGTCCAGAATCCCAAGAGTCATTGACTCTTGGGCCCAAATTTTCAAGAGTCAAAATGGAATTTCCAAGAATCTTATAGAAATGTCCAAGGGTCAAAATTATCACGGAGAGATAAAGGTGAAAAAATGAAAACTTTCCATTTATGTTCTTTGTTTATGGATAGGAATCAGATAAGAGAATACCCTATCTTATGTACAGACTTGTTGGAATGAAGTGGACAGAAGAATTTGAAATTGCAGCCCTAGCATGCAATTCATCTTGATGAATAAATGGACACAAACAACTTTTGAACTGTTTACCAAACAACAAAAACTTTTGACTAGATCATAATTATTTTAGACATTTGCAGACGACAATTCAAATGTGGCTGGAACGACTTGATTTGTCTTTCTTACCCCAGAACATTGTGGAAAAGGGAGAAAATAAAGGTCACATCCATTAAATTGTTATTTCTTATGATTTAAATCTTCTTTTCTTGTCCAATTACTTTTTCTTTCACACTTGTTCCGGTCCCTCCCCCCCCCACCCCCCCATCTTATCTATAGGTTGTTGTTTATTTTCATCTTAAAAAGTTTTTCCTAATTTTTAAACAGAGATTTTAGCTTTCACTTATTGTTTCATAAAGGAATAAGTATCAACTCACTGTTTAAATTTGTCACCAAAGATGAAAAGATAGTTTGAAGTGCCTCTGATCGGACGATGTCAAAATGATTTCTGTTGTGTCATGGGTTTTCACGTTTTTTTCCAGCGATCTTTTTTTCAAATCAGTTAATATTTTTACAAGTATTACTGCATGATTTGACATAAATTTGTTAATTAGGGTAGTGGTTAACTTAAAAACCTGTCATTTTACACTAGATAATTGCACTAACACCTTTATCATGTTTTCAAAAATGACTCGCCACTCGCCAGCTTGATTACATGTGATAAACAGAGCTGCATGAGTCTGTACACAGTTGACACTGATCATATTTATTATAGGCTACATTCCTGCTGGATGTATGCGACATAATTTATCAATTTATATGACCCTTTGGCTGGTAATCTCATGCATCAGATTGACGCTTAGGCAGATATTTTTGAGCGTCAAAACGGGTCATTTCGGATTTCCATGTGTCAAAACCCGGAGTCCCGGGTCAAAGGAGAACCCTGTCAACAGACTAAAGAAAACACTATAACAGTTCCAAACATAAAATAAAAGACCACTACCTGTACATTTCCCCACTCATCGGGCTGTGAGGAGGGCATGTAATGAACCATCACATTAGGGTTGTGCATTACTATAGTCTCCCCAGAGTCAAACTGTAGAGGTTTGTGCCACACACCACTTGTAACAGCTGTCTTGTATTCCTCCTATAATATACAATGGGAAATTCTTCATTCCTGGACACTGTGTTATATGTCTGTATGTGGGAAAGTGGCATGTAACTTAAAATTAAAGAATATGATAGAGTTCACACACAAAAAAAAAACTCAAAAATACCTGAACAGATATACTAACAGCCATGTCACAATATGCCAGTGTCAAAAGTATTTTGATAGTTACCTGCCCCTGTTGTGAGTTTCCTTTTTGATAGTTAACAACTAGTCCAAGTTTGAAATAATTACCTTCAGTAATGACAGAGATGGTCTAAAATGTAAAAGTTTTTGCAAGACAATGTCGCCAGGGCTATGACAATACCTTGACGTTTTCTTGGAAAACAGCCAAGCTAACAAAATTATTGATAAAAGTGTGCACCATTAAATCACTAAATAAGTGAAATGCACATTCTCAATCTGACAGTTCAAAAGTTTCCTATAATGCAGGGCTATTTTTGTCAAAAATCTGTCAAAATAGCAGACAATGTAGGTTACCTTCTATGCACTCAGATCTTGATAAACTTTGTCTGAATAAGTAATTTAATCATCATTCAGCAAAGGTCAAACATCAACAAAAACTTTCTAATTAACCTTTTACCAAACAATCCCCAGTTTTAACAACCTTTACAGGTTTTTGAAAACTTTGTGGGAAAAGGAGAAAATGCTGGTTACCAGCATTTTCTCCTTTTCCCACAACGTTTTCTACCCTTTCACAGAAAAATACCATCATTTAAGTCACATATACTTTTTCGTATTCCAATGTTTTCCATTAAGGCAAGTCCAAAACTTTGTCAGGTGGAAGAGGCATCAAAATATCATAACAAGCAAAATGCGCTACAAAAGAATTTTTCTGATTTTTTTTCTTTTTTTTTTCACTTCTTTTAGACAAAAAAATCAAAACTGGAGTAAAAAATAAATTGCTTCCTGAGATGAACAATGAGCCAAAGCAAATTAAAGATCACCTCTAGTTTCACAGCAAAGTCTTCTTCATATGGCACATATCTATTGTCACCTTCTCGCTTGTAGAACCAGCTACATCTTCTCACAAGTTTTGGCTCCTCCTCCCAATATATAGAGTACCGCCTCCTTTCAACAACACTGACATCATAGCGACCTCCATCTGTGCTGACAATCATAGAGTCATGTCTTTGTGTGGATACTGGAATTATAGAATTCATAGTGTATCAGAGAATTTATAGTGTATCAGAGAATTTATAGTGTCAGAGAATTTATAGTGTATCAGAGAATTTACAGCTTATCCGAGAATCTTTAGTGTCAGAGAATTTATGGTGTATCAGAGTAATCAGAGATAAAGAGGAGGTATGAATTTTTAAAAACTCTTGTTTTTCATAAAAACCTTTGATTTTGTGTTCTCAATAAAATTGTCTGGATTCAATCTAAATTATTTATGGAAACTTTTAATGCTAATACTCAAAACAATATAACACAGTCACACCATCTTTGAGTAACACTAAATATACTAGAAATTAAGTTCAAACAGAAATTTGGCTGGCCAAAATTATTTCTATTTGTTTTCTGTATGGTCCACAGACATCAATAGGTTCAGAAAACACCTTAACCTAAGATGAACTTACTCATACTGATCAACTTTACTTGTAGGCAAAAATGGAATTTCTGGATCCATAATTATGTAATGAATTGCTTAGTAAAAGGCATCACAGGATCTAACCTCCTTTTGTAAGAGCACCACTCATATAGTTTTACAAAATAAACAGTGTACTTAGTTGAGAATTCATCATCTATCTGACATGAATGACTTTAATAACCTGAATTACTCACCCAACATACCCTGTTACAAAGTTTACTGGCTGTTGTATGTTTGACAGATCACTAAAATAGTTTGCTGAGGATATTAGATTAATCCATAATTCATTTAGAATGTCATACCTGCTTTAAAAGCATCTTCCAGTGCAATACTATCAGCCATGGAGAAGGGTCGCCATATGTCTCTACCTTCCACGTTCAAACAGAAACACCAGTGGTATGATACAGGTATATAACTTCCTAAAAAGTACAACATTGTTTTATATAACCCTTTACCACAATCACCACTTTTGAAAAAATCATGGGAAAAGGAGATAATGCTGCTAACCAGCATTTTCTCCTTGTCCCATGTTTTCTACATTTTCATAAGCAAATTCACTTATTTAAAAATGATTTCTGCAAATGCTTTTAAGTTGGACAAGTCTAAAACTTTGTCATCTGGTAAAAAGTCAACACATTACTGTACAAATAAAACTTTATACCAAAGGAGCAATTACTTGTGAAAAGCAATGGCTCCTTTCTAAAGACGTAACGTCCATAGCACACAATACACAAGAGTGTAACTTACAAAAAATGGGAACAGGCGAAACATTCTCAATTTATAGAACAACTCCATCTTCATAATTAAGCCTTAAACAGCTAAAGAAACAGAAAATGTCTGATAGTAAAAAGCCAAATATTGCAATTCTATCCTATTTCCTTTCAATGGAAAATCGTACTGTATCAGTCAGTGTTGATCAAGATCACATTGCATGAAATGTGCAGTCTGATCTTGATTGACACTGTCTGCAAATGCACACTGCGTCACCCTTAGCAGCCTATGGGTTAAATAGCACTCTCAATTTGGATTGTGTAATTATTCTAAATCCATGGTTAATTCTTTACCAATAGATAAAACTTTAGACTGTCCAAATCAAAAGCATCTAAAGACAACAATTAAAAGGCAACACAAATGATAGTGACTGTCAGTTAATAGTTAGAAAACTTTGTGGGAAAAGAACATTTTCTTTTCCCACAATTTTTTTAAAAGATTTCTTTCTCAGGGTCGATTAAACACAGGATGTGTGGTATAGTGTAACACAGGTATACACGGTTGCAATACATGGCTAAAAATTCTAACATTTGTCAGAATAAAGGCAGTATGATACTCTAGAACTGCTACCTTGATATTACTGTGATTTTAAGTTCTGTATCACCAAAACATCTACAAACCTGCAGCTGTTGGTACATATCCCATGCCAGGCAGCTGGCCTATGCTGGGCTGTGTGGGTAGAGTTGGGGGTACACTGGGTCTGTTGGGAGTCAAGGATGGCTCTAAAGTAGCTGCTTCACCAAAGTTCTTGGAAAATGGTATAGGAGCTGGAGGGGTGGACATTAAACTTGCAGGGGAGTTAGCATATGTTCCTGCTGGCATTTGGGCATACCGGCCTGATCCATGCTTTCTGTATAGAGCTGAGAGGCCTGGAAAGAATGACCAGAAACCATTACTACTTTTCTTTGTTTCTTTGGTATTTAACTCCTTACCAGGCAACAAAATTTTGGACTCAACCAAATTGAAAGCATGTGCAGACAACAAAATAAATGCAACTCAAATGATGTTTACTATCTTTGATACAGTAGAAAACATTGTGGGAAAAGGAGATGCTGGTTATAAGCATTTTCTTCTTTATACACAACGTGTTCAAAAGCCTTTTTTCTTTGGGGTCGTTAAAACTTGAGATTCACTGGTAAAGGGTTAACTCATTACCACAACAAAGTTAGAGGCTTGTCTAAATAAGAATATTTGCAGATTACAAATTTTAAATCTGGTAAAACTGATGGATTTGTCTTTAAAAGGGTAAAAAATCAAAACAGTATTGGAAAAGAAGAAAATGCTGGTCCCCATTGTGTTTTCTATAGGCTTCTTCCACTTGTTTAGTATAGGGTTAAGGCTCTTTTCAGCACTTTTCAGTAATATCACAGCAGCCTGTGCACCTATGGATGCTTCCCAGTACTCTGCACTTCACTCTGTCCAAGCCATTGACATTTTTCATGGGTAGATAACAACGTTCAGCAGCAAACAGGACTGAAAAATTTTGTATTGATAATCAACACAACAGACTGAATCCTTTCGCAATGATAATCACAATTCAATCTTCTGAGAATACTTAACTCTTAACCACACAACAGAACTTCAGCCAGAAGGAGTATACATTTCTATAGGTAAAAAATC
Source organism: Hippopus hippopus (assembly GCA_946811185.2). NCBI lineage: Eukaryota > Metazoa > Mollusca > Bivalvia > Cardiida > Cardiidae > Hippopus > Hippopus hippopus. Next base: position 53,974,395 of record OX328106.1, on the reverse strand, counting down.
AGGCAGCCAGGCTGGTCAGACAAGTGGAACCACAGACAGATGGACTAGGCCAAAACAATATCCCTCTGCCTTTCACTGGAAGATACTTAGATACAACTGATGCTTACCTCCTGCATTTGGCATGGGTGGAACAGCAGCCATTGGTGTGGTAGATGCTGGTATTTCAGTGGTTGGAGCAAGTCCTTGAGTTCCTGTCTTGTAAGGAGTTGAGGAGGAAGGGAGCTGTGACCCTGGCCCTACAAGGGGCCTCACAGGAGGGGTCTGGTTTATCTGTGCAAATGGGTCAGTGGCACCTGAACCTTGGAACAGAGAAGCTGAGGAAGGCTGTCCCATCATACCAGGCTGTCCCTGTGGTGGTGACTGACCCACAAAACTATCAGCTTCACCAAGCATCTCATCATCTGTAATAGACACAAGAAACATGAATCACAAAAGCATAAATTGAGAGCTATCTACCTTTAACAAGTTATTTAAGTACTATTTTTTTTTTTATTTTTTTTCCATCACGAATAAAAAAAGCCTATACAGAACAAACAAAAAATGTGGAGTCTGCTATTGTCCCATTATTGATAAACAGTAAAAAATTCAATTACTCACAAGTGGGAAAAAAATATTTTTGCTGTAAATTCTAGCTGTGTATCTCAGGAGTGATCTATTTCTTCCATATCTCAATAAGTCCAAATACTATGCTTGATTTTTCACTACAGCATTAAACATAACAAAGCATCTTGTAATGAATACATCAACTTGTCTTTATTTAACGCAAACATATGTGAATGTGCATATGAATTTTCATCGCTTGAACATCTTTAAAGACAAGCTATAGCTAGACATTTTCAGTCTTTATCATGCTCACAAATGAACAAAAGTACAGTGATACTAATTTTGAATTTTCCCAAACGCATTCGTGCACATAACAAACCTTTGAGTCTGACAATCCACAACACGGCTACAGAAACATGATAATCCAAATGAAAAAAAAAAGTCTCTGTATGTAAAAATACTTACCTGTTCCAAATAATGAAGGTTCAGATTGAACCACTGGCATCAGGACATTTGGTTGGTCCGGTGGGGTGAGCGTTAACCCTCCACCTGCTGGCATGAGCAGTAGGGGAGGTGGAGTAGTTTCTTTTTTCTGTTTGTCGGCCATTACACGTCAAAAGAACGGAAGCGGAAGTGATACACCGGTACAATAAAACACACGCCTAACGTGAGCTACAGTCAATATTGTTCGGAAAGAGGGTTGGAATAAATATCTGGCATATATATGTGCACATACTTCTTTAAATATCTAATTGATTTGCGAAGCAACAGTTGCAAGATACATTTCAATTTTATTTATGAATAGATAAGTTCAGCTAATGATCTAGCATTTTTAAATGTAACTTGAACTTGGGACAGCTAAACTTAAATTGTGACTTGTTTTCTTCCGAGTAAAGTGTGAGATTTGTTTCCAGTTAGATAAGTAACAGTTTTAAAAAAAATGGGTAAGATTTTTCTTTTTTTGTGTGTAAATTTTAACTTCTGTTTTGACCTCACTATATAAAAACTTTCTTGATATTACTCGATTCCTGAAGATCACGTTCCCCAATTTTTTTCTGATTAATATTGAATTTGCTTTTATTTATGGTCGCCACCGGTTACCCAAATTGGCGATCCCTCTGAATGCTATGAGAGTGCACCTGCTATATAACGGCATATTCATTCTGCAAATATTTTAATTTAAAGTACCAAAAGGTTTTTCACGGTTGGTGTTAAAAGCAACACACATCCAATCTTTAGCAATCCCAATCGGAGTGTCTGCTTTCTGCAGAATGCAGAAAGTTCATGTCATACTGCAGAACTCTGCTATCTACAGAGTTCTGCAGTAAGACTTGAACTTTGAAACATCCTGTGATGGATCTAATTTCTTACCTGCCCTTTAACGCTTTACCAGACCGAAAAGTTTTAGACTCGTCCAAATTCAAAACACTTGCAGACGACAAAATAATTACCACTCAAAAACTGAAATTTGTAAGGGTAGAAAACATCTTGGAAAAAGGAGAAAATGATGGTTACCAGCATTTTCTCCTTTCCCACAGTGTGTTCAAACTGACCTTCAAGACTATTCATTGTCATTAAAACTCGAAACTGCGTGTTAAAGTTTCGAACTGTTTGTAGTTCGATACCATTCTCTTCGTTCTGTACCGTTCACACTTTTCATTTAATCATTTTCCGGCCCAATCATCCATGTTAAATATTTTATACGGCCAGATATATAAACTTGTCTCGTCTTTCGAACGCCAAAAATGCAATCCACGAAAGATTAACTCTTTACCAGAAGACAGAATTCTTGACTCGCCCAAAATCAAAGCATTTGCAGACGACAAAATATATGTAGCTCAAATGATTATTATTTTTTTAAATAGGGTAGAAAACATTGGGGGGAAAGGAGAAAATGCTGATTATCAGCATTTTCTCCTTTTCCCACAATGTTTTCAAAAGCCTTCTTTCTCAGGGTCGTTAAAAGTCGACATTGTGTAAAGGGTTAAATGATTAAGGTATAGGACTAAGATCAGACCATTATGTTTTTGCCTACATATGGTGCTGAAAAGATGAGAAAAAAAAATGTATTGAGTACCATCTTTATATTCACGTATCTGTCATTCTCACAAGTACGTGCCTGAGATAAATTTTGAATGCGTGTTTTAAAACTAAGAGCGGACTATTATGTTTTTGCCTACATAAGGTGCTGAAAAGATGAAAAAAAATGTATTGAGTACCATCTTTGTACTCACGTATCTGTCATTCTTACAAAAACGTGCCTGAACTGAATTTCGAATGCATGTTTTAAATAACTCTGGCCAAAGATACACCGGTAAACAATGATAAAAAGATATCTAGCTCGTTGAGAACGTGAGTGGGGCTCAAGGGTTTGCAATGGAAAGGAGGCATCTTTAAAGATCCATTTTCATACTTTAAACAAAGTAGAATATGAAAAATAGTTCAAGAGGGGATAGGAAAATAGTTCCCTCCATCATTAATTTTGAGAGGAGGTGGGGGCTAGTTCGCCCCCCCTTTTTTTACCTGCTTCAGCCCCCTTCTAATGCTTCCTTGAAAACCAGTGCATCCTGCCTTAAAATTACCACTTACAGTCGATAGGTAGCAGAACACGGTTTTCATCTAAACTCGTCTCGGTCGACAATAGGCCAAACAGAACTTCCTCAAACAAAGGTCTATATAGTCAGCCTGAAATTATATGCACTTAAATGCAACAGCACAATCCTAATTCTTTAGATTTTATCAATAAATCATGTTCAACTTGTGAAATAGTGAAATTAATGATCAATACAGGCAAGTGGCATGGTCGGAAAAAAACTGACAAAATATGCCATTTTAACCTATATTTCAAAATTCACAAAATGCAAACCCTGGAAGCTAGCCTGAAAATGCCAAGCTAAATTGAAACTCAAAACAACACATAATCTGGGGATAAAATCCAAAATAGCACATTACCATGCCGTTTTTCGCAATCTTTCGTGCCCTGTCCCTACCTTATTTTCGCGGCTAAAAAAACCCGCTAGCTCCATGACCCCTATAGAACAAAGGAGGAAAGGTCATGACCTACTGTTTCACAGACAAACCAAATGCTTCTTTTCCTTAATCTAACACAATTCATGGGTGTAATAACTACTCTTTTTATCAAAATTGCATTGAAAACCTACCTTTCTCAGTTATATCTAATTTTGACCTTGGCTAATTCGAAGCAAACTGTTTACATGTGCCATAGCTTCTGTTATACTCAATTCAAGTATTGTTCAAAATGGCACCTTGTTTATTCAGACTGTTTGTTTGTGCTGCAGAGGCCCGTTGTTTAAACATCTTGTCAATGAAGCAGCACAGCATGCAAAAAAATATTCTATTATCAACTCTTCACCAGACGATATTATCATTAATCTAAACTGGTCCAAATTGAAAGCATTTGCAGACGACAAATAAGGTGTGGCTTAATATTGTGGGAAAAGGAGAAAATGTAGGTCTCCTTTTCCCACAGGTCTAGTTCTGACCCTTCAAATATGCTGACTATTGCTTACAGCATCACTAAAGCGTTAGAAATAGGCTACAATATGGACTTCAAATTTCAAAATGAAAATGTAAGGCCCTGCGTCATATCTAGAATTTTCCAGTCATCGCCTACAACGTATTAAACACAGATTAAGAGAATTGCTTATGTGGCGCACGATTCTTGGTAAGATATTATTCAATTATGTAGATGTATCAATACCGACAACTAGAAAACATGCAGTGCATGTAATGTTTTAATATCATTTTAAATTTTGGTTTGTAGTCAAGCTCTATGGCAATAACATGATAAACATACATGTATGAAAGAACTGAGAATCGGTACAATTGTAGACTTGCTTTGATTTTTTTTTTTTTTTTTTTGTAACGTTAAAGAATGGTTAATGTGCTATATATTGTGTGAGGGACTTTACCAAATAAAAGAAACCATGATAGTCCATGTGCAATGTGGAAGTAAGCAAAGTATGAATCTTAACCTGATATCAAGTACATTATAGCATCTCTTCTTTTCAATGGAGTTTTTTTAATGCGTTTCCCGATGTTAATTTTACTTGTTAATCTTATTAAATTTGCTCGAGATAAGAGTTCCTACTTTTTCGAAGGACAAAACCTCAACTTGACAATCATACGGATTATCTCTTCCATCGATGTGAGCTCTTAGACATCTAAAACAAGCGTTGCAGTGAAAATACGGTACTTAACGTTAGGTGATGCAAACGCCAAATGACATACAAAAAATGGAGTGAAGGATGAACTATAGTAAGGGAGAACAGATTCGGAGTAAAACTAAATTTTTGAGTTGTAAAGCGAGCTTCCCACCTCACGTTAAATACTTGTACGTGATAAAAGAAGTTTAGACCATGAGTCAGTCACAAATAAATAAATCGGACTTCTACGATTTAGACACTAAATACGGTTGGGGAAACATTTCTTATTTTACTTTTTTCTCGGAATTCAACAGACCTTCGGGCAAAATGGCCGTGATTGAAAGTATAAGCTTTTCGTTGATCTTTATAGTAACCATTTTCGGAAATGTGAACCTAATTAGTTCGTTACGTAGAAGTAAAAGTCCATTGACTGCTACACAGTGTTACTTAACCAACCTCGCTGGTGCAGATGTATTCTTCGTGATATCATGCCCGATTATAGCCAGTATTCAATTGATGGAAACATGGCGCCTCGGTGAGCTCATTTGCAGCTTGCTGACGTATGTAATATTTGTATGTGCATTTGCAATAATTTGGACAATGGCCGCAATAAGTGTGGATCGTTATATATGTATTTGTACATCAAGACCTACGTCGCCTCGTTCGCACAGAAATGTGTTTGTCATATGCTCGATTATATGGAATGTGTCTTTTACATTGTTTTCACCAATAGCATGTTTCTTTTTCGTGAAAGAGATACAAATCGGAAATGGTACTATCACCTTTTGCACTCTAGTCTGGCCAAAAACAAGCATGCACTTATCCATCATTTTTATATGGTGGCATATTTCTGCCGCGAGATACGAGATAGCTATCATGATAATTTAAGAGAATTATCGTGATAAAACAAAAAAATTCACGATAAAAATATCGCAATAATGCTAACTCTTATCATGATTTTTTTTGCTTTCGTGCCCACAACTGACATTCATGATACCTATAATTAGATACGGTTTCGGAATACTTTCGTATACAACCTTATGAATTCTCCTTTCCCCTGTACGGTTTCAAAGTTGTTCGTAGGAGGCATTTCGAGTCGTCTTTGTGATTTTACAGACCTCTGTCATTCGGGCATTGTCAAAATTTACCAATTAAGCTACAATTGTTAATTAATGATTCGAAATTTTACTGACTGCAATCTTATTAAAGGGTAACTCCACACCAAATTTTTCATTTCAAAATCGGATAAAACGACACTAGAGTATGTTAACAAAAATCTTGTTAGCGTTCTGTGATGCTTACTCCACGAGATATAGAGGTTTAAACTTTCGGATTTTCACCTGTGTGAAAGTCGTTAATAGAAAAAACCGTGACTTCCGGTAGTTTGCCGCGATCTCACAAGTGTGAGAAGATAATTATAGTCGCTATATATGAACTAACACAGAAAATTGAGAAAACTGCATGATATTTATAAAGATATAAATCGCTATTTCACGTTTCAATCACTTGTGTACTGCAGAGTTTCAATCTCTATAGCCCCCGTCACACCAAACTAGGTCTTACAACGTCTTAACCCGTCCTGACATAATCGGAAAACGGGTTACGGTCGGGGATGAACGTATAATTTTGGCCTGATAATGGCTGAAGCCCCTATCTCACCAAACCTATTCCCAGAAATCTTAACCCGGTCAACAAAATCGAAAAACTGGCTGGGATAGGACATGTAATTTCGGTCGGTAAAATGCAAACGCACTGCAGGTTATTGCCCGACCGCACTGCGTCTCTAATAGGATCGAAGTACAGCAGTTCCGTTCGTAGTACGTCCATCTCGCTTTAAGTACGTTGTTACTCCGTCTAATCACAGGACGGGATGGATGGCAAAAAAATTTGAGCAGGCTCAAAGTTCTGGAGCACCCTTCGTAAAAGGATACTAATACGCCCACTTCGTCTGAAGACAGTTTCAGTCCGATCAGCAAAAAAATTCGGAACAGAGTGAGAACAGGTTTGGCGTGACGGGGGTATATCGCTCTTACATCTACAATCATAGGAAAGAAATTTTGAATGAATTAGCTTAGTGGAGAAAGTACTTATAAAAAAGGAATAGTTATTCTTCTGGTAACGAACATGAATATTTTGAAATTTATTTCTTGATGTTATTTCAATTGTACCACTACCTAATCAACGAGTTGTAATAGATAAATATAAAAAAAGAAATAATAAATCAAGATAATTGAATCATGTCAAAATTCTCTTCTACTAGGTCGTAGAAGGAAGAAGGAACGTTACAATGTGAAAAGGAAATCATTCGAGTTAATTTCTAAGGCTGTTTCTACCAAATATAGAACACCGTCGATCATTTAACGGTCTTCAAGTCCTGCGCAGTCTGATCTTGATCTACACCATCAGTGTCAGCATTTTACATGTCTCCTTCTGCTTGGAAAGAATTAAAAGCCTTGATCTGCCTTAGAAATCTTATCCTCTCTTTAACATTCACGAACACCATTAAATCCAGCACACATCCTGAATTTGCTGTTAAAGTTAAATTTTTTTTTTCACTCGATCTTCATTTATTTTCCTACGTGCTTTTTTTTTCATAATCTCAAATTTGTTTCTTTCATCAACAACAACGTTAAAAGATTGTCTGAATTGCCTCCTGCCTTCCTGTCCTCCATATCATGCAGTAAACATTTTTGATCGTCTGCAAAATACAGGGTCAGTCCATTTCCTAAATACTGAGGCATGTAAGGCGTAAAATTTAAAAGGAAATACCAACGTGGTCAAAAATTGTTTAACTGTCTTCTCCCGTGTTTCTCCCTGTAATCATATACGAGATAAGAGATGCTGACCATGAAAATGCAGCGTAAATTAAAAATTTATAACTGCGTACAAACTTTACACAAAATTTTAGTGCACCAACCTTTTATTTTGAGAAAAGAATTGTGTGTTCCATCCATGTACAAGGACAAAGGGTTAATTGGGTGCCTCTTTTGTGATGATATCGCACCGTTGTGGTCTGACATATTTTTTTTTACCCGGCTTGCAGTTTGAGGTTAACAAGCACTTGTCATAAACATGTCATGTACAAAGTTACTCTTCTGTTTTCACGACCATATTGAACCCTTTTTCGTAAATAATGTAAATGGAATTTGGAATTTTACACAGGTTAAATGGGTAAGTCGAACGTCATAACTTTTGTATTTTCCTCATTCATACGATCTTAAATTAAGAAAAAAAAACAACGCATAATCTGCTTGTCGAATTTCTTTTTTAACCTCTCTCTCTCTCTCTCTCTCTCATGAAAGAGATGGATAATCAACAGTGAATTTACCATTTATTGCTTGCCTCATTTAAATTTCTGTGGGGCCCCAAGGCTTCTGAGCGCGACTCAATGACCTTTTGCGAACAGTGTATATTAAGATCAGACTGCACAGAACATGCAATCCGATCTTATGTACAGTGTCCAATGCGGAAACATCTATTTTTGTTTCTCCAAAAACTAGCACTATTCAAAATTTTGCAATCGGCATGAAGGTTTATTTAACCTTTTGAGGATTAATGGTAGATCTGATATTAAGCCATGTCATTTAGTTCAGACAGACAGCAGACTGACAAATAAATAATCATCTCCTGACTCGAAATAGTGCTTAAATTCGGCACCCGGCATACGATAGGGATTTTTGTGACGAAAAAAGTCGTCTCCTGACATGAAGGAGGATAAGGCTGTGAGAAAAAAAGTCAGCATCAGAGCAAATTAACAGTACACAGAAGCCGAAATAAGAGTGGCATCACATCCGGTTTATCGAACATTTCACAAACTCGCACAGGTGTGCAAACCACATCTTCGCTTAAAACTCTCTTTCTACGATAGACATTAAAATTCGGTTTTTCTATTTTAAGATGGTTTTCATTTAAGGATTCATATATCCAAAAAAGAGATTTTGGCTGTAGTTGCCCTTTAAGTCAAAACTACCGAGTTCATCCAAATGATGAATTTTCTATTTATAGATATCGAGAAATGGATCACAATAATTTTATCCCGCATGTCAGCTTCGAGCACAGTGGAGAAATTTTGCGATAAAATATTAAGTTTATCGTGATATTTTTATCATGAAACTTTTCACGATCTTATGGTGGCATTTTCTGCCACGAGATACGAGATAGCTATCATGATAATTTTAGTAAATTATCGCGATAAATTAAAAGTTTCCTGGAAATCTTATCAAGATCGTGAAAAGTTTCATGATAAAAATATCTCGATAAACTTAATATTTTATCGCAAAATTTCTCCACCGTGCTCGAAGCTGACATGCGAGATAAAATTATTGTGATAGTTTTATCCGTTTCTCGATATCTATAAATAGAAAATTCATCATTTGGATGAACTCGGTAGTTTTGACTTAAAGGGCAACTACAGCCAAAATCTCTTTTTGGATATATGAATCCTTAAATGAAAACCATCTTAAAATAGGAAAACCGTATTTCAATGTCTATCGTAAAAAGAGAGTTATAAGCGAAGATGTGGTTTGCACACCTGTGCGAGTTTGTGAAATGTTCGATAAACCGGATGTGATGCCACACTTTTTTTCTCTCAGCCGTATCCTCCCTCATGTCGGGACACGACTTTTTTCGTCACAAAAATCCCTATCGTATGCCGTGTGCCGAGTTTAAGCACTATTTCGAGCCAGGAGATGACTATTTATTGGTCAGTCTGCTGTCTGTCTGTCTGTCTGAACTGAATGACGTGGCTTAATATCAGATCTACCATTAATCCTCAAAAGGTGAAATAAACCTTCAGTCGCGCTTAGCAACCTTGGGGCCCCACAGAAATTTAAATGAGGCATGAAATAAATGGTAAATTTACTGCTGATTATCCATCTCTTTCATGAGAGAGAGAGAGAGAGAGAGAGTAGTTACAAAAGAAATTCGACAAGCAGATTATGCGTTTGTTTTTTTTTTAATCTAAGATCGTATGAATGAGGAAAATACAAAAGTTATGACGTTCGACTTACCCATTTAACCTGTGTAAAATTCCAAATTCCATTTACATTATTTACGAAAAAGGGTTCAATATGGTCCCGAAAACAAAAGAGTACATGACATGTTTATGACAAGTGCTTGTTAACCTCAAGTTGCAAGCCGGGTAAAAAAATATGTCAGACCACAACGGTGCGATACCATCACCAAAGAGGCACCGAATTAACCCATTGTCCCTGTACATGGATGGAACACACAATTCTTTTCTCAAAATAAAAGGTTGGTGCACTAAAATTTTGTGTAAAGTTTGTACGCAGTTATAAATTTTTAATTTACGCTGCATTTTCATGGTCAGCATCTCTTATCTCGTACATGATTACAGGAAGAAACACGGGAGAAGACAGTTAAACAATTTTTGTCCACGTTGGTATTTCCTTTTAAATTGTACGCCTTACATGCCTCAGTATTTAGGAAATGGACTGACCCTGTATTTTGCAGACGATCAAAAATGTTTACTGCATGATATGGAGGACAGGAAGGCAGGAGGCAATTCAGACAATCTTTTAACGTTGTTGTTGATAAAAAAAACAAATTTGAAATTGTGAACAAAAAGCACGTAGGAAAATAAATGAAGATCAAGTGAAAAAAACAAGTATTTAACTTTAACAGCAAAAGAGGATGTGTGCTGGATTTAATGTTGTTCGTGAATGTTAAAGAGAGTATACGATTTCTAAGGCAGATCAAGGCTTTTAATTCTTTCCAAGCTGAAGGAGACATGTAAAATGCTGACACTGATGGTGTAGATCAAGATCAGACTGCGCAGCATTCGTAGACCGTGAAATGATCGACGGTGTCCTATATTTGGTAGAAACAGCCTTAGAACTGTACTCGAATGATTTCCTTTACACATTGCAACGTTCCTTCTTCCTTCTAACACCTAGTAGGAGAAAATTTTGGCATGTTTCAACTATCTTGATTTATTATTTCTTTTTTTATATTTAGCTATTACAACTCGTTGATTAGGTAGTGGTACAATTGAAACAACATCAAGAAATAAATTTCAAAATATTTTTGTTCGTTACCAGAAGAATAATTATTCCTTTTTATAAGTACTTTCTCCACTAACCTAATTCATTCAAAATTTCTTTCCTATGATTGTAGATGTAAGAGCGATATACCCCCGTCACGCCAAACTCGTTCTCACCCGTTCCGTATTTTTTTGCCGATCGGACTGAAACTGTCTTCGGACGAAGTGGGCGTATTAGCATCCTTTTACGAAGGGTCCCCCAGAACTTTGAGCTCGCTCAAAATTTTTTGCCATCCATCCCGTCCTGTGATTAGACGGAGTAACAACGTCCCAAATAACATGTCCTATCCCAGCCCGTTTTTCGATTTTGTTGACCGGGTTAAGACTTTCTGGGAATAGGTTTGGTGAGATAGGGGCTTCAGCCATTATCAGGCCAAAATTATTCATTCATACCCGACCGTAACCCGTTTTCCGATTATGTCAGGCCGGGTTAAGACGTTCTAAGAACTAGTTTGGTGTGAAGGGGGCTATAGAGTTTGAAACTCTGCAGTACACAAGTGATTGAAACGTGAAATAGCGATGTATATCTTTATAAATATCATGCAGTTTTCTCAATTTTCTGTGTTAGTTCATATATAGCGACTACAATTATCTTCTCACACTTGTGACATCACGGCAAACTACCGGAAGTCACGGTTTTTTCAATTAGCGACTTTCACACAAGTGAAAATCCGAAAGTTTAAACCTCTATATCTCGTGAAGTAAGCATCACAGAACGCTAACAAAATTTTTTTTGACATACTCTGGTGTCGTTTTATCCGATTTTGAAATGAAAATTTTGGTCTGGAGTTACCCTTTAATAAGACTGCAGTCAGTAAAATTTCGAATCATTAATTAACAATTGTAGCTTAATAGGTAAATTTTGACAATGCCCGAATGACAGAGGTCTGTAAAATCACAAAGACGACTCGAAATGCCTCCTATGAACAACTTTAAAACCGTGCAGGGGAAAGGAGAATTAATAAGATTGTATACGAAGGTATTCCGAAACCGTATCTAATTATAGGTATCATGAATGTCAGTTGTGGGCACGAAAGCAAAAAAAATCATGATAAGAGTTAGCATTATTGCGATATTTTTATCGAGATTTTTTTTGTTTTATCACGGTAATTCTCTTAAATTATCATGATAGCTATCTCGTATCTCGCGGCAGAAATATGCCACCATACGATCTTGATAAGATTTCCAGGAAACTTTTAATTTATCGCGATAATTTACCAAAATTATCATGATAGCTATCTCGTATCTCGTGGCAGAAATATGCCACCATATTTTTACTACAGTATTGTGTTTGCTTGCTTTGTGCGTCCCATTGGCAGTGATCAGTGGAAATTACGTGGGGTGATCAGAAAGATCGTGGACCACCTCGTTATTTTGAAAACTACTACACTTAGGATTACACAAATTTGCATAGATGAGCATTAATTATCTGGTAACTGATCTACGCTTTCAAATGTTGTCATATTAAAGTAGGTTAAGTATGACGTCATTTTAATGACGTCATATACTGCATTATTGGTCCAAAATATGGGACGACGTTTTATTTGAGCCGAGAGTAATCATAAAGTTTTGCGTCAAACTCGGAAAGTATTTATCGGAAATCAAAACCGATTTAGAAACAGTTTAAGGGGACTCTGCACTCAAGGAATCTGATATTCGTACATGGATCGGACCGGTTTAGACAAGGGTGCGATACTGTTAAAGATGACCCTAAATCTGGCCGTCCATCAACATCAGTCACAGACAAAATCATAACGGATGTACAGCAGCATGTAAAACAAGATCGCCGAGATGCTGTCAGGAAAATAGCTGACACATTTGACATTTCATATATAAGTACTCAAGCGATTTTGAGTGAGAGTCTTGGAATGTCGCGTGTTTGCACAATGTGGGTACCTCGGCAACTGACGCCCGAGAAAATGGGGGTTAGGGTCGAAATCTGTTAAGAAATTTCAGAACGCATTAGGGTAGAGGGGTCAAACTTTACTGATCGTATTGTAACATGCGATGAAACATAGGTACACTTTACCGACAGTAAATCTAAACGACAAAGCAGCGTATTGAAACATCCAACATCGCCTTTCGCTAGTAAAGCCAACCTTTCTAAGTCACTTGGTAAAGTTATCTACATCAAGTATTTCTGTTCTCCTGTTTTTCTTCTAAATCATGTTGTATCTTTACATACTACAGTCATTTCTGAATTTTATGCCCACATTATTCAAATAAATTTCACGAACACCATACGAAAAACACAGCCAGAAGTCCTGCGGAGTGACGTCAATTTACACCAAGATAACGCCCTAGCTCACAAAGCCACACTTGTACTGGAAACTTTGCAAAAACTAAACAAAGAAACACTTGCCAACGCTCCTTATAATTTAGTCCTGACTCCATGTGACCTCCGACTAGTTCCTGTTTTGAAAGATTTTCTATGTGGCATACACTGCGAGAGCAGAGAGGAGCTAAGCCTCGCTACGACCGTGTCCTTCATAGTAACGTCACGTGACGCGCTCCCACACGTGCTTCGCGCGTCGAAATCAATAATGAATACATGCATAGAACTCAAAGGAGGTTACTTTCAAAAATAGTGAACACTCCAAGTTGTTTTTTATAACAACATTCAGATACCGGCACTGGTCCACGTTCTTTCTGATCACCCCTCGTACTACCGGATATTTAGAAAACTACAGGCAGCCGTCAAGGCGGTGAAGAGCGTTACCAGCCGCCAGATGGCACATAGTAACCATATTAATACCAAAAGAAACAGGAATATACGGGTGGTGAAAATAATGTTATTGATTGTACTTCTGTTCGTGGTCATGTCACTACCACTGTTTGTTACATTTGTACTTGTATGCTACTACGTGTCTTTTGGTAAAAATATGATACCATCCCCTGTTTTGGTATGGACAATAGGACTGTCTTATCTTAATGCATGTGTCAATCCGTTCTTGTATGGATTTGTGAACAGAACGTTTGTACTTTGTATATGTTGTAAACACGAATGTTGCAATGGAATTTACTTTAATGTATTATCAAGGCAACGAGCTTAAAGAAACAGTGTGTGTATTTTACAACCATGCGAATGACAGAAGCAAATGAGGACGCTCTGTTGCTCTTTAAATAACACACAATCACGACGTTTAACGACACTGAGAAAGGAGTCTTTTGAAAATATTGTGAGGAAAGAAGAAAATGCTGGTAACCAGCATTTTCACCTTTTCCCATAATGTTTTCTACCCTTCCCAATTTTTGAGTCCCATTTATTTTGTCGTTTGCAAACGCTTTCAATTTGGATTAGTCAAAAATTTTGTTGTTTGGTACTGAGTTAACCGAGGTTTTAATGGATCTTAGGCAAACTTGTTGCCAACTTTTGTTCTAGTTTTACAATATAATTTTTCTACCAGCAACTGGAACTTAGTTTTTTCTGTGGCACATTGACAGACTCGTAATAATATAGATACTTTTAAATGGTATGAATTAAATTTGTCTGCAGTTTGAGCCCCGAATTGTTTATCACTGGCAGATTAAGAAATATATAGTATGAGTTAAAAATGCAAAGGTGAGGTTCGTGAAATCAAGCAGAAGAATTCTGTCTGATACCATTACATCAAACAGGTATCCAAAGTATTGAACCTAAAGCAAGACATTACAAAGAGCCTTGAAATAATGGAGCAATAAGGTCAGATAAGGGAAGATGGAGTAAAATTTCCATGTTATCATGGGAATGGACTTAACAGATTATCCCATGGCTTCCTATTAATACTGGAACTACTATATATAAATTAAATGAAAAATAACAGCCAACTGTAAAAAACAAACCAATTGTAAAAAACGAACCAAAACGTTGCGATTTCAAAGTTCTTTGCGCCGGAAAAATCTCACCTATCGGACCATATGTATCCAATATCAGACTGCTCGTTCAGTGCTCGAGGTTGACTCGCGCTAACCAGCCTACGGACTAAAATATGTATCTAGACAGATTTGGACTTATGTGAGTACATATTTTGTGCATTTTGTGGGCATGGGCCACTTACACGAACGTATATCCTTAAAACATGAACAAATAAGTCTAAACAAACAACAAATAAAATGTTGGGTTTATTTCAGATAGTAATTTACAAGTCTATAGCCTGTTAACTCTTTCAGCGCAAAATATATAAACTCGACCTTTGTCGTCGGCGGAAAATACAATCCAATGAAACTCAGAAAGATATTCGTCTAGGAAGTTTGACTGAACAAGCGGACGGTATAGATCCAAGATTAGACTGCACGTTCTGTGCAGTCTGATCTTGATCTATACCGTCCGCAAAAAGTCCCTGTTTTCGACTTTGGCGCAAAAAAAGTCACAATATTATTTCATCAGATCGACTCTAACAAAGATCGGCCGTGGCGCTGTCTGTCAGGTAGATGTGTAGTGTGGTCAGAGTTCCCATACTAGCCAGGCACTTGGGAACGGGATCCATGAAGCTCTGAAATAATCGTAAAATCATATTTTATACGCGTCCGTATCATTTTGCCCTGAATGATATTTTATATATATCATAATGATTGCAATAATACCTTGCCACATGGAAATATGATCCCATTTTCATATATGTATACAACATACACATATTACAGTCATTACTTTACCACCGTCGTTTAAACTTATTCTATTTCAAACTTAAAATAGAAATAAGGTTGGACCACCAAACAACAAAGTCTATCAAGCCTATCGTTGACTCGTTTTCCACATTTGTTTGTATTGGAGTTTAACGTCGTTTTAACAGGTTAATTCATATCACGGTGGTCAGTGCTCGTACGCATGTGTTTCCTGGCTTTCTCACACCAGTACTGACACGACTCTCTTTCCAAGTCACAGACTACTCTTCTCTCATGCATCAGCGGTGAAAGGCGAAAAATTGACGGAAGGAAAGTTTGCCGCAACCGGGTAACGAACCCACAACCATCAGGTCAGGAGCCTGATACGCCAACAACTGAGCTACCTGAGGAGTCCTTCGTGGCTCAGTGGTTAAGTGTAAGACTCATAACCTGGAGGCCCCGGAGTCGAGCCTTACTGGAAAGACTTTTTGTGTGTGTGTGGGGGGGGGGGGGGGAGTGTCCTTTGGCAAGACACCTCAGAGACCTAGACCGGTACTGTGAAACCCAGGACGTACATAAATACGTGAGCTGACGCCGATATATGATTGGAATAATGTTGAAATCAGCGTAAAACACCATTCGACTTATTCTGCAAGATTTCCTAAATGTGAAAGTAACACAACTTCTGATTGGCTAAACCAAATGGTTTAGCCAATCAGAAGTTGTGTTACTTTCACGTTTAGAAAACTGTGGAGAAGACAAAGAACATTCATAAAAATTGTTGGTAAATACGGGGCCCCGTCCGGTCTAGGAGAGAAGCACAACGCTCACCCCGTATGATGACTGCGGCGGGTGCTCCAGATGTTTCGAGTTGGTCAGATTGATCCCGAAAGCCCAGCCGAATGCATTGAGGACACCCTTGTTGTACAACAGAAATACTGGATAGAAATCGTCACAGTTCATGTTCAGGTCTGTGTTGTACCAGTAATGGAGACCTGTTGAAATTGTAATAATGAGAATCAATTAAAGATACATCTAAACTCGTTTTCAGCCAGCTTTTAACCCATTTCATCTTTATTTTATCAATCTATAATCATTCTTGTATCTTCATACCAAATGTTGCTCCTTACGGTTGTAAGATTGCATGGATTACGACCGATAGAAAATGCATTTTATTTTCTGGAGGCCTTCAAAATAATCATTGTTGTCATTTCCGGTTTTAAATGAGGACAAATCTCTTGAATTTCTCTATCCCTTACACCGTATATATTGGTAATTGATCTATGTTTACAAAGCTGACCATATTCTAAGCCATTATACACACTATCAAGTTTCCATAGCGTCTCTCTCTCTCTCTCTCTCTCTCTCTCTCTCTCTCTCTCTCTCTCTCTCTCTCTCTCTCTCTCTCTCTCTGGCTGTAAGGATGTATCTTTAAAGTGTATGCTCTTGCTTTTGAGTTCATTCTGTAGTTAAGGCATGCATATGTCCTTTCACTGATTATGAAAACGTACTTAATTGCATTATTATCCACACCACCAAAAAATTATATGGGGTGGTCCTTACTGCCCCCTTTTCATACCCCTATGTGTTGAGATAGAGTTAGGTTAAAATTTATTTATTTCTGCTTCAAAATTAACCCTTTACAACACAATCCCGGGTTTTAACGATCTTGAGGAAAAAGACGTTTTAAACGTAGTGGGAAAAGGAGACGATGCCAGTAACCTCTTCCTGGGCTGTACAACATATAGACACCCACCCATTGAATAGAAACATGCGCCCTTTGTCCACATGCTTTGGTCTGCCTCGGCCTGTGTGGCTGGCATTTTCTCAGATTGTGTGACGGGATTCAAACCGTTCTGTATCCAGAGTCCCTCTCCTGTCCCGTCTCGGTCATATTGGGTTTTGGAACGGCCGGTACATACTATAGCTGTAAAAAAATTAATCCGTTTGAACCTTAAGACTGTTGACTACTAAACCAGACTCTTTCAGATCAGAGGAAATATCAACATTTCACTATTTTCATGTGTATTTAGACAAAAACTAATTAGCACGAGCTCCGTAATCACCAACCATTCTAAGCATGTTCTGAGTCTTATGCTGAAGAAGTTTCTAAATTTGAAAGTAACACAACTTCTGATTGGCTAAACCATTTGGTTTAGCCAATAAGAAGTTGTGTTACTTTCAACCTTTTGAAAATGCGTAAGAATAAGACAAAGAATATTCTTAAGAATACGGACCCAGAAGACCAATCTCCTATAGGACTGCCTGCAGCATCAGCTTAGACATACGAGTATCAACAGCTTTCTATGGGTTATATTACAGTTTTAATATTGTTCATTGTCACAACTAAATTGCAGGAAAAACGATGACTGTTTTTTTTTTTACACTTATTGACGCTTTCGGAGTAATAGGCGAACACAGGTGTTTTTTTTTTTTTTCTGACGGCATAGATCAATATCAGACCGCACAGAAAGTGCTTGGATCTATATCGTCCGTTTGCTTATTAAACCCTGTACAATAAAAAATATTTGAACCATGCTCTGTGAAAAGGGGGCTTAATGCATCTGCGAAAAGTATCGACCCAGGTCAGCCTGCGCAGTCCGCGCAGGCTGACCTGGGCCAAAACTTTTCGCTTTAGGTCAATTTTCTGCATGTCCTAGGACCAGTGTACCTCATGATTCAGTCAGTTGTTAGGCAAAATGGATTTTATGGATCGACAATTATGTGATGACTTGCTTGGTATCATGGATCACGGAGATGCATTAAGCCCCCTTTTTGCCAGAGCATGGCTCATTTATAAGTTTCAGTGGATTGTATTTTCAGTCGTCCAAAGAGGTCGAGTTTTGAAGTCTCTCTTGGCACCGACAGAGGTAATACACTAAATAATATAGTACCACATTTCTCTATGGGCTGCTTTCTACTTACCAGGATCTACAAAGTAAGCTGTAATAAAGTAGTTGTCACCGTCTAGAATCATTGGTTTGTTTTGGATCTGTGGTTTCGGGAAGCCGTTAGGATTTGGGGTGTAATCTTTGCTAACCTGCAACAATTACGATGCCATTTAGTGCTTCACTATACAACGTCATTGGTCATGGTCATCGTGAATTTTGTTGCATGTACATTTCTACTCAGTAAAGCTAAATATAACCGTGTTGTGTACATGTACGTGATCATTTCAGGATATTTTCCCAATCTGACGGGACAAAAGCTGTCAAACAAGGGTCTGCATTCACTAACCATTCTTAGGAACATTCTTGTTCTTATTCTCAAGTATTTCCTATATTTAAAAGTGACACAACTTCTGATTAGCTAAACCGGTTTAGCCAATCAGAAGTTGTGTAGCTTCTAAATCTAGAATTAGACTCAAATTGAAATTAAGAATAGTTGTTTAAGAAGGACCCAGAAATTTGTTCGAACCCGACTGTGCTTTGTCACACATGAATTGTTATCTGTAAAAATGGATGAGTCTAAACTTTTGCATTGTGGTAAAGGGTTAACGACAGGCACTTAGATTTTGACAAACTTCGCACTCAATAATCTGATACAAACAAGGTTTGGGGCGCTAAACTGACAAAAAAAAAAGTACCTAGGACCTTAACGTATGATTAGGGCCCGTATTCACCAAACATTGTTAAGAATATTCTAAAAGTCTTATTCTCAATATTTTCTAAATTTTAAAGTGACACAACTTCTGATTGGCTAAACCAAATGGTTTAGCCAATCAGAAATTGTGTTAATGTAAAGGTAGTGTGGTCTCCGTGGTTGTGAAGTAGCGTAGGCCTCGTAACCACAAGCTCCAGAGTTCTAGACCCTGGAGCGGGTGTCAACTTTGGGGATTTGTTCATTGGCCCACAAATTCGGCGCGAGTACTGGTGCAGTTCCCAGGAAGCAGAATCGAGAGAGATTAGTATAAGTTGTAAGAACTTGTTTCTCAATCGATGTAAAATAAATATGTTTAAACTAGAAGTTGTGTTTCTTTTTAAATCTAGAATTAGATTCAGAATTGAATTAAGAATGGTTGGTGAATATAGACCTAGGTCCTACAAAAGGAGGAAAGGTCAGTAAAAATAGAGCACGAATAACTAGATACCCCAGCTTGTATCCCGGCAATGTATCCTGCGGGGTCAAAGATCAGTATGATGCCCATGTCGTTATCTTTCCAGTACCGGAAACCAAGGAATTTGGGGTTTTCTAAAAATATGAAAGATAGCAATTTAAATACGTAAGTAAACCAATAACTATACGAGCGTATACGCCTTTCCATATCCCTGCAGCCATAGTTTTTTTAATATATCGTAGGGAAAAAAGTCGTGGCTTAATACTAGTGATTTCTCATTTATTCTCGAATGTTTTCCGTATCGACTGACACACACACAAAATGCCAGTTTTCTTTCCGTAAAATACTTCTCCATCGTGTCATCTTTATTAGTCAGTTATAAGTCAGTGTATGCGGCCTGTAAGGAAATTAATAACGTGACCCTCTAGCAACAAGGTAGCCGCTCCATTGTAAAATATCTTTAACCATAAACTGCTATTTGAAACAAATGCATATTATTAGTCAATAGTAGAAAGAGAACAAAACCGATTTCGAAGTTCTTTTTGCAAGGAAGGAAAATGTCACCATATCGAACAGTGCGTATCAATGTCAGACTGCAGGTTTGTAGACTATACACTGACTGTAAACGCTATTGACGCTATACAGGTTAATAATATGGATAATATCTTAAAATTTATTTAACATTTTCAAACGCCGTCTGATTTGCTACGATGTCTTTTCTTAGCCAGAGTATAAATCTTTAACTCTTCAACTTGAATTCAACTTGAATTACCTATGAAAGCGGACTAAATCTAATCAAAATTTAAGGAAAAAATGTACAAGAATTTATTACTTATGTAACAGCTCTTGACTCGTATATATATCGGATGAGACCATGGTTCGTCCTCACCAGCCATTCTTAAGAACGTTCTGAGTTTTATTGTCCAGAATTTTCTAAATGTGAAAGTAACACAACGTCTGATTGGCTAAACCATTCGGTTTAGCCAATCAGAAGTTGTGTTACTTTCAAATTTAGTGAGTCTTGGAGAATAAGACTAAGAACGTTCTTAGGAATGATTAGTGAATACGGGCCCAATAAACTCTCGCCTGCCCTACCTGTACAACTAGTCTGTCCCGGCACCATGGCAACCCAGCCAGCTGACTCGGCATCAGATTTAGTACGAGGTAGACTTTGAAATGAGGTGAATGGGTTAACACCCCAAGTCGCTGAAAGAAAAAAATGCCTTTTGTTTTCTCTATACGCTCTCTTACCAAGTTCGAACATGCTGACATGAATCGAAACTTTATGTTAGTTGTTAATTTTCTGCATGTCCAAGGACCATTCTACTTCATACTTTAGTCGATTGTTAGACAAAATTGATTTTTTAGATCCATAATTATGTGATGATTTGCTTGGGATATCACGGAGATGCATCGAAACCCCTTTTGCCGGAGCGCCACAGTCTCTCTCTCTCTCTCTCTCTCTCTCTCTCTCTCTCTCTCTCTCTCTCTCTCTCAAAAATAAACAACTCCGTGCTGTAACAATTTTTTTTCGACTCGCCTACAATACAGCACACGTGACAGTTCTCTCGCATTACGGATAGGAAACTTCATAATCGAAGCAATGGCTCTGATAGGAAAATGTTTCTTTGGTCTTCAAGCTCCGAAAATATCAATTCAAAACTACTCAGGAAGCAATCCAGCTTGTCATTCTTTGTATTTGCGTATTCTTAAGTCTTTGAAATTCGAAAATGGGAGAATGTCATGCAATGCTCTGGTCTTTCGACGTGTTTTCTACGTTACGGAACGTTGTAGCAGGTTGTTTGAATTATGTGTGCCGTGGGTTGACCGAAGCCGAAATACACATCAAGGACCTTATTTCAGGCTGATGCTGCCATTAAAGTAGCAAATTAGAGATAGTTTTGCAGTCCAAAAAGCGTGAATTATTGTCTTCAACCTTATCATTCACTGCTGGTAAAGAATTGAAAAGGAATAACACAAAATTGACATATCATCAAAGGCTCCGATTATGTGGACCGGATCTGATTATTTTGTTTCCTGTTACCCTTTTGATATGTGAAATTACCCATACTTTGTAAAAAGGGGACTTAATGCAAAAAGAATCGACTTATGTCAGCCTGCGTTGTCCATGCAGGCTGACATAGGTCGGAACTTTAAATTTGCTGAAAAAGACCAGTCTACCTCATGATTCAGTCAGCTGTTAGGCAAAATAGATTTTATTGATCCATAATTATATGACGACTTCCTTGGCATAAAGGAGATGAATGATTATAAAAGCTCCTCTTGCAAGAGTATGGCTCAAAAGTTTGTTCTAGGCATTGTGGAAAAAAGAGGTAACTGTTCATAACAAGCATTATCTCTATTTGCATCTTGCGTTTTCTGGAGCCTAAGCAGGTTTAAAGAATCGTGATGCACTCCGAATGAAGACTTCTATTTAATAAGGTTATAGACATATCCATACTGAAAGCATCTGAAGAGGACACATTAAAGGTTATAATAATGATGTGTGTCTTTGAAAGAATAGAAAACGTTGTGGAAAAAAAAAGGGAAAACGCTGGTTACCAGCATTTTCTCCTTTTCCAACGGTGTTTTCAAAGGTCCTCTTCTCCAGGGTCATTAAAAAAAGAGATTGTTGTGTAAAGAATTATCAATATAAATGACATTATTCTCTAAAAAGACGAAACCCCTCATGTTTTCGTTTTCTACCTTACGCAGTTGCATATTGTGTATTATGGGCGCTCTGTCCTCGAGTTTTCTATTGTTTCAGTCAACCACAAAAATTAAGTAAAAGTAAAGGCACAAATATTGTATTGTCTTTTATGCACTTGGGTATTGTGCGTTATGGGCATTACACCATTGCATTTTCTACTGTTTCAGTCAATCATGGTAAAAACACAGAAAGTGCAATGTCAAAATTCTTTTACAACTTGCATATTGTGAGGTATGGGCTCTACGCCCTTGCGTTTTATATTATTTTAGTGAAAAATTGTAAAAGCACAAACAGTGTAATGTTAAAGTGTTTTTCCGCACTTGAGTATAGTGTGTTATGGGCGATTTGCCCATGTATGCTCTACTGTTTCAGTCAATCATAGTAAAAGACAATTGAGCCGTGCTCTATGGAAAAAGGGGCCTTAATGCATCTGCGAAAAGTATCGACCCAGGTCAGCCTGCGCAGTCCGCGCAGGCTGACCTTGGCCGAAATTTTTCGCAATTGGTCAATTTTCTGTATGTCCAAGGGCCAGTTTACCTCGTGATTCAGTCGGTTGTTAGACAATATGGATTTGATAGATCCGTGGCCATGTGATGACTTGCTTGGTATCATTTATCACGGAGATGCATTAAGCCCCCTTTTGTCAGTGTATAGCTCAAATATTATTGCACTGTTGGAGTTTCTTTGGTGGTTTAAAGTCCCGTCATACCGGACAATACAGAGGAGACCAGCCCCCCATAGCTCAGGTCGTAAAACATTAGAATTGTGAACACTAATTCTCGGGCCACTTGAGGGTGTGGGTTCGATCTCCACTGCAGGCCATCTCCACGACTAGCCTTTTAAAATTACAAAAAAGTACCGTGTGACTGTGCGTAATTTAGGATGGGTTTAATTTTGTATCCTGCGCTGTCTGTCGTAATTGAATCTAACAGTCTTCTGGAGGCGTTTCTTTTCTCTCCTCTCTCTCTCGGGCAGGGGTCGGGGAGGGGCCGGGTTAAACTGAAAGGAGCACACATTTTGTGGCGCTCAACTTTTTGCCATCCTTGAGGCTTTTATGTACGCTAGATATGCAGGTTTTATTCACAATTTACAAAACATCCCTATGGGTCTGTCCACTTTCAAATGAGACATGGGTTCATCGATAAATCAGTGTTTTAAGTTTAATAAATATTCCATTTTACTTCAGGTTGTCTTTATTCGTTGTAGCATATTGATTTAAAAAACTTACCATTTAGAAAAAGTTACATACAATCCTTTGTCTTTGAAACCAAACAAACACTTAAATTTTGTTTCAAAAATGAATCGTAAAAGTATTTTATCCCCACATCTATATATAGAATCAAAATGCTTAGCCCTGGAAACCCAAATTGGTATGTTGATAGACGTATCCCAGGGGTACTAACTGTTTAAATTAACATAACAAAAGAATCGTAATTACAGTGCTTACCTGATATCGAGTATAAAAATCTTCTTTTACCAGCATATTTCTTCAATTCAATGATCTATTTATCCATTCTTTTATCAGATCCACCATCTTATCATCTTGTCTTTATTCATTAATTTACCCCTTAAATGCTCTGTTTGCCTGTCGGTCTGTCTGTCTGTCTGTCTGTCTGTCTGTCTGGGTTTTTTTTTTTTTTTTTTTAACAATCGAATTGAAAATTTGATTTTAGTTATTCAACAGGATAAGGGTTAAATGTTTGGCTGCAGCACTCGTCACAGCTCGGCCGATTCCGTAACTATATCTAATGGATCATCCGTGGTATGTTTGTTGTCTGCAGGTGATTTCAAAGTGGACTTGTCTAAAATTCTGTCTTCTGGTAGAGGCTTTAATAAGAATGATTTTTTTCATGCAAGCCATCCCAATGCAATTTATAAGATCTTTTTTTTTTAAAACCAGGTTATATGATTGCGGTTTTTAGTACTATTCCAATGTGAATTCCAAAGTCAAAAACCTTTTTTGACTTACCTTTAAGTCCATTCCAATTGGTCTCTGTAAATATATAGAATAACGTATTAATTATTTGTATGACAGGATGCAGTTAGTGCAGCTATTTACAATATGAATTACCTATCCAGCAACTGTCTGGAGCTACATTTTAACAATGATGAAATGTGTCTTTTTTTCTTTCTTTTTTTTTTTTTTATTTTATTGTCTCGGTCCAGGATCAAATTCTTGACCGCTAACAGAGCTGAATGACCCAACAAAACCCCGTCGGGGTCCGTATTTACCAACCGTTTAAGAACATTCTTAGTCTAATTCTAGATTCAGTGACATAACTTCTGATTGGCTAAACCATTTGGTATAGCCAATCGGAAATTGTAGTGTAACTTTCAAATTTAGAATTTCTTTTGAGAAAGATTAAAAAAGCTCTAAAGAATGCTTTCCAAATCCGGACGCTGTTCTCGCGTGTCACTTAGTATGAAAAAGAACGTCTCAACAAATCAGAGGGCTGATCATGGAGTTTAACACTTAAAGTGCCGAATAAACCAAATGGACATTTTCTTTCTAGAATAAGTCCCGTACAACAGCAGTTTAGCGGGTGCCTTTGGTCTGTAGTGTTTCAGCAAAACCGACAGTGTAGATCAAAGATCAGCCTGCATTAAACCCACTTTTGCCAGAGCGCTACCCATATTTATTTATCTCCACTGTCCAGACTGTATAGTTATAGTATCATTTTCTTTCCAACATTTTGTTCGAATCTGCCGCCTGTCACTTGTAAAACGCGTCGTCCTCCTCCGCCTCCTCCTCATCATCATCACCACCATCATCATAATCATCTTCTTCATCATCATCATCATCATCATCATCATCAAATCTAACGACATAAAACCGTAATGACTCTTGTGCGTGTTTAGATACACGTATACCGACAAAAACAAAACCAGAATATATAACTTACGATCTCTGTCGAGCAGAAATCCTGTGCACAAGGCTGGAACAGAGACAACAAACACAGCAAATAACTTCAACATTTTTTCTAGTTTAATGCCCCTTGTTTTATTTATGAAAAATGACAAAAATACATCTGCTGCTTTCTTATAATATAGCTTAGCGTCCTAGATTGTTTGGTTGCTAGGGTATACATGCCTCCTATGTCATCTTTTTTCAGACCTTTATCTAGAATGTAGTATGAAGGTCACAAAAAGTGCATACCTCCCCCTGAGATGACAACATACTCACCCCATATATATGAGCCGTGCTCGGTGAAAAGGGGGCTTAATGCATCTGCGAAAAGTATCGACCCGGGTCAGCCTGCGCAGTCCGCGCAGGCTGACCTGGGCCGAAACTTTTCGCTGTTGGTCAATTTTCTGTATGTCCAAGGACCAGTCTACCTCAGGATTGAGTGGGTTGTTAAAAAACGGTGGCTATTATGGGTCCATAAGTATGTGATGGCTTGCTTGATACCATGGATCACGGAGATGCATTAAGCCCCCTTTTCACGGAGTATGGCTCATATGTTTATATATGAGCGATGCTCTGTTTAAAGTAGGCTTCATGCATCTCTGTCATGCATTGTACCAAGCAAGACGCCAAATTATTAGGGATCCATAAAATCCACTTTGTCTAACAATCGACTGAATTATGAGGTAGACTGGTCCTTTGGCATACAGAAAATTGACTAACAGCAAAAAGTTTCAGCCCAGGTCTGCACAGGCTGACCTGGCTCGATACTTTTTTTGCAGATGCATCAAGCCCCTTTTTCATAGAGCGTGGCTCATAGTTATGGCTGAAGACAATTTTGTCTATAGTGTAGATCAAGATCTGTAAGACAGATGCAGTCGATTCGTGGCTCTATACCAATCTATACTTTATAGAGCTAGAGCTATACCGGACAGCTTTTAAGGTCGTGGTTTGTACTTAATTCATTCTAAATTTTGTAAACATTATTTTTTCTTATTCTAACTCCAGAGAGATGCCATTTGATTGGCTGAACGGTTAGAATGTCTCGGCCAATCAAATTGTTTGTCAATTCAGATTTAGAGGTAGATTTAGAACCGTAGGTGAAAACTAAACGCGGCCCTTGCAGGGCCACAGCCGAAAAAGGAGGCTTTTGCGGGCAGTATAGATCAAGATCAGACTGCACAGAACGTGCAGTCTGATCTTGGATCTATACAGTCCGCTTTTTAAGTTAGGCCATATGATAAAAATCTTTCTAGATTGTATTTTCAGCCTTCGAAAAAGGGCGAGTTTTTATATTTTTTGCTAAAAAGTTGGAAAACATTGAGGAAACAAAGAAAACTCATTGCCCCTCATCCAATCATATCTTCCTCACTGGATCCATTGGGTTTTTCGTGGAAGTGTCCTTAGGCAACACACTTCAGAGGCCTAGCCTAGTACTGGTGAAACCCAGGAAATACATAAATATGTGAGCTGTCGCCGTGATATGACTGGAATAATGTTGAAAGCGACGTAAAAGATCATTCAATCAATCAATGGTATTTTCCGACAAAGACAAACTTGCTGAGAGTCCTAGAAACGATTTACTGAATGGTTTAAGGGCACTTTCAGCACTAGTTCAAACATATCACGCCGACAGTAAACTTATTTAGTAAGATTGCGTTTCCTGAGTCTCACCAAGACAGGGATGGGGCATTGCAGTGCCTTACCAAAGAACACGTTCACGAAAAGGTAAAGAAAACACGAACTTGTTGGTCAGGGTGCTGTATGGTTTGTGGTTGTTTAGAAGTGTGGAAATTTCGACATTTTTGGACTTTTGGACTTCTTACGTGATACACGTGCCAACATGACCACCCACTTTGTTTTATATCACTTATCAGTCATTTTGAAATGCAGCTAAACTTATGTTTATCCTGTTCTACTGCGCTTCACAGGCAAACTTATTCAAAAAACTATTTCAGTGCCATTGGCGAAAACGGGGGCTTTAACGTATGGCATACATCAAGATTACGCTGCACAAACGTGCAGTCTGATCTTGGAGTCTACACCGCCCGCTTGTTTGGCCAAGCCTAAAAGATGAAAGATCTGTCAGAGTTTCACTGGATTGTATTTTTCGACGTCGGAAGAGGTCGAGTAGGCGATATATATATATATATATATATGTGTGTGTGTGTGTGTGTGTGTGTGTGTGTGTGTGTGTGAGCCATCCTCTGAGAAAAGGGGCTTAATGCATCTGCAAAAAAGTCGCGACCAAGCTGCGATGTACGGGTCGTAACCATGTTTTTGCTGTTGGTCATTTTTTAGCATGTCCAAGGTCCAGTCTTTCTCGTGATTCATTCGATTGTTATACAAATGGATCTCATGGATATATATGCATAAAATTGTTATGACTTGCTTGGAGATACATGAAAAGAGACTATTTAGATAGGGTCCAGGTATCATATACATGTACATTCTTGAGAAAGGACGAATAAATATTTTTTTAATGATAAAAATTCAGATCTACTATAATCTCTCGAATTTTAATTCAAACTTGATGTTTTTAAACATAATATCAAGATATTTTGATAAAGGACAGTTAGGCAATGTCGGTCGGGACTGATTACCTGGAAGGTAACGAAAAGTCCTTTCCGGTAACGGCAAATCCATTCCGCAGAAATTATCCTTTCCGGTATTCAGAGTACCCTTTCTAACTTAGCCGATGATTTTTTGTACTTTTTCATAATAACTAGAACTTGCTTTCAACGGTTGACGAACGGTAAATGTAACTAATTACAAAAGCAGTGCACTACTAGTATTGGTGATTCATTCAAGGTCTAAAATCAGACTATCACTAGTTTTCGCGACCATGCAGTACACGCGGCCCATAACCAACTCGACCCCAGCACAAACTTGGCAGAAATACACCAAATTTTGATGTATGTCTTGAATATGAAGGATATGGGGAAAACAGTGGTGTCAAAAATGTTAAATGCTTTATTAGAAAATAAATATAGTTTAACACAGTTAGTGCCTGGATGGGTGACCAGGCCATTGAGCACTTCTTACATTTGATTGCTTTAGTGGGATTGTGACAACTGCTGGACTGGAGTTGCCTTACACTCTTATATTCCACTGCCCCTGGTCTATTTCTATATGAGTCTTGGGGCCGAGACCTCTGGTGAAAGTTATATGGAGAGCACTTCAAACCTGCCTTGCTGTAGAGCTAGCTTTTACAGCGATGTGGTTTGCTGTATTTCTCTTCATGCAATGATAATTGATAATCATGGGAAATTACTGATATTTACGTATAATTGATGTACTAAGTTTGCATTATTTGTAGTGTCTGATCTAAGATTTGAAAAAAGTGCGGGATTGTCTCCCATCACTCTGAAAATTCTAGAAAGTATGGGGGATCAAAGTTAAGTACAAAACTAAAGAAAGAGAACTAATCTCTTTTGGATGTATTAAACCCTTTCAGTTCTATAGTATTGTGCCTCATTCTTGTTCATACCTAACACAAAATCTTACTTCTTACTTTGAAACTTGAAAGTCATTACTGTAAATATAAGTTAAAACACTATCATCAGTTACACTCACCTCTGCGTCGCACTGGCCGTGACTTGCATGTTGTTCATTAACTGATTGTTCATCTTCTTTGCTATGCGTTCTATGAGAAAAGAAATCAGTAAGTCGGCCTTTTTGTCCGTCTTCGAAAACAGAACTGTCAAAATCGTCCGCTATTTGTTTGGGTTCACGTGCGAAAAAATTATCAATATTTGGTAATCAGTATTAATTGAAACTAATAAAGTAATATCAAAATAAATTAACATTGACAGCTTTGGTATGTATTTGGATGGAAAGGCAATACTTCACTCATATTTATTATGATAAGTAAGTGTTGGAGACCTGTAATCAACATATTTAAATCAAGAAGAAAAAATGACAGACATTTTTTTCATTTCATAAAAATCTGTCACATTGCAGTTATAGATCATTATTCAGTCTGATGATTTCATGGTGAACAAATGTACCAATTAATTACCCATACAAAGACTTCATTCATAATGCACCATTTATCCATAAATATCTTTAATTAACCAATTCTACCCATACTAACTGTCATCTTGCTCAGAACAAAAGTGATTTGGAACTGTCTTCAAAAGTATCGGGTAACTCTCTCCAAAACATTGTGTTGGGAAATTGTCTTATTCCCATGGAGAATACCCATAGTTGCCAGCAATATTTTCAATTTTGTCTGTTGCATTTTTTCTCAGACACTTATTAGAGAAAGCTATGTGAACAGCATTTTTGTAATTTGGAGAACTGGTAGAACATGGAAGGAGAAAGAAGGCCAGGATATTTTGTATCAGCATTAGTTGTGAGTAAAATTTTACCCAATAATATATGATGGAATATTCTAGTGAAAGATATGTTTGAAACAGTATGAATATAAAGATTTTCCTAAGGAAAGCCAATGTGTGAAGGTTGCTTTTTTATAGAACAGCTACAGCAGTTGCAGTTTTGTTTGTTACAGTTGTATTTAAAGTACAGTACATGTATTTAGAAACACCAGTATTTAGAGCTGCCAAAAAAGCATGTGAGGATGGTGTTTAGTAAATAAGCCATATGGGTAGAAAAACTACATACCTGCGGTCATATATCTGTTGAATGAAATATGAAATGAGTGATTGCTTAAGACTTTACCAAATGACAAATACTTCAACTGGCTCAAATTAAAAGCATTTGCAAAGAACAGATTGAATTTGACAAAGGACAGAAAAGATTGTGGGAAAAGGAGAAAATGCTGGTTACCACCATTTTCTCATTTTTCCCACAATGTTTTCAAAAGCCTTCTTCCTCAGGGTCATTTAAACTTGGGATTGAATGGTGAAGGGCTGACCAACCTCAGTGGGCATCTTAGACACATATTTAGAAGCAAATTTTGAGAAAAAAAGCAAGCAGTAAATAATGATTCTAAGTTTCTTGGAATCTTGGTTGCATGCTCTTACAGTTTTGAAATCATGGTGTTGTTTAACAAGCACTTTTTCTGTCTTGAATGATTATACAACTGCTGTGCACACTTTTCATGTTACAAAAAAAAAAATCACCTAATTAAGACATGTGTTTGCAATTTTTCTTCTAAAATTGTTAAAATTTCATGTGCTTTTTTTTTTTTTCAGTGATAAGAACACGCTGAACAGTTAAGGCAATTTCTTGGTCTATTACATATCTTGTATATCAAAGTTTAACTCTTTACCAAACGACAATATTTTAGACTTTTCCAAATTGAAAGTATTTGCAGACAACAAATTAAAGGTCACACAAATGATAAAATTCGATCTTGATAGGGTAGAAAACATTGTGCAAAAAGGAGAAAATGCTGGTTACCAGCATTTTCTCCTATACCCACAATATTTTTTAAAAGCCTTCTTTCTCAGGGTCGTTAAAAGTCGGGATTGTGTGGTAAAGAGATAGATATTTTCTAACAGGCTGGAGGAGCAGCTGGAACATGTGTTGATATAGCTTTGTTTCCATTAGACACTGTCAAAACTAGACTACAGAGTGCCCAGGGGTTCTGGAAAGCAGGGGGCTTCAGGGGTATCTACGCAGGACTTGCCTCAGCTGCACTGGGGTCAGCACCTACAGGTTAGTTACTGGCTTTCTTTTTCGTGATTTTCATTTTGTGTTATATTGAGAGAGATTTCCAAACATTTTGAACATAAGGAGTATGTTAACACCAGCAAGTGATTAATTCTTGCCAATGCCATGTTGTTATCCTTTACCAAACAAAATCATGTTTTAAACAACAAAGGGTTTTGAGAACATTAAATGGTAGAAAACATGGTGGGAAAAGGAAAAAATGCTGGTAACCAGCATTTTCTCCTTTCCCACAATGTTTTCAAATGCCTTCATTCTAGGAGGTCATCAAAACGTTGGATTGTATTGTTAAGGCTTAAATTTTCCTGTCTTGTTATACTTGTTGAAAATCAAAGAGAATATCTAGGAGGTCTACTTATGAGTGTCAGAAAAATCTTTCCATGTAGATATAAAATGTTTTTTCTTTTTATTTTAAGCTAGCCTATTTTTTGTGACATACGAAGGTGTGAAGTACGTTGCTGATCACACAGTGGATAAAAAGTGGTCTCCAATAGTCCATATGACAGCTGCATCATTTGGAGAAGTGGTTTGTCTCTCTTATTTTATCATTTTTATTTTTAACTTATTTCAGATCCCTTTCTTTAAACCTTTACTCAACAATCCCATGTTTCAACATACCGGAAGAAGAATGATTTTGAAAACACTGTGACAAAAGGAGAAAATGGTGGTTACCAATATTTTCTCCTTTTCTAAAATGGTGTCCATTCATTAAAATCCTGACCCTATTGTAAGAGTCATATTCAGTTTGTCATATGTAAATGCTTTCTTCTGGTACAAGTATGAAACTGTGTCGTCTGTAAAGAAATAACCCTTTACCACACAACCCAGAGTTCTAACAACAGTAAGGTAGAAGACCTCTAATGAGAAACCAGAACTATTGCCACCCTGTTTTGTTCTAGTCAGTACTGGAAATTTAACACTAAATTCAAATTATGCTATTTTCTAATGTGTAGCATTCATTGTTTGTGTATTTCAGGGTGCATGTTTGATACGGGTACCTGTAGAGGTTGTGAAGCAGCGAACACAAGCAAACTTACACATGAACTCACTACAGACATTTAGAAATACGCTAGTTTTAGAGGTAACTTACTTAGTATCCTTCTATATGGTACATAGTACAGTAAACTCAGCATATAGAGATATTTCGGGGACCCAAGAGAAAACATCATACGATCAGAATAAGGTTAAAACACATGACAGACTTAAGTATCCAAATTTTATACCCTTTGGCTATATCTTCTGTACATACATAAAAAAAGTTTTCAAAATCAGCAATCATGCATCTCTTTTGAAATTCAGCATTTGAAATATAATTGTGTAAAATGTTCATCATAATTCAGGTGATATTGTAAAAAGCGATATCTTTACAACCCATTTTAACTATAAGGAAATATAAAGGAACTCAGTGGAACCGCAACTTGACTTTTTATAAAGCAGTATATCATTACATCTGATAACTTTATCAGTGGAGTTTACTGTATAAGTGAATTATTTCATAATTCTCATGTACATCAGTGAACATGGCTTTATTCCCAGATACTTGCAGAGAAAACAGCTGAGTGTAGTCTAATAACTAATATGTACAAGATTCAGTGGAACATTTCTACATGTATTCACCTCTGTTAACCAGTGTAACATCTCGTTCCAAAATTCTTCAATTTTGGTGTTCATGTTAAATACATGCTATAATTTCAAGCAAAGCAAAAAGTTGACTTTTGATGACAATGGGCAATGGGTTTTTTTTTTAGCTCAACTGAGCACGAAGTGCTCAGGATGAGCTATTGTGATCACTCAGCGTCCGTCAGCTTTCGTCCGTCCGTCGTCCGTCAGTCCGTTCACATTTCTTTTTTTACACTCTAGCATCTACAAATATTAACCAATCAGCACCAAACTTGGTCAAAATATATATGACCATAAGATCTCAGATGAGTTCGATTATGGCTCTAATCAGACCAGAACAACTGGAGTTATTTGCCCTTGAATTAGAAAAATTGCTATATTTGACTTTGTTTACACTCTAGCATCTACAAATATCAACCAATCAGCACCAAACTTGGTCAAAATATATATGACCATAAGATCTCAGATGAGTTCGATTTTTTATGGGTCTAATGGGACCAGAATAACTGGAGTTATTTGCCCTTGAATTAAAATTTTGCTATATTTGACTTTGTTTACACTCTATCATCTACAAATATCAACCAATCAGCACCAAACTTGGTCAAAATATATATGACTGTAAGACCTCGGATGAGTTTGATTATGGGTCTAATCGGACCAGAACAACTGGAGTTATTTGCCCTTCAATTAGAAAGTTCTTTAGAATATTTCTTTGTCCGGAGCATAACTTTGTCATCTCCAGTCCGATTGACTTGAAACTTGGCATTTGTGTTGGTTGCAATAATACGGAGTGCAGTGTGAAAGAACCATAACTCTACCTTGTACTATCTATGAGTTATTTCCCTTTGATTTTCATTTTTACAGCATTTTCTGCTTGTCAGGAATATAACTTTGTCATCTCTAGCCTGAACATCTTCAAATTTGGTATGCATGATTGTTGAAAAATTACGGAGTGCAGTGCACAAGAACCATAACTCTTCCCAGCATGAATTTTGAGTTATTCCCCCTTTGACCTTAATTTTTATAGCATTTCTTGCTTGTCCGGAGCAAAACTTTGTCATCTTAAGTAGGAATGACATGAAATATGGTATGCTTATCTTTTGAAATATTTGGAAGTGCATTGCACAAGAATTGTAACTCTACCTCGTGCTGTCTTTGAGTTATTTCCCTTTGATCGTCATTTTTACAGCATTTAGTGCTTGTCTGGAATATAACTTTGTCATCTCAAGTCAGAACGACTTCAAACTTGGTATGCATGTTTGTTGCAATATTACTGAGTACAGTGCGCAAGAACAACAACTCTACCTAGCGCTGATTTTGAGTAATACCACTTTGATCTTCATTTTTTTTACAGTATTTCTTGCTTGTCCGGAACGGAACTTTGAAGTCTCGAGTCAAATTGACTTGAGACTTGGTAAACATGTTTGTTGCATTACCTGCCCTTTGCGATTATTATACCTCCTTGACAACTGGCAGTGGGATGGGCATATCTTGCGACAATTTGCCGCTCTTGTTTCATTATCATTTTGCCTTGAACCTCGATATTTAGTATTTTTCTTCATTTTAGACCTTTACTGCTTAATACTCAGGTGAGCGAAATAGGACCATCATGGTCCTCTTGTTTTTAGGATATTGCCTATTACCCATATCACTTATATTATTACTTTAACAAGGCTGTGCCATCCAAAAATTAAGTGACAATTGTCTTAGAAATAATCAAGTATGTCCAGCTTGTTTACTTTCCTTTTCTGAGTTGTTTATCAAAATAAATCACTGTATATCTGAAGCAATGTTAATATTTCAGGGTTTCAGTGGTCTGTACAGGGGTTATCTAAGCACAGTCATAAGAGAAATTCCATTTTCATTTATACAGTTTCCATTATGGGAATATTTAAAGGTATGTTACAGTTACACACATTGCAAGAGAACCGTACATGGTCCAGTGACCAAATGATGGGATATGTCTGAGAGGGATGAAAAAATGATGGAGAAAATGCTGGCTACCTCACAATGTTTCCAAAAGCCCTCTTCTTCAGGGTCATAAAAGCACCAGTTTGTCTGATAACATAAAAAGACCAGTTTGCTTTATAGCATCAAAAAACAAGTTAATTTGATAACATTAAACCACAGGTTTGTTTGAGAACATTAAAGCACCAGTTTGATATGCAGCATAAAAATGCAAGTGTGTTTTATAATGCAAAAACACCAGATTGTTTGATAAATATAAAAATCCAAGTTTGTTTGATAAGGGATAGTGTGATTAACTCTTTTACCTCACAGCAAATTTTTAGACTGGTCCAGATTGAAAGCATTCATGGAGGACTAAATAAATTTGACTTAGATAATGAGATCCGTCTATGAATGGGTAGAAAACATTGTGGGAAAAGAAGAAAATGCTGGTTACTAGCATTATCTTCTTTTCCCACAATGTTTTCAAAAGCCCTCCTTCTGGTAGGTCTTTAGAACTCGAGATAGTGTGGTAGAGAGTGTTTTTAATTCTTTACCAAACAATAGTGAGTTTTAGCAATCCTGAAGAAGAAAAATGTTTTCTCCCCTTTAAAATGCAGTTTAGACTCATTTAATTTGTTCCCTGCAAAGGCCAGCAAAAAAAAAATAATAATATCTATGCATAAGAAGAACTTACACAAAGTAGAAATAGTTGAAGGACTGCAAACTGCTTTTATATCCTGATAATAGAAAACATTATTTGACCAGCAGGTATGGCTTGCAATGAACAGTTACTCCTTTTCCCACAAAGTTTTCAAAACATATGTACTGTAAGGTTTAGAAAATTTTAAAAGGTTTTGAAACATGCAAAGTAAAACCTACAAGTAAGTCATTTATTATGTTTTAGTCTTCCTGTTCAAGATATCAGGGACATCCTACAGAGCCTTGGCAATCTTCTATATTTGGTGCTATAGCTGGTAAGTACACCACTCTACATTGGCAGCAAAGTACATATATAGTTAACCCATAAACCTTTATCCAAAAAGTCTTTGTTTTTATGACCCTTAGTTACCAGCATTTTCTCCTTTTCTCTAAATGTTTCTTTACCTTATCCAGTAGTAAAGTCATAAATAATTTGATGTTCAAGGGCTTATCTTAGGAAAAAATTCACCCAATTAATGTAAAAGCTATGAATACCAAAAGTATAGGTTTGAGTGAAGAATAAATGATTTCAAGATTTGATACCTCCCTCCCCCATTTTCCTTGACCTCTGCATCTATTACAGGTTGTGTTGCTGCAAGTGTTACGACTCCTTTAGATGTTGCCAAAACTAGAATCATGCTTGCTGATGTAAGTACCATTGAGGGCTTATGACACATGTTCCGTTCTGCATTACTTTTTGGATCTTTGGTTTTGGAATGGATAAGAATGCTTGTTAAGGTCACGTCAGTGGCCATTCTCAACTTGGTTAATAGACAACTGTACAACTGAGATGAACTTTAATCCAATCTTTGACCTGCATGCCATTGATAAGATTTTTTTTTTTTTTTTTTTTTTGAAAACATTGTGGGAAAAGTAGCAATTGTTTTTTTAAGCATTTGTTCCTTTTCTCCCACTGCTTTCCATTACATTTAACACGAGATATTTTTCTTTGGTGTCAGTAGCAGTCACTCTTGGCCAAACAATAAATTCTACTCTTCCAAATTAAAAACATCTGCAGATAATTTGAAAGTGATACCAATGAACCAAACAGGTTAGAAAACATGGTGGGGAAAGGAGAAAATGCTGGTTACTATCATTTTCTCCTTTTCCCACCATATTTTTAAATCACTGTTTCGATGATGGTTGTGTGGGAAAGCAGCCAGTGGCTTGGAAAGAAAATTGTGCGGAGTACTGGTAAAATAGACTCCAGGAAAGCAGGGATAGGTGCACTGACCTCCACGATATAACTGAAATAATGTTGAAAACGGCATTAAACACCATACAATCAATCAATCAATCAACCGTATTTTTAAAAGTCTTCTCCTTCAAGCACGGGCAAATGAAGATTTTATTTCTTCAAACTAGCTTGCTGTAGAAATGGATACATTATACATTATTGTCTGATGCATCTAGTTTTTAGAGCTGTGAGATTATTTGGTCAGAACCATGTTCTTAGTCCAGGTTATGGACAAAAGCCCACTAGGACATAATCCAACTAGGACAAAGGCCAAAAGGACAAAAACGGACAAGTTTAAACTTTTGTGTAAATATCAAGAATATGTATTGAAGAATTGTAGATTCAAGGTCAGAATGCCTCTGCATCAATGCCATTGAATCTTGGTCTCTTTAACTCTTTACCACACAATCCCGACTTTTAACGACCCTGAGAAAGAAGCCTTTTGAAAACATTGTGGGAAAAGGAGAAAATGCTGGTAACCAGCATTTTCTCCTTTTCCCACAATGTTTTCTACCCTTCCCAAATCTAATTTCAATTTTTCAATCACATTTATTTTGTTGTCTGCAAATACTTTCAATTTGGACCAGTCTAAAGTTTTTTTTTTTTGTAAAGAGTTAACTCTTTACCATACAAAGAATAGCTTAGACTTGTCCAAACTGAAAGCGTTCGCATACAACAAAGTAAATGTGAATCTAAAACAGAAATTTCTCTCAAAAAGTGTAGCAAAAATTGTGGAAAAAGAAGAAAATGCTGAGTACCAGCATTTTCTCCCTTTGCTAAAAGGTATTCAAAAGCCGTGTTCCTTTGGGTCATTAGAACTCAGAATTCAGAATGTGTGATAAAAAGCTTATCCAAAAAAGCAACAAGCTGTGTATGTTTGAACAAGAAGTTATAATTATTTGTTCATGTCTCTTGACTAGATATTGATACTAATGGTTGGTTGGTTTTTTGTTTCTTTTCAGAAAGGCAGTCATCTAGCAACAGGAAGTATAGGATACGCCTTGTCATTTATATACCATGAAAAAGGGATCAAAGGGTAGGCAGAGGGTGTTGTAGTCATTTAACTCTTTATCATATATTACTCTGGTCCAAATTGAAAGCATTTGCAGATGACAAATTGAATGTGGGTCAAATGATTGAATTTTTTTTTTTTTTTCTGAAAGGTTAGAAAACATTGTGGGAAAAGGAGAAAATGCTGGTAGCCAGCATTTTCTCTATTTCCCACAATGTTTTCAAAGTGTAATCTCCCA
This sequence comes from Hippopus hippopus, assembly GCA_946811185.2. NCBI lineage: Eukaryota > Metazoa > Mollusca > Bivalvia > Cardiida > Cardiidae > Hippopus > Hippopus hippopus. The sequence goes on along the minus strand of OX328106.1, from coordinate 53,936,976 downwards.
GGGTCGTGAAACTCAGGATTGTGTGGTTATTTCTTTCTGTGACTTTCATAACTTAACAGTATAGATTAATATCAGACTGCACAGTCAGTTCTTTGATCTACTCTTTCTGCCTTGCTTAGATATTTTGGAGAAAAGTAGTCTTGGAACTGCATTTATTTAGGTCTTGATTCTATACTGAAAATATCCAGTGGGTTTAACCCTTTACCACAGAAGCCTGAGTTTCAACAACCCTGAGAAAAAAGCTTTTGAAAACATTGTTGTCAAAAGAGGAAATGCTTTTTTCCCCACAGTGTTTTCAAAAGCCTTACTGATCAAGGTAGAAAAAAAAACACCTCTGTTTAGTTAGATGATATTGAAAGCATGGTCAAGAATTATTGGATAATATAGATTAAAGATCAGAAAAAACATGTTTCTGTGCTGTCTTATCTTGAAAACATTGTTCTTAGAGTAAGGATACATATAAAATGAGGCCGTCGAACCAGTGCAAAGAGTTATTAATTTACCAAAAGGGCTTTTTTTTTTCATTCAACTCTTAGAAAATAAGTAAAATGAAAACTAAATGGTGAATGAGAAATCTTTTTTGAATTATTTTGCTGAAATAAGAACAACTTCTTAATTGAAACAAAATTTTCCTATTGTGCATATTTAACTTGCACTGACCTGGAAATGAGTATGTAGATGATTGTAATTAAAACCTTACAACAAAAATAACTTCTTATAGGCCAAATTTTGTTAAATTTATAAAGAGGAGAGACAATTGAAGAATACAAAATTAATGTATTTGAATTATAAAGACGTCTTGGGACATGACCAATTTTTTGTTACATGAAATTGCTTCTTTTACCACAAGGTCTTTATACTCTGTCAGCTTTAGCTACATAAAAATGTATATATTTATGTGATATAGTGAACCCTTTACCACTCAATCATCCTAAAAAATAAGACTTGAAAACATCGTGGGGAAAGGAGAAAATGCTGGTAATTTTGTAATTTAATAAAGACATATCCTGCTATGTAACTAGAAAAAAACTTTCAAGTCTATAGTAAAAACCCAAATAATTCTATTTTCAAAGTTACTTTTGGGGGAAAATATCTGCTTATCGGACAGTGTAGATTTAAGATCAGACTGCACATTCTGTGCAGTCTGATCTTAATCTACACTGTCCACAAAAGGTTGTGCATAGCAGGCTAAGGATTAAAATGCTGGTGATTTATGTAGAGATGTTTCTATTGACAGGTTGTTCAGTGGAGTTCTACCTCGAATGTTGTGGATATCTATAGGGGGTGCCATCTTCCTGGGTGTTTATGACAAAGTCAGAAAAACTGTGATCAATCTCTATCACCACACAGAACTGGATAGCTGACCTTTATAAACTGTTTAGGTTGTTTTGATATTCATAAAGTATATGCCATTTTGTGATATAAGATTTTAATTGCCAAATTACCTACTGCCATACAAGCCACATGAGTTTTAATTCCACTAGCTGATCCAACTTTCATAGTGGAGCAGTATTTGGAGATAAGGAGACTGGTTTCATTGAATGATATACAAAACATTGTGAACAAAGAAGCATTTACTTTCTAGATATAAGACACTGAAAATAGCAATTTCAAGGTTGCCCTTGTCCAGAATATCTCAACAAAGCAGACAGTGTAGTTTAAAGATCAAACTGCATATTCTGTCCAGTCTGATTTTGATACACACTGGCTGAATAGGCAGCTTAAGTAAAGAGAAGCACTTTAAATGTTAACCCAATACCTCCTACAATAATTTCAGCAATTTCGTTGAATGTTTTGTATTTTCTTTCATCAAAAGCTAGTCCTTTATGTAATTACTGATTTTCATAGGTCAAAAAATGGCCTCTACAATAATGGGTTAAAACTTGTACATGTATGGAAATGGGTGAAATAGAATCTTGTTTTAAACCTCAACCAGATGACAAAATTCAAACTAATATGAGCCGCGCTCTGTGAAAAGGGGGCTTAATGCATCTGCAAAAAGTTTCGACCCAGGTCAGCCTGCGCAGGCTGACCTGGGCCGAAACTTTTCGCTATTGGTCAATTTTCTGCCTGTCAAAGGATCAGTCTACCTCATGATTGAGTTGGTTGTTAAAAAAAGTGGCTATTATGGATCCATATAAGTATGTTATGGCTTTCTTGTTATGATGGATTACGGAGATGCATTAAGCCCCCCTTTTGCCAGAGCATGGCTCATATATTAAATGTGGCTCAATATAAGGGATTTGTCTTTAATTGGTTAGAAAACTTGGAGAAAAGGAGAAAATAGCATTATTGTCATTTTCTCCTTTTCCAACTATGTTTTCAAATGTTTTTTATTTTCTCTCAAGGTTGTGAAAACAATGTATTGAATGATGAAGGGTTAATATATGTCAATGTATTTAAATTATGTTAGAAATAAATTAAACCAGTGATCTTTATACTTTTGTAAAGATTTATTTGAAAATAACTTTATACCTTTGACACAATTCGAAGTTTTAACAATCCTAGGAAGAAGGCTTTTGAAAACATTGTGGGAGGAGGAGAAAATGCTGATAACCAGCATTTTCTTTTTTTCCCTCAGTGTTTTCTACCCTTTCAAAGACAAATCTCATTATTTAAGTCAAAATTCATTTTGTCCTCAATTAAAAAAAAAAAACAAGCAATTTCATTGAAATGATATCCCCCGCCGAAAAGACCTTTTTTGATACAAACATATTAGAGGTATTGTGTGTTGCATGAACATGTGGCCTTTTTGTTAATGGTCCATGATAAATTACACATTAAGCCCCCTTTTTCCATGGCACAGCATTTCATTAAATGAAAAATATATAAGCGGTCCATAATGAGATAATACATTAAGTCTCCTTTTACCATAACATGGCATTTCATTAAATGAAAACAAATAATGAAAATATACATCAAGCCCCCTTTTTTCATGACACGTCATTATATATAAAAGAAAATTGTATCAATGGACTATCCTAAGAAAGACATGCATGAAGTTTCATAAATGTTGGTCAAGAACTTTAGAAGATATCTGTCCAGGTGGACGAAGGGGCGAACTACATGTAACTGTTATTGGTCCATAATGAAATTATACATTTAGCCCCCTTTTTTCATGACATGGCATTTCATGAAATAAAATCAAATAACTGTTGCCTGTGGCTTAATAAAGATGAAGTTTAATTGCATTTTGTCCTGTAGTGAAAGAGATATTGGTCCATAATGAAAATATTTGTCAAGCCCCCTTTTTCCATGACATGACATTTAATGAACAAGAGCGGCAAATTGTCGCAAGATACGCCCGTCCCAACGCCAGTTTTCGAGGGGGGATAATAATCGTAAAGGGCAGGTACAGGAAAATAGTAGTGCAGCAGAAATCATGTAAGTGATTGAAATAGGCATGAACGTCTCCTCTAATGTTAAGGAAACATGCATATGTTTCAGGTCATTCCAACATGAAAAGACAAAGTTATATTGTACAGAAGCATGAAAAGCTGTAAAAAAAAGTAATGAATTGGGAATAATTCCAAAAGGGCATTAGGTAAGGTTACGGCTCCAGTGCATTGCACTTTTCGTAACTGCAACAAACATGTTTACCAAGTCTCAAGTCAATTTGACTTGAGGTGACAAAGTTCCGTTCCAGACAAGCAAGAAATACTGTAAAAATGAAGATAAAAGTGGAATTACTCAAAATCCGCGCTAGGTAGAGTTATTGTTCTTGCACACTGTACTCCGTAATATTGCAACAAACATGCATACCAAGTTTGAAGTCGTTCTGACTTGAGATGACAAAGTTATATTCCGGACAAGCACTAAATGCTGTAAAAATGATGATCAGAGGGAAATAACTCAAAGACAGCACAAGGTAGAGTTACAATTCTTGCACAATACACTTCCAAATATTGCAACAAATAAGCATACCATATTTCAAATCATTCCTACTTAAGATGACAAAGTTATGCTCCGGACAAGCAAGAAATGCTATAAAAATGAAGATCTAAGGGGAATAACTCAAAATTTGTGCTAGGAAGAGTTATGGTCCTTGTGCATGGCACTCTGTAATTTTTCAACAATCATGCATACCAAATTTGAAGATGTTAAGACTAAAAATGACAGAGTTGTATTCTGGACAGGCAGAAAATGCTGTAAAAATGACAATCAAAGGGAAATAACTCAAAGACAGCACGAGGTACAGTTATGGTTCTTTCGCACTGCACTCCGTATCATTGCAACAAGCACAAATGCCAAGTTTCAAGTCAATCGGACTGGAGATGACAAAGTTATGCTCCGGACAAGCAGACAATGCTGTAAAAATGAAGATCAAAGGGAAATAATTCAAAGACAGTACCAGGTAGAGTTATGTTTCTTTTGCAGTGCACTCCGTATTATTGCAACAAACACAAATGCCAAGTTTCAAGTCAATCGGACTGGAGATGACAAAGTTATGCTCCGGACAAGCAGAAAATGCTGTAAAAATGACAAAGGGAAATAACTCAAAGACAGCACGAGGTACAGTTACGGTTCTTTCGCACTGCAATCCGTATTATTGCAACAAACACAAATACCAAGTTTCAAGTCAATCAGACTGGAGATGACAAAGTTATGCTCCAGACAAGCAGAAAGTGCTGTAAAGATGAAGATCAAAGGGAAATAACTCGAAGACAGCACGAGGTAGAGTTATGTTTCTTTCGTACTGCACTCCGTATTATTGCAACAAACACAAATGCCAAGTTTCAAGTCAATCGGACTGGAGATGACAAAGTTATGCTCTGGACAAGCAGAAAATGCTGTAAAAATGAAGACCAAAAATTCACTCAACCGCGTAACTTAAAATCGCTCCCAGTCGGCCATTTTGCATCGAATCAAAAAAACAAAAAAGATTGGAGATATTCACACGGAAGGACGGATGGACGGACGGACGCACAACGCTAAAACTATATCCCTCCGCCTTTGGCGGGGGATAAAAATAGCTGGTAAAGAGTTAAAGGGGAGGTATTCAGATTTTTATAATTCAGCAAAACTTTGCAATTGTTTTATTTGTGAGTTTTGTAAGGCAATAGCTAGCAAACCATCTGTAAATAAGAATAAATATATACAAAAAAAGAAAACTTTTTAGTGGTATTTCCTTCATGGGCTGCATAGCCACTTAAGCTATTTTCAGATTTTGTAACCTCGTAAGGTATCTTAGGTTTTTGGCCAACATTTTGCAAAGACTTGTGGGTATGTCACAAGTTCAATAGCATGCATCGATTTTGTGGGATCATATTCAAAGAAACATGATGACATCATATCTGATCTCACGAAAATAAGAGGTAGTCCATGATTTCATCACGACTGTCTTGTTATTTCAACGCCTGAATTGTGCCTTTTTCTGAATGTAACCGCCCAATATATTTATGCTTGCAGAGAAATATAGTTTTTATCATGTTTTGTAGTATTTATTACTATTTTACAAGAAAATTTGATTTGCAGCAAAGAAATCTTCAAAGGCCCCTTTAAGATTTTGTCACATTCCATACTCAGGTGATTTCTTCCTCTTGCAGTAAACCACTGTTGATATTGCAAATGGAGAAATTGCTTGCAACAGTACCTTAACTCTGCACAATACAATCCTGAGTTTTAATGACCCTGAGGTAGAAAGCTTTTGAAAACATTGTTGGAAAAGGAGAAAATGCTGGTATCCAGCATTTTCTCTTTTTCTAACGATGTTTTCTACCCTATCAAGGACTACTTTCCACATTTGAGCCAATGTTAATTTGTCGTCTGCAAATTCTTTCAATTTGGACATGTCTAAAATTTTGTCTATTGGTAAAAAATTAAGGTATTTTCAGATTCTGCAGCCTCTTGGTGTATTTTACGATATCATGCCAGTATTTCACAAAGAATAACGGGAATGTCACATGATCCATTGCACATGTTGATTATGTGGGATTATATGCATGATAAGCATGATGACATCATGATCTCATAACAGTAGAGTTAGTTCACAACTGCATCATGGCCATCTGTCATTTAAACTCAAAAATTGTACCTTTTTCCTTAATATGTAATGGCCAAGTTTCTTTACAGTTGCAGAGAAATATATATTTTGTGGTATATATCAATATTTTTACAGAAATTTTGATTTGTAACAAATACCGTGTTTTGGTGCATATAACACGCACATTTTTTCAGCTCTGAATAATTTCAAACTGGGGACTGCGTGTTATACACTACAATAGGCAAAACCATGTTTTTCTCCTCCTTGAAAATCAGTCGTATATCAAAAAGGTTACCTGTTCAAAGTGGGGGGTGGGGGGGTAGGTACAAAACAGCTAAAGTTCTCTTGCCACAGCCTTAACTTTCGTCATCATCCCATTTCAACTTTTACCGATTTAAAAAAAAAAAAACATTATGTTTTAATTTTGTTAAAATGTATTTGTACATTCTTAATTTGTGGATTAGGATTCGTAATTTCCCGATTCTATCAGCCATTTTGGCAATGGCGAACGTACCCCGGAATGATAAATATTGATTTACTGTTATCGTCTGATTCGTCTCATTTTTTTTTTTCTTTGTTAATAGCTAAAATTGAACAATTATAAAAGAGTAAAATAATGATTCAGAAAGAAATGAATGATTTAAAAAATATATATATATTTATCGCTACTTTTTACAAAAACCGTGATTTACATCATATAGATCTATGTTTATTTCACACCTGTCACATTTGTCGATCGAGGTGAGAAAATAGGAGATTAACTTCGATATGGTCGTCAGTTCATTGTGTGAATTTGCAACATGCCATAAGCTGGCATGTTTTTATAATCCCCCGAGTACAACTTTTTGACGGATAGCTTCTCAATGTTGTCATTTATTAATAAATGCATGGCCACAAAATAAAGCACACCTCGAATCATTACCATTTCCACTTTGATTAAAAATGGTTTTTTCCCTTTGATAAAGTTTCGCCATTTACAATTTTTCAAGATAGCGATGTAAGCTTCACATGTTACGATATTTTGGTCAATTTTTGATACGTGTTGTACATCCGAACAACCTTTTTTCCTCGGATTTGATGCTGAAAAAGGCCTGCGTATTATACATGCCTGCGTGGTATACACAACGTTTTATGGTAATTTCACATAGGCCCCTTTAAGATTTTGTCACAAAACCAACTTCGGACATTTTTTCCCCTTGCAGTAAACCACTGTTGATAACTGCAGATGAAGAAATCACTCGCAACAATACCTTAACTCCTTACCATACAATTCTGAGTTTTAATGTACTTGAAAGTGAAGGCTTTTGAAAACATTGTGGGAAAAGGAGAAAATGCAGATAATCATCATTTTCTCTTTTCATTTTCTCTTTTTTTCCCCACAATATTTTCTGTCTTGTCAAAGACAGAAATCATCATTTGAGCTGCATTTAATTTGTTGTCTGCAATTGCTTTCAATTTTGTTATGTCCAAAATTTTGTCGTTTGGTAAAGAGTTAAGTCTTTACCTCATGATAAAATGTTAGACTTTACTAAATTGAAAGCTGTTGCAGACGACACATTAAATGTTGCACAAATGATAGAATTTGAAATTTGAAATTGTAGAAAACATTGTGGGAAAAGGAGAAAATGCTGGTTACCAGCATTTTGTCCTTTTCCTCACAATGATTTCAAATGCCTTCCTACCCAAGGTCATTTGAGGGTCATTTAAAGACGTTTTCTACAGTTTTGTGAAAATTTAATCCTTTCATAGAATTTTCTAATTCTTTCATATGTTGGGTAAAATTTAATGGCAAACTCAAAAATAAAAAGAAAAAGGTAGGTTGACGTGTTGGATTTTCTGCAAAATGGCTGTTTCTGTGGTAACCGTTTGTATCAAAACACTCAAAATGACTATATCTTCATAAAAGACAGTAATACAGTGCTAGAAAGTTTATTATACAATGCAAATATTATTTTCCATATTTAATATATTATTTCTTGATTCTGTATGAATGAAATAATCTGAATTCATTTTCTTTTTAAAAAATTATTTTTCCTATTTCTTGACTTGCCAAAATATAAGCAAAATCAACATGTAGTCTTCAATTAATTCAAAATTTTGAAAAATTCCTTTCATAGAATTTTCTAATTTTTTGGTGTATATAGTAAAATTTAATGGTAAGTACAAAAATGAGAAGAAAAAGATATGTTGACGTGTTAGATTTTTTGTGAAATGGCCGTTTCCATAGTAACCGTTTAGGCCAAAGCAATTTAGAATAGCAACACTTTCTATAAAGAAAATAAATTGTACCAAATTCTTTCTAATTTTTGCAGCAAACATAATTTTACCATTTGATTACTATTTCTTTTCAATCTTTAAGAATAAAAATATCAATTGAATAATTCTTTAAACAAATCTCATTTATAGGATTTTCTATAAACGTGACAAAAAGTGAGAAAATTGACATGTTTTCTGATGACAAATACAGACATTAAAAAATTCTTGGCATGGAGTTTGATGAATTTCAAATAAACATCTTTCAACCTCTTCCCATACAACTTGTTCAAACACATTGAGGAAAACAGCTTTTTGAAAACATTGTGGGAAAAGATGGAACTGCTTGATTCAGGCAATTGAATTTCACCTCGTTTCACAATATTTTCTATACCATGGGTAACTTTACATCTTATTTAGATAAAAGTACCAGTATTTTAATATGTTGCAAAATTCATCAGAACTGAAATTTTTACTTATTATGGTTTTAGATAAATTCATATACAATATGTTTAACTTACTTTCAACATGCATCCGGTTCAGTCTCTATATTGTTGTGGTCTGATCCGAATTTATGTTGAAAGGCAGAATTTTGGAGTCTACAACAGAGGGTAACTAACTCCGCATTTGTTTCATGGCTACTTATTGGTATGTAATAGTTTCATCTGCATTAATTTTTCTGGTGGACTTTTGCATAAATAAATATTTGAGTTCAGTCATACTGTATGAAATTGGTTATTTCCGTTTATTTATCGTCGCTACCGGTTGCCCATCTGAGCGACGCCCCCAGAAGATGGTTAGTTGTTACGGGGGATAGTGCAAGGATACAGGACGAAACTACTGAGAGGTTCGCCTGGTTCTTTAACGTGCTCGGCGTGTAGCACCGTCACACGGGACCTTGGTTTAATGTCTCATCCGAAAGACTATTAGTAATTTTAGTTGGCCAGCCGGGGATTCGAACCTACAACCTATAGTGACCCGAAACATTGTGTTCACAAGTCCTATGCTCTACCTACTGAGCTATTTCGGCTGGGGGACTGTATGAAATAAAATGACTGAACAGTTTGTAACTTCTTCTGTTTTTAACATTACCTCCAAGTAACAACCTCCTGTCAAAAACCTCACATAAAAAATGCCAAGTTGGGTTTTCCATTTCACACTATCAGTTGTAAAGAGAAAGCCCTGTTTTACACTACTAGGCATACAGAAACTATGCCATTTATTGTCTCTGATATACTATACCACTACTGTTTATAATAATAATAATGCAGTTAACCCTTTCCCACACAATCACTCATTTTTTCGATCATGAGGTATTGAGACTTATTAAAACATCATGGAAAAGGAGACATTGCTTGTAACAAGCAATTTCTCCTTTTCCCACTATGTTTTCTACCATTTCAGAGAAGTTAGATACCGTATCCGAAATTCAAGGTATTCGTCCGAACAACATACAAGTACCTTCCTTGAGAAGAGTTACTGTCTGTTATTGTCTCCCTTGAAATCGCAAAAATGATGCGCAGAAATTACTACCGAATACGTCATTAAACTCAGAATTGTTTGGTAAAAGGTTTGAATTGTAGTCCAGAGATGACTGATGAATAAAGCAAAAGAAACTAATGAGACCAGTTCATGGGTGAAAGTTTTGCGGCATATGCCGGATTTTCTGGCTTTTCAGTGCCAGAAAGGACCATTTTTCTGAATCGCAATAATTTGTTGAGAAAATTTTAGAGGGGGTATGGGGTCATGACAAAGTTTCACCGACGTGATAAATTCCACAGATCGAGAAAGCCTGAAACCACGTTGCTTTCACACGTTCTCGCTAATTATGTACGGTAATCCAGATGACTGCCGATTGTGTACATGTCAATTGGTGTGAAGTTTTGACCCCGACTAAGGTCAGCTCCCATAACTCAACAGTGTTTTCGTAAGGTCGCATCCGATTGGTTTCCGCGCATTCATAACACCCAATCAAATTGTTCCTTTTATAACACGATAGGCAGTTGTTTAAAAAATGGCGACGGTTGAGACAAATTCTATTTCACTACTGATTACGAAATTAACATACGTTAAAATGAAGTTTCTTCCACTGGGATATAATACAAAAGAAATTGAGAAGTCATCGAAAAACAAGTGGCAATGGGAATGGCTATCAGAGCTTGACACCCATGGTAGCAACTCTGGAGCTTCCGGGGCCTCCGGCCCCCTGGCCAGGGCATTGCCCTGGACCCTACGGGGGCCCTGGCGGCCCCCATCATTAAGTTCAGGCTTTTCAGGCTTTTCAACTTTCACCCATGCCAGTTTGAGCATTTGGAAAATTAAAATGGTGAGGAATGGTATAAATGTATCCTCCTGATAGTGGCCATTTTAAGACATGACAGTATCAGTATCAGTAGCAAACATAGAAAAAGACAAGGAATTAGAAAGACAATATAATTCTCTTTTCCAGAAAACATCAAATAAAACAAAAAACAATTTACAACTGCAACATTCAAATAAATAAGTTAATTTCTATAACATCACAGATTTGCTTTCTTTGTAAACGCTTTACCACACAATCCTGTGTTTTCAAAAACTTTCTTTCTCCTGGTCATTAAAACTCAGTATTGCATGACAATGGGTTATACATGTATATGCTAGCTCTTTTCGTGACTCTATGAAAAGAAAATTGATATATATGACTTACTGCCAACCACAATGCCTTGCTGTCCATTTAAAGTTTGAGTGGTAATTAGGGTTGATAGCCAATTACCAAACAATCCTGTATTTTAACTACCTTATAGATGAAGGCACTTGTTAACATTGTTGGAACCAGCATTTTTTCTTTTACCCACTGTTTTCTTCCTTTTCAATGACAAATCCTATCATTTGAATCACTTTTTAATTGCAGTCTGCAAAATTTTGGTCTTGACCTTATTGGTAGAATTTGCAGACGACAAATTAAATGAACCTTAAATAATGATTTCTGTCCTTGGTAGGGCAGAAAATATTTTATGGGAAAGGAGAAGATGCTGGTTACTCTCATTTTCTCCTTTTCCCATAATATCTTCTAAGGCCTTCGCACGATTGCTAAAACTTGGCATTGCAAGGTAAAGAGTTAACACTTTGAAGAAGTAAGTCTTTGAAAACATTGTGGTAAAAGGTGAAAATTTTGGTAACCATCATTTTCTCCTTTTCCTATTTTGTTCTCTACTCTATCAAAGACAAATCCCGTCATTTGAGTCATATTTCATTTGTCATCTACAAATCCTTTCAGTTTGGACAAAATTTTAAAATTTTGTACTCTGCAAAAGAATTTATACAAGAAAACAAGTAAAACTAGAACTGTCACTGAATGTGACTTAATACCCCCGCCAGCGCTTTGACAGAAACAGGCAATTTAACAGAAAATTTTCTAAGTTCAAGGGGAGATTACCCTTGAATCATAGGGAGTAGATGATTGAAAACTGCGTCTTGCAAAACTTCAGCATACGATCAATGTATCAACAAACTTTCAATACAATAGCAGCAAAACTGTAGGAGGAGTTCGCGATACAAAATTACTAGTATTTTGTACACAGACGGACACACGGACGGAGAGACAGGCTGATTCCAGTATACCCCCGAAAACATTCGTTTTGCGGGGGTATAATAATTCTGAGTAAATGAACATTTTTCTCCTCATGCCATATTGTTTTAGATAGTGGACTGCTGAAAGATGCAAAATATGACAGCTGACACTGTGAGTCAAATGAATACTGATTGGCCAACATCTTATTCACTGCAATTTCCTATGTTTCAACTACTCCTTTAAATACACAAGAACCATTCACTCCATGCAACAGTGCAGGCCACACAAAATTCAGTATTGCTGTAGACTGGTTATCTGTTGGTGACAAGGAAGTGTGGAAATCTGGATGAAAAGTTCTAGAATCATACAAAATCACATATGGTGGCTTTTGAACACTGAGTTGCCATGCGTTTGTAACACAACTTCTGATGTAGTTCAGGAGTCCTTCGCAATTCTTGAGACAAGGATAGTCAAATAAGGTTGCAAAAATCTGTAAGCTCACTTCCTGTAAATAGAACAAAGCACTGAAAGTAATCATGATTGAAGTTTGTTAATAAGTTCAAGACCAAGGTTACGGTGACCCTGAAATAACTTGCTGATAGATTTTTGAAGAGAAGATGTTTAAAGATTGGACTTTAACCCTTTACCAAATGACAAATTTTTAGACTTGTCCAAATTTGCAGACGACAAACAAACGTGACTCAAAAACTGAAAACTGTCTTTAGAAGGACAGAATATATTGGAAAACACATTTTCTCCTTTTCCAACAACATTTTCAAAAGCCTTCATCCTTAAAACTTGGGACTGTTTGGTAAAGGGTTAAGGGATGTATAGAAAATAAGCCATGAAATGATTCTTAACAATGCGAGATCTGCATATTAACTCTTTACCAAACAACAAAATTTTGAACTTGTCCAAATCCAAAACATTTGCAGACGACAAATTTGGCTCAAATGGTTAAATTATTTAAGAAAGAAAAGAAAAAAATGTGGGAAAAGGAGAAAATGCTGGTTAATGCTGGTTTGTCTTTCACATCTGTATCTATTCTTCACAAGAGAAAGTGTTTTATTACCTGCACACAAGTTGAAACATCGAACTTCTGGGCTGTTTTTACCATATACTCATCAATGTGCACCTCCATTTCCATGGCAACAGGATCATCTGTCACCATTGGTGTATTAGGAACAGGAAGTTTCAAGATATGACGTACCTTTCCACGGAGTTCTTGAATTGTTTGTTGAACAGATCTAAAGGAAAGCTGAAAGAGTACACAAACTTAATATATATGGTTTCAACAAATAACTCGGAAATAAATATTGTAATGTCCCCACAGTGAACAACTGTATTGAACTGAAAAGTACTGTCACTTCCTTTAAATGTATCTGGAACTTATACTAGATTTTGCATGGTCTGGGATTAGGCAGCACAGTAGTGGAATAAATATGAACCATGCTCTGGCAAAAGGGGGCTTAATGTATCTCCGTGATTCATATTACCAAGCAAGCCATAGAATAGTTATGGATCCAAAATAGCCATTTCTTTTAAAAATCAACTTAATCATAAGGTAGGCTTGTCCTTGTACATACAGAAAATTTACCAATAGCGAAAAGTTTCGGCCCAGGTCAGCCTGCGCGGACTGCGCAGGCTGACCTGTGTCGATACTTTTCGCAGATGCATTAAACCCCCTTTTCACAGAGCACGGCTCATATCTTTTGTTTAGCCCTTAACCAGAAAACCCTGCCTTGCTTCACAACCCAGAGGAAATATTTTGAAAACATTTATGCAATAGAAGGAAATGCTGGTAACCAGCATTTTCTCCTTTCTCAGAATGTTTTCTACCATTTCAAAGACAAATTCCATCATTTGAGCTAAATCTAATTTGTCATCAAATGTTCCACACCAAAACTACAGGTAGCAGTTACGTCAACGGAACATGTAGTCTGAATGAATCCAGACAGTCCACATTCATATCATGATATTCTAGCTAAAATATGCCCTTGTTACGCAAAACCAAAGATTATGTTCATCCTTCACCAAACAATTCTGTGGTTCTACCACATTAAGCAAACTTGGTGAGAAAAAGAGGTAATGCTAGTAACCGGCACTTTCGCCTTCTTGAAAGGAAAATAGAAAGGGTTTTATACCCTTTCAAAGACAAATCCCATCATTTGAGAGACAGTATCTGCTGTCTGCGAATGCTTTAACTTTTTCAATATCATAGACCATACCAGAAGCTTTTGTAGACAGTGTAGATCAAGATCAGACTGCACAGAACATGCAGTCTGATTTCTGATCTACACTGTCCACTGCTTTATTCTAGATTATGACTGAACTGTCTCTTGATTTTGCAGCAGAAACGTATTTTTAGCCATTGACAAAATGCAATTTATCCATTCATTAGTGAAAGAGTTAAATGTGGACCAGTCTAAAATTTAGTTGTTTATTGAAGAGTCTGGTAATTACCACAACAACTGAAAATATGATCTTTCCCTTCAACGAATTCACTTCTTTTAATTCTGAAAGACTGTCTAAAGCATGCAAGGCTGCTTGTCGATCCTCGCTATACAATTTGGCATAGTTGTCTATCAAAGTTGATCTGTCAATGTCATACTCTGAACTTCTCTGCTGTAACTGGGCAATCCTGTATCAATTATACAAAATAACATTGCTCTCAATCTAAACCTTAACCCTTAGGGCGTAAAATAAACCAAACAGACATTATCAGTCTACAGACAACAACGAAATAATGGCAATTTTAAGTTTCTCTGGTCTTTAATGTTTTAGCCTTAAAAGCTGACAGTGTAGATCAAAGATCAAGCTGCACATTTTGTGCAGCCTGATCTTGGTCTACACTAGCCGCAAAGGGAACTATAGTTGTGAAAGGTGCTTTAAGGTTTTTACATACCAGGGAATAACAATATGCACGCTGATTTTGAGCACAGCGTACATTAATATCAGATTTAAAAGAATATGCAATTTGATCTCAAATCTACTCCTAGTCTCTCTCCAATTGTTATTAGGTATTCTTGATAAAACAGTCTCTAACCTTATACATATTCCTTGCAAATCCAACATTTTTACAACACTGAGGAAAAAGGCTTTGGAAAACATTCTGCAAAGAGGAACAACAGAACTGCATGCAGCTGCCAACAGTTGATCTTTCAGTGAAATTTTGTTCAAAAAAGGGGAATAACTATCTAAAATATTTTGAGGATTACCTGCCCTTTTGAAAGTTAACAACTAGCCTGAGTTTGATGTAAATATGTCCAGGAATGGCAGATATATCAGACACAGTTTTGCATGATGATAACAATGCAGTTGCTTTCACAATAGACAGGTACAGAACTTTTTGATTAGTCAATGATCTCTTTTTTACCTAAGCCTTTCCTGAACAACCAGTGTTTTAGAAACACTGTTGGAAAAGGCTTTTGAAAAGGTGGGAGAAATTCTGGTCACTCTCCTTTTCCAACAATGTTTTCTACCCATTAAAAGACCAGTCCTTTTGTTTGAGCCATATCCAAGTTGTTGTCTGCAAATTCTTTCAATACGGACCATTCTATAATTCTTTCATCTAGTATAAGGTTAAGGAAATTGTCTATTTCATCTACCAGTGAATTTTTTGGTCCATTTCATCTACCAGTGAATTTTATGGTCCATTTCATTCAGCAGTGAATTTTTTGGTCCATTTCATCTACCAGTGAATTTTATGGTCCATTTCATTCAACAGTGAATTTTTTGGTCCATTTCATCTACCAGTGAATTTTTTGGTCCATTTCATCTACCAGTGAATTTTATGGTCCAATTTATCTACCACTGAAATTTTTTGTCCATTTCATCTGCCAGTGAATTTTTTGGTCCTTTTCACACAATATTTTCTATATAAATAAAAAGTCATCATCTGTTTCTTTAACTAGTTGTCTTTTAACTCATTACCAGATGACAAAATTTTAGGTTTGTCCAATTCGAAAGCATTTGCAGACGACAAAATAAAAGTGACTGAAAATTTGAAATTTGTTTTGTGAAGGGTAGAAAACATTGTGGGAAAAGGAGAAAATGCTGGTTACCAGCATTTTCTCCTTTTCCCACAATGTTTTCCAAAGGCTTCTTTCTCAGGGTCATCAAAAGTAGGGATTGTGTGGTAATGGGTTAAACTGCATAAACTAGTTATCTATTGTAATGAATCAAATTTCCAACATGTCTGAAAGAGAGCCAAAGAAGACTTACTGTTGAAGGTTTTGCCCCTCTTGTATCTGTAGATGTTTTACCATCTCCTCGGATTTCTCCAATTGAATTTTCAGCATTTCTATCTCCTGTTCTTGCTTCTTCTGTTCTTCATTCACCAGTAATACTTTTCCTATTATAGAACAGGTACATATGTTTATATATGAGCATAGGTCTGGCATAAGGGAGATTAATGCAACTCTGTGATACATTGTACCAAGCAGGTCATCATATAATTATGGATCAATAAAATTTTGTTTAACCCTTTACCACACAATCCCAACTTTTAACGATCCTTGGGAAAAAACCTTTTAAAAACATTGTGGGAAAAGGAGAAAATGCTGGTAACCAGCATTTTCTCCTTTTCCTAAATGTTTTCTGTCCTTCCCAAAACAAATGTCAATTTTTGAGTCACTTTTATTTTGTCGTCTGCAAATGTTTTCAATTTGGACAAGTCTGACTTTTTGTCGTGTGGTAAAGAGTTAAGCCTTTACTACACAGTTCTAACTTTTAAGGACCCTGAGAAAGAAGCCTTTTGAAAACATTGCGGTAACACGCTTTTCTCCTTTTTCATAATGTTTTCTACCCTTTCAAAGACAACTCCCATCATGTGGGCCACATTTGAATTGTCGTCTACAATTGCTTTCAATTTGGACAAGTCTACTTTTTTGTTGTGTGGCAAAGAGTCCAAACCCTACTGAATAAGGAGGTAAACTGGTCCTTTCACATGCAGAAAATTGATCAATACCAAGAAGTTTAGGCCATGGCAGCTTGTATGGACCATGCAGGCTGAACTGAGTCAATACTTTCTGCAGATGCATTAAACCCCCATTTTCACAGAGCACGGCTGATTATCAATTTACCTTCAGAATACAAAAAGAGCCTCTTACAATAGTTTCAACAATTTAGAAGTTTGAAAGACAGTTCACCTATCTAGCAAAGCTATAATAAAAAAATCATCTACTATTTTTTCCCCTTCTAGGCACACCCTGGTAACTGCTATAACTTCTATGTTCTCACAACTTCTCTCCCCTGAACGTCAACGCAGAAAAACACTAACTCTTTCACTACTGAATAAATAAATTGCATTCACTTAAAGGCTAAAAGTACATATCCTTTGCAAGATCAAGAGACAGTTGGGTCATAATCTAGAATTTAGCAATGGACAGTGTAGATCGGAGATCAGACTGCAGGTTCTGTGCAGTCTGATCTTAATCTACAATGTCCACAAAAGCTTCTGGTGTCGTCTATGGTATGGAAAGAGTTAATTTTGTCATGCACTTCTTGAAGCAATTCAAACACCAACAGACAAGCTTTCATTTTCCTCGTTTATATGTTCTCTGTCTTCACCACAATGACATGTCTTTCCTTATCTTATATGTACCACTTTCTTTTAAGACCATTTGCTTTTAGCCAGTCTTAAGTCTGCTATTATTAACTCTTGACCAGACAACACAAAGGTAGATTTCTTCAAATTGATACCATTTGCAGATGACACATTATATGTGGCTCAAATAATGGGGTTTTTAAAGGTAGAAAAAGCTGTTGGAAAAGGAGGAAATACCGGTTACCAGCATTTTCTCTTTTTCCCAAAATGTTTTAAAAAGCTTTCTTCCTCATGGTTGTAAAATCATGAGATAGTTTATCTTTTATGCTGCATGGTATAGATAAGCCTTCCACTAAATGTTCATCCTACACTTTGATCCTGTTTGCAATTGATCTAATCTATATAACATTTAATCATAAATTCTACACTTTGTGGTGGAGAACTAAAGAAAGACTTGATCATGCTTTGAGATGTTGAAAAAAAAAATTATACTTTACCAATCCGAGAAGGCAATGTGTTGGTGTAATGGTTTGCAAAATAACTGTTGATTCCGTTGATACTTCCATGTCGAAATGTCTGGCCCAAAGGAATGATGGATGGACGAGTACCTGTAAACACAGACAATACAATATTACATTACATCTATGAAATACTACACTGTAATAATGCATTAAACGAATTTTACACACATTCAGAAATATTTGTGCAGAGAGGAGACCATTATGGCAAAAAGGACAAAAAACTGCACCAATATCTTTTCCTATCCTGAGCAAGAAGGATTTCGACACACTGAGGTGCAAATGCTCTGCTGCAACTGGTTTTAACAGTGAAAATTTAAAGTAAAAAAGGGGCACAACTGTGTAAAAAAACATATGAGAGTTCTCTTCTGATCTTAGTTTCTGTTGCCCACCTCCCCACCCTTTGCCCTTTCATAAGTAACAGCTAGCCCAAGTTTGAACATTATCTTCAGTAATAACTAACATATCATAAAACATTAGTTTCACATGATGGTGCAACAACAACTGGGCTATGACAATACCTTGATTTTTTTTTTTCAAAAACAGCTAGGGACTGTCAAAAAAATATGTGTGTTTAGAGTTTCCCTAAACTTTTTACACTACAATTGAAAAAAAAATCTGCTGGGTGTGAGTTCGGCACATGGTCCATGTAAAAAGTTTCTGGAAAAAAAAAGAAATCCCTACCTACCCTACCTACAGCATCTCGGACCGAAACCCTAAACACAGATATTTTTTGTTAATAAGCTAATATGAAAAAAAAATGATTGCATGTAATTCATATTTGAAGCAAAAAAAAAACCATTGTCATGTAGAAAATGTAAACAATATCATTTGTCAAATATATCATGGCAGGCTGTAAACTTTATGAAATAATTTATATCTTCCAAATTGATTTGTTTACAAAACTGTGGGATCAGTGTTTTAGCAGCTTTGTAGAGATATATGAGCCCTTTAACTTTTTACCACATAAGAAAAATTTAGACTTGTCCAAATTAACAGCATTTTGCAGAAGACAATGTAAACGTGACTCAGGTAACGGAATTTCTCTTTGATAAAGTAGAAAACATTGGGTCATTAAAAGTCGGGATTGTGTGGTAAAGGGTTAAAAACTTAGGTGAGCTTCTGTAAACAAGGTAGATCAAGATCAGACTGCACACAACACCCAGTCTGATCTGTATAGTCTACACTGCTTGATTATCATAAAGTATTCTTGCCAAAACAGCCTCCAAATTACAGTGTCATAGCCATTTTTTATGGACATGACAATGTTAAGATTATTTACTCAGCACCAAAAGTATTAACCTTTTACAGCAAAATGTTGACTTTAACGACCCTGGGAAAGAAGCTTTTTCTTTGAAAAGGTAGAAAACATTGTGGGAAAAGGAGAAAATGCTGGTAACCATCATTTTCTCCTTTTCCCACAATGCTTTCTACCTTATCAAAGAAAATTTGCATCATTTGAGCCACATTTAAATTGTCGTCTGCAAATGCTTTCAATTTGGACAAGGCTAAATTTTGTCGTCTGGTAAAGGGTTAACTCTCGCCAAACAGGATGTCTTTAAATATACAGCTAACAATCATAAGTGACAGAAATGAAGACATATTTGCAGGAAGGGAAGACCTTTTTTTTAACAATATAGAAATCATAGCCTGCTTAACCCTTTACCACACAAACCAGACTTTTAACCACCCTGAAACAGATGGCTCTTGAAAACATTGTGGAAAAAGGACAGAATGCTGGTAACCAGCATTTTCTCCTTTTTCCACAATGTTTTCTACCCTTCCCAAAACAAATTTCAATTTTGAATAGCATTTATTTTGTCACCTGCAACTGCTTTGAATTTGGACCAGTCTAAAATTATGTCATTTGGTAAAGGGTCAACACAATGTTTCAATAACTGTTTACTGCCACGGAATTTACTATGACATTTATTGTACATCATAGATCATAATCATGAACCATGTTCTCTGGAAAGGGGGCTTAACTCTTTACCACACAATCCCGACTTTTAACAACCCTAAGAAAGAAAGCTTTTGAAAACATTATGGGAAAAGGAGAAAATGCTGGTAACCAGCATTTTCTCCTTTTCCCACAATGTTTTCTGCTCTATCAAGGATAAATTCCAGCATTTGAGCCATCTTTTATTTGTCGTCTGCAAATGCTTTCAATTTGGACCAGTCTAAAATTTTGCCATTTGGTAAAGAGTTAATGCATCTGCAAAAAGTATTAACTTAGGTCAGCCTGTGCAGTCCGAGCAGGCTAACCTGGGTCAAAAAACTATGCCATTTGCCAATTTTTTGCATGTCAAAGGATCAGTGTACCTCCTGATTCAATTGGTTGTTATAAACATTTATTTTTATGGATCCATAAATATTGTGTCCTCTTGCTTTGTATAGTGGATCATGAGGATGCATTAAAGCCCCCTTTTCCCAGAGCGTGGCACATATATGTCGCAACCGCTTTTCTTGTATTGATCACCATTGTGTTTTGATATAGAGAGACCCAGTTTTTAGACCTTAAATAACCCATATGCATCAGTGTCTCAGATGTCATCAGCAGTATAGCAGAGACATCATCAATAGCCACATCCTTACCAAGTTTCTCGAAGACAGAGGTTAACCCTTTACCACACTATCCTGAGTTTTAACCATCCTGAAGAAGACTGCTTTTGAAAACATTGTGGGAAAAGAAGAAAATGCTGGTAACCAGCATTTTCTTCTTTTCCCACAATGTTTTCTACCCTATCAAAGACAAAAATCATCATTTGAGCTACATTTATTTTTTTGTCTGCAAATGCGTTCAATCTGGTCAGGTCCAAAGTTTTGTGGTTTGGTAACAATTTAAATGGGATCTTAAGAGTGACAACAAAGCACATGTTGATGATGGTGACAAACAACGATTGAAGGACTATGGAAACGTGGTAATCACAACTACAGATCTCTTAAAGATATATCCTTACAGCCACAGTGAAAAACAAATGTAAAAATTTGACAAACTGTAGAAAGAAATCACCAATAATATGGTGTATGGGATAATTACATAGAATGGGCAAATATGATTTAAAACTGGAAACGTCATAACAATGATTTTTTTCTTGATGGCCTCCAAAAAATTTACCGGTAATGTATGCAACCGTCAGGTGCAACATTTGGCAAGAAGATACATATACAAGAATGATTATAGTTTAATAAACAGAAGACAAATTGGATTAAAATCTGGCCAAAAAGGAGTATACATGTATCTTTAAGTACTTATACTCATGAATGAGTTAAAAATATGGTATCAAATATCACATACAGTCATGTCTACATATCTATGGTTTGCCCTAAAGTAAATAATGCTATGAACTATACTGTTAAATAAACTAATTTTATCTTTATGAAATGTAAAAAGGTTATATCAAATCATTATAATATACCCATCTAATTGTTTTGCTAAAGTCAAACATTAAGAATTAAATTTGAACTAAACTGTAAAAGCATTTTGCAAAACAGAACTGATATGTCACTCATTAATATTCCTGATATGTTAAGAATACTCAAAACTTATTTGGAAAAACACACTTCAGTATTTGGCCATTAAATTTTTCTGATAGTACACCAAAATTGAGCTAAGTTCTGGTAGCTCAGTTGGTAGCATGCAGGACTTTGAGAACAGGGGGTCGTGGGTTCAATTCCTGTCTCGGCCAATTTCTTTCCGAGGATTGATGATGGTCATTGTGACAGGATTCATTCCTCTCCCACCGCTGACCATTGTCTCGATGATGGTTATGTGGGAAAGCAGCCAGTGGCTTGGAAAGAAAATTGTGTGGAGTGCTGGTAAAAGAGACTCCAGGAAAGCATGGAAAGGTACACTGACCACCACAGTATAACTGAAATAATGTGGAAAACGGTGTTAAACATCATACAGTCAATCCATAAATCACCCAAAATTGATGAGCAACAGTTCAATTCTATTACACAATACATAGATCTATACTAAATTAAAAAGAAAATGACTAATTACAAATAATTCATCATTGATCAGCTTGTACTATGTATGTTAATTGTGCACACATCATACCAAATAATTGTTAAATCATGAATTATACAAATATGTTTTATGAACTACAATAAATCTCTATAATACATGAAAAACCTTAGAAAAATGAAGAACATGAAAATCTTTCCCTTCCCAAACAAGACTTTTCCTCTTAATTTGAAACATCTGCAGATGACAAATTCAAAATTGTTTAATGAGGTTTAGTTCTAAGACCGTGTAGAAAACATTGTGGGAGAAGGAAAAAATGCTGCTTACTAGCAATTTTTCCTTCTCCTACCACGTTTTCAAGAACTGTCTTTCTCATGGTTGTTAAAACTCGGTATTGTGTGGCAAAGGGTTCAGATGAGTTTGTGAGGCAGTTTAGATCAAGACTGGACTGTGCACACAGAAACACGCAGCCTGATTTTGTATCTACTTTTTCTGTTGTCAAGCAAGAGATTTTCTGGTCAAGACATATATACAGGTAGTACATGTAATACTTTTTGTATAAACTATGGCTACCTGTATTTACTGCACATATGGTACCCATTATATTTATTTAACACTGAAAGAGTTTATGACACTAAAATAAAATAAATAAATTCTACATTCTAATATAACATAATCATTATATACTATTCAAAAAATGAATTTCAATCAAACATTACTGTACTATGGGGTTAAATTAGCACACAATGCTTTTCGGGATATTAAATACTCATGCATTATGCTACAATGAGGTTTGATTTATGTGGAAAATGTGAAATATACATGTATATAAAATTGCTAAAAAGATGTTACATGCTATGATGTTAAAGTTTTATGGACACATCGGGCTTATGCATATAAGAACATTTGTCTATTTTTACTCTTTTTTTACCCTTAGAGTGCCTATAAAAACTCCAGTTGCTTCTGCAAATAGGCAGATCAAGACCAGACTGCATAGAATATGTTAACAAATCTTGGATCTATACAGATATTTTGACCTGCCCTTTTCATTATGTTGTGAAATGCTGGTTGAAAGCAGCCTTGACATGGCAATGTATAACTCTTTACCAGACAACAAAATTTTTAGACTTGTCTATATCAAAAGCATTTTGCATATTATAAATTCAGTGTGGCTCAAAGCACAGCTTATACTATTGAAAGCAAAGAAAACATAGTGGGAACAGGACCAAATAGTGGTTACCTGCATTTTCTCCTTCTACCATGTTTTCAAAAGGTTTCTTTTTCAGGGTCATTGAAATACCAGATTGTGTGGTAAAATGGTTGAAAACGCCAGTTTTGCTTGCTTGGCATTTGCTAGGATAACATTCTTTTCCATGATAATACATACATTCCATTGCAAATGCAAAGTTTTTGATATAGTTAAGAATGACGTAAGGAAAAGTGTAGGTACGAAATCAAAGTGCCTATTCTGTGCTGTCTAGACTTAAACAATCCACAAAAAAGACCAAATAGTTGCCTTTATCTAGAATGTCGCATTTTGTGCAGTCTTATCTTAATCTACAACAGCTCCAAAGGCAACCAAAGTTATGAAAAGCACCTTAAGTGTTAAAGATAGTCAGTTTCTCCTTTTCTGCATTAACCCAGGGAAATTTTCATTGTTGTGCACCCTTCTACCAAAGTGCCAAACCAAGTGCTATTATAAAAAAAAAAGCATGTTACACAGTCTTGACACACCTTCTGTAAATGACCGCCCTTTAAACTGACGAAACTTTCTTCTGCTGGTGCTGCCACCTAGGAAGCCAAATAATAGTTTCAAATAAAAAAGAAATATAACTACATGCACATTAATGTTAATCCTTTACCTACTTCAAATGCAAATGTGGTGATTTGGTAATTTGGTCAATACAGGCATGCAACATGCCTAGAAATATTACGGTATTGCACACAATATAGATTTAAACATGTGCTAGAAGTCCCTTTTCTGTATGATACAGTCTAACCTTCTGAGTGACTGGCTCTTTTTAGCTACCAGCCTGTCTTAACTCTTTACCACATGCCAAAAACGTTGACTTGTCCAAATTGAAAGCATCCCGAGATGTCGATTAAAATGTGGCATAAATGATGGAAGTCGTCTTTGATATGGTGGGAAACAGTGTGGAAAAAGGAGTAAATGTTAGCAATCAGCATTTTCTCCCTTTTCCACAATGTTTTCATAAGACCTCTTCCTCAGGGTCGTTAAAATTCAGGATTTTGTGATAAGTATGAAGTGGCCATAAGTTTTTGATTGCAAAATTTTATGTGCAAATCAAACAGAATTTGCCTGTATTACACATTCAGGTATCATATCCACCTTGTATAATCAATTTTCATGAATGCATCTTAAATTTTTTTCTAGACTTATCTGATAAAATTTTATCTGAAATGCCAACTCATATCAGATCCTATTGATATAAAAAATTAACTATAATGTTTCAAATCAGTTTGTACCAAACATGCAATCTGATCTTTGTTCTACACTGTGAGCTTTGTTGTGAGACTATGCACAAAAGCAACTTAATTCTTTACCAAATGACAAATCCTAAGGGTTATCCAAACTGAAATCATTTGCAGACGACAAATCAAGTATTAATTAAACCTACTTTCTGCCTTTAAAATGATAGAAAACATTGTAGGCAACAGAGAAAATGCTGGTTACCAGCATTTTCTCCTATGCCCTCAATGCTTTCAAAAGCCTTCTTCCTCAGGGTCAGGAAGACGAAATTGTGTGGAAAAATTCTGGATTATGTGGTAAAGAGTTAAACTTATATGAGTTGGGTTTATTCTTAACTCTTTCAGCGCCAAATAAATAAACTCAAACTCTTTTGACGGCTATAAATACAAAACAAGCGGACGGTATAGATCAAACATCAGACTGCACGTTCTGTGCAGTCTGATCTTGATCTATGCCGTCCGCAAAAGTCACAGTTTTCGCCTATGGCGCCAAAAGGGTTAAACTGAATATCTTTGTCAAGTTCATTCCGTGCTCTAAGGCTTTATGATTTTTATTTTAAATCATACTTCAATAAACATCACACCCAGTCTTTCTGCATCAGCAGACAAATATCTTGCCTGCAAGAACATTTTCTTCCAGTAGACATATTTTGGTATATGTCAAGCCCATTAATTAACAAATATTTTTGTAAATAGAGAATTAGTACCTCGTCAGGAGATTCTACATATACCACAATGTTTTTTTAACCCCTACAGAAAAAATGATTGTTGTTTTTTTGCAGGTGAATAAATTTTCTGAGGGTCAAAACAGTGCATGTAAGCTAATGAATCAATATTTAACTCTTTACCAAATGACAAAATTTCTGACTTCTCTGTTTTGAAAGCATTTGCAGATGACAGTCTGAACATAACTCAAATGATAGGTTTCTCTTTGAAAGAGTAGAAAACATTCTGGGAAAAGGAGAAAATGCTGGTTACCAGCATTTTCTCCTTTTCCCAGAATGTTTTCAAAAGCTCTTTTCTTACATGGTTGCTTTTCTTTCCCAGAATATTTTCAAAAGCTCTTCTTTCTCAAGGTTGTTTAAACATGGGATTGTTTAGTAAAGAGTTGACAACTTAAATACATAACATTGTACCACATACAACGACAATATTTCATGAACATGAAAAGAACAAAACAATAACTGGTGGTAAAAAAAAAAGGTTATTGCCATGATTTACAATTCCCACAGAGGAGAAAATAAGCTGTTTGAACAAGCTTTCTAAATCTCTTTCATCAGTTTAATGCAGCTTTTCATGCTAAACTTATTTACATACAAAAACAAACTTAGTCTATACATACATGTAAACAGACTGAATGCAACTCCTGATGCTTATGATTTAATTCATTCCTGTACACAGGCTTTAACCCTTTACCACACAATGACGACTTTTAACACCCCTGAAAGAGAAAGCTTTTGAAAACATTGTGGCAAAAGGAGAAAATGCTGGTTACCAGAATTTTCTCCTTTTCCCACAACGTTTTCTACCCTATCAAAGAAAAATCATTTCATATGAGCCACATTAAAACTGTCATCTGCAAATGCTTTCAATTCGGACAGGTCTAAAATTTTGTCGTGCAGTAAAGGGTTAAAACCTTTTCTCTTTAATTCTTTACCACACAATCCATAATTTTAACGACCCTGAAGAAGAAGGCTGATGAAAACATTATGGGAAAAGGAGAAAATGCTGGTAATCAGCATGTTTTACTTTTCCCATAATGTTTTCTACCATATCAAAAACAGAAATCATCATTTGAACTACCGTTACATTTAATTTGTTGTCTGCAAATGCTTTCAATTTGGTCCAATCTAAAATTATCTGGTTTGGTAAATGCTTAACTCTTTACCAGATAGTAAAGTCTTAGACTTATTCATATTAAAAGCAGATGCAGATGACCGAGTAATGAGGCTCAAATCATGTCCCAGAGAACACAAAAGCATTATAATGAAAGGAAAAAATTATGGTAACCTGCATTTTCTACATGATCTTTTCATTCCCATCATATTTTCAAAACCCTTGTCTTCTTCTAAAATCACAGGAAACAGATCATATGGGACTTGGTTTCAAAAACCAATAATATGACAGAATGGAGAACATATTAACATTTCTTGTTGGAAAACATCGTTGGAAACAAAGTTACTGGTATAAAATGCTCCTATTCCAACCACAATTTCAAAATGTGTCCGGAACATGAAATAGTTACATGTGTATGGCAAATGGGTCATTTTCTTTTATAAAGAACATGAAAGATAAATGAAGAAGTACAAAGAAATATTACCACAAAGGCTCAACGCTTTGCCAGACAATCCTAAGTTTTAACAACCCTGAAGGAAAGGGCCTTTTGAAAACAATGTGGGAAAAGGAGAAAATCCTGGTGATTGGCATTTTCTCCTTTTCCAATGTTTTCTACCCTATCAAAGAGAAAAATCTTCACTTGAACTAGCCAACATTTATTTGTTGTCTGCAAATGTTTTCAATTTGGTCGAGTTCAAAATTTTGTTCAAAAAGGGTTAAATTGGTAAAAAGCTGCATGCTGCAATGTAATATTCCGATGTAAAACGAATCTCTGTAACTGATCAAATATTTAAACTAAATAATAGGTAGGATTTTAGCACTAACGTGAAAAACAACTCTTAGAGAGATCAGTGCTAGGGCCCTTCATATAACGTAGTAATTAACTCATTTACTGATATTGATCAAACAGTAAAGAGTCAATGGAAGTCCAGAGCCCAGTGAATGAAAGAAAAAATACAATACAATGACAATATTTCTATAAATATTTGACAAAATGATTGAGTCTATTGTGAACATTGTTTAACCAATTACCACACAAACCTGAGTTTAATGACCCTGAAAGAGAAGCCTTTGTAAACATTGTGGGAAAAGGAGAAAATGCTGATAATCAGCATTTTCTCCTTTTCCCACCATGTTTTCTACCGTATCAAAGACAGAAAACATCATTTTACTAATATTTAATTTGTTGTCTGCAAAATGCTTTCAAACTGGATAGGTCAAATATTTGGTAATGTGGTAAAGGGTTAACTCTATATCACATGACAAAACCATCTACTTGTCCAAATTGAGAGCATTTGCAGACAACAATATAAAGTTTGACTCAAATGATGGAACCTGTCTTTAATAGGATAGGAAATATTGTCGGGAAGGGAGAAAGGAGAAAATGCTGTCGTCTGCAAATGCTTTGAATTTGGACAAGGCCAAAAGATTGTGCGGTAAAGTGTCAACCCTTAGGTATCTAAATAATTGAAAATATTTTTCTTAATTTGGTAAAAAAAAAAAGCCAATTTTTTAACAAAATTTGATACAAAATATTGGAGGGAATTGATCCAAAATCAGTTAGCACAGATGAGACTGTTACTCTTTCCCAAAAAATCCCAGGTTTTTTCTTGACCCAAAGAAGCTTTTTAAACATGCTGAAAATCCTAGTAACCAGCTTTTTCTTTTCTCTTTTCCATGATGTTTTCTACCCTTTCAGGTACAGACTGCATTATTGAAGCCACATTTCATAGTGGTCTGAAGATGCTTTCAATATTGATAAGTCTAGAATGATGTCGTCTGGAAAAGAGTTTCACTATCTTTTATAAACATATAACTCTTCACAATAATGCTGGTAATCATTTAGGTTTATTTGGCGCACTAAGCATTAACTCTTGAAGCGCCTTTCATACCTACAGTTGCTGTTGCGGCTAGTGTAGATCAAGATCAGACTGCAGAAAACACGTAGTCTGATTTTTTATATACACCGTCCGCTTAGATTAAACACTATCGACAAAAGTAACCGTCAAAATGCAATTAATTGGGTCTTATTCCTGGTCCGAACATGTCAGTTGAGTTTATTTGGTGCACAAAGGGTTAAAACTGTTTCCATTATTCAATTAATCAAGCTCTCTGCAAATGGAAAAAAAAAAAACTGACAAAGGCAGAAAATGGTTGATATCAAAATACATTAAATATACTTCACTATTGAAGTCTTTACCAGACAACTAAATTTTAGATAAGTCAAAACTGAAGGAATTTGCAGACCACAAATTACACATGGTTTAAATTACAAGCTTTACCTTTGAAAGTATACAAAACATTGTGGGAAAAGGAGAAAATGCTGGTTACCATAATTTTCTCCTTTTCCCACAATGTTTTCAAATACTTGATTCCTTGTGTTTGTTAAAACACAGAATTGTTTTGAAAAGTGTTAATGGACAAGGAATTTATTCTGGATCACATATTCAATATTAATTGATTGATTGATTGATTGACTAATTGTATAGTGTTTAACACTGTTTTAAACATTATTTCAGTTATATCACAGCTGCCAAAATACCTATCCATGCTTTCCTGGAATTTCTTTTAACAGTACTAAGTTCCACAATATTCTTTCCAAGCTACTGGCTGCCTTTCCCACACTATCATCGTCAATGCAATGGTCAGCAGTGAAAGAGGAATAAATCCTATCGCAATAACTATCATCAATCCTCGGAAAGAAATTGGCTGAGTTGGGGATCAAACCAACCACCCCCTGTTCTCAAGTCCTGTATGCTACCAACTCAGCTACTGGGGCTTGGCACATATTCAGTAAGTTGAGGACAAGATCCAGACTTTCATGCTTTGGATTGAACTGTCTCTGTTGGATATACACTGTCTGACAATTTTATGAGGTATTCTTATCAAGAAAACCAAAAAAACTGCAATATTTTGGACTTTCCAAATGACTGTACAAACACTTTGATTTGTCTGACCCTGTGCCTAATCATGTATTAACAACCCTGAGGAAGAACACTTTAAAAATATTGTGGGAAAAGAAGAATATGCCTGTAAACCATATGTCTCTTTTTTTTCCCCACATTTTTTTCTTCCCTTCTGAAAGTAAATGCCTTCTGTATGAGCTGCATAATTATGCCTAATTATGTCATCTGCAAATGCTTTTAATTTGGATGAGCCCAAAATTTTGTTGTCTGTTCAAGAGCTACCATGTACCTGTCTCAAGGAAACATAAGTTAACCCTTTACCAGACAAAATTTTACCCTTGTCCAAATTGAAAGCATTTGCAGACAACAATCTCAATGGGCATGTCATATTCTTCGAAGATTCAACCTGTCTGCTATGATGCATCACCGACCCCATATACTAGGGAAAAGTAGGGCTTATACCGAAGCTATTACCCAAGCCTGTAGGGGCTGTTTTAATAAATGGCCGGTGCATAAGTTACATGCCAGCTGATCATAGCTGAATGAATAGCACCAGGTAGCATTTTACTGGGTAAACGTTTATTTGATTTTGAAATTCAAAGTAACGTAAAGTAGTCCGGTTCTGTACCCAGAATGCCCAAATTAGATAGATGTGTATTTGTAGAATGCCATCTAGCGGGACATAATGTCTCAATGTGGCTCAAAGGGTGCCATTTTTCTTTGATAGGGTAAAAAACATTGTGGGAAGAAGAGAAAATGCTTGTTACCAGCATCTTCTTCTTTTCCCACAATGTTTTTAAAAGGCTTCTTTACTAGGGTCGTTTAAAGTCGGCATCGTGCGGTAAAAGGTTAACCCTTTCCCAAACGACAAATTTTAGACTCTTCCAAACTGAAAGCATCCACAGACAATAAATTCAGAATTAGTACAAATGAGCTTTAGCTCTCTGATAGGGTGGAAAACATTGTGGGAAAAGGAGAAAATGCTGGTTACCAGCATTTTCTCAATTTTCCGCAATGTTTTCAAAAGCCTTCTTTCTCAGGGTTGCTAAAATTCAGGATTGTTTAGTAAAGGGTTCGAGTCTCAAGAATAATGACATATGAGGAAAAGGTTTTGTAAATTAATTAGCAGCAGTCAAGAATAGGAGTCATAATGGTATTGTTTTGAATGACAGAACTGGGACAAAAATTACCTTTCAAAAGTCAATACGTGTATCTGTACTTGTGATCAGTTGTAAAATTACCTTAATTGGCAGGCCATCTTTGCCTCTTACAAATAATCCCACCCACATTTCTACAACCCCGTAGAAGACAGCATTTGAAAACGGTGTAAGAAAAAGAGAAAAGGCTGGTAACCAGCGTATTTGTCCTTTTCTCACAAAGTTTTCTACCCTTTAATAGAAAGAATCCCGTCAGAGAGCTGCATTTACTTTGTCCTCTGCAAATGTTTTCAACGTGGTGGGCCTAAAATTTTGATGTCTGGAAAAAAGTTGATGGATGTTGATTGTTCTGCCAATTAGGACAACTGCCATATGGAGAAAAAAAATCTTTAACCCTTTCACAACTGTTGTTGGCATTGAGGCCAGTGTAGATGAAGATCAAACTGCACAAAATTAGTGCAGTCTGATCTTCATCTACACTGTCTGCTTTGTTTAGACATTCTGAACAAAAGTAACCTTGAAATTGCATTTATTTTAGTTTTATTTCTAGTGAAAATATCTTATTTCTTTATTCGGCATTCACACTCTCAGGGTTAAAACAATCTATGTTTTATATTGAGCTTTCCAGAATATATTTCCAGAATGTTAGAGTTATACAAAAGTTAGATCCAGTTCAACTGAAAAGAAGACCATAATCAATGACCCTGTTTAATCATTTACCAAACAAACCGGTGTTTATATGACTCTGAGAAAGAAACCCTTTGAAAACAATGGTGGGAAAGGAGAAAATGCTGGTAACCAGCATTTTCTCCTTTCCCACATTATTTTCAAAAATCTTTTCCCACAGTTTGTTAAAAATTCAAATTGTATAGTATGTATAATTTGCCGTCTAAACTGTTAATATAGACAAGTCTTAGAATTTTTTGTATGGCAAAGACTTAAGGATAGGACACCCTAATGGGATTCATGTCACACTTGTGTAGCATCGCCTTTCATCACCAAAATCATACAGATTCGGCTAAGATTCTGGTGATCCGTAATCAAGGCGGGGAACCAGCTTCTATCAGGTGATCAATTACGGATTATCCGAGTCTTAGCCGAATCTGTACATTTTTTCGGCGATGAAAGGTGATGTTACATGTATACTATTAGGGTGCCCTATCCTTAAGGCATAGCTATAATATCTTCAAACAAGTAATTTCCTTTCCTTCAAGTCTTTCTCCTATGTGTTACTTGAAATAGCTTATAATATGTCAACAAGAAGCCCACAGGGTCTTATATTTGGTAAACCTACCTCCAGTGTACTTGTTTGAAAAGAATCCATTCATGCCTGACAAGGATCTCAGTCTCTCCTTATAGGCAAGCGGGGATATAGTATCCTCATCACTGGAAAACACATCATCGGACTCATCTTCCTCTGTCAGCTGATCTTCCTCTGTCACCTCCTTCAACAGTTGCAGGACACATGTGTAACCTGGTGAGGGACAAGATTCATACCTGAAGCTGACAGCTTGTGTTGCTTGTAAAATATATTACTGGCCTTTCTATTACTGCCATAATCCTGGGAACTCCCCATCATGGATTTTGTTTGGCAATTTGGGGGTATAACACCAGAATTGTACGGAATGAATGTTGAAAGTCCTGTGTTTTCGCCATTTCAACATTTATTCTGTACAATTCTTGCATTCTACCCCCAAAATTGCCAAACAAAATCTATAACGTGCAGTTCCTGGGATTATGCCTTATTCCTGTGGCTGCCTTCACATGCCATTTTAAACAGCATTCCAATTTTCGATCTCAAGAATTTTCTACATTTCAAAGGAATAAAGTTTCTGATTTGTTCAGCCAAAATAGTTCAGCCAACCAGAAAATGGTTTACTTTGTAAACTTATAATAACAACCGTGTACAAAGTTTAGGTTTTACCAATACAAGGCTTGGACTTGGCATTGTCCTACCAAGAAATAAATCCACGCAACCAGCACCTAACAGGGATATATATATAGGATCTAAAATTAGTGGGTGAAATGAAAATTTTGTTAAACAAGTTTGTAAAAATATCTAAAAATTACAAATTTATTAATATTTCTGTCAGAATTTAGAAATAAATTTTATCCAAAAAGCCACCAGATGTCGGATTATGAGTTTGTGTCCGAGAGGTTTTGGAAGTAACAGCTGAAAATACAATCCATCAAAACTGAGAGAGATTTCTATCTTTTCACATGCTGAAAGAGTTAACCCTTAATCATATAATTCGAAGTTTAACAGTCTTGAAGAAGTAGGCTTTTGAAGACATTGAGGAAAAAGGAGATAATGCCGGTAACCAGCATTTTCTCCTTTTCCCTCAAAGTCTTCTACCACTTAAAAGACCAAAATCACCTTTTGGTACACTAAATCTGTTGTCTGCAAATGCTTCCATTTTGGACAAGTCTGCATTTTGCAGTGTAATAAAGATTTAGCCCTTAGACTGCTACACCTAACTCAAAGATCTTTTGCGGACAGCATAGATCAAGGTAAGACTGCATAGAATATGCGTCTGATCTTAGATCTACACTGTCTGATAGGCCCTGGAGATATTTTTCCCCCAGAAAATACCTTTGTTTGCAAAACTTGACTTCTTACTATCCACTTTAAAGTTCTATTTTCACTTAATATGCAGGTAACAGGTTAATAAGTAATCGAAGTCTTACCTTCTGAAAACTCCTTCAAACTGGCAGACAGTGACTGCGGCTCTGAATCAGTTTTGTTGATTTTCTTCAGTTCTGTATCATGAAACAGAACAATCTTGTCATACTCAATTCTCTTCTCCAGAATGTGTATAAACTTCTTTAGATATTGATTGGATACTGCAGGTTCACACAGGTTATGTAATGTCCTGTTTTTGATAATCCTGTCTTGCACGTCATCTCTCTTTATCTGCATCATTCTGTGATGACTGGAGGAGGAAGGGGCTGGCCCCCAGGCTACAGTACTTCCTGTTGGATGTTTGGCTGATACATGAAGCTCCTCAAGTTTCTGCATGGCACTTCTGTATTGGCCCACAACTTTCTCAAACTCAATTTTGAAAGCATCATGAAGATTCATCAGAGTCCCTTCCGAGCTTTCAACAAGACCATGGCGACCAAGATGGCGTAAACACTTGTCAAGATTTCTTTTCTTACTTTTGACTTGTCGTCTGATACTTGGCTCTATCCAGGTAATGACACGCAGAATGCTGCGACATGATGGATACACGCTGTTTGAATTTTTTTCATGCTTGTTGTTCATTCCCGACTGTTTGGCAAACATGGCAACCATTTTCAGTAATAAATTGTCAACTTGAATCTCTTCACGAGGGAAATCTGCAGGGTGTTCTGTAATTTCATATAATTTTACATAAAGAGCCTCTAAAATGCTCAGACTCTGCGGAAGAGAATCGTGTAATACATCAATGGGAACTTCTCGGAGAATGTTACCTAGCGTCACACAGTTTAGCCGGCGAATCAGTGTTGCACATTCACTATACTTCTTGGTTTCAAACAGTAAAGCTACTTTTCGAAGTGCATAATTAGGAGTGATATCGTTTGCATCCACTGTAAGAGAATCATCAGGAAACGCTTCAGCCCAGCGAACATTTCTCCAGATTTTCTGGACCCTCTGTCTGGGCAGTTTCTCTGGTTTTATCCGATCCATCTTGCCATTGAAGCTGTTCTGTGGAGACAAAAGTAATAGAGAGAGTCAACTAAGTTCTTCTTTATGAAAACTCACTATGTTGATCTTTCAGAGCTGTAACCCCCCAAGACTGCTAAACCGGTGACTTTCAAAATATGTTTAGCCTGTTTCAAAACAATCCTGTGTTTTAGTGACCGTAAGAAAGTAGACTTATGAAAAAAATTGTGGGAAAAGTAGAAAATGCTGGTAAACAGCATTTTCTCCATTTTCCAAAATAATTTCTCCCTATAAAAAACACAAATCCTATCATTCAAGCCATATTTAACCCTTTACCACACAATGACGACTTTTAATGACCCTGACAAAGAGATCTTTTAAAACATTGTGGTAAAAGGAGAAAATGCTGGAAACCAGCATTTTCTCCTTTTTTCACAATGTGTTTTACTCTATTAAGGACAAATTTTGTCATTTGGGCTACCTTGAGTTCATTGTCTGCAAAATTTAATGCTTTCAATATGGACCAGTCTAAAATTTTGTCGTCTGGCAAAGAGTCAATATGTCATCTGCTAATGCTTTCAGCTTGAAATTGTCTTCAATTGTGTTGGCTGGTAAAGAGTCCACAAGTAGAAAACACACAGACATTGCAACTCCGCTTTTTGTTGCCAGATTGTCTCACAAAATATCAAACAATGTCAATCGAAGATAATACTGCATGTTCTGTGCATGTTGTGGCAAAATAAAAATTGTTTCTGCCTCTATTTGAAATTCATTGTTTGCGAATACAATAGATATTTCCAATTTAAGAAAACCCAGAAGCAGTAAATCACTACTACAAGATCACAAAATTTTAGACTTGTATATCAAGAAAGCATTTGCAGACGACAAAGTACTGGTAAATGTGGATCAAATAATAGGATTTTTCTTTGAAATAGTAGAAAACATTGTGGGAAAAGGAGAAAATGCTGCTTACCAGCATTTTCTTCCTTTCTCACCATGTTTTCAAAAGCCTTCTTTCTCTGGGCTGTTAAAACTCAGGATATGTGTGGTAAGGGGTTAATCCAGCTGTTTTATTATTTCATTTTAAGTCTTAAATGTTTAGACTTGTTTGAAAAATGTACCCTTAACTATTTACCACATAACAAAATTAATGTTTAGACTTGTCCAATTTGATAGCATTTGCACACGACAAATAAGAAGTAGCCAAAATGATGATTTCTATCTTTGCAAAGGTACAAAGCATTGTTGAAAAGGAAGAAAATGCTGCTAAGCACCATTTTGTCCATTTCCCAAAATGGTTTCAAAAGGCCTCTTCCTCACGGTGGTTAAAACTTGGGATTGTGTGGTAAAAGGTTAAACTTATCACCCTATGTAACAAATTTACTGCAATAGATTTTGAAAATATCCTTGTAAAGTACAGATAAATTTTAATATAATTATACACACGAATATAGATGTGAAAACACTCTGACAGAAGGAGAATTTGTTTTTTGCGGTAATTTGTTCCATGTATCACATTGACTTCAAAAATTGTCGACAGCAAGCCATAGAAATGAAACAATTTGCTGTTTTAAAAAGTGAAGAAAAAGACTTTTGAAAACACTGCAGGAAAAGAATAAGATATTAGTAACCAGCATTTTCTCCTTTTCCCACAATGTTTTTCACCCTTTTAAGATATACTAGTATATCTCATCTTTTGAAAGACATTTAAATGTATCTTAAAAGTAATTTTTGCGTAAAAGTTTGTTAAAGAAGTAATGAGTTAGGAACAATCTGAAAAGTTATACTTTTATCCCATCAATTAATCCATGATTATATGGATACAACTATTTCCATTTATGCCACAGACAAATTTTGTAAAAACCTGAGGGCAAAAGGAGTAAGTTCATGCTACAAAACTGTTTTTGTATAATTCAAAAGAACCAATCTTTTTCTTTGAAAATGTCTCCTTTCATTCCTTTTTGGTATGCATTTCATTAAGAAAACTGGTGGGTTTTCAATGTGAAAATTCTATTAAGTGCCCACATCTCTGGCATTAACAACAAAAAACTATGACCAATAATGACAGAAATCTACAAATATGTCCCAGACCACTAGCTCCTCTCGCTATCTAAAGAAACTTTTTGCAAAAAGCGTTAAGTTCAGGTAATTCTGCTGATTGAAATCAACTTGACACTTATCCCAGAAGTTACTATAAATGTTATTTTAACCCAGATAATTGTTATTCTAGCTTAATTCAAAACTCATTAGATTTGTTTAATCAGGTTTAAGAATTCATTAAAAGTAAATTCTTTAATCTATACAGCATTGTAATTACTATTTTACCTAGTTTAGCTTAGTTTACTCTAAACATATTTATTTTACATCAGTTGAGAAACAAGTTCTTGCAACTTGTACTAATCTCTCGATTCTGCTTCCTGGAAACTACACCAGTACTCGCGCTGGATGCGTGGGCCAATGAACAGTCCCAAAGTTGACATCCGCTCCCAGGTATCAAACTCAGGACCTAATATGGGTACAAGGCCAACGCCCTATCTCACAACCACGGACACCACACTTTTATACCTGATAACAAAATGTCCCAACTTGAGGTTGAGGTCATTTAGGTTTTGCAGTACAAGAGAAAATGACAGTTATGCTCAATTTCTGTGTCAGGTTAACAATGTCTCACTGACATTTACAGCTGCTATACCATGTATATTTCATTACTATATAGAAACATATTTCATCCTATGTTATATGACCACTGCAGAATACTGATAAGTTTTTAAAAAATTTAGACATTTAATGAAAACTGCTTAAACCTTTACCAAACAATCACAAGTTTTATTATTTTTTTTGTATTGGGGTTCAACACCGTTTTAACAGCTTAGGTCATATCACGGCGGTCAGTGCACAGGTCTACGCATGTGTTTTCTATCTTTCTAATACCAGTAATTACCCAACTTTCTTTTCAAGTCTTGAAGTTTTAATGACCCTAAGAAAAAGCCTTTGGAAAACATTATGGGAATAGGAGAAAATGCTGGTAATCAGCGCTTTCTCCTTTTCCCACAATATTTTCAGTCCTTTCCAAAACAAATTTCAATTTTTGAGTCACATTTTTTTTGTGGACTGCAATGCTTTGAACTGGACTGGTCTAAAATTTTGTCGTATGGTAAAGAGGTAATAACCCTTTATCAAATAAGCCCATGTTTTAATGACACTGAGAAGAAAAGGCTTTTTAAAAACAATAATCACTTCCTGGAACACGCCGGCAGGTAACTTTTGCAAACAGTGCACTGATTGATATGTTCATGTAAATTTTTATTTCATGTGGGTAACCTACATTTTCTGTAATTGTCTGCTGAAAACTTTTTTTCAAAGGTAATAAATCGAAGTATTATATGACTGATAATCCTTTACCACACAGTCTCGACATTAAATGTCCCTTTTAAAAACATTGTGGGAAAAGGAGAAAATGCTGATTATCAGCATTTTTTCCATTTCCCACAATGTTTTCTATCCTTTCCAAAACGAATTTCAATATTAGTTTTGTTTATTTTGTCGTCTGTAAATGCATTGAATTTGGACTAGTATAAAATTTTGTTGCTTAGTATAGAGTTAACCCATTCCAAAACAACTGGGAACATCCATATTTGAAAAAATCAACTGTGCCTCAGCTAGCTGGAATTGTTTTAAGGGTAGGACACCCTAATGGAATTCCTGTAACATCGCCTTCGTTCACCGAAAAAACGTACGGATTCGGCTAAGACCCGGGTAATCCGTAATCGATCGGCCGATAGACACTGGTTCACCACATCAATTATGGATTACCCGAGTCTTAGCCGAATCCGTGGGATTTTGGTAATGAAAGGCAAGTTACACAAAACCCACTAGGGTGCCCTATCCTTAAGCTCTTTACCTAAAGACAGAAATTTCGACTCAAGGAAATGGAGAGCATCTTTCTGCAGATAACAAATTTGGAATTCATACAAATTAACGAAAGATCTCTGAAATTTGGCAGAAAACGCTTTGGGAAAGGAGAAAATGCTGATACCAGCATTTTCTCCTTTTTCCACAATGTTTGCTATCCCTTCAAAGACAAGTCCCACCATCTGAGCCTCACCTAATTTGTCGTCTGCAAAATGCTTTCAATTTGGAGATCTGTCTAAAAGTTTGTAATAAGTAAAGAGTTTAGTTGTCTGCAGTTGATGTGTAAAATAGATCAATATTAGATAGACAAGAGGATATTTCTACATAAAATATTAAATTTCTGTTAATGGCATCTTTACCTGTAAATGCCATGTGCATTCAATGCAGATCAAAATCAGACTCCACAAAACATGCCAGGTAGCCAAGTGGAAGGCCTGGCTTCGATATTAACCACCAAATCATCAAATAAACAAAATGAGCTTTCTCAATCAGGGACAGAGACCTTTCATCTCAATTTCAAAACTGCTTCAGCCAGGAAATAGAATCATAATAATAAACAATGTAGATCAAAGATCAGATAATGTTTTGTGTAGCCTGATCTTGATCTACATTGTATGCAAAATACTGTCTGATCTTGATCTAGATTTTCTAAAAAAAAAAAAAAGGTTGTGCTTGGCTCTTTAAGGTGCTGATATCCTATTTGCTACTGGAAAAACAAGGAAAGAAAGAAAGAAAAAAAAAAAAGACAAAATTATAATAAATTAGGCTTCATTTACTACAATTCCTGGCTACGCATCTGCACGCAACCTGATCTTGGTTCCAAACAATCCAAACCTTTGGAAGAGACTATGGCTAAACAGCATTGGATTACACCAACTTGGACTCAGCTATTGAATGACTTTGTATCAGTCTATTGAATGACTTGGTCTATATCAGTTGCTTTGAAGTATGAGTAATGAGTATAAAAACGCATAATAAAAAGGCTTAAATGGGTTTCAATGTTTTCTGAAGTATAATAGATCTACTCTTAAAAAACGTTTCAGCTTATAAACCATTAAAAAGCAATAATTTTGTAGACCATTTACATAAAAATAATCTTACATTACAATTCAAAATTCCAAAATGATTCCAATGTGGAACATTATTACAGATCCTCTATAGTTTGAACAACTCCTGCCCACAGCTGTTTTCAATTTATTTCACGAGAGACTTAACAATACCACACAGACAAATAGAAGTATATTTGTTTCGAATGCACTGTCTTTTACACTTTACTTATTTGGCATTTATAGAGTAGAATATGGCGTCTCACAATCATCAGACTGTAATATCTATCAAGTAAAAACACAGATTGTTCAAGATTTCCTATTCCATTGTAATACTCACTAGTCTGTATTTCATTACCTCTTTACCAAATGAACCAAATTTTAGACTGGTCCTAACTGAAAGCATTTGCAGACCATTAAATGTGATTCAGAAACTGAAATTTATCGTGTAAAGTGTAGAAAACATGATGGGAAAAGGAGAGAATGCTGGTTACCAGCATTTTCTCCTTTTCCCACAATGTTTTCAAAAGCCATCTTCCTAAACTCAGGGTTGTGTGGTAAAGGATTAAAAGAAATATGTTTACCCTTGTAGTGCTAAATACCCGGAATATAAAATTGACATCCTCAGTAGGTACTGAAGATGTATTATTGCATTATTTTGAGGCTGTTTTTGTCAGAATATCTGGCAAAGAAGTGAGTATGCTGTGCAGTCTGAACTTGATCTACTCTGGAAGCACAAGCAATTAAAAACAAGTGGGTCATGATGGCCCTAAATGGCTCACCTAAGCTATGTACCCTTGAGAACATTCATCAGTATTGGGCTGAAAATGTGGCCTCCAGGGTGGTCACAAGGTTTTACTAACATTTGTCCAAGTGTCCTACTTTTTAACTAGACATGACCAAATTTCGAACTCATCTTAGTTATCATCAAGACACAATATTCTGATCAGCTTTCATCGGTATTGCGCTGAAAATGTAGTCTCTAGAGTGTTCACAAAATTTTTTAAAGATTTGAACCAGTGACCTACTTTTTCACTCAATGTGACCAATGTTCAAACTTGTCTGATGCATCATAAAGACAAGAATTCTGACCAAATTTCATGAGTATTGCACACCAAATATTGCCTCTAGAGTGCACACAAGGTTTTTCTAAGACTTGTCTCAATGATCTACTTCTTGATCTGACATGTCCCAGTTTCATACTTGTCTGAGATATCATCAAGAGAAACATTTTGACCAAGTTTCATGAGTATTAGATGGAAAAGTTTCTTCTAGAGTGTCCATAAAGTTCTTCTATGATTTTTACCCATGGTGATGCATTTTCGAACCTGTCTAAGATATCATTTAAACAAACATTCTGATCAAGTTTCATGAGTACTGGCTGAAATGGCCTCTAAAGCATATGTGAGAATTTTTCTAAGATTTGTCCCAGTGCTTTTCCAGATAGTTAGGATACAGATCAGCATATGTAGACTGATCTTGATTTACATCATCTGCAAGTGAATCATTAACCATTCTGGTTCAAAGCACATCTCAAGTTGTTTTTATAGGTAATGTACATAAAGATTATACTGCCTTTTGCAGACAGTGAAATCAAGATCAGACAGCACAACACATGCAGTATGTTCTTGTATCTGCACTGTTTACTTTATTGTACAATTTTCTGGAAAAATCACCTCTGAAATTCCAACATTTTAGTCTGTTTTCCTAAGAAAGTTTAAAACTCTTTAGCGCTTTAACTTTTTACCACACAATCCCGAGTTTTTACAACTCTGGCGTAAAACACATTTGAAAACATTGTGGGAAAAGGAGATAATGCTAGTAACGAGCATTTTCTCCTTTTCCCACAATGTTTTCTACCCTTTCTGATACAAATTTCATCATTTGAGTATCATTTTATTTGTCGTCTGCAAGTGCTTTGAATTTGAACCAGCCTTAAATTTTTTCATTTTGTAAAGACTTAAGGATTAAAGGGTTGTTTTTGTTTTGTAATTGCAATATTGTAATGTTAGCCTTGAAGAAAGACAAACTTATTTACTATTGCAATGACTGGTAGAGGTAATTGTGTGAGACACACCAATTTAATTTACCAGAAATTTAGGTGCTTCTATATTGAAAGCATTTGCAGACGCTAAATAAAATGAGGCTGAAAGAATGGGAATTGTCTTTAAAGTTTTAACCCTTAACCAAACAATCCCAACTTTTAATGAGCCAGAGAGGAAAGCTTTCAAATACATTGTTGGAAAAGGAAAAAATACTCGCTACCAGCATTTCCTTATTTTTTTCCACATTGTCTCCTATTATTTTAAAGATAAAAGTAAACTATACTACATTAATTTGTCATTTGCAAATGATTTCGATTTGGACAAGTCTAAAATTTTTCATCTAGGAAAGAGCCAAAGGGTTCAAAAAGGAGAGAACACTGGTTGTACAGAACCGGTACTTTCTCTCCCCCCCCCCCATGACATTCTCAAAAATTTTCTTCCTTTGATTTTTCAAAACATGGGACCCTTTGGCAAAGAGTCAAACAGATTTTCTTTCATCCAAGTAACAGTAATTTTATGTTTTGTGTCAAATATTTGATTGCACTCTGTTATTGATTATCGATTTACAATAAAAATTATCTTACAATTTTTGCAAATTATGGATCAGTCCTGTAATGAAAAGCTCTTTAAGTCTTTATCAAACGATGAAAATTTGGACTTGTCCAATTTGAAAGCATTTGCAGACAATGTTTTAAATGTGGCTCGAGCTATACTTTTTGGCTATCATGGAAGGGTAAAAAACATTGTGGGAAAAGGAGAAAATGCTGCTTACTAGCATTTTCTTCTTTGCCCTCAATGTTTTCAAAAGTCTTTTCCTTCAGGGTTGTTTAAACTTGGGACTTAACGTGGTAAATGTTTTATATTATTTCTCCTCCAAATCAATCAAAGTTTGATAATGTCTGATCACAATTAGATACTGCATTAGGTCAGCACATTATTTCTTGATATGATTGAATCGGTAAAATGTGATATTATTAGTCAACTAAGCTCAATAATCCCCAGTTTCAACAACCCTAAGGTAGAAGGCTAAAGTTGAAAATATTGTGGGAAATGGAAAAAAAAATGCTGATTAACAGCATTTTCCCTCAATGTTTTCTATCCTCCAAAGGCATGCTTCATAATGTGAGCCACATTTTATTTGTTGTCTGCAAATGTTTTTAAATCCAACAAACTAAATTTTGTCATTTTGTTAACCCTTTACCACATGACAAAATTTCAGACAAATTTAAGCTTTAGCTTAAATGATGGGAATTGTCTCTGGAAGGGCACATTTAACCCTTTACCAAACAATCCCTACTTTTAACGACCCTGAGAAAGAAGCCTTTTGAAAACATTGTGGGAAAAGGAGAAAATGCTGGTAACCCTTTCCAAAACAAATTTCAAATTTTTAGTAACTTTCATTTTGTCGTCTGCAACTGCTTTTAATTTTGACCAGTCTAAAATTTTGTTGTTTGGTAAAGAGTTAAACATTGTGGAACGAAGGAGAAAAGGCTGCTTTCCAGTATTTCTCCTAATAACCTATTCGCATATTCTGTAGCCATTATCAGCATGACTTGATTCCTCCA
Source organism: Hippopus hippopus (assembly GCA_946811185.2). NCBI lineage: Eukaryota > Metazoa > Mollusca > Bivalvia > Cardiida > Cardiidae > Hippopus > Hippopus hippopus. The sequence goes on along the minus strand of OX328106.1, from coordinate 53,894,551 downwards.
GGAACACCAGAACATGCTTGTCTGTGTTGACTATCATGTACTGTAATATGGATGGAGTTGTCCAGCTAAATGAAAGAAATAGCACACAGGATAGAAGATCAAACTGTATGCTCTAGGCAGTGTGATCTTGATCTACACTGGTGACAAACCAACAAGATAAGTGAAAACGCTTGAAGGATTTACTTATTAGAAAGTTTTCTTTATCACAGGTGCAGAAGTTTTCTTTTATATTGTGTATCAAAGGACAAGTTAGATATAAAAATTCACTTTAAAAGACAGAACACATTTTTTTTTCAAAAGCCTCTATCCTTTGGTTGTTAGAACACTGGACTGTTTAGAAAAAGGTCCCAAGTTTTAACAACCTTGGGGAAGAAGGCTTTTGAAAACATAGTGGGAAAAGAAGAAAAGGTTGGTAACATGCATTTTCTTCTTTTTTCACAATATTTTCTCTTTTTTAAAAGCAAATCCCACAATTTGAGTCCACTTTAGGTGGTCGTCTGCAAATGCTTTTCGTTTGGACAGATCCAAAACTCTGTTGTTTTGTAAACGGATAAGAGATGACTTTGAAAGATCTACGGCCTCTAACTCTCATATTAAAAGACGGAAGCTGCCAATATTGGCCAAATAGCCTTTACGAAAACGCTTATGTTACATGATATTTACCGATGAGTTAGGAGTCGTAATCCTTAAATTTTTATCGAATGACAAAATTTTAGACTTGACCAAATTGAGAGTACATGTATTTGCAGATGACAAAATAAATATAGCTTAAAAGATGACTTCTGCCTTTGATAGGGAAGAAAACATTGTGGGTGAAAGCCTGAAAGGAGAAAATGCTAGTTATCTGCATATTCTCCTTTTTGCACAAGGTTTGCAAAAGTCTTCTTCTTCAGTGTCGTTTAAACCAGGTTCAAACCAGCGACCCCCTGGTTTCAAGACCTGTAAAGTACCACTTGCACTATCTGGCTTAGCTCAGATTGAACAGAATGTGCTGTTGTACGTTGGATCTAAAGTGACTGACACTTGAATGCGGTGAGACAAACTTGCAATTACAAAACATGGGCCTTGTCTAAAATTTTCTATATTATATATTTGGAACTCCAACGGTAAAATTTTTAATCCCTTACCAGTAGAATTTTTTTTTGACCCTTTGTAAGTGAAAGCATTTGCAGACAACAATCAACTGCTGCTTAGGTGAATATATTTATCTTTTATAAAGCAGAAAACATCATGGGAAAAGGAGAAAATGGTGGTTCCCTCATAACCATGATGTTTTCAAAAGCCTTCTTCCTCAGGATTGTTATAACTCAGTTAAATGTTACAGTGCTACAGAAATTAAAACCGACATCTTCAGTCCAACTAAAGCAATTTTTTAAGACCTTTATTACATCTTAAAACATTATCAAAAAGCATAAATCTAGGATCAGACTGGACATTCTGTGCAGTATGATCTTGATCTACATGGCCCACAAAAGACATCTACAAGCAAATTCTTTACCAAATGACACAATTTTTGACTCAACAAAATTGAAAGCATTTGCAGATGACAAATTAAATGTATCTCAACTGATGATTTATGTCTTTGACAGGGTAGAAAACATTGTGGGAAAAGGAGAAAATGCTGGTAACCTGCATTTTCTCCTTTTATCACAATATTTTCAAAAGACTTGTCTTTCAGGGTTGTTAAAACTTGGGATTGTGTGGTAAAGGGATTTATGCCATGCGTGTGTAAAGGATAAATCCTGAATAAAAATATTTGGAAATAAATTGTAGTAATAACCCCTAAACCTGTCAATTGCGCATTTATATCTCTATAATAATGCCGTCACAGAGGTCATCCACATAATTTCTTTAGAGTTCGACACTTTCCTTTATGATGCATTCCCAGTAGTAGACTTTTACCATTTAACACACAATCCCGAGTTTTAACAACTCTTAAAAAAAAGACTTGAAAACAATGTGGGAAAAGGAGAAAATGCTGGTAAACAGCATTTTCTCCTTTTCCAAAAATGTTTTCCACTCTATCCAATACAGAAATTACCATCTGAGCCGAAATCAATTTGTTATCTGCACATGCTTTCCTATTGGTCTAGTTAAAAATTCTGTTGTACTGTAAAGGGATAAAACAAATCAGATATGGAAAATTTTTCTAAAAATCAAACAGAATCAATTACCTAGCATACCTAGGTAGAGAAGGCTTTCGGAAACATTGTGGAAAATGTGAAAATGAGCATTTTCTTCTTTTTCCCAAATGTTTTCTACTCTTCCAAATGGAAATCAAATCATTTGAGCTACATTTACTATGTTGTCCACAAATGTTTTCACTTTGTACAAGTCTAAAATTTTGTCATGTGGTAACCACTTATCTCTTTATCAAACAATACCTACTTTTAACAACCCTGACATAGACGCTTTTGAAAACATTGTGGGAAAAGGAGAAAATGCTGGTAACCAGCATTTTCTCCTTTTCCCACAAAGTTTTCTACCCTATCAAAGAAAAATTGAACCATTTGAGCCACATTGAAATTGTTGCCTGCAAAATGCTTTCACTTTGTACCAGTCTTAAACTTTTTTTTTTTGGTAAAGGCTTATCATGAACAAAGTCAAAATAAAGTTAAACTATAAATGTCATCAAACTTCAGACACGCTGTTGGCTGAGCCAGGGTTCAATCATGCAACTGTTCTGCATCAAGCCGTTGACTTTTATTTCACAACAATGTCAAAATCATTTCGGTCTTATCACAGACAGCTTATTTATTCATATGTTCCCAGAGTTCCACTGTACCTTACAGGCTAGGGCTCTAAAGTGCTTCAACCTAGGACCCTCCCATGAAAGAACTTAGTGCTTCCAATGGGGATCAAGCCCAGGATCCAAATTTACAAGCCATAAAAGAAAGTGTTAATTTATTATTCTGAAAAAATATCCATGAATTTTTAGTAATACATGTACATTACTCTTTTCTGAAGCCAAATTTCAACTAATGACTGTTTTCCCTAGTCCTGCATGAATAAGGATATTTTTAGTCACATTTTGCATTTTAATGCTTCATACAGTTTGTTATGTATATCTCTTACAGTGTTGGACAGAGTAGATTAAAGATCAGGCTGCACATTCTTTGCAATCTGATCTTGGGGCTGCACTATTCTCCTCAAAAATATCTGAAGTAGTCCGAGCAAACCTAAATTTCTTAGAATTATTAATCATATTCCTATATTATCAAAAGAAAAATAATATGACAAAAAATTCCTTGCTGTTTACAAATTCTGTCATGTCAATTATTTATAATTTTATATTTAAATACCTTACCAAATCAAACTTAATCGGTCTTTTATACCTTGTGTGAAATCAAATGGGTTAAAAAAAATTCTTTTAAAATTCAGTTTTTATTTACAGAAAAAATATTTTGACAAATGTACATAATCATTAAATCTACATTAATTGCTTGTAAGCTTCAAACGCCAGGTTAGATTTTATCCCAAGGAAAAGAGGTTTGCTATAATCTAAACCTTTACTAGACGACAAATTTAGACTTATCTAGATTTACAGCATTTAGTAGACAACAAATTAAATACAGCTCAAATGATGAAATTTGCTTTTAAAAGAGCAGAAAGACTAGCAAACCTTGTCAGATAAGGAAAAAAAACCTGATTTGTCCTTTTCCCACAATATTTTCTAACTCCTTTTCCTTCATTCAGGTAGGTAGTTAAAAAATGTGATAGTTTGGCTAAGGGTTTACTTGCTCAATTGGCCAGTTAATATGAAAATAAATAGTGAATATTCCAGATTAGTACATGGTCATTTTTAACCAATTACTAGTATCTTGCTTGAATCTTTACCAAATTACAAAATTTTGAACAGGCTCAAATTGAAAGCATACACAGATGACAACTTCAATGTGGCTCAATTGCTGAGATTGCCTGTGAAAGGTTGGAAAACTTTGTGGGAAAAGGAGAAAATGTTGGTTACCAGCATGTTCTCCTTTCCATACAATGTTTTCAAAAGTCTTCTTTCTCAGGGTCGTTAAAAATCAGGATTATGTGGTAAAGGGTTAAATATGACAACCCATGGAACCAAGTGTTGGATAGGATCCTCTTACTGACATTAGTCCTTTACCAAGCAATTTCAATTTCTAACAACCCCGAGGAAAAAGGCTTTTTATTTCTTTACCACACAACACAAATTACAGACTTGTCATGATTCAAAGCAATTTATTAACCCTTTACCACACATTGCCGACTTTTATCAATCCTGGGAAGGACGCCTTTTGAAAACATTGTGGGATAAGGAGAAAATGCTGGTAACCAGCATTTTCTCCTTTCCCCACAATGTTTTCTACCCTATCAAAGAAAAATTGCACCATTTTAGCCACATTAAAATCGTCGTCTGCAAATGCTTTCAATTTGGACAAGGCTAAAATTTTGTCGTCTGGTAAAGGGTTAATTGCAGATGACAATTTAAATGTGGCTCAGACTATGGAGTTTGTCTTTGATATGGTAGAAAACTGTGGGAAAATGAGAAAATGCTGGTTATCCACAAGGCCTCTTCCTCAGGGATGTTAAAACTTGGTATTGTGTGGTAAAGGGTTAAAGCATTCTAGTAGAAAATGAGAAAATATGGGTAACGAGCTTTTTCTCCTTTTCCCACAGTTTTTTCTACTCTTTCAGTTGCATATCCATGCAGTCATTTGACCCAAATTTGATACGTGGCTTGTAAATGCTTTCAAACTAGACAAGTCTTGGATCTCATTGTTTCGTAAAGAGTTTAATGTAAGAATAGATTATTATATACATGTAATTTCTTATTTCTATGTTAAGACACTTAATTAAGGCATTGACCACTCATTACATCATGACAAATTGTTACACTACAAAGAACAAATAATTTCTCTGTTCTTGCCTCAATGTTCCACATCAAGACCATGAACATTGATGTAACATAGCATTCATTTCTTTACTTGTCTGTCACCTCTTTCAGTGCCACAATCAATTCCTCAAGGCTTTACCACACAACTGAATTTTATACTGGTCTACACCCTGAAGAAGACAGCTTTTGAAAACATCGTGGGAAAAGGAGAAAATGCTGGTAACCAGCATTTTCTCCTTGTTCCAAAATGTTTTCTACCCTATTAGAGTTACATTTAAATTGTTGACTGCATATAATTTCATTTTAGACAAGTCTAAAATTTTGTCATCTGGTAAAGGGTTAAAGTATTTGCAGATGACTTAAATGTGGTAAAAATAATGGGATTTGTCTGTTAAAGGTTAAAAAACATTATAGAAAAGGAAAAAATGCTATTTCCTTTTCCAACAATATTTTCAAAGGTTTCTGTCTCAGGGTGTTTAATACTTGGGACTGTGTGGAAAAGGGTCAACTGGATGGTGTAAATACTGATCAGACTCTAGAGTATAATGTACAGTCTGACTTTGCTCCAGTGTCCCCATGTCCCAAAATTGATCTTGGATCATGACCTGCAGTCTATTCATTTAGATAAGAATTGTGATTTGAATTTAAAAAAACCCTATCAATTAATTTTATTTTCAATCATGAAGTAACCACCTGCAAACCGCTTTTTTTCCTATCTTTAATTCTTTTTCTTTTTTCTTTCGATTTTTCTATTTTTCTTTCTTTAATCATTGTGACAGAAGAAGCTTAGAACTGCTCTTACTTGAGAAGCCATGCCAAATACTTCCTCATACAGAGCAATGTCCATTCAATATTCTTTGTCACTTTAGCAATAGATATGAGCTGCATTCTGGCAAAAAAGGTGTTTAATGCATCTCTGTGATGCATTATACCGAACAAGTTATCACACAATTGTGGATCCATAAAAACTATTTTGTCTAACAACAAACTGACTTGTGAGGTAGAGTGGTCCTTTAAGATGCAGATAACTGACCTATAGCAAAAAGTTTCGACTCGGGTCAGCCCGTGTGAAGTCTTTTTTGAGGATGCATTAAACCTATTAACCCTTTACCACACAATCCCGACTTTTAACGACCCTGTGGCAGAAGACTTTTGAAAACATTGTGGGAAAAGGAGAAAATGCTGGTAACCAGCATTTTCTCCTTTTCCCACAATGTTTTCTAACTAATCATGGACAAATTTTATCATTTGGGCCACCTTTAATTTGGACCAGTCTAAAATTTTGTCGTTTGGTAAAGAGTTAAACTGCTTGGAGATGCATTTGACCCCCTTTTCACAGAGCATGACATATATACATGTATATGCAAGATTGTGATGTTATGAAGTAACATAGTTAACTCTTTACCAAACGACAAAATTCTAGACTGGTTCAAATTCAAAGCAATTGCAGACGAAAAACTAAATGTGGCATAATTGATGAAATTTGTATCAGAGAGGGTAGAAAACACTGTGGGAAAAGGAGAAAATGCTGGTTACCAGCATTTTCTCCCTTTCCCACAATGTTTTCAAAAGGCTGCTTCCCTAGGGTCCTTAAAACTCGGGATTGTGTGGTAAAGGGTTAAGATGACAAGACAAGACAATTTTAATGATAGATGTTTGAGCCCACATCATCATAAATTTGTCCAAAATAATCATTCTGCTTCACCACAAACTATCTCAAGCTTTTTCTGACCCTGAAGGACAGGGCTTTTGAAAACATTGTTGGAAAAAAAGAAAATGTTTGAAATTAGCATTTTCTCCTTTCCCCACAATGTTTTCTACCCTTTCACAGACAAATCCTATAAAAAGAGACACATGTTTAGTCTGCATATTCTTTCAATATGAACAGGTCCAATTTATGTTCTCATTTTGGTAAAGGATTAAGGTTTTGGTAAAAGAGTAGCCTACATTGGTCAACTTTGCCCCATGGGACTTTCTTTAAGAGGCACAATCGTTCCGGTGGATAGTCAAAAGTAACAAACTATTTATGTAAAAAGTCAATTGTAACAACATCTTGTACTCATTGTAGCAGACCTTGTAGATCCAAGAGCTCACAGCATTTAACAATGCAATCTGACTTTAGATCTTCACAGTCTGTGATCATCTACTCGGCCATTCTCAATAAGTAGGAACACGCAATGTTTTGTCCATTACAAGAGCCATTTTGGCTTGTATATTTTCATTTTAAGGGTTAATTGATAGCTACATACTATTTACAACATATGAATAAGGTATTGTCTATTTATAATACAATGCACTGTAATTATTTGGTTTTATACATGTAAAATTCAAATTTCCGTAACTGTCGCCGATGTAAAACTTAATTTTTAAGAGCATTTTCTAATAACAAAACCACATCCTTACTATCAAAAGTAATGCTAATTATTACCACTGATGTGTCTACTTAAAGTATTGGGCACCTAGCACTCACACAAACCAACAACTGTAAATATTCTATCGATGGAATGCTTGTCGCCGGAATTTTTAATATCTGAGAAATTTCCGTTGCCACATACTTTGTATACGTTAGGATACACAAAATAGGTCTGCTACATGTGACTTTTTACCTTTATTTGCAAATATGTGAACGTCATATACCATCAAGGAAATAATATTAGGTGATGTCTGTGCAGCTTTGGTGATATTAACTATCAAAGACAAAGGGTGGCCATTTTTGGTATGCAAACGTAAAATTTCCGCTACCGTCAGTTCGACATGTAATGCTTCAAAAGTTGGAATTCCAGTTATATAACTAGATGCACAGTACACTAAAAATTGTTACAGGTAACATTTGCAAAGTATGTGTTCATTTAATTGTTGTCAATATCGGCATTTGTGATAAAAGTAAAACTTCCGTCACTAAAATTTCTGTTACCGAAATCCCAAATTTTCTGCTTTTGCGATACAAATTTTACATTATATCATTGTTAGATTTCATTTTATAACATATTAACACCACCAAGATGTTCAAGTTCTGTAGATATCATATACTTGTTGATACTGAAGCCATTTGTACTCAAGCGCTTTCATGAAGCTAACTTCATGGGACTGGATATAAGAATTACCTTTGTTTGTAAAGGGCCCAAGTAGATTTAACAAGTCCAGCGCCAACAGTGAAATACAAACTGCAAGCTGTTTATAGTCGCGTTAGGGTGGTAAAATTTCCGTGACCAGGAGGTAACGAAAGTTTTAAGATACCGTCGGAGTCAAATAGGACGCATTGCCCTGTTAGTTATGGTATTTGAAGTTTTTTTATTTTGTTTTAATGTCACTTTGTGAGAAGTTGTTATATCTATGCAAAAGTGAAGTTTTTGTAAAATACTTTGGCGAAACCCGCACTTTTCCATACTGAGATATGCATCCCATGTTTAAAGGTACTCACATTCAAAAAAAAATACTGGAAGTAAATTTAACTTTTTCCCCAGTAATCAAATAAAAAAGGTCCAAGTTAATCTGTATTTTGTATCAAAATAAGAATTTTGTTTGCCACATATGTTGCATTCAATTTCGGTATCAGAAACTAGCTTTGGTAACGGAAATTTCGATTTTTTCAGGCACAAAATGGGGCGAAAATCAAGGGCAGAAGTCCAACAATGTGTTTTGTTGACTGAATGTGTTTTATGTAAGAAAGATATGCCGATACCAATAAGTGACTGGCTTTACGCTTATATGGGGTGATTGAAAGCTTTTAAACAGTTGCATTAAATATTAGTACATCATTTGATTGAACACTTGATACACGAGGGATTTTTAAGGAAAACTACACTGAAATGCTGCTATCAAGTCGGACATGATCTTGTCCTTTTGTTTCAAACAGAATTTGCTCGTAGAAATGCAATGAATGACACTATTGGACGCTTTTTGCGGAGTTTTCACGTTAGAATGAAATATCCGTTACCAAAGCAACTACATTTTCTGATGGGACTTATCTTCGCAGAATGGGCTAAACTTGTTTGAAAATTAAAGCCACATACACAGTATAATCTCAAATTTTGATGAAAAGAGTGTCAGAATTTGATTTAAAAATCAATCAGTCAAGTTAGAATATCTTAAATGTAACAATACCTCTAATTATTCGATGTTTAAAAAGTTCCAAATAAAAGTATAAAAAGACTTCAAGTTTGCTGTGCTATGCAAGTAGATTGGTTGATATCTCACTTAGAATCACCATTTCTATAGATAAGCGTGTACCAGTGGAACAGAACCTAAATCTCAATGTGTGCATTGGTCTACTTAGTACCTGCCATTTGAATTCATGTAACGGATATTCAATTTTTCACCCATTTTGTGAGACCAGTGTATTAAGATAATCGTTCATAACTTTGTAACCACAAAAGCTATGCATTCAAAATTTTAGATTTAAGATCCTGTAAACATTCCTCACATTAAAAACAACATAGCATGCGAATTTGACGAAGTCAAACTTTCGACATTTTTACAGCTGCCGTGTTCCTAATTATTGAGAGTGGCTGTAGTACTGTACCTCCAAAAGCAATATAATTATATACTGAACCAAAAAAGAAACTTCCCCTGTGTTTAAGTGCAGATATACACAAATATGAAAATCAGATTAAACTATATTTATATGCATTGAAAGAGTATTTTATTGCGACTTTGTGTGAAAAAAATTATTGCTGAGGGTTTATCCAAAAGTAGTGAAATGGTAGTTAAAATGCGGAAGGGGGTAACTCACCAAAATCACAAATTAATACCGGGTATGACCACCTTCAGCATGAAGGACTGCCTGGCATCGTTAGCGCATAGAACGGATAAGTGTATTGATTTCGGCTTGTGGAATGTTGTTCCATTCCTGAATTAAGGCTTGTCTTAGCTAAATGACGTTTGACGGTGGAATAGGGCGACGTCTAACACGCTGGTCCAAATTATCCCAAAGGTGTTCAATGGGATTCAGATCAGGGCTTTTTGCAGGCCAGTCATTAATAAATGCAATGTTATTCGCCCTGAGGAAATTCACATTGTCCCTAGCTGTATGGCTTGAAAAAGAGTGATATTGACATTATTTTGAAACAGTGGGATAACGTGCCTCGCAAGAATTTCATCTCGGTAGCGTTGGGCATTCAAATTCCCTTTGATAACAACGAGATTAGTGCGAAAGCCATGTGCAATGCCCGCCCAGACCAAGACAGAACCCCCACCCCCAAAACGATCTCGTTCAAGTACGCAACAGTCGGCATAGTGTTCATTTCTCCTACGGTATACTCGAACCCTGCCATCTCCTCGATGAATGGAAAACCTCGACTCGTCAGAGAAAAGAACGCTATTCCATTGTTGTCTAAGCCAGCGTTGGTGTGTACGTGCCCAATTAACACGATTTACGCGGTGATGTCGCGTCAAAACACAACCAATGTATGGACGACGTGCACGTAGCCCACCCTCGCGCAAGCGATTGCGCACAGTTTGGGCAGATATACGGTTTTTATGTGTACCAGGGGTGTTAGCAGCAGTGGCTGTGGCAGTTTGGAAGCGATTGCGCAGGTGGGTGTTCCGAATATAGCGGTCTTAGCCGCGCATCGTGAAGCGAGGACGTCCACTACGTGGTCGATCTTCCATACGCCCTGTTGCTTGAAAACGTTGCCTAAGGCATCGAATAGCACGAGTAGAACATCCAATATTCATAGCAACAGCATTCATCGTCATACCAGCATTAAGCATGCCAATGGCACGTTCGCGTAAATTTTGCGGAATTCTAGGCATATCAAAAATAAAGAAAACTAAAAAGATTTTCATTTTTTTCAACGTCTTTTTCTTATTGACATGAAAGTCTATAAAATTAGACTGAAAGGTTTCAAAAAATATACACAAATTATACTGGTCCGTGCATGCACATGAAAATCGCTTTCAGCGGGTTTCTTCTGCAAAATGCTTTCAATCGAGTTAAAATTTGTTTTATCGGACACATAATCGTTCGCCCGAATATATGTAGGTCATCTGACATTTTGATATTTTTTAATTACATTGCATTTGCACTTAAACACAGGGGAAGTTTCTTTTTTGGTTCAGTATATATTATATTGGGCTTATTGAGGTTACCTGCATTTTCTCCTTTTCTTACACAGCTTTTACGTAAGCCATCTTACTATGCAAGTGCATAGCACCCATTACACACAATAAGCATGTGCATATAAAAAGATCCAAGGACCAAAGCTGTAGATCAGAATATCATATACATGCATTGATTTTCCTCTAGATCTGCGTGCCTTTTCAAACTAAACAGATGGGTTGAACTTATCAAAACTTTTACTAACGGAAAGATTTTTTTTAAAAACTTTTCACATACAAAGTTCATCGTGTCTCTAGCAGATTACAGTAAAAAAGATATTGGTCACCATGCTCGTTTCTAAGAAATTTGCTTTTGAAAAAGGTACATGTATATACAGTTTCAAAGATCAGCTTATATCGGATTAAACAGGAAAATTACAGGAAGAATATACAAATATACATCATTCTAATGAAAATTCATTTAGTTTTGCACAAAAAATATATAAAAGCCTGGTTTTGAGCATGTTAAATGTACAAATATGCATGTTATATATAGACCACTGAATTAAAAAGGGAGATAATTTGACTAAATTATGGGTTAATCTTTGAAAAATACATACTTTCTAATGCACAGATTTTTCTTGAATTTTCCACACTTATAGTTTTTATAATTCTAAACAATAAGAAAAAAAATGACACCTGTCCGTGCTTATTTTGTCAGAAGACAGGGATGAAGGTCTTCTGCGTTTGTTTGCTTGTTTGGTGTGTAACACATGTCAATAGTATTTCAATTATTTCACTGTGACAGTTCACAGATCCATTTTTTTCTCTTACGAATACTACCCAAAGAAAGTGCTACTTGTTTCGGTCCACTAATAGTATTACCATATGTGCAAAAAATACATAGGTGCACTTCTGATTTACTATTTATGGCAAAAACAGACATGCAATATGGCTGTGTGCGAACATATGTGGTATAGGTCATTAAATCTCACAAGAGGAGGGGGACGACCCTTTCTGCTCCCTCCCAAATAGGCACTTTGTACCGCACTGCGTATATAAATATTTTGATTCTGGGTTGTGACTATTTGGTAAAGGGTAAATTGTAATTTTTAAAAAATTGTCTGCAAAAAAAATGTTCTATCAAAAGTCAATTACTACAATTGAAAGTACTGATTATACAGATTTCCATTTTGTCCATGACCTTCTTGATAAATCCTTTAACCCACAATCCAGTGTGCTACAATCCTGGAGCAGAACTAAAGATTTTAAAAACATTGTGAGAAAAGTAGAAAATGTTGATAACCAGCATATTCTCCTTTCTCCTCAATGTTTTATATCCTTGCAACTACCAAACTTAGACATTTCATTTTTTGTCTGCATTAAACACTTTTATGGTAAGTCTTGAATTTTTGTTGTCGGGTAAAGAGTTTTAACCTTTAACACACAATCCTTGCTTTTAACGATCCCGAGAAAGAGGCCTTTTGAAAACATCGTGGGAAAAGGAGAAAATGCTGGTAACCAGCATTTTCTCCTTTTCCCACAATGTTTTCTACTCTTCTCATCACATGTTTTAAATTTTCAGTCACATGTATTTTGGCGTCTGGAAATGCTTTCACTTTGGACTAACCTAAAATTTTGTCATTTGGTAAAGAGTTAAATTACATCAATTACCACAATATACCAGGTGGATGATCTACATGTATATCAGGTTTTAATCCTCTGAGCATACAAGAGAAAGCGCAAACAGTTAGTTCCTTCTTTTGTAGATGTAGATCAAGATCAAACAATACAGAATCTGCAGCCTGATCAATTATCCATTCTCAATTATTGTTGAGAATTTCTGTCCCGAAATTTCAATTTCTGGACTTTCTGCGAAATTGGCAATATACAGGATTTTGACTTTTCCTGTCATCTAATGACACCGGGGAAAATGACCTTGAGGAAAAAAGCTTTTAAAAAAATTGAGGGAAAAAGATAATTGCTGGAAACTATCCTATCAAACACAAATCCCATCATTAGTGCAACATTTGGTTTGTCGTCTGCAAGTGCAAATGCTTTCAATTTGGACATGTTTAAAATCTCATCATCTAGTAAAAGGTTAACCCTTCACCAAACAACAAAATTTTGGACTGGTCCAAATTGAAAGCAATTGCGACAAAATGAAGTTGACTCAAATACTGAAATTTGTTTTGGGAAGGATAGAAAACATTGTGGGAAAATGAGAAAATGCTGGTTACCAGCATTTTCTCCTTTTCCCACAATGTTTTCTACCCTTCCTAAATCTAATTTCAATTTTTGAGTCATATTTATTTTGTCGTCTGCAAATGCTTTCAATTTGGACTGGTCAAAAATTTTGTCGTTTGGTAAAGAGTTAACTGTTTACCACACAACAAAATCTTGGACCTGTCCAAATCCAAAACATTTACAGTAGACAAATCAAATGTAGCTGAAATGGTGGTTATTATAGATCTGTGAAAGGATAGAAAATATTGTGGAAAAGGGACAAAGTGTTGGTTAGTAGCATTTTTTGCTTTTCCCACAATGATTTCAAAAACCTTCCTCCTCAAGGTCATTAAAACTGTGTGGTAAAGGGTTTATCACTATTATATTTTCTACCCTTTCATAGACAAAGTCCATTATTTGAGTGACATTCAATTTTCACCAGCAAAATTAAGCTTTGAATTTGGAGAGGTCTAAAATTCTGCTGTCAGATAATACTGTGAACAAGAACTTTTTTTGTTCACTTTTCATTCTTACTTATAGATCTATGGTTTGCTAACGATTGCCTTTCTAAAAGCCAGTGATGAGATATGGTATTATTATAAAACTCTGACAAGACCCCTATAAAATCAAATGTCAAAAAAAAAGTTAGATCTACTTTTAAAAAATGTCAAAAATTATATTTTGAACATCACTGTACAGAATTTAATACTGTAAGAAGTATAACTACATGTATTCATCTTGAGATTAAACTCAATTATAAATATTTCTCTACATGTTTCAGAAATAGATACTTTGCATGATGTGACAAAATTATAATATAGTCAAGAGTGGAAATATACATGCAAATCCTTGCTTTTGTCCCACCTTTTTTTTCTTCAATTTTTACAATTACATCACAGTTGAAGTATTTTTTTAACAAAAAGAGAAAGGAAAACAAAAAAAAAAATGTATACTAATATTTAATCAAGTATTTAAGACAAAAGCTGAGTTTAAAAAAAAATACAAGTAAGTCAAGCTCTGAGTATATCTACGAGTATGTCTGAAATTGCTCAAATGAAAAATAATATTGAACTTATCATAACATCTTTAATTCTTTTTCATCTGTTAATGCTGAAACTTCATGACAAAATGTTCAATGAACAAAAATGAGGAAAACTCATTTATTACAGACAGAACTGTTGTCAAGCCTAAGCCAACAAAATAAATGATAATAAATTTTGCACTTACTTGATCAAGATAGAAGTTTTCCATGAAAATATCTTTGAAGCATTCAGTTTTTCTTACTAAAAATCATGGTAACAGTATATTTCAAGTCTGCTAAGCAATGTTTGATAGATACTATAATAGAAAATAGTCAATAAATTTTATTGATCCAGAAGAAAGTGAAACCCTTTCCGGCATGATGCCAACTTTAACAACCCTCGGAAAGGAGCTTTTTGAAATATTGTTGGAAAAAGGAGAAAAAGCTGGTAACCAGCATTTTCTCCTTTTCCATCAATGTTTTCTACCCTGTAAAAGAAAAATTGCAATATTTGAGCCAAACTGAAATTGTTGTCTGTATGTGCTTTCAATTTGGACCAGGCTAAAATTTTGTCGTCTGGTAAAGGATTAACAAAAAGGAGAGATAATAACTAGTATTATCTTGACCATATTCAAAGTCCAGATAAAAACTGTACAGGACCAAAGCTCCCTATTTCAATAAACAGCTTAGAAATTAAATCCCTCCACTTACCCATTCAGAGTTTTCAAAAGTCTTTGCAACACCACAAATATTTTGTGATTAAAATGTTCTCTCTACCTGACCATTATGTGTTCATTAGACTGTCATCCCATTGTCAAACCAATCAAAACGAGTCATACCATATGGGGGGTTTTACCCTGTACCAGACTATCCAGACTTTTAACAACCTTGTGAAAGAAGCCTTTTGAAAACATTGTGGGAAAAGGAGAAATGCTTGTAACCAGCATCTTGTCCTTTTCTACCCTATCAAGGACTATTTTCATCATTTGAGCCACCTTTAATTTGTCATCTGCTAATGCTTTCAATTTGAACATGTCCAAAATTTTGTTGTTTGGTAAAGAGTTAATGGTCACAAATCAATTTTCTGTCAACCATTTTCCTTTCGAAGACATGTTTTGATAATTTTTATAATAATATATAATACAAAATCTGTTATATTGAAAAACAAAAATATAAAACTATTGGTCAATAATAATACCTGCAGTATCAACTTAACCCTTTACCACAAAATCATAGTTTTAACAACTCCCCAAGGAAAAGGATTGTTGAAAAAGGACTTTTGAAAAGGACTTTTGAAAACATTGCAGGAAAAGGAGAAAATACTGATAACCAGCATTTTAGCCGATCATAAGTTGTGTTACTTTAAAAATCTAGAAAAAATTTTGAGAATTAGACAAAGGATGTTCATAAGAATCATTGGTGAATACAGAGGATTGATGATACTCATTGTGACAGGATTCAGTCCTCTCTCACTGCTGACCATTGTTTCGACAATGGTTACGTGAGAAAGCAGCAAATGGCTTGGAATGAATATTGTGTGGAGTACTGGTTAAAAAAAGAAACTCCAGGAAAGCATGGATAGGTGCACTGGCCACCACAATGTATCTCAAATGTTGTTGAAAACACATTAAAGGTGGCCCTTCAGATCTTGGGACGAAAATTTTACAAAAATACAAAAAAATCATCCTTATACTCCCAAAGCCTTTTAATTTTCATTCATAAAACCCCAGTAGTCGAAAACCATCCGACAACAAGAGAAATTAGAGATTTACTACGGCCCAGGTCGACACCGACGGGAAACACGGTCTATTTTTACATGAGCAACTCGCTCATTTACATACCGGAAATACACAGACGAAGCTTCAAACATAGCATCCGAAGAAGACATTATGGAAAACAATTACATGTTTGTTATGTTATGGAATTTAAGCGTCATTAGTCATGTGCCAGTCACTTGACATTCCCACAATGCTTTTTTTGATTTTTGGCGCAAAATCTAAAAATACCTTAAGAGGCTACGTAGCCTTTTAAGGGAACACCATCAAAAAAAATTTTTTTTTGTTATTTTATGATTCTTAATTATTGATGATTTATATTGTTTTTTCATATAAATTTCGTTGATATATATATTTTTCAATTTGGTGAGATGTTAAAAATCTAAATACCCACCTTTAAACACCGAACAATCAATCAATCAGATTATATTTCTATAATCCCACAAAACATCAAAAATGTTCTATAACTGATTTAAGGATAGGGCACCCTAACGGGATTCATGTTACATTGCCTTTCATTGCCGAAAAAACATACAGATTTGGCTAAGACTCTGGTAATCCATAATCGATTAGCGGATAGATGCTGGTTCCCTGCATCGATTAAGGATTACCCAAGTCTTAGCTGAATCTGTACGATATTTTGGCGATGAAAAGCGATGTTAAACCAATCCCATTAGGGTGCTCTATTCTTAAATAGGGCAATAGCTTGAAAACAATCAATTAATGAGACAGGTAAGTGTAAGAGAAAGGATCTTTTAAAATGGACTTCCTAACTGGGATATGTAGCTCCTTAAAGGGGCCTGTGTTGTTGTTTTTGTTGTAACTTGCACAATCTCACAAAGACCACTGAAAAACAATACTGATAATATTTTTTTTTTAATCAGTAAGGTGGTGAAATGTCAGCGTTTAAATAATGGGTGGTCGTTTAGCCATCGGGAATTCAGTCTATTTCTGTGAGATCTATTGAGACACTAAAAGTGTATTTCAGGCCAAATATTGCAGACATTAAAGCCAGTCACATAACAAAGAGCATGATGCATTGCAAGTCTGCTTGAAATTGTCTCAAAGGCAATTACTACTTTTTTTCTCAAAACCTTGCCCTCTATAATCTTAAATAGAGATAGTATATACTATGAGCAAACTTAGTAAAAAAAACAAGTGGCTGTGTTTTGTCTCTTTATCAATACCTATCTCTGTACAATAACTAATGGCTAAAGAATGTTTTTGTCAAAAAACTGTTTGTTTCATATCAGATTTTGCTTGTAAAGATCTTTATGCTTGACCTATCCACAAAATTCTACTGGCAAAAAATGCAGGTCACCACTTTCTTCAACTAAAATAAATTAATACATTATTTGTCATTTTACAGTTATGACTTCTAGACATACCACTTGCAATGTAAAACTGACTCACAGCAAAACACTTGAAGGAAAGGACATTTTTCTCAAAGAAAAGATCTAATTAAGTGGTGTTTTAGAGAGAAGCATCTCAAAATGTCAGAACATCAAAAATCGAAAATATTTTTGAAAACTGTGTGGGTAAAGTTGCTCATCATATTCTTCAGTGCCAAAACTTCAAAAGCTGAAAGTCAGACAAAATTTAGTAATTATTACAACAGAAAAGGAAATATGTTATTATTATACCTTCAAAGAGTAAAGTCTGTTCTATATTTCTGGAAATGTTTCAAGAAGAACTGAATGTACTCACATGCAGTGGTATGTACGCTGGTCTACGATGCATTTTTCTAAGAACTCTACACTTAAATCAGTCAATAATTGTGTACTCGTAAGTGAACTAAAAATCTGAATTACCATAATGAAACATTTGTCTTGAAATATTGCATACATGTATTAAGTTACATTGAGCAGCACTTGTAACTGGATATATTCCAACTCTTTGAAAAATTCCCCACAAAATACCATAAGTGTAAAAGTTATTGAAAGTGAAACTCTCTGACCTATAAAGACAAAGGCTTTGGTACAAAATCTTTCATACTTTTAAAAGCAGACAACAAAATTTTGGATATGTCCATTAAATTTTGCAGATGACAAAATAAATACAGCTTACATGATGGGATCTGTCGTTGAAAGGGTATGAAATCCATGAAACCACTAACTCAGCTGTAAATATCGTGTAACATGGACATTTCGTAAAGGCTATTTGGCCAATCTTGGCAGCTTACATCTTTTAATATGAGAGTTAGGGACTGTAGACCTTAAAAGCCTTCTTCTTGACTGTCTAAGCTGCATTCACCTATTAGAAATTTGAAAGTCTGCAGGGGTGGAGCCAAGCGGAAGCCCAGGCTTCAACATTAGCCTTCAAAGCATCTAATAAATGAAATGCATTTTTTAGTCAGGAAAAGAGACCAAACCATCTTAATTTTAAAATTGCTTTCGCCAGAAAATAAAATCTAAATAGCGGAAAACTTATTTTTGACATACCATGGATATTTATAGAACATGAAGGAATCTTTAGAGGGTGAACATCATGTTTTATGATGTAGTCAACATAACTCATTACGTCATCATTACAGCTAGTCCATATCGGACTACATTGAATAGATCTATGTTGCTTGAAAAGCATACATAATTTTCACAAAGAGCAAAAATTAGACGTAAAAAGAAAAGTTAAAGTGAAGAGCATAAAAGAAACAGGATAATTGTTTGTTTCAGTGTATCATTGAAATTTCTTTCTTCTCGTGAAAAGCAAGACCATATTTTCACTTGTGGCCTTGCAACTCATGAAAATATCGCCTTGGCTTTTCACTTGACGAAGAAAATTTCTATCATATGTGCCAAAACAGACAATTATCCTCTATTTAATTCATAAAAAGAAGGAAGGAGGAATTTGAAAAGTTTTTAAAAAGCTGCTCTGTGAGGTGTATCAAATAAATTCTGTATAATGATGTGCAATTTTGAAATCCAATCCTCAGCTGAGTTGAGCATTAAAAAAAGTTTTGTATGCACCAACCCGGGTTACATGATCTGAGCAGACTGATGTTGATCTACAGTCCACAAAACATTTAGAGTTGCCCTCAGCAGCCTTTTTAAACCCCTTACCGAACAACACCAAGTTTCAACTACATGCACTAGTGCCTTGCGGAACATACTTTAAAGAACATTGTTGGGAATGGAAAAAATGCTAGTATTTTGTCATTTGGTAAAGAGTTGGACACTGTTTCAGCTGATATCTTCCATTCATTATCAAATATTACAGAGGCCGCAGGATCAGATATGCACCTTGGTAAATTGCTATCAGTTCACTTTTTACCAAATGACAAAATTTTGAACTTGTCCAAATTCAAAGTTGTTGCAGACAACAAATTCAATGTGGCTCAAATGTTGAAAATTGTCTGTGAAAGGGTAGAAAACAGTGTGGGTAAAGGAGAAAATGCTGGTACCAGCATTTTCTCCTTTTCCCACAATATTTTCAAAAAGCCTTTTTTCAGGGTGGTTTGTGTTGCTTTCCTCATACTGTTAAAAAAAGTAAATTCTCAAAATAACATTTGTCAAAAACTTACTGGTACACTGTATTTGAAATATTTCACTAACAATCAGTCTGTAATTTTAAACCAAATCTATACCATTTTCATTACAATAAATCATTGAATTTGTTTTGTTCAATGCAATATTTACTGGAGCAAACAGTCAATTTATTTGTTACCCATTTACAAAAAAACTATCAGAGGCACTCTTTACTACCAACATAGGACAAAATATTAACCGTAAAAGTACCTTTCATAGCTTGATTTGCCTTTGCAGCTAGTGTAGATCAAGATCAGACTGCACAAAACATGCAGGATCTATGATCTACATATTGTCTGCTTTATACCAACATAGCAAACGAAAGCACTCATTAATTTGCAATTGTTTGGAACTTATTTCTAAAATCATTTATTTCTGAAATTGAAAATGCTTGTTAATTTTTTTTGTGCTCTACAGCTTTCCTTGATTAACCCTTTACCACACAATTCCAAGTTTTCACGGTCCTGAGAGAGAATGCTATTGAAAACATTGTGAGAAAAGGAGAAAATGGTGGTTAACAGCAAAATGTCACTTTAAATGCTTGCTTCATGTTTGTATAAATACCTCTGTGCATGTCTGCAGTCAAAAAAGGCAAACTAGCTTTTAAAGGCCCAGTAGTGGCCAAAAGTTAATAATGCAAGTTAAAATGCATTTGAATTTAAATCATACTGTTTAAAAGTATGGAAAGTTATTGTGAAGATGACAATCTGTTTTTGTACGGTCAGAATTAGTGTTAGTCATTAGCAGAAAATTCAATTTTAAAAATAGGTTAAAATTTGCCAGATGGTTCAATCTTTTGTTTACTTTTTAGCTAATTTTGATATCAATTTGCTGCTACCTGGCCTTTAACATGGTAAAGACTTACCACATTTGTATTCTATTAGAATGTGAATGCAATTTAAATATACTTTTGTGAATAGTTCTGTACTTGATAAATTATAGCAAAGTATTAGTGGGTGTAAATTTTGTGCATGTGAAAAGGTCCTTGGTAGAGCGTAGGACACGTGAACGTGATGTTTTGGGTCACTTGAGAGTGTGGGTTCGATCCCAATGGCTGGCCATCTAAAATTACTAGTAGTTTTTCAGATGCGACGTTAAACTGAGGTCCCATGTGGCGGTGTTATACATTGAGCAGGCAAGCACATTAAAGAACCAGACATAACTTAGGATGTGTTTCATCCTGTATCTTGCAATATCCCCCGTAACAAAACTAACAGCCTTCCGGGGGCGTCGCCCATATGGGCAACAGGTGGCGACAATAAATAAACGCAAATTCAATCAATCAAGCATTTTTTCCTTTTCCCACACTTTTTTCAAAAGCCTTCTTCCTCAGTGTTCTTAAAAGTCAGAATTGTGTGATAATGGGGTTAAAGACCCCCCCCCCCCCCAAAGAATGATTTTGAAAACATGACGGGAAAAGAAGAACATGATGGTAACAAGTATTATCTCCTTTTGCCACAATGTTTTCTACCCTATCAAAGACAAATCCCATCATTTGAGCCACAATAATATTTGTCGTCTGCAAATGCTTTCAGTTTGGACTGTTCTAAAATTTTGTTGTTTGGTAAAGGATTGAAATTATAATCTTTAAATTGTGATCTTTTGTCTCTTGTTGAAGCGTAAAGTTCAACCAGTCTACTGGACTCTTGAAAATAGAGGTCCATTAGTGGCCTGAATTAGCCTGTACTGGCATTGATAAAAAAAATAATTGAACCTGAATTACTGGCAATGATTAAAAAATAAAAATTTAGCCATGCTCTGTGAAAATGAGGCTTAATACATCTGTAAAAGTTATCATTTCCTTAACATTTTCCAACAATCTTTTCACTAGCTTTTTAATCAGGGCCGTTAGAATTGGGATTGTGTGGTAAAGGGTTAATGAAGCCATGATTAAAGGGCCATAACTCTGAGAAAAGCATTGAACTAAAGCATGCCAAAAATATGTGCACCTCAATAGGGAGGTGTCCAACGAAGTTCCATAGAATTCTATCCCATAATTAATGATGATGAATAGCACAGAGAGGAATCTAGGGCAATAACTCAGAGAAAAAAACATTTAACCACAACAAGCTGATGACAAAAGCATCCAATGATGTTACATGAAATTCCATTGAGTGACTGATGAGAAATAGGGTAAAACAAAAAATTAGACGCACAGACAAATTCTTTGGGGAGCATGGTAATATTTGAAAGCTCAAAAGAATCATATCGTAGCACTATGGAAAATGTAGCAGGAAAAGCAGAGATTGCTGGCAATAAGCAATAACATGTATTGTAACTTTTTTCTATAATGTTTCCCAAAGCTGTCAATTAAAGAGCCATATATGTACAGTGCTAAGTTAACAGTAATTTCAGAAATCCAATCTCGACTTTTAACAACCCAACGGGAAAAACCCTTTGTAAAAACATTGCTGAAAAAAGAGGAAATGCTGGTTACAAGCATTTTCTCTTTTTTGTACTATGTTTTCTATCCCTCCAAAGAGAAATCCAATTAGCTGGAACACATCTATTTTGTTGTCTGCAAATCCCCGCAATTTGGATAAATCCAAACTTTGTTGTTTGATAAAGAAGTAAAGCTTGTCGTATGTGGCTCATTTGTGAAGGTATCTGCAGCTTTCTAACCTGGGGGTGGGGTGGGGGGGTGGGGGTGGGGGCGGGGGCACTGTGTTAATGCTTCACCAAACAACAAATTTTAGACTGGTCCAAACTGAAAGTATTTACAGAATGACAAATTAAAGGTGGCCAAACTGACAAAATTTGTCCTTGGCAGGGTAGAAAATATTGTGGGAAAAGGAAACAAGAGGACCATGATGGTCCTATATCGCTCACCTGAGTACTAAGCAGTAAAGGTCTACAATGAAGATAAATACCAAATATCGAGGTTCAAGGACAAATGATAATGAAACAAGAGCCGCAAATTGATGCAAGATAAGCCCGTCACACCACCAGTTGTCAAGGAGGTATAATAATCGCAAAGGGCAGGTAATGCAACAAACATGTTTACCAAGTCTCAAGTCAATTTGACTTGAGAGTTCAAAGTTCCGTTCTGGACAAGCAAGAAATACTGTAAAAATGAAGATCAAAGTGGAATTACTCGAAATCTGCGCTAGGCAGAGTTATTGTTCTTGCATACTGTACTCGGTAATATTGCAACAAACATGCATACCAAGTTTGAAGTTGTTCTGACTTGAGATGACAAAGTTATATTCCGGACAAGCACTAAATGCTGTAAAAATGATGATCAAAGGGAAATGACTCAAAGACAGCACGAGGTAGAGTTACAATTCTTGTGTACTGCACTTCCACATATTGCAACAAGTAAACATACCATATTTTAAGTCATTCCTACTTAACATGACAAAGTTTTGCTCCAGACAAGGAAGAAATACTATAAAAATGAAGGTCAAAGGGGAATAACTCAAAATTCGTGCTAGGAAGAGTTATGGTTCATGTGCACTGCACTCCGTAATTTTTCAACAATCATGCATACCAAATTTGAAGATGTTCAGGTTTGAGGTGACAAAGTTATATTCCAGACAAGCAGAAAATGCTGTAAAAATGACAATCAAAGGGAAATAACTCATAGACAGTACAAGGTAGAGTTATGGTTCTTTCACACTGCACTCCGTATTATTGCAACAACTACAAATGCCAAGTTTCAAGTCAATCGGACTGGAGATGACAAATTTATGCTCCGGACAAAGAACTATTCTACAGAACTTTCTAATTCAAGGGCAAATAACTCCAGTCGTTCTGGTCTGATTAGATCCATAATTGAGGTCATCCTAGATCTTACGGTCATAAGTATTTTGACCAAGTTTGATGCTGACTGTTTAAAAATTGTAGATGCTAGAGTGTAAACGGACGGTGAGTGATCACAATAGCTCATCCTGAGCACTTCGTGCTCAGGTGAGCTAAAAAAGCTAGTAACCAGCATTTTCTTCTTTACCACAATGTTTTCAAAAGCCTTTTTTCTTAGGGTCCTTGAAAGTCGGGATAATATGGTAAAGGGTTCATTCTTACTCTATGCACTGGGTTTTTCAGTGTTTGTCCTTGGGCAAGACACTTTAACTCTTTACCAGACGACAAAATTTTAGACTTGTCCAAATTGAAAGGATTTGCAGATGACACCATAAATGTGACTCAAATGATAGACTTTGTCTTTGATATGGTAGAAAACATTGTGGGAAAAGGAGAAAATGCTGGTTACAAGCATTTTCTCCTTTTACCACAATGTTTTTTACGAACGCTTCTGTCTCGGGGTCGTTTAAACAAGGGGTTGTGCGGTAAAGGGTTAGCCTTGGTCTAGTAGATCTACTCATGAAACCCAGGCAGGATACACACGATCCTGAGTAGGCTGTGGCCCTGATATGATTGAACTACTGTTTTTTGTGGCATAAAACATCATTTTATCAATCAACTGAATCCAAGCTTCAAAATTTTGCAGTGTAAATTTTAAACACCCCTCTCCCAGTCCATTTAAGAAAAAAAAACTCAGGAATTTCGGATAATCATGTTCATTCAAGTAACTTAATCATGAAATTATATTAATTAAAGTATATTTCTAATATTTGTATGGTCAAGTAATATAAATAATTCATGAAAAAATAAACAAAATAAAAGTTTAATTCTAGAAAGATGAAAATAATTATACAATTTTCCTCACATAGGCACCTTTACCTCAATGTCACCTCTTTACACATTTGTAGAGGCTGAAATGATGGGATTTATCTTTAAAAAGGTAGAAAACATTGTGGAAAAAGGAGAAAATGCTAGTTACCAGCATTTTCTCCTTTTACCACAATATTTTCAAAAGCTCCTTCTTTAGTGTCATTAGAAATGTTTTTGGTAAAGGATTTTTTGGTAAAGGATGAAATATATTTTAAGGCCGCATACAGAGCTACAACTTTTTGTGCAATCAAAATACAACCCTAACATAATTTTGAAGAGATGCTATCTACTATAGTCACAGTATAGACTCATGCAATAATTTTTGTGGATCAAAGATATGACTGCAAGGTCTGTGTGGTCTAATCTTGATCCATAAGACCTGAGAAAAATACTTTTATTGCCTAATAATGGCCCAAAAAAAAGGTTAAATTTTTTCATTTGATTAGAAATAAGATACTTACCCCTGATGACACAGACATCCTGAATTTTAATTAAATTTTAACAAAGCTGGTCAAAGAATCTAGTCCTTTAAACCTTCAATGTCCATACAATACTGTTTATTTGTGTTTTTTAATGTACCAAGTACAATAGCCTTCAAAATTGATACACTAAAAGAACTATACATAAAAGACGTACAGTATGCTTTACTCTTAACCAGTGACAAAATTCTTGACTGGTCCAATTTGAAAGCATTTGCAGACGACAACTTAAATGTTGCTTAAATGGTGATTTCTGTATTTGATAGTGTAGAAAACATTGTGGGAAAAGGAGAAAATGCTGGTTACCAGCATTTTCTCCTTTTACCACCATGTTTTCAAAAGGCTTCTTCCCCTGGGTCGTTAAACTCGGGATCGTGTGGTAAAGGGTTAACCAGCAACAAAATTCTGGACTGGTCCAATTCGAAAACATTAAATTTTGTAGATGACAAATTATATATGGCCCATATAATCAGATAAGTCTCTGAAAGAGTAGAAAACTTTGTGGGAAAAGAAGAAAATGCTGGTTACCTGCATTTTTTTCCTTTCCCACTATATTTTCAACAGGCTTTTTCCTCCGAGTTGTTAAAATACAGGATTGTGTGGTAAATCTTTCAGGGCAAAGCCATAAACTCACCTCTTTTGACGGCCTAAAATATAATCCACGGAAACTCAGAAAGCTTTGTATCTCAACCTTTCACCACACAACCACATGTTTCAACAATCCTGAGGAAGAATGCTTTTGAAAACATTGTGGAAAAATGAGAAAATGCTGGTAACCAGCATTTTCTCCTTTTCCCACAATGTTTTCTATCCTTTTAATGTCAATTTTCATCCCATGATCCAAATTTAATTTGTTGTCTGCAAACACTGAATGAGTCTAAAATTTTGTCATTTGGTAAAGATTTACCGGCTAGACTTAAGAAGCACATGATGTTGATAAATAGTAAGACTGTACTCCCAGTGCAGTGTGCTCTTGATCTATGCCATCAGTAACAGACTTTGTTCTGATGCTGAGAGGATTCAAAATGTCCTTACCCAGTACTATCTCAGTATGACTTTTTACACCTCCACATTGGACATCTAATGAAAACATTGGAGAAGAGCTATTTTTTTGTTACATGTAATGGTTTTTATTTCATTCTGAATCAATAATAATTTTTTTCATAGTTTTAATTATACTGTTACTCAGCAATACCATGTGTTACTGGTTACAAGCATTTTCTCCTTTTCCCATCATGTTTTCAAAAGCTTTTTTGCTTAGAGTTGTTACAACTCAAGATGGTATGGGAAAGGGCTAACTCTTTACCAGACAATAAAATGTTAAACTTCCAGCCAACGTGAAATGCATATGTGGGGATTTATCTTTAAAAAGATAGAAAAATGTTGGCAAGAAAATGTTGGACACCAGCATTTTTTCTTTTCCAACAGTGTTTTCAGAAGCTTTCTTCCTTAGTGTTAACCATGTTCAGTGCTTTATGGAAGATTGGTTTAACCCATTAGCAAACAATTGGGAATTTCACATGAAAGAAGGCTTTTGAAAACAATGTGGGAAAAGGAGAAAATGCTGGTAACCAGCATTTCTCTTTTTCCCACATTTTCTACGCTTTCAAAAACAAATTTTCAAATTTTACGCACATATATTTTGTTGTCTGCAACTGTTCTCAATTTGGGAAAGTCTGAAGTTTTGTCATTTTGTAAAAGTTAATAAATCTGAGAGCCTACTGGTATGTTAAGCTAAAATTAATGGACATCTTTTGAAAAAAGAAAACAAACAAGACTGAAATCATGACAGTTTCAATAACATACATCAGTTTCTTTAACATTTCTTTTTATCAAAATTGTATTAAATCCTTAGAGTGCTGAATAAACCCAAGAGACATTTTATTTTAGAATTAAGACCCAAAATAATTGCAGTATCATGGTGGCTTTTGTCTATAGGGTTATATCAAAGCGGACAGTGTAGATCAAAGATCAGGCTGAACATTTTGTGATCTTGATCTACACTGGCAGCCGAGGCAACTATAGTTGTGAAAGGCATGTCATATAACATCCTCGTTGACCCAGTTTCGATTCATTCTGTAATCGTAGATGCATGGAGAGTAACGTAATGCTTCAAACCTGGGTTCCGAGGATGGTCATATAAGTAAATGCATGTAGGAAACGAAGGACTTAAGGTTTCATATATTTTTTTTACTTTAACTGTCCGAAACAAGGATTCTTTTTTATTGCAGCCATAGCTAAAGGGCAAAACACATTGTCAAACTTCATTTACCAAGTCAGAGATTTGGGTCACAATTGTCTTGTTTTATTTGAATTTCTTTCACAAAAACTGGTCATTTGGGTTAACTCTTTACACCATAACTTCTTTATGATCTGACCTTTGACCCTTTACCAGACGACAGAATTTTAGCCATGTCCAAATTGAAAGCATTTGCAGACGACAAATTGAATATGACTCAAAATATTAAGTTTGTCTTTCATAGAGTAGAAAACATTGTGTGAAAAGGAGAAAATGCTGGATACCAGCATTTTCTCCTTTTCGAACAATGTTTTCAGAAGCCTTCTTTTCTAGGTTCATGAAAACCCGGGATTGTTTGGTAAAGGGTTAATCCTTTACCAAACAACTAAATTTCTAACTGATCAATAATGAAAGCATTTTGCACATGAGAAACCAGGTATCTCACAAATAATAAATTTTGTCTTTCAGAGGGTACAAGATATTGTGGGCAACGAAGAAAATGCTGGTTACCAGCATTTTCTCCTTTTCCCATGGTGTTTCCTGTACTTGTCTTTCTGAGCTCGTGAAACATGGAATTACACTGTAAAGGGTTCATAAAAAAAAAAAATAATGAATTATGACAGAACTACAAAACAAAAAGAAAAGGGAATATTTTGGAATCAATTTGGTATGGTTTAGGAAATATTGTTTTTCTTGATCATTGGATACTCTGAGTCATGGCAACAAAGGTCAGCTGTAACTCATTTTCTCCTGCAGATGACTTTTTTGTCAAACAATGTGGCAAACAGAGAAATTGCACATAGTAGGCAATTTCCTTTTACTACAATGTTTTCACATGTATATCCTTAAAAGCATCTTTCACAACTATAACTGTTTTTGCTGATAGTGTACTATAGATCAAGATCAGACTGCACAAAACATGCAGTGTGATCTTTGATTGACACCACTCTCTTAAACACTATAGACAAAAGAAACTGTCAAATTGCAATTAATTGAGTCTTATTCCTAAGACTCAATACTTAGTCTGCACACATGTATGTCCATCCAGTCTATTTAGCTCTTAAGCTGTTGATATAATTATATTTGACCTTAATTCATGTTATTTATCCATATTTCACAAGGGTACTTTTCTGTGTTTAGTTGCAATTTGTTGCAGGAGTTACTGCACAGTGAACTGGTATCCCTTATCAAAAAGGCAACTTTTTATTGTACAGAAACAAAAATGGGACAGAAAGATAGGGTCAGACGTAACTCTACTGACAGAAGGACTGATGGACAAAGACAGATTTAAAAACAATGCCAATCCACCTTTTGAGGACAGACTGATGATAGTCATTGTGACAGGATTCAGTCCTCTCTAACTGCTGATAATTGTTTCTATGATGGTTAAGTAAGAAAGCAGCCAATGGCCTGGGAAGAATATTGTACTGGTAAAACAGAAACTCCAGGAAAGCATTAATAGGTACTTTGGTTGCTATAACATATATGAAATGATGTTGAAAACAGTGATAAACGCCATACAAAGTGGTAGCACTCCCAGTGTAAAATACTGTCACTCTCACATTTGATACAAACACCATGCCATGAATTTCAAATTTCTGGGATTAGAAAACCTAAGACTGTATTAAGCCCTTAAGGTTGATGATCCACAATTGCCACACAGCATCCCTACATTAAAGTATGAGTCTTTCATCCTTTTCCACACAACCCTTAAAAAGAAGGCTTTAGAAGTAGAAAAAAAAAATGTTGGAAAAGGAACAAAAAATTGCTGGTAACCAGCAATGTTTTCTGCCCTATCAGGGAACTAAAGCTCCTTTGAAGCAACTTCCAACTTGTCGTCTCCAAAACTCTTCTAAGGGAGATAACCCAACCATTTCAAGCTAATTTTTTGGAATCTGTCTCCTCCCCTTTTCTCCTTTGTCATTAAATGCTTTACCAAACCTTAACCCTATGCCAAACAATCACTAGTTTTAACAACACTACTAAGGTTTCAACTTTGTTTAATCTGCGATTGGGTATTTAGGGAACATAACTGGGTAAAATGTCAGAGACAAAAAATAAGCAGTAACAACCACACCAAGAGTTGATTTAAAATCTGTAATAATTTCAATAACATATCTTTCAATCACAAAGGATATACATTTCATTCCTCTGAGTACTGAGCACAAGTACTGTTGCTTTGTGGAATATGTAGATCATAATCAGATGTAACCCTTTACCATACAATCCAGAGTTTTAACGACCCTTTTGACAACATTGTGGGAAAAGGAGAAAATGCTGGTAACCAGCATTTTCTCCTTTTCCTACACCGTTTTCCCTATCAAGGGTAAATAACATCATTTGAATCACATTTAAACTGTTGTCTGCACATACTTTCAATTTGGACAAGTCTACATTTTTGTTGTGTGGTAATAAGTGAAGTGTTATTTCCAACCTGTTTCTGCCAGAATCTTTAACAAAATGCTGGGCAGTGTATTATATAAGATCAGACTGCATGTTCTTTGCAATCTGACCTTGATCTAAACTGTCTACATAAGCAACTGAAGTTGAGCACAGTCACTCCAAGGCTTAACAATCACTGAAACAACTTCAACTTCACAAAATTATTTACAAAAAAATATAACTGCAATAAAATGATTATTTCAACCTCTGTAGTATTTACCTAAATACTTCACATGCACTTGGCAATATTAGGTGCCTTTTTTGCTGCATTAGCACATAATGTGCAATCTGATCCTTGACTTACCTTGTCTGCAAATCAAAAGGACACTGTGCCTTTAACAACCAAAATACATGTATTAGTCATGGTCTTTTTTCAAGACTAACGAGCAGTTACCTCTTTTGAGCAATGCCTACATTCTAAAACAATTGTCCATTTACATGCTGCCATATTAAATTCATGAAGGCTTACTTCAACCTGTGGGCCAAAGTTAGATTTTGAAAACATTGCGACAAATAGCTGACTGCTGTCTGTATCAAGGGGCGTATTCCTTTCGCTACTCCAAACACTCCGAACATGTTCTAAATCAATGGAGTATTTTGGAACACTGTGCCGTGTTCTTCAGAACATGTTCTGACTGTTCTAATTCAATCGAGGTGCAGCGCACCTGCTGAATGGTTGCTAGGTGATTCAAGATGGCTGAAAGATGGATAGTTCTTCATGGCGAAACTTGCAATTGTCTTTTTTACTATATAAACGCTATAAATAGGAGCATTGTAGACTCAGCAGTGTCAGTCTCTACTCCCTCTCCGCAGCTAATCATATCCTCCGCTAGCAACAGCCATCATGGCAATGTACATTAATTTCGGTATCGATCAGAACAATGTTCCGAAAATGCTCCATTCAGAACATAATTCCAGAACAGTGTATGTGTTCTGAAATATTCCATTCACACATTTTAGAAGAGCATTCCAGAACACTGGACATTGTGCCAGAACAGGTGAATGGAATACACCCTATATCATAACCACCAATATCTATAATATCAACACATGTAATTACTTTAACCTTTTACCACACAATCCTACGTTTTCACAACCCTGAGGAAGAAGCCTTATGAAAACATTTTGGAAAAAGGAGAAAATGCTGGTAAGCAGCATTTTCTCCTTTTCCCACAATGTTATCTACCTATTCAAAGACAAAATCCTCATTTGAGCCACATTTAAATTATCTCTTCAAATGCCTTCAATTTGGACAAGTCTAAGAATTTGTTGTCTGGTAAAGCATGAATTGTCTTTAACTCTTTACCGCACAATGCCGACTTTTAACGCCCCTGGAAAAGAAGGCTTTTGAAAATACTGTGGGAAAAGGAGAAAATGCTGGTAACCAGCATTTTCACCTTTTCCCACAATGTTTTCTACCCTGTCAAAGAAACATTGCATCATTTGAGCCATCTTGAAATTGTCGTCTGCAAATGCTTTCAATTTGGACAAGGCTAAAATTTTGTTGTGTGGTAAAGGGTTAACTCTTTACCAAATGACAAAATTTTAGACAAATTGAAAGCATTCGCAGAGGACAAACTAAAGGCGACTCAAATGATGGGATTTGTGCTTAAAAGGATAGAAAACATTTTGGAAAAAGGAGAAAATGCTGGTTTCCAGCATTTTCTCTTTTTTCCAAAACGTATTCAAAAGCCTTTTTGTTTGGGGTCATTAAAACTTAGCAATCTATTGCCAATGAAAAAGCATTAACAAGTTGCTACCAGTAGAGAATTTTTGTCTTAACAGCATTTTATGTGGTAGTCTTCAAAGCGTCTTTCAAACTATTTCTGCCTTTGCAGCCAGTGTAGATAAAAACAAGACAGAAGTAAAACTGCAGTCTGATCATTGATCTACACTGTCCAATTTTTGGTGAGACACATAGGTGACTTATTTCTCGACTGCTAATATCTGTTAGGTCTATTTGGTGCTCTAAAGATAAACACCATAACAACAATATTCATACCCAGAAACTCATCACCTCATAGTTCTTAACTCTTTACCAAACGACAAAATTTTGGACTAAACCAAACTGAAAGCATTTACAGACGACAAATTATATGTTGCTAAAATGATTATTTCTGCCTCTGATAGGGCAGAAAACATGGTGGGAAAAGGAGAAAATGCTGGTTACCAGCATTTTCTCCTTTTTCCACAATGTTTTCAAAAGCATAAAGGGTTAAGTATACCCATTTGCTGAATGTTTTCAGGATTTGATATCAATCTGGATTTTATCAGGCCAAATATACATAGAATAAAAAATAAGGGAACCCTTGTAATTCATCTTGAGGTATTTTTTTATTTTACCTAAAATATGTAAGAGATACGGAATCCAAGGCAATATTGGTGTGACCTCCATGTGCAGCAACACCTACACGACACCTAGAGGACATACTTGACGTGACACAGTGTATCGATGCTCTTGGAATCTGCTGAAATACTGAGAGGTAAAGTCACCCTTTAATATCATGTAAGAAGAATTAAGTAACGGGGTTCCCTTAGTTTTGGGCTATGTATATTATTCATATTTTTCCAGTTTTCTTTCTTTCCATCTATTGCATTAGAAAAGGACTTTTATGGGAAAATGAACAAGTAATTGTCACAAAAAATTATGCCTTTTCCTCTGGTGTGTTTCACATCTTTTGAAAAAAATACCTTCCCATGATTTTCCCTGGACCTTCTTGCATAGGGGACATTTGACCCACTGCAAATGGATACAAGAAGGCAAACATTTAAAAATCTGAAATTTAGAAAATTTGGGAATACCCATATTCAAAGAAACCGGGGATCAGGAAAAACTCT
Source organism: Hippopus hippopus (assembly GCA_946811185.2). Taxonomy (NCBI): domain Eukaryota; kingdom Metazoa; phylum Mollusca; class Bivalvia; order Cardiida; family Cardiidae; genus Hippopus; species Hippopus hippopus. The sequence continues at coordinate 53,862,433 of OX328106.1, read as the reverse complement.
GCGTTACATTTTCTTCACAGATTCTCAGTAACTGTATGTCCCTTTCAAACACAATCCCAACTTGAACGACACAGGAAAAAGCCTTTTGAAAACATGTGGGAAAAGGAGAAAATGCTGGTAACCAGCATTTTCTCCTTTTCCTACAATGTTTTCTTCTCTTTCAGAGACGAATTCCATTATTCATTTAAAATGTCATCTGCAGATGATTTTAATTTGGACAAGTCTACATTTTTGTCATGTGGTAAAGAGTTAATCAACCCTTTACCACACAATCCCGACTTTTAACGACCCTGAGAAAGAAGCCTTTGGAAAACATTGTGGGAAAAGGAGAAAATGCTGGTAACCAGCATTTTCTCCTTTTCCCACAATATTTTCCACCCTTCCTAAAACGAATTTCAGTATGTGAACCACAGTTATTTTGTTGTCTGAAAATGCTTTGAATTTGGACCAGGCCAAAATTTTGTAGTTTGGTAAAGGGTTAAGGAAAATCATCCTGTTACCATAATTATAAAATCCATACCTATACAACCCTTAGGAAAAATGATTTTCAAAATATAGCAGAAAAAGATGAAAATGGTGGTCCATTTTGGCCTTTTCCCACAATATTTTCTAAAATTTTAAAGAGCAAATTTAATGATTTGGCCTTTGTGTAACGTCTTATTTGCGGATCATTTTCACACACGTCAAAATTTTTTGTTCTTGATTACCGCTAGACATGGGAAAAGATTGTACAGGAAGTTGATAGCATAATACACTATAACAAATATATCTTATTTCACTTATTCCCCCTTAGAAGGAATCTATCAATATACACCAGGGCACCGTTTTACTAAGAATTCGTAAGTTTTTACGTAAGAATTTTTGTAACTTTATGCCTACGTTCAGATTTACGAAATTCATAAATCCGTTTTACTAAACTTTTGTAAGTTTGTGAATTTGCGTAAGTATTTCCGTAACTCTTCAATTGAAGGCAGAAACAGTAGTTCCCGCGCACTTGTTACCTAGGTAAACAGCGCATGCTGTTCAACTAGAGGAAAATGTGACGTAATTCACGTACATTTACCCTACATTTCCCGCGCCTTATGTCATCTCATACGTCAGCCTCTTCCGTCAAACATGGATACTGTACATGTGAAAATCTTCTAAAAATGAAATTTATGACTTCTGCGGATAGCTGTGAGGATAATGATAATGTTTTTTTCCTCAAATTTCTCCCTCTACAACGATACAATATAAGAAAAATGCCTCCAGATTTCAGCCTATGTTCTTACTTATGACCGATATTTTTGTGCGTAGAGTTACGCAAAAACTTGCGTTCGTACTTAGCTACGAAAACTTTAGTAAAACGCAAAACTCGAGAGTTACGTAAAAACTTACGAAAATCTTAGTTACGTTTGCGTAAGTAGTTTGGTAAAACGGTTCCCAGGGTCTGTATTCACTAACCATCCCTAACTTCATTTTAAGTCTAATTCTAGGTTTAAGAAAGTAAAAAAAATCTGATTGGCTAAACCATTTAGTTTAGCCAATTAGAAGTTGTGTTACTTACAAATTTAGAAAATTCTTGAGAATAAGACTAAGAATGTTCGTAAGAATGCTTTGTGAATACCGACTCAGTTTGCTACATATTCACCGGTGTCAAAATACAAAAAAGACAACCATGAAGGTCATGAGTTGCTCAACTATGTTCAATAATTACACATATATATCCTTTTTGATTGTCAAGCTAGCTTAGATTTAAACATCACATAGATGTGAGCCATGCTCTGTGAAGAGGGGGCTTATTGCATTTGCAAAAAGTATCAACACAGGTCAGCCTGCGCAGTCCGCGCAGGCTGACCTGGGTCAAATACTTTTGCTCTTAGTCAATTTTCTGCATGTCAAAGGACCAGCATACCTATAATTCAGTCGATTGTAATACAGAATGGATATATATAATTTGTACTGCCCAGGCTGACGTTGATCAATACTTTTTGTAGATGCATTAAGCATGGCTCATTTTATTATAAATCCGTATTTTTTGTCTAAACCTTGACTTATTCTACGAAAAATATATTTTTTGACAGGTTTATCTTTATATCAAGCGACAAAATTTTATACATGTCCATACTGAAAGCATTTGCAGACAACAAATTAAATTCCAATAAAATGATAGAATTTGCATTTGAAAATGGAGAAAACATAGTGGTAAGAGAAGGAAATGCTGGTTATAGAAATGATGGAGTTTCGCTTTGAGAGTGAAAATAAACATTGTAGGAAATAAAAAGGAAACCCTAGCTAGTAACCAACATTTTCTCCTTTTCCCGCAGTATTTCTACAAGCTCTTTTTTATCAAGGTCATTAACCCTTTCCCATACGACATACTTTAGACTCTTTCTGTTTCATAACATTTTCAGACGGCAAATTTAAAATTGGTACAAACGAGCTTAGGCTCTCTGTAGAAACTGTATATACTGTAGAAAACATTGTGGGAAAAGTAGAAAATGCTGGTTATCAGCATTTTCTCCTTTTCCTGCAATGATTTCAAAACCCTTTTTCCCCCGGGGTTGTGAAAACCAGGTATTGTTTGGTAAAGGGCTAAAAGACCAGATTGGTTAACCCTTTACGACCCTGAGATAGACACCTTTTGAAAACATTGTGGGAAAAGGAGAAAATGCTGGTAAACAGCATTTTCTCCTTTTCCAACAATGTTTTCTACCCCGCTGGAAACAAATTTCAATTTTTGAGTTACGTTTATTTTGTCGTCTGCAAGTACTTTCAATTTGGACCAGTCTAAAATGTTGTCGTTTGGTGAAGAGTTAAGGGTTAGTTTAGACTCCAACATCCACTGCTCTTTCAACAACCTGACTTACCAATTTTGAGCAAATTCATATAAATTACCTGCATCACAATATTTACACAATAATCATGACATCAATGCAATACAATATCTCTACATGATCCTTATTTATATACAATACATAATACAATATACTATACAATAACAAATACCTATAAAAGATTAAGTTCAAACAACAGTCATCAAAACTTAACTATATAAAACAGGGATTTTTTCATTGTAAGTTAAGTTATACATATAAGCTTGAAAACATGGGAATATGGTCCAGACAAGGTCTATTCTGCCCTTACCATATAACTACATGTGACCTTGATATTTGAGCAATGAACCTGAGTTTCTGGTACAAGCTTTCCGCCTCTCAGACCAGAAGCATGCATGCAACATCCTCCAGCATTCCCAAGAACATGTATATCAAGTTCAATCTGTATCCCTTGAGAAATATTTATATAAAAGATACTCTCTAAACAAAGGCAGTATTAAAAGAGTATCAAGTTTTCCATATCACCTTAGATTCACATACTTATAAATTTCAATTAAATACCCTGAGAAAGTTGCCATTTGATGCATTTAAAACTAGAACTGTCACAATGCGGACAAATACCCCCCACCAGCACCCAGTCACTGAAGCAGCACCATCAGAGAATGGAAATGATTTTCAAAACAAAGTTCACCTGTGACCTTGACCTTTGACCCATGTCACCCCAAGACAATAGGGCTCCTCCTTGTGTCATAAGCAACACTTGTATAAAGTTTCAGGGTCCTAGGTCAAACAGCTATTGAATAAGAGCATGGAAACAATTTTCAAACAAAGTTCACCTGTGACCTTGAACTTTGACAAAAAAAAAAAAAAAAAAAAAAAAAAAACACTTCCTTGGGTCATGAGCAATGCTTGTATAAAGTTTCAGTGTCCTAGGTCAAATAGCTTTTGAGTGAGAGCATTGAAACAAAAACAAAGACGGACTGACAGACAGCCAGATAGATATGGTGAAACCAGTATATCCCCTCTACTTCATAGGTGGGGGGTATAATTATCAAGAATATTAAGGTTGATTTGTCAAATGCAAGGCACAAGTCTTAGCAAGAGGGCCATGATGGCCTTGAATTCGCTCCACTGACTTTCAGACATTTTTGGTTGAGGTTCTTTCTGCTACATCATACCTCATACCAAGTCTACAAGGCTTATTGATATGGACAAGAAGATTCTATGAGTTCTCATTCTTCACTCTCTCTCTCTAGATATACAGGCTACATGTATAACTGTGAGAATTAAAATCATAGATGCCTGGCCAGGCTATGCTAATCTCAGGGGTAGAGTATCACCCTTTGCAAAATGACAGATTTTAGACTCTTTCAGATTTAAGGGATCTGCAAACAACACATTCAAAACTGATATAAATGAACTTATGTTCTCTGGAGGGGTAGAAAACAGTGCTTGAAGTGTTCATAGTCCAAACTTTCTACTTCCAGACAGAGCCATTCTAAAGCTTTCCAAAGATAATCTCTGGGGCACAGCGCTTTTCACTTTGACCAGTAAATGAGGTAAAAGATCAAGCTTCAATGCCAAATGACTTTAGGTGCTAAAGGGGGCTATCGTAATTTTTGTGCTGTACCAGTAAATCAAAATTTATTGCAATAAACTGGTAAATACATAGATATATTTTTCTTTGCAACCTGGGAATGCATTAAACCCCTTTGCCAGAGCATGGCCCAAAGTATGATGCTGAATGACATACGACAGACACAAGATGGCCACAATAGCTCACTTGAGCTGAAAATTATCTAAGTATTCTATGCTTTGGTGAGGTCTGCATGGTGAGATACAAACAGTGAATAATCATAAATACATAACTCATATATCTATACAATTAATTAACTCAAAATCTAAATACTGTCAATATAATTTTTAGGGTATTAAATACTAGGTCTGTATTCACCAACCATTCTAATGAATATTCATTGTCTAATTATAGATTTAAAAAGAAATACAGTTCTTATTGGCTAAAAAACATTTGGTTTAGCCAGTAAGTTCTGTTACTTTCAAATTTTGAAAATTCTTGAGAATAAGCCATGGAATGTTCATAAGAATGGCTGGCAAATATGGACCAAGAACACTGTCTACTGTTTAATACTACAGAATAGAAAAGATAGGATAATGCATTGTGATATTTAAGAATGATTTAAATCTTTACCACAGGAGGAAAATGTTGACTCGTCTAAATTCAAAGCATTTGCATACGACAATTTAAATGTGACTCAAATGATGGAACTTGCCCTTGATTGGTTAGAAAACATTTTTGAAAAAGAAGAAAATGGTGGTTACCAGCATTTTCTCCTTTTTCAACATTGTTTTCAACAGGCATTGTTTTCAAAAGGCTTCTTTCTCAAGGTTGTTAAAACTCAGGACTGTGTGGTAAAAGGTGATCTTCGGCCATTTACCAGCTATTTTAGAAGATTTTTCTGTATTTTCAGATTCTTTTGCTATATTGCAACCAGTTCTAGATGGAATCAAATTCCTGAAGGAAATTCTGAAGAAGACCACGGAAGGATCAATAATTTTGTTGCTATCAAAATCAGCTGAGTAGTTTGAAAAAACACTTTTGAAATTGAACATAGACAGACAAAGGCAAAAATGATGGACAAAAACTTGCTGGCCTTTTGCTAGTGCACCTAAATAAATTAGGTTTAAGCCATGCTGTGAAAATGGAGTTTAATTCATCTGCAAAAGCAGTGACCCAGGTCAGCCTGCACAATCCTTGCAGGTCGACCTGGGTCAAAACCTTTTGCTTTTGGTATCTTTTCTGCATGTCCAAGGACCATTCTACCTCAGGTAACAGTAGGTTGTTAAACTAAATGTATTTTATGGGTCTGTGATTAAGTGATGATTTGTTTGGTTTAATGCATCATGGATATTAAACCCCTTTTTGCCAGAACACTGCTTTTTTGTATCAACAGTTCTTGGTTGTTAAATCTTTTCACCGGTATTTCAGCCATATATAAACACACTCCCCTAAAATAGGAAAGAGGATATTCATTTTTGGCAAATTCTCCATATCTGCCTGAAGTTCACAAATGCTTGGCCGCAGAAACATCAAGAGAGGAAAAAGCTTATGAAAATGTGTCCAGAAAAACACAAGTTATTTCCCTTCGATCATAATAAAATTAAGTATGTATTGCAATAAAGGCCATTTTAAGACATTACATTAATTTATACTAGCAAAACAATGAAGAAATATTGGATAGAACTGGATTTTTCAACCTTAGTTTAATGTGGGATACGGAAAAATTTTCTGGTAACTAGAAATCCATCCCTTTTCACAATACTTTTTACAATGTGTGTGAAAAGTGGTATTTGTAGAATACTGTGTCCACAACTTCAGGAATAAAATGTTTATCTATACTAGAAATAAAATTTGTCAATACAAACAACTACATACACATATTTGTATTTTCTATACTAACATTTTTAACTCTTTGCCATACAAGAAAATTTAAGATGTCATCAGACTGAAAGCATCTGCAGACAATTCAATTAAATGTAGCTCAAACGATAATTCCTGTCTTTGGAATGAGAGAAAACATTTAGGAAAAAGGAGAAACTGTTGGTTGCACGTATTTTCTATTTTTCCCGCAATATTTTCATAAAACCTCCTTCTGTTGGGTCATTAAAATACAGGATTCTTTGCCATACAAAAACTTTTTAGATTTGTCAATACTGAAAGCATTTCTAAGCGACGAATCAAACATAGCTGAAATGTTTGGATTTGTTTTTCAAAGGGTAGGACACCTTGTGAGAAAAAGAGAAAATGCTGGTTCCCTGCATACTCTCCTTCTCAACAATGTGATAAGAAGCCTCTTTCCTAATTGACATATATACAATTATTTGGTAAAGGGTTAATGATAAAAAAAAGGAACATATATTTCCTATCATAAAATATTCAATAGTAAAAACAAAACAAACAGTATAGTGAAACCACTCTGACTTGTCACTACTTAGTTTCCGTGACCGTGTTCCGATTTCCAATATTTGCATCGTTCTAAACGAAGTTCAATTGAGTAATGTTTGTACAATAAACTGATAGTGTCTCCATGTCCATTTTGAAGAGGTAAAATACCTGGATGTAGGATTCCGAAGTAAACAACCCATAAAATCCTACATTTATGGGAGATCTATAAATAGTTCATGTAAAAAGACAGAATATTCATCAAGTGGCAAGTTTTAAAGTGGTTGCACAATAACCTATTTGTGTAGAAATACTTTCAATTCTAGACCAAACCAAAAACTTTAAGACTTATCCAGTTTGAAAGCATTTAAATGTGACTTAAATAATGAAGTGTCTCTAAAAAGGTAGAAATTTATTGATTGATTGTATGGTGTTTTACGCCGTTTTCAACATTATTTCAGTTATATCGCGGCGGCCAGTGCACCTATCCATGTGTTTCTGGAGTCTCTTTTACCAGTACTTCGCACAATTTTCTTTCCAAGCCACTGGCTGCTTTCCCACATAATCATCATCGAAACAATGGTCAGTGGTGGGAGAGGAATGAATCCTGTTGCAGTGACTATCATCAATCCTCAGAAAGAAATTTGCCGAGCCAGGGATCGAACCCTGGACCCCGTGTTCTCAAGTCCTGCATGCTACCGACTGAGCTACCGAGGCTCAGCCTAAAAAGGTAGAAAATATTGTGGGAAAATGAGAAAATGCTGGTTACCAGCATTTTCTCCTTTTCCAACAATGTTTTAAAAGTCCCTTCAATTAGGGCCGTTAAAGCTTGGGATTGTGTGGTAAAGAGTTCAGTCCTCTGCTATAAACTGCTTCTAAAAATATTACGGGACAAGACGTGATTACTTGTAACAATTCATTGCTCCTTTTCCCACTATGCTTTTTTTCTACAAAGCATTACCTCACTTTCCTACAGATGTTTTCAAGTATTCACTCTTAACCTTGTGTCAAAATTTTAGACTCATCCATTTTGAAAGTATTTATAGACCTCAAATAAACTGAATTCAAATGAAATGTTGCTCAAATGATTAGATTTGTCCCTGAAAGGATGGAACACAATGTGGGAACAAGAGAAAATGCTTTTAACCAGCATTTTCTCCTTTTCCCACAGTGTTTTCAACAGCAGCTGCTCTTTTCCCAGGGCTGTTATAATTGGGTTATTTGTTAAAGGGTTAGAAGAACTTGTATAGTATTAGGTTAACTCTTTACCAAACGACAAAATTTTGGACTGGACCAAACTGAAAGCTTTAGCAGGTGACAAATTATATGGTGCAAAAATGATTATTTCTCTCTTTAACAGGGTAGAAAACTTTGCGGGAAAAGGAAAAAATCATGGTTACCAGCACTTTCTCCTTTTCCCACGATGTTTTCAAAAGTCTAATTTACAAAAGTCATTAGAACTTGGGACTGTGTGGTAATGGCTTGAAATAACTTGTACAGTATTGGCTAAACTCTTTACCAAAGGAAAAAAATTTGGACTGGACCACACTGAAAGCAATTAAAAAACAAAAATCAAGTGTAGCTTAAGAGATGATGTACAGTCGACTCTTGTTATCTCGAATCCCTGGGGACAACAAAAATAATTTGACATAATAGGAGCTTGCTATAAGAATTCAAAGACAGACTTACCGAAAACCGGAAGTACGAATAAACATAAAGAAGAACGGGGATAAACTGTTGTCACGACTTTGTGGAACAACCTCTAAATTTTTTTTTTTGACTGATTGACTTCACATCAAGCTTACGCATCGTGCCTCTGTTTAAAATGACCAAACCAGTTATCCCCCAGAAATTAACAGTCCCTTGCTGGTTTGCTCGGCCATAGCAAAAGCACAGTCAAGTTGCATTTCTGATGACATCGAGAGCATTCAAGAAATGTATTAGCCGTATTCATGCAGACCGACTTTAAAATACATGACAATGTTGACAATGTGTTCACCCCCAAAGAATGAGCAATTAGCAAGAGAGACAAACTAACAAGCCTTATCGTTAATTGTTTTTTTCACGATGTGCGTAAGTCTTACATGAACCGCTGTTTACAATGCTACAAAACCATATCCTAACTTATTCACGCCTTTTATAATCCGATACCTAATGAATCAATTAAGATAATATCGTAACGTGTGAATTGGCACCCTACTATCTACAAACAATAGCAGATATATGGATGAAAATATGATCCGAAATACGAAATTGCTCTCAAAATTACTTTGACATAACATTTTTTTGTATACAGTGGTTTCGAGATAAAAACAAAAATCAACATAAAATAAAGAGGCATGAAGTTGGGACATAGCTTTTACTTTGACATAACAGGAGTTTTGAGATAAGCAATTTCGACATAATGGGAGTCAACTGTATGTCTTTAATGGGGTAGAAAACTTTAAAGGAAAAGGAGAAAATGCTGCTTATCAGCATTTTCTCCTTTTCCCAGTGTTTTCAAAAGCTCTCTTTTTCTGGGTTGTTAAAACTTGAAATAATGCAGTAAATAATTGACTGATCATAAGAAATGAGGATTCAATTATACAAAAATCATAGTACACGTATTTAACTTTCCCTGCATTTGCATTCTGGCCCCTGTTTTATTCAGGAATCTAACATGAATAAAAAGACCAGATTGGAACCGTAACCATTTACCAAACAACAAAATTTTAGACTTGAAGATATTGAAAGCTGTTGCAGATGACAACATAATCGTTACTCAAAAAAGAACTTCACCTTTGGAAGAAAAGAAAGTATCATGGGAAAAAGAGAAAATGCTGGTATTCAGCATTTTCTTCTTTTCCCACAATATTTTCTAAACTCTTCTTCCTTAGGGTTGTTAAAACTTTTATATTTTCCTTCAAAGGTGTAAAAAGCTGAGCCTAGCGCTGTTAACCCTTTACCAAACAATCCTGTCTTTAACTCCTTACCAAACGACAAAATTTTGGACTAGTCCAAATTGAAAGCATTTGCAGACGACAAAATAAATGTGAATCAAAAATTGAAATTCAGTATGGGAAGGGTAGAAAACATTGTTGGAAAAGGAGAAAATGCTGGTTACCAGCATTTTCTCCTTTTCCCACAATGTTTTCAAAGACTTTCTTTCTCAGGGTCGTTAAAAGTTGGGACTGTGTGGTAAAGAGTTAGGCTACCCTAAAACAGTGTCTGTTAAAAGCAATATTGAAATAAGAGAAAATGCTGGTAACCACCATTTTCTTTTTTTCCAACAGTGTTTTCTACCCTGACAAAGACCTTCAGTTCCTTTTAACTTCTTTCTGATTTGTTGCCTGCAGATGCCTTAAATTTAGAAGAGTCTACAATTTCTTGTTTGGGAAAAGATTACAGGATTAGTTCCGTCAACACAGCTTCCTCACTTTAGATCTAAAACTTCCAACATTAAAGGAGCAATTTCTCTTGGGTTAGCCTTCAACAAAATTTCATTGTGAAAGTCTGCAACTCTCTTCATATCTAGTAACATCATCATCAACTTGAAAAATAGTGTCTGACCCCCAGAGTAGGAAAATTCTGATTCCAAGTAATGTTTAAGCAGAACAATGTACTTATCTTGAAGGGTGGACACTTGAGCAGGGCACTTTATATCTTTACCTTCTGGATTAAAGGAACAAATGAGCTGAATCAGTGCAAAGGCAACAGTATCTGAACCAATCAGTTCTTTCATTTTACGACAGAAGTCTGTGTGAATGTCATGTATTTCTCCGTAACCTGTTGACTTTTTCAACACAGATGAAGACACTTCCCCATTCATGGTTGTCCAGGTACTTTTTTCTGCATCAAAGAAATAAGCGGATCGTAATAGAATAGAACAGAGTACACACGCCTTTAAAGCTGCAATTTGGTCATCATGACTTATCTTTTGAAAGTCCTCCAAATGTTTGAAAAAGGTGATAAGTCGTCGCACAGCCACTTCCGAGTTATTTATGAGGTCCGTACAATTATTGAAGGTGCCACTACTTCTTTCACATATCAGTTCACCGAGAGTTTTTTTATATACCTCGCCAAGCTCTGCGAATAGGACCATTTCTTCCGCAGCCAACACGCGGTATCTATTAGGATCTTTCACTGCACTATTTGATGGGAATATTTCTGGTGTGGAGAGTAGACTGTAATCATATGGTAGTTCCATTTTAAGTCCTTCAGATAAGGCAGACTGTGACGAGACGGGCTGTGCTGGATCTTGACACGACTGGTCGGGTACCATATCGGAGTCCGAGACAGGTTCCTCCTTCAAAACTCCGATGTCAGGTGTAAGCACATCACAATGGACTTTCTTCTTACGGTTTTCTATAACTTTCTGCATTCTGGCTTTCTTTTCTGTGTCATCTGAAAGAAAAACCATAATTAATTTATTACCATTATTGGGCATATTAACCCAAACAGCATCTGTTTTAATGAGCCTAAAGAACAAAAAGGATTTTTAAAAAAACATGGCAAGAGGAGAAAAAGCTATTTAAATCTTAACCAAACAACAAAATTTTAGACCAGTCCAAATTTAAAGCATTTGCACACAATGAAATAAATGTGACTCAAAAATTGAAACTCATATTGAGAGGGATAAAAAAAACAATGTGGGAAAAGGAGAAAATGCTGGTTACCGGCATTTTCTCCTTAGCCCCACAATGTTTTCCAAAGGCTTTTTCTTCAGGGTCGCTAAAACTCAAAGGGTTAAAAATGCTTTACCAAACGACAAAAAATTTGGACTGACTCAAAGATGACATAACATATGTGGCTCAAAGGATGGTTGTGACCTATGAAAAGAAGGAAAACATAGTAGGAAAAGGAGAAAATGCTGGTAATCAGCATTTTCTCCTTTTCCCACTATGTTTTCAAAGGATTCTTCCTAAGCTTTGTGAAAACATGGGACTTTTTGGTAAATGGTTAACCCTCTACCAAACAATGCCTAATTTTAAGGAGCCTAAAGAAGGACAAGAATTTTGAAAACATCGTGGCACAAGGAGAAAAACCTATTTAACTCTTTACCAAACAATAAAAATTCAGACTAGTCCGAACAGGAAGATTTTGCAGAAGACAAATCAAACATGACACAAAAATTGAAACCTACATTTGATAGGTTAGAAAATATTATCGGAAAAGGAGCATTTTCTCTTTTTCCCACAAAGTTTTCAAAAGGCTTCTTCCTCAGGGTCTTTAACAATTGGGATTGTGTGGTAAAGAGTAATGCGCATTTTTTTCCTATTCTGACCATTTTTCTACCCTTAAAAAGACACTATCCAGTCTGTGTGTTGCATTCACTTTATCCTTTGCAAATGCTTTTAACTTGAACAAGGCTAAACTTTGTTGTCAGGTAGAGAGTTAAAACATAACAGTACAAGAACATGTACAACTTTTTCCACCCCTATCAAAGACCAAATTTTGAAAACCTGGTAAAAGGACCAAAAGGCCTAAAACAATCATGAGCTTCTTCTCCAGTTAGGTTTTTCATGTTATTTTTAAATGGTATTTTCTTTTCCTCAACCCTTTACCACACAATTCCAAGTTTAAACGACCCTGAAAAAGAAGGCAGAAACATGCCAGGTATGAGAGACTTTATGAGATATCATAAGAGGTTGCAAGACTTGGAAATTTGGATTTGGACATGTCCCATTTTTTGTTGTTTGATAAAAAGGTTAACTCTTTCCCACACTTGAAAAATCTATACTTGTCTAAATTAGAAGTATTTTCAGACAATAATTCAAATTTGGCTCAAATGATGGAACTTCTCTTTGATAAAGTAGAAAACACAGAGAGAAAGGATCATATAATGGTGTGAAATTTTGATTACATAACTTGTAGAAGAAATTTGAATTCCCAATCAAACTTGTTTAAATCCTGTAGTAAATTCGCAAGAATCAAGGTAGTTAAAAGGGTAAAGGGTTAAAGCTGTAGATTGTTGGACAAGGGATGAAGTTAAAATCCTAAACTGGAGTACTTGCCTAATATCATTTCCTTCTTCATGCCTGCATCCAGACACTTTATCAGCCTGCAAGCTGGACAGAATCTCCTTGTACGAACGTCTACCTGGCAATCCCCTTGGAATAGACATTTCAACATCTGAAAAAAAAATAGTTGATTGATTGAATAGTGTTTAACACCGCTTTCAACGTTATTTTATTCATATCACAGAAACAGCTTGCTTATTCTTGTATGTCCTAGGTTTCATGAGAAGTAGGCTAGGACAAACAATCCTGAGTTTTGATGACCCATATGAAGAGGCCTTTTAAAAACATTGAAGAAAAAAGGAGAAAGTGTTGGTAGTATGTTGTCAGAGTACTTCAGCTAATTGGTACCAATTCTGAATTTGTTGTTTGCAGTATGCTCTGAATTCTGATGTATCTAAAATTTGTCATTTGTTCAAAGGTTGTGTAAGCAATTTGGGAATCCCAGGATTTAACTCTTTACCAAATGACAAATTTGTCCATCTTGGAAGCATTTGCAGACAACAGATGAGTCATGCTCTGTGAAAAGGGGTTTAATGCATCTTTGTCAAGCATTATACCAAGCTAGTTGTTGCATAAAACAGCCCATTTTCCAACAAATCGCCTAAACCACTAGGTAGAAAGAGGTAGAATGGTCCTTTAACATGCAGAGAATTTTACCAATAGCAAAAAGTTTGGACACAAGTCAGCTTACACACACTGCACAGGTTGACATGGGCTTACACTTTCTGCAGATGCATTACACCCCCTTTTAACAAAGCACTTTGTCGCTGAAGCAACACAATCAGAGAACGGAAATGGTTTTCAAAACGAAGTTCACCTGTGACCTTCATCTTTGACCAAGTGACCCTAAAACAATAGGGCACCTCCTTGGATCATGACTTGTATAAAGTTTCAGGGTCCTAGGTCTAGTGATTTTCGAGCTAGAGCATGGAAACCAAAGCCGGGATGGTTGACAGACAGATGGACAGAAGAACTGATGAACAAACAGAAAGACATAGCGAATCCAGTATACCCCCCTCTACTTTGTAGGTGAGGGTATAACAAGCATAAAATTTTGTTCTTTAATAAACAGATAAAAAACTTCACCATACCTTCTCTTTCAATGCATTTCTTCTGAAGAATGCCTTGCAGGATTCGCATGTCATCGCATTAAAGTTGTACCCAAGTGCTTTATCCCCGCATACTCTGCATATTTTCTCATCTTTGATGCGTGGCTTCCTTTTAATAGCCGTCATTTCTGTCTGCAATGTGTAGCTTTGCGCTCTGTCTCTAGGATGGTTCCCGACCCCATCAGACTGATCTTCATGTGAAGTCTGTAAGACAGAATGATAGCAAATCATTTACTAAATCTGTTGTCTGCAAATGCTCCAAATTTGGAAAAAACTTTACCTTTAAAGCCCCTTTCACAACTATAGTTGGCTCAATGACCAGTGTAAATTAAGATCAGACTGCACAAAACATGCAGTCTGATCTTTGATCTACACTGTCCGCTATGCTGAAATACTACATAGAAAAGCAACAGTGAAACTGCATGATGTACACTTTCCGCTTCTCTAACACACATTAGAGAAGAGTAAAGCAACATGTGAAATTACTTTTTTTTCGGTTGTTTTTTTTTTGTCTTGACTGAAAATACCTATTGGGTTTATTCAGTGCTCTAAGGGTTAAATATTGCTATCTGGTAAGAAGTTGATTATTTTTTATTACTATGGTACAATAATCATGATGACCAGCGCACCTATCTATGCATTATTGGTGCTTCTTTATGTCGAACAATCTATAGCTCTTTTTCTTGGCCAACGACCGTCTGAATAGAAAAATATCAAAACAATTTTCACAGGTCAGGGCACGATGGTACGTTAAAAAACTCAAATTAACCCTTGGTCAGAATTTTCAACACACTACCGGTTATCAGTGCACAGTTCTATAAATTGTTTCAATATACTTTGAGAGCTTATTTATGTATGTCCTGGGGTATATCAGAACAATGTTGGAACCAGTATTCAAACCTACAACCCCTAGCCTTATGGCCCTTGTAGCATCAGATTCAGCAAGCTTCCATTGGCCAAGCTGCTTTGTTCAGACATACTATAACCTATTTCGAATGGCACAAAGGACAAAAATGTAAAAAAAAAAGTGCTCTTTTCTTTTCACAATACAAAAAGCTTTAGCTCTACAACCAAAATGACAAAATTTTAAGCTAATTCAGATGATTTATGTCTTTGATAGGGTAGAAAGTATTGTGAAAAAAGGGGAAAATGATGGTTACCAGCATTTTCTGTTTTCCACAATGTTTTCAAAAGCCTTCTTTCTCAGGGTTGTTAAAACTCAGAGCTGTGTGGTGAGGGGTTACTTATAATAGAAGGCCTCTGGCCCAAAAGAGAACATTTTGTTACAAAAATGATCATATAGTAAAGTGTATGGCATTGTTGGTCCATGTTTTAAACTTTATTTCTACTGCTAGTGAATTCCATTAGAATAGATGAACATGTATATAACTGATTTACACATTATTTTAGAGATTCATACTTTTAATCAATTGGTGAAAAAAGCATTCAGAAAACACAGTCCATAGTTCAAGTTGTACAGGGCCCGCCTAGGTAGCCCAGTGGTTAGAATATCTGACTCGTGATCTGGTGGTTGCAAGCCTGATTCCTGGTTGAGGCAAACTTTCTTTCAGGCGATTTTTTGCCTCTCACCTCGGATGCATGTGGGAAAAGCAGTCAGTGACATGGAAATTAGTACTGGTATGAGAAAGCCAGGAAAGACATGCGCAGGTGCACTGACTGCTGTGATATGACCTAAGCTGTTAAAATGGCATTAAACTCCAATACAATCAATCAATCAATCAATCAACAGTGTTTTCCATGACGCACAAATCCTGCGTCATTGACGCGATTTTAACTCAAAGGACCCCCAAAATAAATGACAGTGCGTCATCAGTGACGCAACTTTCCAAAATCTAGGAAATTAAATAAAGCATCATAAATCCAAGTCTGTTCTTGCTTCAATTTCAGACAAACACCATTCTTTTTTTAACCACAGGGTTTATTTTAGATAAAAGTGGTTTTCCGGTAATTTATTTACAGAATAAGACTGGTTTACGAATTATTGCTGTAAAGTACATCGGAGATGTGTCGGAAATACGGGCCCAGTCATAGTCTTGGTAGGGGTCTCTATTTCATAGCTTATTTTATGCGACTTCCGGTAAATAAAAGTACACATTACCAGTCTGTGCTGTTTGCTGAAAATAATGTCATGACGAAGTTAACTGTAGCATTCTTTTTATCGTCTGCTTTCTACAGCTGCCGATCAAGCCACGTCAAGTAGCGATTCGGACGAGAATGTTTCGGCTGTCAAAAAGTGAAATCGAGCTTTCCGTCAAAAATGACTAACAGACTTTACTTTCTTGGAGTTCAAAGGTGAAATGCAATGTAATCCGCGCTTGACGACGCAGAGACCCATTTATTTTGACCCCCAAATTTCAAGAAATGACCCTTAACTAATGCGGCAAGGGGTCACAATGACTCGCAAATTTCAAAGCTGAGGGAAAACCCTGCAATCAATCGGTCAATTTGTACAGGTAAAGATTCTCTTATGTTAAAATCATTTAAAAAGTGCATGAAATTGATCTAAACATTTTTGTTAATTTTTGTTTAAAACAAAAGAATGAATGAATGAATGAATGAATGTTGTTTTATGGCCCATTGACAGCTTTGGTCATTTAGTGCACATGTCTGTATTAACCCTTTACTCCACAGATACTCATTTTGATGCATCAAGAACAGACAGCTTTTGAAAACATTGTGGGAAAAGGAGAAACTGCTCGTAACGAGCAGTTTCTCCTTTTCCCACAATGTTTTCTACTCTATCAGATATCTGTATCTCCATTTGTCCACATTTTTGACATCATATCTTTATTTGCTGTTGAACTGGAAGAGTCTAAAATTGGCATATCAGGTAAAGGGTTAAATGGTGATAAAAGCAGATTCTTTTAGTTAAAAAGATTTGGAGTATGTTTGGTTTTCTCTGTCAATACTGTGTGTCTGCCTAGTTCATCCTGCAATTTTTGACAAGAACAATTACTTATTGCAGACTATAGCTCTCAATAAGCTGTCTAATGTGGGACTATAAAGAGTTAACCCTTTACCATACAAAAATGAGCTGTAATACTTTACCTAAAGACAAAATTTAAAACCTGTCCAAAGTCCAAGCATTTGACAACAAACTTAGCTCAAATGGTGGAACTAGTCTTTGAAAGAGAAGAGACCAAAGTGAGAAAGGGAGAAAATGACAGTTACCAGCATTTTCTCCTTTTCCCCATAATTTTTTCAAAAGCATTCTTTCTATGGGTCGTTAAAAGTCAGGATAGTGTGGTAATGGGTTAACTCTTACCTAATATACATACTGTTACAGTTGTGACTCTCCAACAATGTAAGCATTGCATAAAACGTCACAAAAAGTACATTAAGCCTTAAAGCACCTTACACTACCTGGACGTCTATGCGGCCAGTGTAGATCAAGATCAGGCTGCACAAAACGTGCAGCCTGATCTTTCATCTGTACTGGACGTGTTGCTGAAACATTAGAGACAAAAGCAACGATAAAATTACAATTACTCTGATCATATTTCTATGATGAACATTTCTGTTGGTTTTACTCGGCACCCTATGGGTTAGCCTAGAATATTCTCAAGGATACATTATAAGAAGTGTGAATAAATCGTGTACTTTTATAATGTCTGTCAAGACGTCAAAAACTATAACGAAAATGTGAACCATGATCCTTTTGAAATTATTGATTGATTGAATGTATGGTGTTTAATGCTGTTTTCAACATTATTTCTGTTATATCATGGCAGCCAGTGTACCCATCAATGCTTTCCTGAAATTTCTTTTACCAATACTTTGCACAATATTCTTCCCAAGCCACTAGCTGCTTTCCCACATAACGATCGAAACAATGATCAGTGGTGAGAGAGGAATGAATCCTGTCACAATGACCTGTCATCAATCCTCGGAAAGATATTCACCTAGCTGGAGATTCAAACAACGGACCACCTGTTCTCAATTCCTGTACACTTCTGGCTGCGCTACCGGGGCTCGGCTCCTTCTCATATTAACCCTTTACCACACGACCAATTTTAGACCTGTCCGAATTGAAAGCATTTGCAGAGGACAGTTTCAATGTGGATCATATGAAATGATTTTTCTTTGATAGGGTAGAAAACATTGTGGGAAAAGGAGAAAATGCTGGTTACCAGCATTTTCTCTTTTTCCCACAATGTTTTCAAAAGACTTCTCTATCAGGGGTGTCAAAAGTCGTCATTGTGTGGTAAAGGGTTAACCCTTACAGTGCCTTTCATGACTATAGTTGTCTTTGAAGCCAGTGTGGATCAAGATCAGGCTGCACAAAACATGCAGCCTGATCTTTGATCTACACTCTCTGCTTTGCTGAAACATTGAAGACCATTTATTTGTTGCTCTAAGGCTTAAAATAAAGTAGAATCAAACCTGTGTAATCTCTCTACCTGACTGATTCAGGCTTCTCTAGATCAGTGCTGCTTAGCATCTGCAGATGTCAGATCAAATGGTGGAAATTGTTGTTGAAAGGACAGAAAATATTGGAAGAAAAGGATAAAGTAATGGTTATCATGTCCAACAATGCTTTCAAAAGCCTTTTTCCTAAAGGTTATTAAAAACTCTTTATTGTTTCAAAAGGGTTGAGTCTTTACCAAATGGCAAACTTTTGGACTAGACCAATTTCAAAACACTTGCAGACAAAAAAATAATTTTGCTAACATGATGATTTCTGTCTTTGATAGGGTGGAAAGATTGTGGGGAAAAAGAAAGAGTTGGTAACCAGCTTTTTCTCTTTTTCCCACTATGTTTTCAAAAGCGTCTTTCGAGATTTATTAAAAGTTTTGATTGTGTGTATAAGGGTTAGAAGATTTTTTTGTGCATGTAAGACAAACATCCATAACAAAAAACATAATGCAGATGACAAAATAAATGAGCCATGCTCTGTGAAAAGGAGGCTTAATGCATCTGCGAAAAGTATCGACCCAGGTCAGCCTGTGCAGGCTGACCTGGGCCGAAACTTTTTCGCAATTGGTCAATTTTCTGCATGTCCAAGGACTAGGCTACCTAATGATCCAGTCGTTTATTTAAAAAAGTGGCTATTATGGATCTTTAAGTATGTGATGACTTGCTTAGTATCATGTATACAGAGATGCATTAAGCCCCCTTTTGCCTGAGCATAGCTCAAATGTTGTTCAAATAATGGTAATTTTCTTTGAATGGGTGACAAAAATTGTGGGGAAAGGAGAAATGCTGGTAAAACAACAGCATCGCATCGGGTACCAATGTTCGGCTGCAAGTGCTTGAATTTCAGTGAAAATTATATGTCAAAAAAGGGGCATAACTGTGTCAAAATAATTTGATAGTTACCTGCCCTTGTTGTATTGATTTCCCTTTTGATAGTTAACAACTCTTCCAAGTTTGAAGTAAATATCTTCCGTAACAAGAGGGACATGATGGCCCTGAAGTCGCTCACCTAAGCCTTTTGATTAAACATGACCCATTTCCAATCTCTTCAGAGATATTAAGACAAACACTCTGACAAACACTCAATAGTATTGGGCTTACAAATATGGCCTCTAGAGTGCACACAAGCTTTTTCTAGAATTTGTCTCAGCGGCCTACTTGACATGTAGAAATTATCCAGACATACATTCCGACAAACTTTCATGAGTATTTGAGAGAAAATGTGGCCTATAGGGTGTGCAAAAGGTTTTTCCGAGATTTGACCTAGTGACCTAGTTTTTTATCCAACATGACCCATATTCATACTAGTCTAAGATATTATCAAGACAAACATTCAAAGCAAATTTCAAGATTATTGGACTGAAAATGTGGCCTCTAGAGAGTACACACGGTTTTTCAAGGATCAAACTTGGTGACCTAGTTTTTATTCCATGTGACCCATTTTCAAACTCATGCAAGATATCATCATGACAAACATTCTAACAAAAGTTTAAAGAATATTGGACTGTAATTATAGTACAAAAGGATTTTCCGAGATTGACCTTATGACCTGGTTTTTTATCCAACATGACCCATTTTCATACGAGTCTAAGAAATTATCAAGACAAACATTCTGACCGAATTTCAAGATTATTGGACTGAAAATGTGGCCTCTAGAGTTTACATAAGGTTTTTCTAAGATTTAACCTGGTGACCTAGTGTTTGATCTGACATGACCCATTTTCAAACTCATCCAAGCTATCATCATGACAAACATTCTCACCAACTTTAAAGAGCATTGGACTGAAAATGTGACTTCTGGAGCATACACAAGGTTTTTCTAAGATTTGACCTTGTGGCCTAGTTTTTGACCCCACGTGGCCCACTTTCGAACTCGTCTGCGATATTATCATGATAAACATTCTGACCAAATTTCAAGAGTATTGGACAGAAAATGTGGCCTCTACAGCGTACAAAAGGTTTTTCTAATCTTTGACCTGGTGACCTAGTTTTTGACCCGACATGGCCCACTTTCGAACTCGTCTGCGGTATTATCAAGACATACATTCTAACAAACTTTCAAGAGTTTTGGACTGAAAATATGGACTCTAGAGCGTACACAAGGTTTTTCTAAGATTTGAACTGGTGACCTAGTTTTTGACCTGACATGGCCCATTTTCAAACTCATCCGAGATATCATCAAGACAAACATTCTGACCAACTTTCAAGAGTATTGGACTGAAAAAGTGGCCTCTAGAGTGTACACAAGGTTTTTCTTAGATTTGGCCTAGTGACCTAGTTTTTGACCCGACATGGCCCATTTTCGAACTCGTCCGAGATATCATCAAGACAAACATTCTAACCAACTTTCAGGAGTATTGGGCTGAAAATGTGGCCTCTAACGCGTACACAAGGTTTTTCTAAGATTTGACCTGATGACCTAGTTTTTGACTCGACATGACCCATTTTCGAACTTGTCCCAGATATCATCAAGGCAAACATTCTGACCAACTTTCAGGAGTATTGGACAAAAAATGTGGCCTCTAGAGCGTACACAAGATTTTTCTAATATATGACCTAGTGACCTACTTTTTGAACCGACATGACCCATTTTCAAACTCGTCTGAGATTTTATTGAGACAAACATTCTGATCAAGTTTCATGAGTATCGGACTGAAAATGTGGCCTCTAGAGCGTACACAAGGTGAAAAAGTTGACGACAGACGACGCATGATGGATGCCGGACACAGCACGATCACAATAGCTCCCCATGAGCACTTTGTGCTCATGTGAGCTAATAACAGAGACATTGCAAAATGTCCAAGTTTTTGCACCACAACGACGATGCAGACGGCGACAACGATCATGCCAGGGCTACGACAATAATGTTGTTTTCCTCTGAAAACAGCTGAGCTAAAAATTTAATGCTGGCTGATCTTCATCTGCCTTTCCAAAGGGCATGAGGGATTGCAATACATGCAATAGTTGCCTCCTTGTCAAAAAAAAAAAATTCTTTACATGTCCAAATTGAAAGCATTTTAAACAATAAATCGAATATACCTGAAATACGTGGGTTTCAAACAAGTAGAAAAAATTGTGGGAAAAGGAAAAAGATTTCTTGCATTTTCTCATTATCCCACAAAGTTTTGGAAAAGCCTTCTTCCTCAGCATTGTTAAAACACAAAGTTGCTGAGTTGGCCTTTAGGCTTAACATTTAAGTAACCACATTCATGTTACCAACAGACTAATTCTATCTCCTCGACTTGAGAAATTACATTAAAAGAAACAAGATCCATCAATGATGACATCAAATGAACTCTTTATCAGACAAAAACAAGAGGGCCATGATGGCCCTGTATCGCTCCACTGGCTATTAAGTAAAAACACTACAAGCCAAACATTACAATATTCAGCAAATTGATTTCAAACACGAGGACATGCAAACATTTTTCTATCTTATCCTACGAGAAAGTTGTGATCCATGGGCAAAGCCAATTTTGATCGCAAAGCTATAATTATTTGAATCCTGGTGGAGGTCCACAATATAAAGCTCCATACCAAATAATTCAGTTCTTGAATGTTATAAACAAGAAGATTTTCAAATTTTTCTCAATGAAAAGCCCTGTAAAACATGAAACCCATGAGACAGGGCTAAATCTAATAGCCTTAGTCTTTATAATGGTTAGTAACATGATGACTTAAGATAGTTTTCATTACAAAAGCCCATGTAAAACTGGTGACCTTGTGTTCCGTGGTGTGGGGACAAACTTGGGTCAAGGACTATAATTTGGGCCCTCCTTGTAGAGGCCCACTAGATAAAGCTACATGCAAAATTTGGTAGACCCCATGGCTATTATTTGAAGGAACTTGGTAGAGGCCCACTAGATACAGCTACATGCCAAATTTGGTAGCCCTAGGCCTTACAGTTTCAGAGAAGAAGATTTTTGAAAATTTTCTATATTTTTCAGTTTTGTTGCCATGGCAATCAGAGTTTTTGAAGGAATAAAATTCTGTCATGGGATTCTGAAGAAGACCATGGCAGGATCATTTCTTTGAAGTTTCATCAAAATTGGATAAGTAGTTTCAGAGATGTTTGAAATAAAAGTTAATGCACGCACGGACAGATGGACAGATGGACCTTCAGTGCCAGTAAAAAACAAGTATATACATCAATCTCAGTTTGAAATATATCTTTTTAACCTATTACCAGACAATCCCTACTTTTGATGACCCTGAGAAAGAAGGCTTTAGAAAAGCATTTTCTCCTTTTCTTACAATGTTTTCTACTGTTCACAAAACAAATTTCAAATTTTCAATCACTTTTATTTTGTCGTCTGCAAGTGCTTTCGATTTAGACAAGCCTAAAATATTATCGTTTGGTAATGAGTTACATGTGTGCTAACAATTGTCATAATAAATCACTAAGATTTTTTTTCAGACTTATTTTATTAATACTTTTTCTAAGCTAGTCATCATCAAACAGTAGACATGGTGTATTAATATGAACACTTCATAGTTTGTAAACACAGTCAGATATGTGGAGGATAATTTTTTGTTTTGGTGTATTGTTGAAAATTCTTTTATTGAGTTGAAACAAATGCTAAAAGCTCCCCTTGAGCACGTTGTGCTCAAATGAGCTAAAAAGTTAACATACGGATGGACGCACAACGGACAACGGGCCATAACATAAGCCTGCTGGCCTTCGGCCAGTGGAGCTAAAAAACTTGTCTAGCACCAATCATGTATCACTGCAGCTTGATAATCAAGGGAGGTAAATAGTAACGAACTTTATCTTTCATAAAAAGAGTTATTTCCCTTGATTAATGTTTAAATTGAAGTGACAATATTTTGAAGCCCATGTTAAACTTGCGATCCCTGGAATGAAGGCAATTTTGACCCCAGACCTACAATATGAAACTAGAATGTGTGGTTATAAACAAAAAGATTTTTTAATCTTGCCCAATAAAAAGTCATGTAAAACAAGTTTGCTGAATAAAAGGCCCTGTAAAATATGTGATCCATGACACAGGTTTATCAAGTTTTCACTATACAAGCCAATGTAAAACTTGTGACCCCTGGTGTGGAGTCAAACTTGACCCCCAAAGTTAAAATTTGGGCCCTCTTGGTAGAGGCCCATTATATAAAGTTACATGCAAAATTTGGTAGCCCTAGGCCTAAATATGGCTATGTACAAGTAGATTATTAAAGTTTCCTTATATAAGACCATGTAGAACTTGTGACCCCCTGGGGTGGGGCTACATTTGACCCCCTGGGCTATAATTTGGGCACCCTTGATAGAGACCCCCTAGATAAAGCTAAATGCAAAATTTGATAGCCCTAACCCTTATAGCTAGATGCGAAAGATTTTCCTATATAAGCCCACCCATGTAAAACATGTTACCCCCCGGAGCGAAGTCAAATTTAACCCTCGGCTATAATTTGGACACCCTTGGTACAGGTCCACTAGATAAAGCTACATGCCAAATTTGGTCGCCCTAGGCCCCATGGCTAGGTCAAAGAAGAATTTTAAAGTTCTCCCTATATAAGCCCATGTAAAACTTGTTATATAAGCCCATGTAAAACTTGTTACCCCCGGGCAGGGCCTAATTTGACCCCAGGGCTATAATTTGAACAATCTTGGCAGAGGTCCACTAGATAAAGCTACATGCCAAATTTGGTAGCTCTAGGCCCTATGGCTAGGTAGAAGAGGAATTTTAAAGTTCTCCCTAAATAAGCCCATGTATAACTTGTAACCCCTGGGGCGGGGCCAATTTTGACCCCAGGGCTATAAATTGAAGAAACTTGGTAGAGGTCCACTAGATAAAGCTACATGCCAAATTTGGTAGCCCTTGGCCTTACGGTTTCAGACAAGAAGATTTTCAAAGATTTTCAAAATTTTTCAGTTTTGTTGCCATGGCAACCAGAGTTTTTGAAGGAATTAAATTCTTTCAAGAAATTCTGAAGAGGACCATGGCAGGATCATTTCTGTGAAGTTTCATCAAAATTGGATGGGTAGTTTCAGAGAAGAAGACGTTTTAAAAAAAAGTTAACGCACGGACGGACGGACGGACGCACGGACGGACGGACGGACGGACGGACGCACGATGGACAACAGGCCATGACATAAGCCCGCTGGCCTTCGGCCAGTGGAGCTAAAAATTATAGACCTGGCCAAACTGAAACCATTTACAGACATCAAATTAGAAACAATCAAATGATAGGATCTGTCTTTGAAAGCTTAGAAAAAATTGTGACAAAAGCAGACAATGCTGGTTACCAGCATTTTCTCCTCTTCTCACAATGTTTTCCTTAGGGTCATTAAATCGCAGATATTGTTTGGTAAAGGATTAACCCTTTACCCCACTATCCCAAATTTTCTAACACCTGCACCTGATTGTATAAACGTTGGTTAAATTTAACCACTGGGTTAAAAGTTTGGTTAGGAGAGAGTTTGGGTTAAATTAATGGTTAGCGATTGTATAAAGGTCTGGTTAACTTTAACCAGAATCAAATTCTGGTTAAATTTAACCCACCTCCACTATACCGGTTAACTAATTAACCAAAAAACAACGTGACCGCCCTAGTTACACCGGTAGCTAGACAACCTAGGCAATCTCGACGATTACAGGTGCAAACTGACGAATTTGAGACAAAAATCTTCGACGACGATGTAGATCTGGATTTGAAGCGGCAAAATTAGACTAGAGATTGTATATGTATGATTCCTGTATAGAAAACTAGAAAACCTTTTAGAGGATCGACTTCGACACGGGACGAAATCGTAACTTATCATTGACATCAAGATCTAGCCTAGCCAGGCATAATATTGTCCTAAGGCTTTTAATGGATGATTTTGGGGACACATTTGGGGTAGATATCCGTATTGTGTCCAGAACCATCGCAAGGGTTAGACTTGAAAGACATTGTTTACTTTTCAAAAGACATAGATCTACCGGTAGGCCTACATAAAATTTCCGATGACCGGGGACAAACGACGAACCACACGACGTGGGCTTTACGAGATCGGCAGTTTTTTCAGCTATTGTGGGATACGTTGATGAGACCCACATTAGAATTTCATGTCTATCTGAAGATGGAGCAGCCTTCATTAACCCTCTACCAAACAATCCCTGGTTTTTACGACCCTGAGATAGAAGCCTTTTGAAAACATTGTGGGAAAAGGAGAAAATGCTGGTAACCAGCATTTTCTCATTTTCCCACAATGTTTTCTACCCAGCTGGAAACAAATTTCCATTTTTAAGTTACGTTTATTTTGTCGTCTGCAAGTGCTTTCAATTTGGACCAGTCTAAAATGTTGTCGTTTGGTAAAGGGTTAAAAGATAAAAGTGTGCAGGAAACCTGCGATTTTGCAACTTTCTGGGTGATGAAACAGTGTGTACAGTAGTCTCGCCAGTTGGGACTGTACCCTGAATGTCGAAAGCAACTTACAAATAAGAGCAAATAAAGAAGTCTTATAAGTTTCCCCACAATATAACATTCTATTTTCTACTAAAACAAAGATCATAATTATCTAATCCATGCACCAGGGAATGTATGCTATATTTAATTATGATAATCTACACTCCCCGTTGTATGTGAACTCAATGGCCTAATAGGTAAGGCACCTGTCTCCGTAGAAGGTTGGTTGTATGGTGTTTAACGCCGTTTTCAACATTATTTCAGTTATATCACGGCGGCCAGTGCACCTATCCATGCTTTCCTGGAGTCTCTCTCCGTAGAAGGAATTGGGGGGTTCAAATCCGATTTCAGAAAAAATTCTTCACCTAGGGATTTACTCCACTATCTTCACTTTTTTTAATATTCATGTAGTCAGAAATTTAATATATATCAAGAACTCTGGCCTTTGACTTCAATAAATATGTCATACGCGCCTTTGACTTCAAGTGTCAGTGACTTCGCAGAAGGGTCTTAAGAAGAAAAAAAAGAGAAAATGGATTTTTCAGTTTTTTTTCCCATAATTGAATACGACTACATGATTGTGTAGAGCATAATCTGCCAAGCCCCGGTATCTCAGTCGGTAGTGTACAAGACTTGAGAACAGACGTCACTGGTTTGCGCAGCTCGACCAATGTCTTCCCAAGGATTGATGATAGTCATTGTGACAGGATTCATTCCTCTCTCTTTGCTGATCATTGTTTTGATGATGGTTCTGTGGGAAAGCAGCCAGTGGCTTGGAAAGAATATTGTGGGGAGTACTGGTAACAAAAATTACAGGAAAGCATGGATAGGTGCACTGGCCGCCGTGATAATACTGAAATAATGGTGATAATGATGTAAAACACCACACAACCATACAACTAGAACTTAATCTGTGCATTCCTGTCATAAACTTTTGTCTTTCTTCCACAAACACATCAAACCTATACTTAACCAGCTACTTTTAGATTTATCAACCCCATTTCAACTTACATTTAGGATATATACTTATAGAAGAGGAAAAAGTGCTGTTTTCAGCAGCATCAAATACATAATAGAATGATATGCAATCAACTTTTACAAGCAATTTCTCCTTTTTGAAGCTGTCAGCTTCAGGGGCATAAAAAGTTGTTTTAGCTCCAGTTGGAGAGTGAAACTTCGAAAGAGAACTGCATGATGGGATATATTTGTCTGGTTAAATGTTGGTTAATTTAACCATTCTGGTTAAGTAACCAATTTGGTTATCTGTTTTATACAAGTGTTTAACCAGTTTTGTTAGTTAACCAAACTGGTTAAAAGTTAACCCAGGGTTAGAGTTTAACCCTGGGTTAGTTTAACCAACGTTTATACAATTGGGTGCTGGAGGAAAAAAGGCTTTTGAAATTATTGTGGAAATGGAAAAAAAATATTGTAACCAGTATTTTCTTCTTTCCCCACAATGTTTTCTACCCTTCCAAAGTCTTATTCTATCTTTTGGGTCACATTTAATCTTTCGTCTGCAAATGCTTTCAATTTGGACCAGTCGTAAATTTTATTGTTCCATATAGAGTAAACCCTTTACCAAAAACCAAAATTTTGAACTTGTTCAAATTGAAAGCATTTGCAGATGACAAATCAAATGCCACTCAAAAAGTTGGAATTTGTCTTTGAAAGAGTAAAAAACATTGTCTGAAAAGGAAAAAATGCTAGTTCAGCACTTTCTCCTATTCCCACAATGTTTTTTAATGACGTTTTTTTTTTGTAAGGGTCGATAAAAGTCAGTATTGTGTGGTAAAAAGCTAAGCAGACATTCACTCACATGTGCATGGTACATTTAGGTCAGTCACCGACTTTATCTCCACAGACCAGAGAGCACAGGTTCAAAAAATAACCCTATAAATAACCTTGACATTGACTTTAACCCTTTCCCATGTGACAAAATTTATATTTTTCCACATTCCAAACATCTGCAGATGACAAATTCAAAATCTGCACAAATGAGCTTAAGTATGGTATGGTAGAAAACATTGTGGGAAAAGGAGAAAATGCTGGTTACCCGCATTTTCTCCTTTACCGACAATGTTTTTTACAAGCGTTCCATTTCAGAAAAGGGATAATGATTATCTAAAAAAAATCCTTTGTTTGAAAGACCTTGAGTATTTTTAAAAATAGGCTTTTGAAAACATTGTTGGAAAAGAAGCAAATGCTGGAAAATGTTATTTTCTCCTTTTCCCACCCTGTTTTTAATCCTATCAAAGACCAGTAACACTGTCTGAGCCCCATTGATTTGTCGTCTGAAATTGCTTTCAATATGGAAGAGTCTAAAATTTTGTCATCAAGGTAACAGACACTCCCCTACTCACAGAACATCTAGGTCAGTCTATTTTTATCTCCACAATTACGAAAATAACATCCATAACATTGATTCAAGTCTTTTGCATACAAGCCCAAGGAAATACCATTTTGAAAACCTTGTGGGGAAAGGAGAAAATGCTGGTAACCAGCATTTTCTCCTTTTCCCACAAATTAGTTTTCTATTATTTCACAGATTATTAACATCATTTCAGCTTAACTTAATATATGTTGTCTGTAAATGCTTTGAAGTCAAACAGTTTGTTGGTTGGTATAGAGTTTAATTGATTGAATAGGAGTTTGAACGTCATTTTAACAGCTTAGGTAATATCACAGCGGTCAGTGCACCTATGCATATGTTTCCTGGCTTTCTCACATCAGTACTGACACAACTTTCTTCCCAAGTCACTGACAACTTCCTCGCATGCATCAGAGGTGAGGATCCATAAGTATGTGATGGCTTTCTTGGTATGATGGATTATGGAGATGCATTAAGCCCCCTTTTGCCAGAGCACGGCTCATATATAGTTCTCTTCTTGTAATCGGCAAACCTTGGGTGATTCATGGATCAAATCCCTAGCGTGTTTTAGGAAGTGTAATATGCATCAACATGGTACGTTCTCTTCACTAGAAACAGACATTCTGACCAACCTTCTTTTGTGTCATATCGAAAATGTGGCCACGATAGTGCTCTAAGTTTTTCTAAGATTTGTCCCAGTGACCTTCTTTTTGATCTGACATGACCTTGTTTCAGCTTGTCCAAGATATTATCAAGGTACACATTTTGACAAACTTTCATGAGTATCATAATGAAAATGTGGCCTTCAGAGTGTCCACAAGGTTTTTCTACAATTTGACCCAGTGACGTCCTTTTTGACCTGACTACCCCTATTTTGAATTTGTCTGAGATGTTATCAACACAAACATTCTGATCAACTTTCATGGGTATCAGACTATAAATGTGGTCTCTAGAGTGCACACAAGGTTTTTCTAACATTTGTCCAAGTGACCTACTTTTTGACCTGACATGACCCAATTTCATACTTGTCTTATCAAGACAAACATTCTGACCAATTTTTATGAGTATCTGACTGAAAATGTGGCTTCTAGAGTGCACACAAGGTTTTTTTAAGATTCAACCCAGTAAAACAATTAAGAAATTATCCAAGATATTATCAAGACAAACATTCTGACCAATTCTCATAAGTATCAAACTGAAATGTGGCCAGTAGAGTGCACACAAGGTAATTGTTGATGACTGCATGACACACAACAGACACAGCACAATCACAAAAGCTCACCTTGAGCACTTTGTGCTCAGGTGAGCTAAAAATCTTTGGAAATTTCAGTGGATTGTACTTTCATCATCAGTTGAAAGAGGTCAGGGATTATGTATTTGGCATTGAAAGAGGCAAACATAAAGTGAAAATATAAAACTGTATACAACCATCAAAAGTGATGCATATCTTTTAGTCATTAAGAATCTGTATTTTTTCAGTCTCTGATAAAAACTCAGATCTTGCAATTGCAAGGTTACTCTGGTCACACTATCTTTCAAAAGAACAGTACAGCTAAAAGATTACAGTAGGCTACAAGTTCTGTAAAGTACAGTCAGTTAGCCTTAACTCTTTCAACATCAAATATACAAACTCGACCTATTTCAACAGCTGAAAATACAATCAACTGGAACTGCGAAAGTTTTCATACTACAGGATTGACTATACAAGGGGACAGTATAAATCAAAGGACAGAGTGCATGTTCTGTCCAGTCTGATCTTAATGCAATTTGCAAAATCCCGTTTCCTCCAACAGCACTGAATGGATTAATCTAAATCTCATTGTCAGGAAGGTTTTGTAAAGCACTTTAACCAATTACCAGATGACAAAATTTTAGCTTTGTCGAAACTGAAAGCATTTGCAGACGACAATTTCAATGTGGCTCAAATGGTGCAATATTTCTTTGATAAGGTGGAAAACATTGTGGGAAAAGGAGAAAATGCTGGTTACCAGCATTTTCTCCTTTTCCCACAATGTTTTCAAAAGGCTTCTCTTTCAGGGTAATTAATAGTCGGGATTGTGTGGAAAAGGGTTACTTTTACCACACAATCCCGACTTTTAACGACCCTGAAAAGGAAGCCTTTTGAAAACACTGTGGGAAAAGGAGAAAATGCTGGTAACCAGCATTTTCTCCTTTTCCCACAATGTTTTCTACCCTTCCCAAAACAGTCATCGAAATTAGAGTCACATTTATTTTGTTGTCTGCAAATGCTTTCAATTTGGACTAGTCTTAAATTTTGTCATCTGGTAAAGAGTTAACAGAGATTACAGGAGAACCTTGGAGCACTCTACATAAATCTCCAGACATTGCCATAAATTTCAAGGATGTTTTAGTCAGAATATCATACAAATTATGGGACACAGTGTAACACTGTAGATATTTTAATATCAGACCATAATTGTGATCTGTCTTGACCTACATTGGATCAAGCAGATTTTTTTTTACTGTCAGGAACCAAAAACCCTAAACCTTATAATTTAAAGGGTCTTTTTTCCTCCAGAATATTCCACATCAATGGATATTCTGATGAGGATACCTAATAAGAAAAAAATAAATAGACAGTAACTTTGCCAAAGCCAACACATCGACCTAAACCCAAACTGTGTGCGTCAACAATAAATTGCATGAGTAAATTACATGTTTTCAAACAGGAATACAGCACCAAATCAATTGATCTGTGATTACCTATAGGCAATCCCAACATTTTGTACAGCAGGGGCCACATAATCAACTCTGTTTGAGTGTCCAAATTAATCTTTTCCAAAATGACAAGGTTCAGACTCTACCAAATCAAAACCATCTTCCAAGGCCAAATTCAAAAGTGGAACAAATGGACTGAAGTTCTTTAACCCTTTACCACACAATGCCAACTTTTAACAACACAGGGAAAGAAACTTTTTGAAAACATTGTGGGAAAAGAAGAACATGTTGGTAACCAGCATTTTCTCCTTTTCCCACAAAGTTTCTACCCTATGAAATAACAAGAGGGCCATGATGGCCCTGTATCGCTCCACTGGCTAATAAGTAACAAGAGGGCCATGATGGCCCT
This sequence comes from Hippopus hippopus, assembly GCA_946811185.2. Classification (NCBI taxonomy): domain Eukaryota; kingdom Metazoa; phylum Mollusca; class Bivalvia; order Cardiida; family Cardiidae; genus Hippopus; species Hippopus hippopus. The sequence goes on along the minus strand of OX328106.1, from coordinate 53,831,257 downwards.
GTATCGCTCCACTGGCTATTAAGTAAAAACACTACAAGCCAAACATTACAATATTCAGCAAATTGATTTCAAACACGAGGACATGCAAACATTTTTCTATCTAATCCTACGAGAAAGTTGTGATCCATGGGCAAAGCCAATTTTGATCGCAAAGCTATAATTATTTGAATCCTGGTGGAGGTCCACAATATAAAGCTCCATACCAAATAATTCAGTTCTTGAATGTTATAAACAAGAAGATTTTCAAATTTTTCTCAATGAAAAGCCCTGTAAAACATGAAACCCATGAGACAGGGCTAAATCTAATAGCCTTAGTCTTTATAATGGTTAGTAACATGATGACTTAAGATAGTTTTCATTACAAAAGCCCATGTAAAACTGGTGACCTTGTGTTCCGTGGTGTGGGGACAAACTTGGGTCAAGGACTATAATTTGGGCCCTCCTTGTAGAGGCCCACTAGATAAAGCTACATGCAAAATTTGGTAGACCCCATGGCTATTATTTGAAGGAACTTGGTAGAGGCCCACTAGATACAGCTACATGCCAAATTTGGTAGCCCTAGGCCTTACAGTTTCAGAGAAGATTTTTGAAAATTTTCTATATTTTTCAGTTTTGTTGCCATGGCAACCAGAGTTTTTGAAGGAATAAAATTCTGTCATGGGATTCTGAAGAAGACCATGGCAGGATCATTTCTTTGAAGTTTCATCAAAATTGGATAAGTAGTTTCAGAGATGTTTGAAATAAAAGTTAATGCACGCACGGACAGATGGACGGACGGACCTTCAGTGCCAGTAAAAAACAAGTATATACATCAATCTCAGTTTGAAATATATCTTTTTAACCTATTACCAGACAATCCTTACTTTTGATGACCCTGAGAAAGAAGGCTTTAGAAAAGCATTTTCTCCTTTTCTTACAATGTTTTCTACTGTTCACAAAACAAATTTCAAATTTTCAATCACTTTTATTTTGTCGTCTGCAAGTGCTTTCGATTTAGACAAGCCTAAAATATTATCGTTTGGTAATGAGTTACATGTGTGCTAACAATTGTCATAATAAATCACTAAGATTTTTTTTCAAACTTATTTTATTAACACTTTTTCTAAGCTAGTCATCATCAAACAGTAGACATGGTGTATTAATATGAACATTTCATAGTTTGTAAACACAGTCAGATATGTGGAGGATAATTTTTTGTTTTGGTGTATGATTGAAAATTCTTTTATTGAGTTGAAACAAATGCTAAAAGCTCCCCTTGAGCACGTTGTGCTCAAATGAGCTAAAAAGTTAACATACGGATGGACGCACAACGGACAACGGGCCATAACATAAGCCTGCTGGCCTTCGGCCAGTGGAGCTAAAAAACTTGTCTAGCACCAATCATGTATCACTGCAGCTTGATAATCAAGGGAGGTAAATAGTAACAAACTTTATCTTTCATAAAAAGAGTTATTTCCCTTGATTAGTGTTTAAATTGAAGTGACAATATTTTGAAGCCCATGTTAAACTTGCGATCCCTGGAATGAAGGCAATTTTGACCCCAGACCTACAATATGAAACTAGAATGTGTGGTTATAAACAAAAAGATTTTTTAATCTTGCCCAATAAAAAGTCATGTAAAACAAGTTTGCTGAATAAAAGGCCCTGTAAAATATGTGATCCATGACACAGGTTTATCAAGTTTTCACTATAAAAGCCAATGTAAAACTTGTGACCCCTGGTGTGAAGTCAAACTTGACCCCCAAAGTTAAAATTTGGGCCCTCTTGGTAGAGGCCCATTATATAAAGTTACATGCAAAATTTGGTAGCCCTAGGCCTAAATATGGCTATGTACAAGTAGATTATTAAAGTTTCCTTATATAAGACCATGTAGAACTTGTGACCCCCTGGGGTGGGGCTACATTTGACCCCCTGGGCTATAATTTGGGCACCCTTGATAGAGACCCCCTAGATAAGGCTAAATGCAAAATTTGATAGCCCTAGCCCTTATAGCTAGATGTGAAAGATTTTCCTATATAAGCCCGCCCATGTAAAACATGTTACCCCCCGGAGCGAAGTCAAATTTGACCCTCGGCTATAATTTGGACACCCTTGGTACAGGTCCACTAGATAAAGCTACATGCCAAATTTGGTCGCCCTAGGCCCCATGGCTAGGTCAAAGAAGAATTTTAAAGTTCTCCCTATATAAGCCCATGTAAAACTTGTTATATAAGCCCATGTAAAACTTGTTACCCCCGGGCAGGGCCTAATTTGACCCCAGGGCTATAATTTGAACAATCTTGGCAGAGGTCCACTAGATAAAGCTACATGCCAAATTTGGTAGCTCTAGGCCCTATGGCTAGGTAGAAGAGGAATTTTAAAGTTCTCCCTAAATAAGCCCATGTATAACTTGTAACCCCCAGGGCGGGGCCAATTTTGACCCCAGGGCTATAAATTGAAGAAATTTGGTAGAGGTCCACTAGATAAAGCTACATGCCAAATTTGGTAGCCCTTGGCCTTACGGTTTCAGACAAGAAGATTTTCAAAGATTTTCAAAATTTTTCAGTTTTGTTGCCATGGCAACCAGAGTTTTTGAAGGAATTAAATTCTTTCAAGAAATTCTGAAGAGGACCATGGCAGGATCATTTCTGTGAAGTTTCATCAAAATTGGATGGGTAGTTTCAGAGAAGAAGACGTTTTAAAAAAAAGTTAACGCACGGACGGACGGACGGACGGACGGACTGACGCACGACGGACAACAGGCCATGACATAAGCCCGCTGGCCTTCGGCCAGTGGAGCTAAAAACACTACATGCCAAACTTTACAATACTTGGCAAAATGGTTTTGAACATGAGAACCCTGAAACAGGACTAAAATTGGTAGTCCTAACTCTTATGGTCAGTAACGAGAAGATTTCTAAAGTTTTCACTATATAAGCCCATGTAAAACTTCTGACCCCTGGGGTGGGATCAAATTCGACCCTAGGGCTATAATTTGGGCACTCTTAGTAAAGACCCACTAGATAAAGCCACATGCAAAATTTGGTAACCCTAGGCTTTATGACCAAGTACAGGGAGATTTCTAAAGTTTTCACCATATATGCCCACGTAAAACTTGTGACCCCCGGGGCGGGGTCAAATTTGACCCTAGGGCTATAATTTGGGCACTCTTGTTAGGGGCCCACTAGATAAAGCCACATGCGAAATTTGGTAGCCCTAGGCCTTATGGCTAGGTGAAGGAAGACTTCTAAAGTTTTCTCTATGTAAGCCCATATAAAACTTGTGACCCCCGGGGCGGGGTCAAATTTGACCCCAGGGCTATAATTTGGGCACTCTTGGTAGTGGTCCACTAGATAAAGCCATATGCAAAATTTGGTAGCCCTAGGCCTTATGACTAGGTGCAGGGAGACTTCTAAAGTTTTCTCCATATATGCCCATGTCAAACTTGTGACCCCCGGGGCGGGGTCAAATTTGACCCCAGGGCTATAATTTGGGTACTCTTGGTAGGGGCCCACGAGATAAAACCACATGCAAAATTTGGTAGCCCTAGGCCTTATGGCTAGGTGCAGGGAGACTTCTAAAGTTTTCTCTATATATGCCCATGTGAAACTTGCGACCCCCGGGCTATAATTTGAAGAAACTTGATATAGGTCTACTAGATAAAGCTACACACCAAATTTGGTAGCCCTAGGCCTTATGGTTTCAAACAAGAAGATTTTCAAAGATTTCCAATAGTTTTAAGTTTTGTTGCCATGGCAACCAGAGTTTTTGAAGGAATCAAATTCTTTCAAGAAATTCTGAAGAGGACCACGGCAGGATCATTTCTGTGAAGTTTCATTAAAATTGGATGAGTAGTTTCAGAGAAGAAGATGTTTGAAATAAAAGTTAACGCACCCACAGACGGACGCACGCATGCACGTCCACACGCACGCACGCACGACGGACACCGGGCCATGACATAAGCCCACTGGCCTTTGGCCAGTGGAGCTAAAAATTGAACTATTTGAGCTACACCGAAATTGCCGTCTGTAAATGCTTTCAATTTGCACGAGGCTAAAATTTTGTCGTCTGGTAAAGGGTTAACAGGGTATAAAACTCTATAGCAAGGATAAAATGCTGGTATTCAGAATAACTTTTTCTTCTTTTCCCACAATAATTTCAAAAGGCTTTTTCTTCATGGTCGTTAAAGGTGGCCCTTCAGATTTTGAGACGAAAATTTTACAAAAATACAAAAAAATCATCCTTATACTCCCAAAGTCTTTTAATTTTCATTCATAAAACCCCAGTAGTCGAAAACCATCCGACAACAAGAGAAATTAGAGATTTACTACAGCCCAGGTCGACACCAACGGGAAACACGGTCTATTTTTACATAAGCAACTCACTCATTTACATACCGGAAATACACAGACGAAGCTTCAAACATAGCGTCCAAAGAATACATTATGGAAAATAATTACATGTTTGTTATGTTATGGAATTTAAGCGTCATTAGTCACGTGCCAGTCACTTGACATTCCCACAATACTTTTTTAATTTCTGGCGCGAAATCTAAAAATACCTTAATTAAGAGGCTACATAGCCTTTTAAGGAACACCATCAAAAAAAATTTTTTTTTTGTAATTTTATGATTCTTAATCATTGATGATTTGTATTGTTTTTTCATATAAATTTCAGTGATATATATATTTTTTACTTTGGTGAGATGTGAAAAATCTAAATACCCATCTTTAAAGCTCTGGATTGTTTCGTATAGAGTTCAGACATCAGGTTCATGCAACTGAGCTGATCAAACCAATTTTGTATCATGTTTTTGTTTGTGACTGTGATTTTCTTCTTTTCCCACATTGTTTCCAAAGGCTTTTTCTTCAGGCTTGTTAAAGCTCTGGAATGTTTGGTAAAGAGTTCAGACATCGGGTTTATGCAACAGGGCTGATCAAACCAATTTTGTATCATATTTTTATTTGTTACAGTGATTTTCCTTTGGGTGGCCATTTAATTGGGCAGTTATTTTAACCCTAGACAGCTGAACCAAGCTTAGCAGATAATAATTTTTAGTCTAGAAATAAGAACCGAATAATTTTAGTTTCAAGTAATAAGTCTCAGCAAAGCAGACAGTGTAAATCAAAGATCAGATTGCATGTTTTATGCAATCTGATCTTGATCTACACTGGCTGCAACTCAAGTTGTGACAGGCGCTTTAAGGGTTAACAAAATGGCAAAAACACTGTCAATGTCACAGCGTCTTGATGCATGGCTATACTTCATATTTTTATTAATGGACCTCCTGAAGTTAAAGAAGCGTTTAGACCAACTACCACACGTAAACAAAAATCAATGGCATCATAAGAAAAGTACAATCAAAGCAGCCATCTGAACCAAAAAGACAGGTTTCATGGCAATGCAGTGCCAAATAAGAGTAGTAAGGCTTTCAGTTCTCATTTTCTTTTCCTCTTATGGGTTAGTTAACAATTTGGCTATGGCACAAGCACTGTGTAGGTTCCGATAAAATGGCGCTGTTTCACAAGACTTGTTATTTTCCTACCATATACGTACAAGAGGCTCAAAGATTGATAACTATCAGACTGACGACAATAAGTATTGCTGTATATCCCCAAATACACATGTAGAATATAATACTATGCAGTAATGGCAGATGATCCATCTGTAAATCCAAGATCATTCTGCGAGAGTACCAGAGTGCCATAATTAAATTCTGCGGCAAGACATAATAATTTATTATTCCACTGTAGACCACCATGACCTCTTAAACCAATCTGTGTGATGTCCTATGTTGTGAGGTATAGCATCCGCCTTTAACCAGAAGGTCCTGTAAGTTCGATACCCAGGAGCGGATGTCAACTTCAGGCCTGTCCATTGGCTAACGTTTTGCGTGAGTATTTGTGTAGTTTGCAGGAAGCAGAATTGAGAGAGATAAGTAAAAGTTGTGAGAAATTTTGTAATTGACGTAACATAAAATTTATTTAAAACTAAAACAATCTGTGATTTCTGTCTGCAACTAGGAAAGTTTGAGAATTTGTTTCAATTTGAGTTTTGCACAATCTGATCTTATCTACACTGTCCACAAATACATCATGAGTAGCACTTAGCAGATTGAATTTTCACCAACACCAAAATATTAGACTTTTCCAAGTTGAAAGCCAAACATTTTCAGTCACAACAAATTAACCTGTACCAATAAATAAAATTTTGAAATTGCCAAAATCAAAAGCAACATTTTGCAGACGACCAAATTCTATAAGGCTCAAATGATGGAATTTGAGAATGAATAGGCAGAAAACTTTGTGGGAAAGGAGAAAATGCTGATTAGGCCTTTCAAAAAAATATCGGTGTTTCAGGTTTCCCGACCCTACCTTGAAAATGCTGCCGACACTAAAATTTTTAGGCTACAACTGAAAAAAACAAAAAAAGTCTGTCCGGTCTACTTTCGGTACATGGTCCATGTAAAAAGTTTCTGGCAAAAAAAATCCCTACCTACTCTACCTATAGTATCTTGGACAGAAACCCTAAACAGAGATATTTTTTGTAAGGCCTTACCAGCAGTTTCTCCATTTCCCACAATGTTTTCCAAGGCCTTCTCACTCGTCCTTAGAACTCTGGACTGTGTGGTAAAGGGTTAAAAGCCATCTCAGACTGGGAGGGAGCTGCCTATGTGGCTGACTCCACCATTATCACCAAAGAAAAGTTATTCCTACAAGTGTTTATTTTGTTATGTTTTATATAGAGGATCTTACATGAGTGTTTATGTATTATCATTTTTATCAAATGAGTTGACTAAAATCATATGACGCGAGCCTTGGCAAGCGTCATATACATTTTAGTCAACCGGTTTAATAAACAAGAGGGCCATGATGGCCCTGTATTGCTCCACTGGCTTTTTAACCCTTTACCACACAAATCAAAGTGTTAATGACCCTGAAAGAGAAGGCTTTCAAAAACATCGTGAGAAAAGGACAACATGTTGTCAGCCAGTATTTTCTCCTTTTCCCACAACGTTTCCTAACCTATCAAAGACAGAAATAGTCATTTAAGCTACATTCAATTTGTCTTTTTGCAATGGCTTTAAACTTGGTACAGTAAAAAAAAATTGTCATTTCTTAAAGAGTAAAATTAACGTATCATGCGCTTAATTGGCACTGACATAGACATACAGCATAAAAAGTCTGTATGGTAATAAATACTTTGAAAACATAACCTCCACCCTGCCCGCCAAACAAAAATAGTCATATCTTTTGAAATGCAAAGATAATGTCAGTGAATACAAGCAGGTTTATTCATTAGCATGAAAGGTAAAGTTCTGAAAAAATTTGAGTGATAGAAACCTTACTTTAAATTAAACATTCCATTCATGTAAGCATAACCATTAGCATCAAAATAAATCATCCTCCCTTAAAACAGAACATTTCCTCTCCAAAAAACTTGAATACCAAACTCCAATAATGTGTAAGTGCAGTTTGATAATCAAGGGAGGAAAATAGTAACAAACTTTATCTTGTATAACAGGAGTTATTTCCCTTGATTACTATTTTAAATTACAGTCACTATATAAGCCCATGTTAAACTTGTGATCTCCGGGGCAGAGCCAATTTTGACCCCAAGGCTATAATATGAAGAAATTTGATAGAGGTCCATTAGATAAAGCTACATGCCAAATTTGGTAGCCCTGGGCCTTATGGTTTCAGACAAGAAGATTTTCAAAGATGTTCAATATTTTTCAGTTTTGTTGCTATGGCAACCAGAGTTTTGAAGGAATCAAATTTTTTCAAGAAATTCTAAAGAGGACAATGGCAGGATCATTTCTGTGAAGTTTCATCAAATTTGGATGGGTAGTTTCAGAGAAGAAGTAGTTTGAAAAAAAAAGTTAATGCACAGATGGACGGACGCACGACAGACACCGGGCCATGACATAAGCCCCCTGGCCTTTGGCCAGTGGAGCTAAAAATAATACATGTACACAAAATTAATGTGAGATTCTGTTTATCACATAAAACAAACGAGACAAATATGTGCCCTGCATCATCACCTTCAACCTCTATACTGTTCATGCGTCCATGTTTACAGATGTAGTTCAGTTTGAAATGTGTACATGCACAAGAAGATATTTCTGTGACATCGAAAGTAGAATGAAACAGTTTAAAATATGGGGTAAATCGAACTATTTCCACAATTTTCTCGACTTTAAATGACTTACACTACATTTCCGCACATATACGTCTTAGCAACAATGATGTCATTTTTCTGCGAAATGGTGCAGTAGTACAAATTCCTGAACGTGCTGCAGTTGGTTTTGCTGGCAAAACGTGCCCATAACTACAAAATTAACAAGAACCCGGAACCAAAAAACGGTAATACACTAGTGTATTATCAAAAATAAGTCATGGGTTTAAAACACTGCTGGAGGCTATTTTGTGATGGAAATCATGAAATGTCAGTACTAAAATGCAGCACTTCAGATGTACTCAGCCCAGCCAGGTAGCTCAGTGGTTAGCATATCCGACTCGTGATCTGGTGGTTGTGAGTTTGATACCAGGTTGAGGCAAACTTTCTTTCTGTCGATTTTTCGCCTCTCATCTCTGATGCATGTGAGAAAAGTAGTCAGTGACTTGGAAAGAAAAAGTTGTGTCAGAACTGGTGTGAGAAAGCCAGGAAACACATGCGAAGGTGCACTGACAGCTAGGATATGACCTAAGCTGTTAAAAACGGAATTAAACTCCAATACAATCAATCAACCAATCAGGCATTCAATGAATCAATCAGTACTCAGAACGCCAGAAGTATACCAGAAGGGATCTCTGTTTTGAAAATCTTCCCAGGGGGCTGGCAACCCTTATCATCCCCCCTCCCCTGTATTCACATGAAATGAGGGCTAGCTGCATCCCAGGCACTTTAACCCATTACCAAACGACAAAATTTTAGGTTTGTCCAAATCGAAACCATTTGCAGACGACAAAATAAAAGTGACTGAAAATTTGAAATTTGTTTTGTGAAGGCTAGAAAACATTGTGGGAAAAGGAGAAAATGCTGGTTACCAGCATTTTCTCCTTTTCCCACAATGTTTTCTAAAGGCTTCTTTCTCAGGGTCGTCAAAAGTAGGGATTGTGTGGTAATGGGTTAAACGGGGCTTGCCTTTTAACTCTTTAATTACAGAATAAATAAATTGCATTTTCTCAAAGGCTACTAATACAGTTCCGCTGCAAAATCAAGAGACAGTTTGATCATAATCTAGACTATTCTGTGCAGTCTGATCTTGATTTACACTGTCCACAAAAGCTTCTGGTGTCGTCTATGGTATGCAAAGAGTTAAAGGGCAGAAAACATTGCTGAAAAAAGAGGATATGCTGGTTACCAACAATTTCTCCTTTTCATGTATTTTCAAAATTCTTTCTCAGGGTCATTAAAATAATCATCAGATCGTGTGAATTAGGGCTAATGAACAAACAGAATAGAAAGACTACAAACATCCTGTTGATATCCAGTTGACATTGATTTTGTCATCACCCTTTCATTGCCACTGATTACTACATTTGTCTAGCCTGAGCAGACTGCACAGAGGATATAGTCTAATCTTTGCTCAACCAGATCCATAATGTTTCGAAATATGACCATAATATCATCATTTCTCTTTGCAATGGAATTACAAGTTTAGGCTTGAAAAAAAAATCTGAATTTATTCAATTTTACACTGCAACAGAATGATGAGGTTTCTGTTAAATAGCATACCACTTTCAAAAGGTTTTTGGCTTGAATTTCTCCCATCATTTCTCCCATCACGATGCTTTTTTTTTTACACACATGTTACCTAAACGCATTTTGATCATTCAGATTTAAAAAGGATTCTTTCTGTCATCTGTAGCAGATTTTTTCCTGAAGGTAACATAGGTAGCTCTTTACCAAACAAGAGGGCCATGATGGCCCTGTATCGCTCCACTGGCTTTTTAAGCCTTTTCCACACAAATCGAAGCGTTAATGACCCTGAAAGAGAAGGCTTTCAAAAACATTGTGAGAAAAGTACATGTTGTCAGCCAGTATTTTCTCCTTTTCCCACAACGTTTCTTATTAATGGCATTGACAGAGACATACAGCATAGAAAGTCTGTATGGTAATAAACTTACTTTGAAAACATAACCTCCACCCCGCCCGCCAGACAAAAACAGTCATATCTTTTTAAATGCAAAGATAATGTCAGTGAATACAAGCAGGTTTATTCATTAGCATGAAAGGTAAAGTTCTGAAAAAATTTGAGTGGTAGAAACCTTACTTTAAATTAAACATTCCATTCATGTGAGCATAACCATTAGCATCAAAATAAATCACTCTCCCTTAAAATAGAACATTTCCTCTCCAAAAAACTTGAATACCAAACTCCAATAATGTGTAAGTGCAGTTTGATAATCAAGGGAGGTAAATAGTAACAAACTTTATCTTGTATAACAGGAGTTATTTCCCTTGATTACTATTTTAAATTACAGTCACTATATAAGCCCATGTTAAACTTGTGATCTCCGGGGCAGAGCCAATTTTGACCCCAGGGCTATAATATGAAGAAATTTGATAGAGGTCCATTAGATAAAGCTACATGCCAAATTTGGTAGCCCTGGTTTCAGACAAGAAGATTTTCAAAGATGTTCAATATTTTTCAGTTTTGTGCCATGGCAACCAGAGTTTTTGAAGGAATCAAATTCTTTCAAGAAAATTCTAAAGAGGACCATGGCAGGATTTCTGTGAAGTTTCATCAAATTTGGATGGGTAGTTTCAGAGAAAAAGTTTGAAAAAAAAGTTAACACACGCATGGACGCACGCACGCATGGACGCATGCACGACAGACACCGGGCCATGACGTAAGCCCGCTGGCCTTCGGCCAGTGGAGCTAATAACAAAATTTTTGACTGGTCAAACTGAATGTTTTTACAGATGTCAAATTGAATATTGCTCAAATGGTAAGGTTTGTCTGTGATAGGATAGAAAACATGGTGGGTAAATGAGAAAAAGCCTTTTTGTCCCAGGGTCGTTAAAACTCAGGACTGTGTGGTAAAGGGTCTAAAGCTCTACTAAACAAACTACTCTTTTATTGACCCTGACCAAGAACACTTTTGTACACATCATGAGAAATGGAGAAAATGCTAGCAAATAACTTTTTCTGCTTTTCCCACAATGTTTTCTTCCATTTATCATTTGAGACATATGTAATCTGTCGCCTGCAAATACTTTCATGATCAGACAATTCTAATATTTTGTTGTCTCCTTTGTTAACTCTATATAACACAAAAAATTTCTAGACTGCTCCAAATTGGAAGCTTTTATGGACGACAAATGAAGCTAAATTTATGGAATTTGTTTTGGAAAGGGTAGAAAAACACTGTGGGAAAAGAAGAAAATGCTAGTCACCAGCATTTTCTTCTTTTCTCACAATGCTTTCAAAAAGCTCCTTCCTCACGATCATTTACCCTTTACCACACAACAAAATGCTAGAACTGTCCAAATTGAAAGCTCTTGTAGACAACAAAATAAATGAGGCTATAAGTATAGAATTCTTTTTATGGAAATGGTAGAAAACATTTTGGGAAAAGGAGAAAATGCTTGTTACCAGCATTTTGTTTTCTCACAATGTTTTCAAAGGGCTTCTTTCTCAGGGTCATTAAAACACAGGATTGTCTTGTAAAGTGTTCATCAGCCTATCGACCCTGGATGGTAAGTGTTATAGGATGAGCTAATCAGGCACTGCAGGCCATTAGTCGACTTTTTCCACTCCAAACTTGTACAAGTAACACAGTGTTTAAACTTCTATATTAAGAAAAGAAATATCTATTGAATATATAGGACAAGCATTGTGGGAGATGGAGCCATTATTGCTTATTTAGAAACATTTCCCACAGTCTTTATATTAAGTCGTCAATGACAAAAAATTAAGGATTTTGTATATTGAGAGATACTGGTAGGTCATATCACTCTATCAGCTGATCCAAATATCGAAAACCTTACAACATGAGGAGAGATGTTAGAAAAAAATCCTCTCAGTTAAATTCCATTTGCCCTTAGGGTATGCTATATAACAGGAAATGGACCTCTACAATAAAGAAAACAGACAAAATATTGCGAAATCAAGGTTGCTGTGGCCAAAATGTGTTATACAGTAGACGATAGTGTAGATCAAAGATCAGGCTGCACATTGGTGCTTTTGAATTTGATCTACACAGTCTACAAAAGCAACATTGGTAGTGCTTCGAACTCTTAGTGTAAAGGTTTCTACAGGTTGAATCTTAATCTCTTTTTAGCCAAAGACAGTACTTAACACAAATTTTTTTTGCAGTTTGACCTTGGATCTAACATTTTGTGATATACCAGGGTTATTAGGAAAGTAATGAGACTGCTAGCAAACCTTGAAACAAATATGTAATCTATGTTACATCTACTTGCTATTTTATACTTTATAATTTTGATAATCTATTTTTAATGAAAAATAATGATAAAAGTTTGGACTCTTATCAAATTGAAAGCATTTGCAGACATCAAATGAAATGTAGCTCAAATGCTGTTTGCTGTCTGGGGCAAAAAAAAGAAAACGCTGGTGACCACATTGTTTCCAAAAGCCTTCTCTTCCTGGGTCGTTCAAACATGGCATTATTTGGTAAAAGGGTAAATACGGGCTGCTTGCTTAACTCTACCAAACGATAAAATTTTGGACTGGTCCAAATCCAAAGCATGTGCAAAATGACAAAAATAAATGTGGCTGGAGTGTTAGGATTTGTCCATGAAAGAGTAGAAAACAATTTGGGAAAAGAAGAAAATGCTGCTTACCAGCATTTTCTCCTTTTCTCAAATTGTTTTTAAAAGCCTTATCAGTTAGGTTCATTAAAACTTGGAATTATGTGGCACAGGGTTTACAGGATTTGACTTCTAGACAGGGTTTTTTCTATAGCATCGAATCAAATCTTTTCATCACTTCTACACTATTCCTTACCCTTTTTTCATCATCTGATTCATGGTTGTTCGTGGTGGTAACACTATAAGATGTGTCCAAGTCTGTATTGAGCTTGGTCTTAGCCTGCCCTGTTTCACTCATTTTGTCCCCATTGGCCTAGAAATAAATAGACAAAATGTTAGGTTTGGCCTAAACCATGTCCCCATTGGCCTAGAAGTAGAAGGCCAAATGGTAGGTATGGCCTAAACCAATGTTTTTCACAAAAAAGTCCCATTCATTAGTAATCATTATTGCCTGTTTCATTAAACCTGATCCTGACCTTTATGTTGAATACATAACTCTTTACCAAACAACAAAATTTTAGACTTGTCCAGATTTAAAGCATTTGCAGACGACAAATCAAAGGTGGCTGAAATGGTGAAATTTGCCTGTGCTTGAGCAGAGAACATTGTGAGAAAAGGAGAAAATGCTGATTACCAGCATTTTCTCCTTTTCCAACAATGTTTTTCAAAAGCTTTCTTTCTCGGGTCATTAAAACTTGGGATTGTGTGGTAAAGGGTTAAGTATGCATATAAACAGACCCCCCCAGTACTATTCGTTAAGTTAGAAATACACAGGAAGGTACAGGTAAGCAAATTACAATGTGCATACTGTACGAAATATTTCTGTGACCATTCGAGACATATGCTGAAGGCAGCCCCATGCAATGCCAAGGGTAAAAATAAAATTTCGATATAATATGTGTAAGTATGATGTTGATCTGGGTTAGATTAAACGAAGTAGGCATTACATGGTGAAAGTTCACATTCATGTTTCTTTCCTGTGATAATAAAAAGTAAAGATTGAACATAAAGAATGTGAATTTTTACCCTGCACATTTTCCCTATGCTAATAGCACTTGAAAAGCGATATGGAAACTGATGATCATAGAATGAAACCATATGGCATCCTCTTCAACACTACAGGAGCATAGTTAGTATTGTAGAAAAAGATGAACCCACTTGCAATGAGTTGGCCTTTTTCTTGCCCATTTTTTTTTTTTCTTTGAAAGGCATTTGCTAAATCACGGGTAGGAAACTTCATATTCAGAGCCAATGGCTCTGACGAGAAAATGTTGTGTTGATCTTCCGTTTCTGAAGATGTCGGCTGAAAAACAACCAAAATACAAGTAAGCTGGTTATTATTTGTAATCTTGTGTTCTTATGTCTTTGAAATTCCAAAACAGGAGAATGTCATGCAATGCTCTGGTCTTTCAACGTGTTTTCTACACTACTGAAAGTTGTAACAAGTGTACAATGTTGTCTGAATCATTTGTGGCGTGGGTTGACCTTAGCTAAAATAATACGTCATGGACCTAAATTCAGTCTATTATTGCCGTAACTGGCAAATAAAAGAGAGTCTTGCTATCGCAAAAGCGTAAATTAATGTCTTGCAATGTTACATTTACTGCTGGTAAAGAATTGAAAAGTAATAGCACTAATGATAATCAACATTATTTTTTGACTTTCTGACAATTTTTTCCATCTTAGCAGGGATCTTACATGTGTATATACGATCCCTGGTCTTAGTAACCCTTTACAAAAGCCTTTAGAAAATAACAAAAAATTAGGGCCGTCTACATTAAAGCAATTAGCAGATGATAAGAGCAGCTGAAAATGTGCCGTTTGGCTGGGAAAAACTACAAAACATAATGGTAAAGGGAGAAAATACTGGTTACTAGCATTTTCTCCTTTTCCAAAAGTATTTCGAAAAGTGTTTTTTTTTTTCCCTGAGGTTGTAAAAATTTTGTCTTTCGGTTAAAAGGCCTTTTTTTTAATTGTTTACCATTTTATTTGAAACATATTTTATCAAGATTGAAAAGAGTTTCAAAACAAACGACTTTCCATGTTCAAAACGGAGATTTAACTTTTAGATTACAATGCATGTGCTGAGTTTTAATGACCTTAAAGAATGGGGCTTTCAAAAAAAAGGAAGAGTATTTTGAAACCTTGCAGGAACATGAGAAAATACCGGCAACGAACATTTTCTCCGTTTCGCACAATGTTTACCATCCTATTAAGGATAACCAACATCATTTGACGGTTGACTTCATAGGTCCTATGAGGGACGTCCGAGGATGTTCTCTGTTTATACGATTCTTGTAATCTCTGACCCTGTTAACCCTTAGAGCGCTGGATTGATGAAATTGGCATTTTCCATTTCGGGAAAAATGCTTAATTATTGCAACTCCATCCAGGGCTGTTTTAGTCGGATTATTACAAGGTAGCTCACACTGCAGATCCAACATAAGATTGCATATTCTGTGCAGACCATAGATTCATCTTCCTTGTCTGCAAAAGAGACAGACGTAATATGCGGTCTAAGGGTTCGTTGACATTAACGCTTGTGTTTCATTTATCCCGCGTAACTGGAATGTACGTTCAGCTTGTCGGCAAACGTGAAAGCAAAATGATTGCCTACCCGTCAATTGAGATACACCCTATTCCTTTGTTCGACAATAATATATCGTATACAGTTACACAGATACAGGCCCTTGGTCTGTGTCCTTAGAAAAACATGAACACGTCCGATGCATTCTAGGACTGTTGGATTCTCTGTGTCAAGATAATTTTATCATTGTGTTATTCAGTTTTGAAAAGAAGTGTAGTTGAAGGAAATTTTTTTGAGGAAAACAAACGGATTGTATTACGTAAAGATTTCAGTTCTAATAATGATGGAGGTAAGTGATTATGATAACAATTCATTGCAATAAGCGTTTATTCTTTATGAAATTTCAGACCAAGTTGAAATTGAAAGCATTTGCAGACGACAAATTCAGGGTGGCCCAAATTAGGGACGAAATTTGCTCTTGATAGGGTAGAAACATTGTGGTAAAAGGAAAAAAATGCCGGTTTCAAGCAATATCCCCTCTTCCCTCCATGTTTTTAAAAGCTTGCTTTTTCAGAGTCGTTACAAGTGAGTGGTAAACGGTTAAATATTTATGAATACTTGCTGAACGTTAAGCAACGTGATGATCAAAAGAAGAAGTTAAAACTTTTTGGGTGATAAAACGGTTACAGATCATGTTATTGTCATTTTTGATGTAGTAAAGTCCGATCATACTCGTATATAAGGAAAGAAACGGTAAGACTGGAACCCAGGCTATCCCCTGCTATACATCAGTACATTATGCTGGCCGGAACTACTTCGAAATGACACATATTGTGATTTCAACTGATTTACCCTTTTCTTTTCACGGGTCTCCGGAATCAAAACTGGGCCATGCTGATGCCTAACAATAACCTATTCATTAATCATAATGTCAAGCACAACTTTGAAAGAAGAAAAAGATATTTCTTTGAAAGAGAAAATTTTGTATAAACACTTGATGATTCAAAGGAATTTATTTCATTGAAATTTTACTTCTCATAAAGGCAGAATAATGTTGTCAACAGAGAAAATAGGTGTGTCAGCGACATGTCATTCAAAAAAGCTATCCGATTGGTTAGTTCAGGGGTCGTAAATTTACATATACGATCCCTCTGGTTAGTTGTTTCTGCATTGTGGAGTGGAAGTAGGTCCGAATGACATCATTTTAGTAGGTTTCGATTGGCTTATTACAGCTACAGTTTATTTGTTGCTGTAGCAACACCATTGTAACAATCAACTGATCCAAAGTATTTTGCATTTGTCAAAAACGATGCTTTTTAAGAATCTGACTTCATTCCTTCTAGAAATTTGAAGTTTCTTCCTGCTGATCTGATTAAATTTACAATGGTCTCGACATTATTTTGTTCTTATGTACTCGAGAAGTATCGAACTACTTGAAAGGCGTTTGGATAATGCTGTTCAGAGGCATTTGCAGCAAACTGCCGAGCGCTGACATATGAAGGCGAGAATGAAAATCTCGCCTTCAAAAAACAACCAAAGTTTTTTCTAATTTAGACTTTAGGCAGGGATCTTATATACACAGGGATAGGCAACGCAACTGGAGTTAAGACCAATTATCGATTTTTCACAGACTTACCTGTACGGCATCCAATAATCCGTTGTCGTTCCTTGCGAGTTATTATCTTCCTTTCAGATAATATAATTCCTTGCCGATTCCGACAATTTTTATATCCGCCAAAGAAGCGTTTAGTATGAAATGCGTTTCACTGTTTATGTCAATGTTTTTCTATTATTGTTTTTTTCAGTTAAAGTGTTATTTTTTTTATCTGGAAAATTTAAAGTGTCGACTAATTGGGTGTTTCAGATATACAGGTCATGTTGTCAGTCTTGATTTCACATGAAGTGTAAATTGTGAATGGAGATCAAAACGGCCCGGTGCCAAAACGGCCCGGTGCCAAAACGACCCATTACCGAAACAACCCTCTTTTTCGTAGTAACTTAAGGTTATCTAATAACTTTGAAAGCTTTGATTTTGGACCAATTTGAAAACAGTATAAGTTGTGTAGGACTTTGTACAAATTTGACTTTTCGCTCCTCATACAGTGGACAGCATTGGAAAACATTTGTAAAAGACCAGTTGCAGCCAGTGATCAATTCTTTTCAAAATGATTTCTGTGCTATTAAAAATATTATGTTTTTGCCTTTCCTTCAAATGTTTTTCATTTTTTAAATTTTCAAAAAAATTCACACTGTACACAGAAAGTTTATGTTGAAATTGATATTTTAAAATTTCTCACTAAAAACATCAAGGCAGCCATGAATATTGAGCTACATGTGTGTTACAAAATTAAATGGTGCTGAAAAATATGTTCCTTTAGGAAGTTTTAACTTAATGCCTAATAAATTTGATTTTACATAAATCCACTGTAGAAATCTTTGAAAAACAGTATGACACAAGGACCAATCTTTTTGCGATAAAATGTAACATGCAAATGGTTGGTTGCTTCCGCAAATGCTTTTTTCATTGAATGTAGACTTTTATCTCCTAAAACTTTTTCACTGTGGCAAGTTGCAGTTAATGATGGTAAAAGTATTGTGTATATGAGATATTATTGGTATATTAAACTATCATTATAATCCTGGTGTATGTCATACAAATGCCCAAAATATACTTCTCTCCCTCAACAGAGATTTTCAAGTAGAAACATTCCCAACTCTAGTAATACATGGAATATGGATAGCTGCGTTGTTTGCTGTGATACAATTGCAAAATGTTGAAAGCAACCAACCTTCAGGAACACTTTGCCAGACAACAAAATTTGAGACTTGTCTGATTTGGAATTATTTGCAGACAAGAAATGAAATGTGTCACTTGTGTCTTTGCTGATCAAATGAGAACATGCTTGCCAACATTTTCTTCTTTTCCCACAATGTTTTCAGATGTGTAAATATTTCCCATGGTAGTGAAAACTTAGGATTCAGGAATGCTGGCATCTGTCACAGATTATTAGATAACTCCTTACCACAAGTGGCTTATAAGACTGTAGATACTGAATGTACTGTGTTGTTTGAAGAAACCAAAAGTATGTCAAATTTAATACATGTACTTTTAGTGTTTTATGACAATAGTGTGAGTAGTGGGAAACAAACATCATGATTCTCAGAGAATTTTGCACAACACAGATACATACTTCTCTCCCTCAAAAAATATGTTGATGAGGAAAAGCAACACACAGCTTGTGCAGACAGTTGTGCAAATTCAAAAAACAAATAGATAAGTATAATGGCTGCTATGATACAACTAAAATGTTGTGAAACATTGCAAATTGAGCAAGGTTCCATCCTTAACTTTTTGCCAGATTACAAAATTTTGGACATGTCTAATTTGAAAGCATTTGCAGACGACAAATGAAATGCAACTGAAATGAGGAGACTTGTTTTTCCTGGGGAAATGAGAAAATGTGACATGTACTTACCGGTAGTTTCTTCTTTGTTCACAATGTTTTCCAAAGTATGGATATTCCCCAGGTTAGTGAAAACTTAGGATTCAGGAATACTAGCATTTGTCACAGATAATAAATAACTCCATACTTCTAGTGGCTTATTGAGCTATACATACTAAATATACTTTGGTGGTAGAAGAAGCTCACAGCTTTCATATTCAAGTACATTAATTTCACTTTAGCATTTTTCTTGCAGGTTTGTACAGTTCACAGCTGATTTGGTCTTTAATTTTCCAAGTTTTCAAGCCCAGCTTCAGTTTTATACTAGCACACTTTATGCAGAATTACAAAACCATCTTCAATGTCATTCTTCTGTTCACAGGATGCATCACAACAGTATGTTGACAGCTCTTGAAACCATGTTTTGAAGTGTTTGTGTTCTCACAATACATATCTGGAAAAAAAATATAGAACCAACTGAATTTCAAATTTCTCCTTTTTACAAAACGTAACATTTTAATTCTTCAGTTACGTTGCAAAATATGGTTTTATTTTCACATGGTTAGACTATAATGGAATTTGTTCAGGATATGACCAACTATCAGAGATCCAATCATTTTTGACTAATGTGCGGTACTGCGCTTCCACCTTTACTGAAATAACCCCTTTTTAGGCTGCCATCTTGCAATTAAGACCGAAAATAGCCAAGTTTTTGAGCCCACAGTTATCCAACCTTGGCATCGAAAATCACTAGATTTGATTTAAAAACAAAAAGAAATACTTACTGCTTATAAATATGTCAAAATCTGAACAAATTTATTTCTAAAAACAAGAGGGCCATGATGGCCCTGTATCGCTCCACTGGCTATTAAGTAAAAACACTACAAGCCAAACATTACAATATTCAGCAAATTGATTTCAAACACAAGGACATGCAAACACTTTTCTATCTAATCCTACGAGAAAGTTGTGATCCATGGGCAAAGCCAATTTTGATCGCAAAGCTATAATTATTTGAATCCTGGTGGAGGTCCACAATATAAAGCTCCATACCAAATAATTCAGTTCTTGAATGTTATAAACAAGAAGATTTTCAAATTTTTCTCAATGAAAAGCCCTGTAAAACATGAAACCCATGAGAGGAGAAGATTTTTAAAGAATTCCTTCATTTCTGTATAGTGCAAGAAGCCCCCATTCACCAGAGCCACGTTTTTTGACAGATCAAAATTTTATGAACAGTTTTTGAAAAGGGTCACCCAAGGAACAATCCTGTGAAATTATTTCGAAATCTGACCAGCGGTTTCAGAGAAGAAGAATTTTGAAGAATTCCTTCATTTCTATATGGTGCAAGAAGCCCCCATTCACCAGAGCCACATTTTTTGACGGATCAAAATTTTACGAACAAATTTTAAAAAGGGTCACCCAAAGAGCATATCTGTGAAATTATTTCAAAATCTGACCCGTGGTTTCAGAGGAGAAGATTTTTAAAGAATTCCCTAAAAAATTCCATTTGGTTGCAATGGCAACCAGAGTTTTTGATGGAATCAAATTCTGTGAACAGTTTTTAAAGAGGACCTTCCAAGGAACATTCCAGCCAAGTTTGGTCCAAATCCGCCCAGTGGTTTAGGAGGAGTTGATGTTTAAAGAATTGTTGACGACACACGACGCACGACGGACACCAGGTGATCCTAAAAGCTCCCCTTGAGCACGTTGTGCTCAAGTGAGCTAAAAAGTTAACATACGGACGGACGCACAACGGACAACGGGCCATAACATAAGCCTGCTGGCCTTCGGCCAGTGGAGCTAAAAAACTTGTCTAGCACCAATCATGTATCACTGCAGCTTGATAATCAAGGGAGGTAAATAGTAACGAACTTTATCTTTCATAAAAAGAGTTATTTCCCTTGATTAATGTTTAAATTGAAGTGACAATATTTTGAAGCCCATGTTAAACTTGCGATCCCTGGAATGAAGGCAATTTTGACCCCAGACCTACAATATGAAACTAGAATGTGTGGTTATAAACAAAAAGATTTTTTAATCTTGCCCAACAAAAAGTCATGTAAAACAAGTTTGCTGAATAAAAGGCCCTGTAAAATATGTGATCCATGACACAGGTTTATCAAGTTTTCACTATAAAAGCCAATGTAAAACTTGTGACCCCTGGTGTGGAGTCAAACTTGACCCCCAAAGTTAAAATTTGGGCCCTCTTGGTAAAGGCCCATTATATAAAGTTACATGCAAAATTTGGTAGCCCTAGGCCTAAATATGGCTATGTACAAGTAGATTATTAAAGTTTCCTTATATAAGACCATGTAGAACTTGTGACCCCCTGGGCTATAATTTGGGCACCCTTGATAGAGACCCCCTAGATAAAGCTAAATGCAAAATTTGATAGCCCTAGCCCTTATAACTAGATGCGAAAGATTTTCCTATATAAGCCCGCCCATGTAAAACATGTTACCCCCCGGGGCGAAGTCAAATTTGACCCTCGGCTATAATTTGGACAACCTTGGTACAGGTCCACTAGATAAAGCTACATGCCAAATTTGGTCGCCCTAGGCCCCATGGCTAGGTAGAAGAGGAATTTTAAAGTTCTCC
Organism: Hippopus hippopus; assembly: GCA_946811185.2. Classification (NCBI taxonomy): domain Eukaryota; kingdom Metazoa; phylum Mollusca; class Bivalvia; order Cardiida; family Cardiidae; genus Hippopus; species Hippopus hippopus. The sequence continues at coordinate 53,809,924 of OX328106.1, read as the reverse complement.
CTAAATAAGCCCATGTAAAACTTGTGACCCCCGGGGCGGGGCCAATTTTGACCCCAGGGCTATAAATTGAAGAAACTTGGTAGAGGTCCACTAGATAAAGCTACATGCCAAATTTGGTAGCCCTTGGCCTTACGGTTTCAGACAAGAAGATTTTCAAAGATTTTCAAAATTTTTCAGTTTTGTTGCCATGGCAACCAGAGTTTTTGAAGGAATTAAATTCTTTCAAGAAATTCTGAAGAGGACCATGGCAGGATCATTTCTGTGAAGTTTCATCAAAATTGGATGGGTAGTTTCAGAGAAGAAGACGTTTTAAAAAAAAGTTAACGCACGGACGGACGGACGGACGCACGGACGGACGGACGGACGCACGACGGACAACAGGCCATGACATAAGCCCGCTGGCCTTCGGCCAGTGGAGCTAATAAATTGAGAATGCTACAACTATCACTAGGGTCCCGCCAAATTCACCACATTGGTCCGCCATTTTGTGATGAAATACCGAAAATAGCCCAGTTTTGAGCCCATAACTATCAAACTTAGGAATCGAAAATCAGCACAAAATTAGCTTTAATACAAGGAGATGTACTCTGTCTCGTGATTTTTACCAACATGTTGCTATTTGGAAGCTACTTTATGTACTTAAAAAGTACTTTTGCACGTCACTAAATCCTCCTGCCGAACATCCCCTACGGGGCAAACATGATTAGGTCATGATTTTTTAACGCCAAAATAAGCATATAAAACAAAATCTCCGAAAAAATTGATGTTACATATATTCTAAGCATGTAAATATTCGGAAACTTACCTGTTGAGAAGGACTTATGGGATAACCAAGCAAAACATTGATTAAAACAGTGACCGTCGTATGCCGAAATTTAAGATGGCCGCCGTTTTTTCCTTTGCGGTCAATTCGAAAGAAGACAGTGAATAACCGGAAGTTATACCGCGTTTCCTATCCCTGTATCATTCGGCATATCTCGGGTGATGGGAGCCATCATATCCCTCGGCTGTATCTGGTGGATTAATATGCATCAGATCGATACATATCCGGAAATACGCCGGTTTACCGTTCTGAAAATTGTAAGGCTCCTCTTAAAAAGAGAAAACTTGAGTTTCAATTTTCTATCGAAATCTTTCTAACTATGTTTCAGTTGAGTTGGCAAACAGTTCGTACATTCATTATTTATCAATTCCGATTAAAGTTTTCACCGACAGATAAACAGATGTGAATAACTTCATTGAGGTTGTTTATGTGGTTGCTAAACGACTGACAGTGGCGCGCCATATATAAGATCACGTGATTCGCAGTTCAAATGGAAACGACCGTTATACGGACGAGGTTAGATGTAGGTACGGAATCGGCCGAGTTGTGACGAGTGATCCCTGTATATAAGATCCCTGGTCTAGGACTAGTTTGTTTCTTGAGAAATAAAACATGTCAAAGATCTTCATCAGAAGTTAAACTAGATCCAGTAAGAAATCTGTGATTGCTGATCATCGTCACTCCGCGCGTAAATAAAATCCGAAACTCAATCGAGAGGAAAAAAGCGTCTGCTATTCATTTACATTCGTGATCGGTTCGCATATACAGTCCGATACATTTCACTGAAATTATTAACTGAAATAAAATGATAGCGGATTTTTTCATGTAAGTTTGTGACAAGTGTCAAAAGGTAATGATTATACAACCTAAATATCCCAACTTTATGTTTTCATAATGCTTGAAATTGGCGAGAAATATGACTTTTTCCCAATCAGCAGAATTTGTCTGCAAGTGTCTGCAATAGAACAAGGCAAATCTGTTTTTCCGGAATTGTCATAGTTACCTCCCTTTCATGAAAAATTTTGTACATTTTCGTTCGAGTTTAGAAATGTTATAGCTATATGTAATCTTTTTGGCATTTCCTTTCATTTTTTCTTTCTTTCTTTGTCGCGCATTATGTCGCAATGTTGGAGCGACGTAGACGATTTTAGCGTGAATAACGCATTCGCCCCTGTCCAGAATAAACACTGATTGTTGGTATCCACGTTTTTGTTGACGCACGGAAGAAAGCGTTGAATACCAAATGCTGGATTCCAGTGTTTTTTCGTATTATACCTCGAGCGTGTTCGGAATATTCCGTGCAAAGAATGAATGGAGTACGAAATCAGCAGATTAGTGACGATTTTCCGCGAATCCCAAAGGCGGATGGCTCATTATAAAACGAAAGTATCGGTCGTCTTTGCAGCCGATTTTTCGGTCTGGGATTGGGTTTATTAACTATCTTAGTATAGTAACGTTACTTTCTATTTCAGAAGGGAATGTCGATTTCTTAGGGGAAAATTGATTGCTCAGGGGAAAACTACATCTTTGGGGAAAAATTTGCCGAGGGGAAGACGCCGACTATCGGCGTCACTTTCTTAGTTAAAAAAAAAAACCCTGTCATGTGAGATTTTATCAAGACAAACATTCTGACCAATTTTCAAGTCGATTGAGCAAAAAATGTGGCCTCTACGGTGCCCTAAAGGTATTTCTTTAATTTGACCTAGTGATCTAGTTTATGATCCCAGGTCACCCAAATCCAAACTCATCCGAGATTTCATTAAGACAAACATTTTGACAAATTTTCAAGTCAATTGGGCAAGAAATGTGGCCTCTAGAGTGCCCTTAAGGTATTTCTTTAATTTGACCTAGAGACCTAGATTATTACCCCAGGTGACCCAATTTTGAACTCATCTTAGATTTCATCAAGAGGAACATTTTAACCAATTTTCAAATCAATTGAACAATAAATGTGGCCTCTAGAGTGCCCTAGAGGTATTTCTTCAATTTGACCTAGTGACGTAGTTTATGATCCCAGTTGACCCAAATTCAGATTCATGTGAGATTTTATCAAGACAAACATTCTGATCAATTTTCAAGTCAATTGGGCAAAAAATGTGGCCTCTAGAGTGCCCTAAAGGTATTTCTTTAATTTGACCTAGTGACCTAGTTTGTGATCCCAGGTGACCCAATTTTGAACTCATCCGAGATTTCATCAAGTCAAACATTCTGACCAAATTTCAGGTCATTTGAGCAATAAATGTAGCCTCTAGAGTGCCCACAAGGTATTTCTTTAACTTGACCTAGTGACCTAGTTTATGACCCCAGGTGACCCAATTTTGAACTCACTGAACATGTTGTGCTCAGGTGTGCTAACTTAGAACAGGTTCACTACATACCAATTATCAAAGCTCCAAGCCTTCCAGTTTCACAGAAGAAGAATTTTAAAGTTTTCCCTTTTTTGTTCTTATGTTCAAACTTGTGACCCCCGGGGCGGGGCCAGTTTTGACCCCAGGGGCATCATATGAACAAACTTGGTAGAGGTCCACTAGGAGATGCTACATACCAAATATCAAAGCTCTATGCCTACCAGTTTCAGAGAAGAAGAATTTTAAAGTTTTCCTTCTATGTTCCTTTGTTTGAACTTGTGACCCCCGGGGCGGGGCCAGTTTTGACCCCAGGGGCATCGTATGAAAAAACTTGGTAGAGGCCCACTAGGAGATGCTACATACCAAATATCAAAGCTCTAAGCCTTCCAGTTTCAAAGAAGAAGAAGAATTTTAAAGTTTTCCCTTTTTTGTTCCTATGTTCGAACTTGTGACACCCGGGGCGGGGCCAGTTTTGACCCCAGGGGCATCATATGGACAAACTTGGTAGAGGTCAACTAGCAGATACCAAATATCAAAGCTCTATGCCTTCCAGTTTCAGAGAAGAAGAATTTTAAAGTTTTCCTTCTTTGTTTGTATGTTCGAACTTGTGGCTCCCGGGGCGGGGCCAGTTTTGAGCCCAGGGGCATCATATGAACAAAGTTGGTAGAGGTCCACTAGGAGATGCTACATACCAAATATCAAAGCTCTATGCCTACCAGTTTCAGAGAAGAAGAATTTTAAAGTTTTCCTTCTTTGTTCCTATGTTTGAACTTGTGACCCCCGGGGCAGGGCCAGTTTTGACCCCAGGGGCATCGTATGAACAAACTTGGTAGAGGCCCACTAGGAGATGCTACATACCAAATATCAAAGCTCTAAACCTTCCAGTTTCAAAGAAGAAGAAGAATTTTAAAGTTTTCCCTTTTTTGTTCCTATGTTCGAACTTGTGACTCCCGGGGCGGGGCCAGTTTTGACCCCAGGGGCATCATATGGACAAACTTGGTAGAGGTCAACTAGCAGATACCAAATATCAAAGCTCTATGCCTTCCAGTTTTAGAGAAGAAGAATTTTAAAGTTTTCCTTCTTTGTTTGTATGTTCGAACTTGTGGCTCCCGGGGCGGGACCAGTTTTGACCCCAGGGGCATCATATGAACAAACTTGGTAGAGGTCCACTAGGAGATGCTACAGACCAAATATCAAAGCTCTATGCCTTCCAGTTTCAGAGAAGAAGAATTTTAAAGTTTTCCTTCTTTGTTCCTATGTTCGAACTTGTGACCTCCGGGGCAGGGCCAGTTTTGACCCCAGGGGCATCATGCGAACAAACTTGGTAGAGGTCTACTAGGAGATGCTACATACCAAATATCAAAGCTCTACGCCTTCTAGTTTCAGAGGAGAAGATTTTCAAAGATTTTGCTATTTTTTTCCTTTTGGTTGCCATGGCAACCAGAGTTATGGGTGGAATTCAATCTCTTGAACAACTTTGGTAGAGCTTCACCCAAGGAACATCCTTGCCAAGTTTCATCAAGATTGGCCCAGTGGTTTAGGAGGAGAAGATGTTTAAAGAAATTGTGGACGACGGACGACGGATACTGGGCGATCACAAAAGCTCACCTTGAGCACTTTGTGCTCAGGTGAGCTAAAAATAAACTATACAAAATAATAATTAATGTCTAGACAATCCCTCACCGTTGTTGTTAACCTTGGGGACATACAAGATCAAATTTGTTTAACTCTTTACCATACGACAAAGTTTTAGACTGGTCCAGTTTGAAAACATTTGCAGACAACAAATTCAATGTTGCACAAATTAGGAATTTTTTCTTTTAAAGGTTAGAAAACATTGTGGGAAAAGGAGAAAATGCTGGTTACCAGCATTTTCTCCTGTTCCCACAATGTTTTCAAAAGGCTTCTTCCTCAGGGTCGTTAAAAGTCAGGATTGTGTGGTAAAGGGTTAAAACACAATTAGATAATGTGCTACATAGAAAATATCAAGGCAATTTGCTTAGTGGACCGTCAAGAAAAAAGAAATCTAATCCTTAACTAAACAGTCTTGAGTTTTAACAGTCCTGGAGTAAAAGGCTTTTGAAAACTTTGTGGGGAAAGGGAGAAATGACGGTAGCCCGGGTAGCTCAGTCAGTAGCATGCAGGACTTGAGAACAGGGAGCCGTGGGTTCAATCCCTGGCTAAAAGTCTTCAGGCTCGGCCAGTTACTTTCTGAGGACTGATGATAGTCACTGCCACATGATTCATTCCTCTCCTACCGCTGACCATTATTTCGACCATGATTACGTGGGAAAGCAGTCAATAGCTTGGAAAGAAGATTGTGCAGAGCACTAGTAAAAGAGACTCCAGGAAAGCATGGATAGGTGCACTGGCCGCCGCTATATAACTGAAATAATGTTGAAAATGGCGTTAAAAACCATACAATCAATCAATCAACCACTCAGTTGTCTGTAAATGTTTCAATTTGTACAAACACAAACAGAGGGTACTACTTAACCCTTCTTCTGATAAATAAATGAAATGAAACATTCAAGGTGATAGTAAGGACCCAAATCATTGTTATTCTAAAGGTATTTTAGGGGGAAAATTGTCTTATTATCGGACAGTGTAGATTCAAGATCAGACTGCACGTTCTGTGCAGTCTGACCTTGATCTACACTGTCCACAAAAGGTCCTTGAGTTGCGCCTAGCAGCTTCAGGGTTGAAACAATGTCTTCCAGTTTCAGAATGTTCCCGTTACAACTGAAGTAAAACATGTGAGACACATGGATACTGACTATTCTGAGCCCCCAGGGGACATAATTTGAACAAAGGATTTGATAAAAGACCACTTAATCTTGATGATGTAACATCAAAAATCCTTGTGGTGTTTTTAAGTTTATTTTTTTTATCACAATTTGCAATTACAAGGCTGTTTTGTGGTCATAATAGTTAATTAACAATAATTGGAAATTTTACATCACTGTATTGGTGTTGGAGTTCAGCAATAATGCTTAACAGAATTTATGAGTTACTCATTTACTTTCCTAAATGCTGGGCAAATTTTTCACATGGTCATACCAAAACTTTTATCATAAAATTTCATACTGGGTTTTTACAAATTAATGACCCTGCGAAAGTAAATGAGTGACAGGTCAATTTGGTTGAGTTATACTAAAAGATATATAAAAGAAATATTTATAACATAATAACTCAAGCCAGGTTCGAACCTATGACCTCAGAATCGAGAGCCAATCATCTTACCAGGGTAGCTGTTAAGTATTTCTGTTGAGTTATACAAGGGTTGAATGTTTAGCAAGTGCCAGATCAGCAATATGATCAAGTTTGTCTAAAGACTGACTGGCAGTTTGAATGTTGTTTTATGCTGCTTTCAACATTATCTTTGTCATATCATGGCAACAGCTCATAATATTAAAGTAGATCAAAATCAGACTGATGTACAAAAGTTGAAGTCTGATCTTCACTATCCAGTAAATTGAGACTTTTCTGGCACAAATAACTTGAATTTTCAATATTTGGGTATTTTACTTTTGGCATGAAATTACTTAACCCTTTACCACAGGAACCAAAGTTTTAACAATCCCAAGGAAAAGAACTTTTGAAAAACATGGTGGTAAAAGAAGAAAATGCTGATAACCGGCATTTTCTCCTTTTTCCACTATGTTTTCTACCCTTTCAGAGACAAGTTTCAACATTTGAGACACTTTCTATTTGTCATCTGCAAATGCCCTGAATTTAGACAAGCCTAAGATTATTTCATCACATGGTAAAGAGTTAAATTATTCATGCAGTTAAATCCTTTACCAAAAAATCACCTCTTTTTAAACGCCTGAAGAAGAGACCTACGACAGCTTAGGGAGAAAAGGAGATAATCCTGGTAACCAACATTTTCTCCTTTTTTCACAAAGTTTTCTAGTCTTTTGTAGACAGACTCCATTACTTGAGCCACATTTTCTATCTGGAAATGCTCTGAAATAGGACAAGTGAAAAATTTTGGCATCTGGTTGACAGTTTAGCTTTTACCACACAATTCTGAGTTTTACGACCCTGAGAAAGAAATCTTTGGAAAACTTTGTTGGAAAAGGAGAAAATGCTGGTAACCAACAGTTTCTGAGTCACATTCATGTTATAATGTGCAAATGCTTTCAATTTGGACAAATCAAAAATTTGTTGTTTGAAAGAGAAATTACCCTTTGCTACACAATTCCGACTTTTAAAGACCCTGAGAAAGAAAGCTTTTGAACACATTGTGAGAAAAGGAGAAAATGCTGGTAACCAGCATTTTCTCCTTTCCCTCAATGTTTTCTACCTTGCCCTTTCCACAAACAACTTGCAACTTTTGAGTTACATTCATGTTATAAACTGCAAATGCTTTTAATTTGGACAAGTCAAATATTTTGTCGTTTGATAAAGGGTTAACTTGTTCATTACTGAATAAATAAATTGCATTTTCTCAAAGGTTGAAGGTTACAAATACAGTTCGCTGCATGGTCAAGAGACGGTTTGGTCAAAATTTAGAATACAGCAGTGGACAGTGTAGATCAGAGATCAGACTGTGTAGTCTGATCTTGATCTGCACTGTCCACAAAAGCTTCTGGTGTCGTCTATGGTATACAAAGCACTTGCAATTTTTGAGTCACATTCATGTTTTAAACTGCAAATGCTTTCAATTTGAACAAGTCAAAAATTTTGTCGTTTGACAAAGATTTAACTTTTTCATTGCTGAATAAATAAATTGCATTTTCTCAAAGGTTACAAATACAGTTCGCTGCATGATCAAGAAACAATTTGGTCAAAATTTAGAATACAGGAGTGGACAGTGTAGATCATAGATCAGACTGCATGCTCTGTGCAGTCTGATTTTGAGCTACACTGTCCACAAAAGCTTCTATAGCATACAAAGAGTACAGGGTAAAAGTGTCATGAATTTACCCAAGAGTACATAGTTTGACATTCTGAAACAAAGAAAACGAGGTCATGTGATCTATGGTACCAATTACTCTATCAGAATAGAATCAGTAACACCATTTGTTGCATTACACAGCAGATCTAGCTATCAGAAGCTTGCCCTTTACGTGTTATTATTTGCTACCAAAGAAAAGTTGGTAATTCCATTTGAGCCAAGCCCTTGCAAATGGGAGTTTAATGCATCTCTCCAACTCATAATACCAAGCAAGTCTTCAGACAAATCATGGATTCATTCCAAATCAATTTCGTCTAAAAACTGATGAAGTCATGGGGTAGAATGGTCTTTGGACCTGCAGAAAATTCAAAACGCAGGCTGACACGGGTCGTTACTTTTCATAGATGCACTTAACCTTTTTTTCACAGAGCATGGCTCATTTATTTGGATAATGAAAAGGATCGATAAGACATCGTTTGAATGGACCAGGATAGAAATGGATAAAATGAAATAGAATGGATGCATTTATAGATCAATCAATCGATGGATAGAGGCACAAGCAGTTTGTCTAAATGAGAAGATAATTTGCTCAATTATAGCTCACTGGAATTCTTGAGAATAAATTCTTTTTAACCAAACGACAAAATTTTAGACTTGAACAAATTGAAAGCATTTGCAGACTACAAAATAAATGTAGATCAAATGTTGGTTTTTGTCTTTGATAGGGTCGAAAACATTGTGGAAAGAGGAGAAAATGCTGGTAACCAGCATTTTCTTCTTTTCCCACAATGTTTTCCAAACTCTTCTTCTTCAGGGTTGTTAAATCTCCGGATTGTGTGGTAAAGAGTTAAACACAAATAATACAGAAAACAAAATGGGGGGAAAAAGGGGCGGGGGGTCCTATGATTATCCATCTTCATTCCCAGGGGAAAAAATTAACACATTTTTTTTTCATAAAGAATTATTTTCTGATTTCACACAAAAAGAGCACCACATGCAGTTGCTTGATTTTCAGTGAAAATTCCAAGTCAAAAAAGGGCATGACTGAGTCAAAAATACTTTGATGGTTACCTGCCCTTGATGTATGGGTTCCCCTTTTGACAGTTAATAAATAAGTTCAAGTTTGAAGTAAGTGTCTTCAGTAATAAGTGTCTGATACTAAGAAATGTCAAAGTTTTTGCACACGGACTGAGATTCATACGACAAAACCTGAACGTTTTCTTCAAAAACAGCTGAACAAAAGATATGAAAGCTACAGACCTCTGTGGCTCCAGGGATCTTATATACGATCCCTGGTGGCTCTAGAGTGACAGAAGACCTTTGGAATTTAGCTCTCAAAGGGTACCATATAACCCTATAAACCCATATAAATTGCTTCCTTAATTTTTTTAACACATGATGCGTATAACATTTATATGCTACATTTTTCCATAATAAAGCAGTAATTGAAAAGTCAGTAACGACTAAAGACAAGAGACCAATTACGTCATTTACTGCTTACTTGGGACTTCATTTATGCGAAATTGCCTTTGTATGCTCCAGAAATAAGAACGACAAGAGAAAAAAAGAAACATGTTAGAAAGCAATGCTCTTTTTATGGAACACATTTCAAATAAAAACTGGTCTTGTGACCAATAAATTATTCATGACCTATGATGGCCTAATTTTTTTTAACCCTAATCGTGATTTTAAGGGGAAAGACATCTCAACAATCAACATGCATCACTCATGCGTTGTATTAATAGCATTACAGTAGATAAAAATGTGTTTTCTAAAATCTTAATTTTCCATCAATTTGACTATGCAACCTTGATTTTGACGTCATATGACTCACTTTCTAATTTATATATGACATACATAACATAAATTATATATATAGTAAGGCCTATCAAAAAAATATATGTGTTTGGGGTTTGCCAACCCTACCTAGAAAATGTTGCCCACCCTAAAATTTTTACAATTGAAAAAAAAAAAATCTGTCAGGTGTGACTTTGGTAGATGGTCCATGTAAAAAGTTTCTGGAAAAAAAATCCCTACCTACACTTCCTAAAGTACTGGATCTTGGACCGAAACCCTAAACACAGATATTATTTTGTTAGGCCTAAGCTTCATAATGATTTGATTAAAATGCAGCATTTGTATTCTGGATGTTTCTTATAATATGAGCTACTGACCTGAATTTCCACCCCTCAGTTATGACACACTGGAACACACATATCTTTGCTTTATAAAGACAAATACATTTACTAGTAATCTGGTAATGTTTGGCAGAGAATTGGTGAAAACTCTTGAGCTGTACTGAGATTTTCCATCAATGTGACCTCTTGGAATAGACAATCCCTCCAGCCTGGTTTAGCATTTAATGTTGACTAAATACCATGTAGACAAAATCTTCCAACCAAGTTTGATGGCGATGAAAATGGTCTGGCTAGGCCAATACCATGACTTCAGTTCAAAAAACATGAATGTGGAACAAAATACAGATCTATTCAATTTTCAGTCAATCAAGTCAAACCCATTAGTATTCAGGAGCTTGGTGCTATGCTTGTCCAAGGATGGAACAACATTCCAGAAAGGATAATCAGGAACCTGATAGGGAGCATGAGGAGTCAGTGTTAAGCTGTCAATAACAGCAACAGATTACATATTCCATATAATCCTGAAACAGCTTTCTTTGTAAGATCTTTTGTAAATTTTGAAATTATGTATTTCTCTTTCCAGCCTAAAATTCATTGACAACATTTCTGACAAAGTTCTGTGAAGATACATGAAAATACATCAGCAAGAGTTTGAAATAATTTGAAATAATGACCTGTTTTTTGTAACCTACATAACTGGGTAGTTTCAAACTTAACCAATCGCCTCCTAAAGGTTGGTGAATATGCTGATACAGTTTGGTGGAGAAAAAAAGAACTGTGCTCTGAAATTTGACATAGTTATTCACCCCCACATTACATCTTTCAAACTTGATCTAGAAAGCTTGGATATTAAGTGCACTGATGTTGTGACATGGCTGATAAAGACTATGTTACAAAGTCATTAATTTCATGTTTAACATTCAGTAGTTATCTGTTTTTCGGAGGACAGGGTTATTTTTCCTGTACTCTTTTCTTTTTTAGCTCACCTCAAGCTCAAGGTGAACTTTTGTGATTGTGCTGTGTCTGTTGTCAATTGGGCATTATCCACTGTGCGTCTTCCAGGCATCAACAGTTATCTTGTAAACTCTCTGAAGGCCATATTTTACGTCAAATACTTGCGAAACTCGCTCAGAATTTTGTCTTGACAATATCCCTGACAAATTTGAAATCGATTCACAATGGGTCAAAAAAGTAGGTGACTGAGACAAATTTTAGAGAAACCTTGTGTGCACTCTAAAGGCCACATTTTCAATTTTGTGTTTTGTGTTAAACATATTTATTTTACTCTAATTGAGAAACAAGTTCCTGCAACTTATAGAAATCTTTCCCGATTCTGCTTCCTGGAAACTATACTAGTACTTGTGCCGGATGTGTGGGCCAATGAACAGAACATAAGTTGACACTCGCTTCCTGGTATCTTACAAGACCTTATGATTATGAGGCTGATGCTCTACCTCACAACCACAGACACCACACTAATTCAGTGGTAATATGCTCACCTGCCACAATTTCAGTCCAGTACCCATGAAACTGTCGGAATGTTTGTCTTGATACCGTATTACCTCAGACAAGTTTGAAATTTGGTCATGTTGGGTAAGAAAATAGGTCACAGGGACAAATCTTAGAAAAACCTTGTGTGCACTCCAAAGGCTACATTTTCAGTCTGAGACAAATGAAAGTTTATCAGAATGTTTGTTTTGATATAATCTTGAGCAAGTTTGAACTAGGTCATGTTGGATCAAAAAGTAGGTCACAAACACTCATGTGTTTTACAATTTCACAACCAGGATGTCTACAATGTTATCGTTCCCACATGATTTTACTCTGGTGAGCACTTTAGGGCCAAAGGCCCTCTTGTTAAAGCTATTTACTATATACATCAGTTTTACGCTTATAAACTCCTTTCCAGATGACATAATCTGAGACTTTCAAATTGAAAGCATTTAGAAACAATAAATCCATTGTGACCGAATAGTATTTGTTTGTAATAGAGTAGAAAACTTTGTTGGACAAGGAGAAAATGCTGGTTACCAGCAAAATTTCTCCTTTTCCCACAATGTTTTCAAAAGCCTTCTGTCTTAGGGTCATTAAAACCCAGGATTGGGTGATAAAGGGTTTAGGAAAAAGACATACTATATTTTCTCTGAGAACTTTCATTACGAAGCAGCTGACAAGTTATGCAACATAATTACAAAAATATACTCATTTGTAGACAGTTTGGCACTAAATATTCATTTAAGCCTTTGCCACACAATGACACTTTTAACGACCCAGAGGAAGAAGACTTTTGAAAACATTGTGGGAAAAGGAGAAAATGCTGGTAACCAGCATTTTCTCCTTTTCCCACAAAGTTTTCTGCACTATCAAAGAAAAATTGCTTCATTTGAGCCACTTTGAAATTGTCGTCTGCAAATGCTTTCAATTTGGATGGGTCTAAAATTTTGCAGTGTGGTAAAGGGTTAACTCTTTACCACACAATCCAGAGTTTTAATGTCCTTTAGGAAAAGAGTCTTTGAAAACATAGAAAGGTAAATGAGAAAAAGCTGGTAACCAGCATTTTCTCCTTTTCCCACAATGTTTTCTACCCTTCCACAGGCAAATTTCACTTTTTGAGTCACATTCAATTTGTCGTCTGCAAATGCTTTCAATCTGGACAAGTCTCAAATTTTGTCGTTGGGTAAGGAGTTAAATGTAGACATGAATAGGCAAACTCCATAAATATAGGTCAAGGACTCTTATTTTTTCATCTGATATGGTTTTCTTACCCTTTGACACTGCCTGGTTTTCTCAAAGTGACTTACGCACACTGAACAGTGCATTATCATTTTTAACACCCAAGGACTCTTTTTTTTCAATCTGATACAGTTTTCTTCCCCTTTAACACTGCCTGGTTTTTTCAAAGTGACTTACGCACACTGTACAATGCATTATTGTTTTTTAACACTATTAACTTGTGTAACCTTGGACAGTTTAAACCAGGATGAGACAGCACAAAATATTGTTGAATTCATACAGTCCACTATGTTTAGAGGTTCAAATATATAAGGCCTTAAAAATGCTGTATCTGGATTTATTTTTAATGTACATCCTATAATTATGGCCTGCAACATGTGAAAAGGGGCATTTGGACATTTGCGTAAAGTGTCATATCAGACCAGCCTGCACAGTCCGCGCAGGCTAATCCGAGACAACACTTTCCGTTCTTATGCAATTTTCTCTTTCCCGCAAGTCTACTGTAGTACAAAATCGAATGCAGTCATTAAGTGTCGTCTTGGATCAGTCTGCGCGGAAAAGCAAACATGTAATACCGACTGAACTCTTTCTCACACAATCATGAGTTTTAATGACCCTTACCAAGAAGGCTTTTGAAAACATAGTTGGAAAAGGAGAAAATGCTGGTAACCAGCATTTTCTCTTTTCCCCACTATGTTTTCTACCCAATCAAAAACAAATTGCATGAAAAGAATATTTCCTGAATATTTCCCAGACTTTGGATCTTTAAGAAAATTGATATACATATTTTTGTGTCAAGCAGTATGCTTATCAGTACTTCAGTAATGTCATTTGATCCTGTACATTTATTTATGCATCCTTCCGCGTGTAATTAGTGCACAACTGTCTTCTAGAGCTAGTGATTACTTTTCCTGTCTAGCCTGAAATCCTTACAAAGCCAGAGACTTGAATCAAACATTTTCTGCCTGGAAAAATACAGTCACACTGCAATTTCAAGGTGTCTTCGCAATAGTATCGCACAAGAATATCAATGAATGTATATTTAAGATCAGACAGCATAATTTGTATAGTCTGATCTCTGTCTACACTGTCTCCCAAAACAAGTGATGTTGAACTTTGTACCATAAGGATTAATTAAAATTGTTGTTCCCTTCCTCTTCTCACTGGTTGAATCAATATTTATCCCTCTTTTCTGTTGAACACTCATTACAGATGACATTATCCTTTAATATGCTCAAAACTGGATCTGACAAACAGGACAAAAAGAAACAAATTTTTTAGGATATCAATACGTCTTCCTTTCAGAAAAGATTGGGAAAACATTGTGTAAAAAAGAGCAATTCCTTGTCACAAGCAATTACCATACTATCTGTTTACAAAAGATGTCCTCTTGGAAGAGGAAACTTGCCCTAGTGTGGTAATCGGTTAACACATTTTACCACATAATGAGTTTTAATGACCTTGATGACAAAGGCTTTTAAAAATATTGTTGGAAATGAAGAAAATGCTTAAACCAGCATTTTCTTTTTTTCCCCAAGATGTTTTCTACCCTTTTGGAAATAAATCCAATCATCTGAGCCACATCTTAACCCTTTCCCAAACGGCAAATTTTGGACCAGACCAAATTGAAAGCATTTTGCAGATGACAAATTAACAGTTGCTAAAAAGATGATTTTTCTATATGATAGGGTAGAAAACATTGTGGGAAAAGGAGAAAATGATGGTTACCAACATTTTCTCCTTTTCCCACAATGTTTTCAAAAGGCTTCTATTCCTGACCCGTAAAAACCAGGGACTGTTTGGGAAAGGGTTAAATATTTGTCATCTGGCTATGTTTTGAATTTGGATTTGTCAAAAATTTTGTCGGAATTTAAAAAAAGTAGTAGCAAACAACTAAATTTTGTTTGGGCAAGTTTTTGAATTTTTATTGTACAAAAAACCGAAGTTTATGTTGATCTGCAAAGATGGCTTTTAACCATTTATCAAACAATCCTTTCGGTTTCTTGACCCTTAAAGTGACACTAAAGCCCAAAAGTAAACAAAGAAGGTGTTTAAATGCATTTAAATTTATATCATACCATTGTGAAGATGACAATCTGTCATTGTACGGTTGGTCCAAGGGTTAGTCGCTGACAGAGAAATTAATTTCAAAACTAGGTTAAAACCTGCCAGGTAGCTGTGTCTTTTGATCACATTTTGCCTGATTTTAAATTTTTTTTTTTTCTGCCAGCGACTAACACATGGCCCGACCACTCGATAACAGACTGTCATCTCCACAATATTTTCCATACTTTTAAATGGTATGATTTAAATTCAATTGTACTATGACACATGCTTTGATATTTTGACTTTTATGGGGCCTTTAAGAAGACGGCTTATATTCCATTTGTCTTTTTTTCAGCAGAAATTTTATTCCCTTTATCATGGGAAAGCTGTAATAAAATACATTTCAGGGGCGTAATCTTGGGTTCAGAATCATTTCGCACTCCTAATCGAGTGTTATTTCACTCTTTGGCTACTCAGCTCGACGCAGTATGCTTCTGCAGACAGTGTGAATTAAGATCAGACTGTACAGAACATTAAGTCTGATCTATACTGGCTGATACAGAGATTTTCCATTGAAAAGAAATAGGATAAAATGGCTATAATAAATTATTTGGTTTTTTACTATGGCAATGAAAGTTTCATTTTTTGGGCATTTTTAGGCTTAATTATGAAGATAGAGTTATTCTATAAAATGTTTTAGGCTTTAATAATGAAGATAGAGTTGTTCTATAAGGTGATTAACAAATGTTTTGCCTTGTTTCTACATTATGCACTTGCGTGTTGTGTTTTATGGACTCTACGCTTTTGCATTTTATATTTCCAAAACATTCATTAAAAAATTGCTAGAGGACATAGTTCAGTACAGTCAGAAGAGTCACTGGTCTTTAGTTTTTTACGGTTGCAGGTTCATGGAAAACGTTTGAAGTTTCCACAAAGGGTAAACTGCGAGTCAGCTTTAAGGACAGGGCATCCTAATTGGATTCGTGTAACATTGCTTTCATCGCCAAAATTGTATGGATTCGGCTAAGACTCGGGTAATCCATAATCGATGCAGGGAACCAGCGTGTATCGGCCAATCGAGTACGCTTTACCCGAGTCTTAGCCGAATCTGTATGATTTTTCGGCGACAAAGGGAGATGTTACAAGAATCCCATTAGGATGCCCTATCCTTAACAGTTTTCCTTGCCAAATAATGGAAAATTTCCTAACGAGAAATAACCTCAAATGGTCAGATTTAGTTTTGATAGGGTAGAATACATTGTGGAAATATTAGTTACAAGTATTTTATCATTTTCTCTCAATGATTTCAAAAGCTTTTTTTCAATCACAGTCATTAAAACTCAGGATTGTTTAGTAAAGGGTTAAATACCAGACATGAGACAAAACTGTCCCAGTAACTTGAGATCTATGCAAGTGTCACTACAGGCCTTCAAGCAGTAGGATGCCAACCAGGCACGCACAACTTGAATTACCTTATGTGGACATTACAGATAAACTTATGTTAGTCCAGTCTGCTCTTTGAACTGTGCTGTCTTACAGCTTTTAAAGATACATCCTTACAGCCAGACAGACAAAAATGCGGTCCAAAGTTTGAAAGACTGTAGAATGGTTTAAATGTTAGTCAGACGTGTAAATGTAGATAAATTATCTATATGGTGTAAGGGATAAATACATATACTGGAAATCTTCAATCGAAACCGGAAATGTCAGAACAGTGATTTCTTTGATGGCACAAAAAAAAAAAGAAAATGAAATGCATTAATTTTCCTATCCGTCGTAATCTATGCAACCTTGCAACTGTCAGAGGCAACATTTGGCATGAAGATACAAGACTAACTAAAGTTTGATAAAAAAAAAAATAAAATAATAATGAAATGGGTTCAAAACTGGTTGAAAACCAGCATAGCTGTATCTTTAACCCTTTACAAAACATCCTTGTGTTTTTTAATAACCTTGAGTAACTCTTTACCAAACAACAATATTCTAGACTTGTCATAATTGAAAGGATTTGCAGACGAGAAATTAAATGTATCTCAAAACATGAACTTTGTCTTTCATACAGTAAAAAGCATTGTGGAAAAAGGAGAAAATACTGGTTACCATCATTTTCTCCATTTCCAACAATGTTTTCAATAGCCTTCTTCCTCAGGTCCTTAAAACTATCAATGGAGAGGTAAAGGCTTCTAAAAACATTGTGAGAAAAGGATAAAATGCTGATAAGCAACATTTTTCTTTTTCACCCAAAGTGTTTTTTATTTTATAAAAGACAAATCCTTTAGCCCCCTTACCAAACGACAAAAGAGGCTGCCAGATTGAAAGTATTTGCAGACGACAATATAAATGTACTCAAAAACTGAAATTAGTTTTGGGAAGGGTAGAAAACATACTGGGAAAAGGAGAAAATGCTGGTTACCAGCATTTTCTCCTTTTCCCACTGTGTTTTCAAATGGCTTCCTGTTTCACAGTCATTAAAACTAGTAATTGTTTGGTACAAGAGTTAATATGAGCCACATATATCTGTAAATGCCGTTAGCTTAGAAAAGTCCAGAATTTTGTTGTCTGGTAACTCAAAAATTGAAATTAGTTTTGGGAAGGGTAGAAAACATAGTGGGAAAAGGAGAAAATGCTGGTTACCAGCATTTTCTCCTTTTCCCACAGTGTTTTCAAATGGCTTCCTGTCTCACGGTTGTTAAAACTAGGAATTGTTTGATAAAAAGCCACAATATACCTTTAAATGCCGTTAGTTTAAAAAAGTGCAGAATTTTGTTTTCTGGTAAAGGGCAAGATATTCTCTCCAAACAGCACTGAAACTACTATTTCTGGACTTATTTTAACCCTTTGCAACATGATTCTGGGTTTTTGAAAACATTGTAGGGCAAGAAGAACCAGCATTTTCTCCTTATCTCCTTATCTCACATTGTTTTCTACCCTATCAAAGATAGAATCCATCATCTGATCTCCACTTTAAGTTGTCTTCCGCAAATGCTTTCAGTTTGAACAAGTCAAGTTTTAGTTTTTTTGTCGTCTGGTAAAGAATTAACCCACTTGAAAATTTTCATGTCTTTAATTTGCCGCTTTTAAACTCCTAACCAAACAATTCCCTGTTTACTACCTCAGTAACAAAGCTTTTGAAAACAACGTGAGTGAAGGATAAAACCTGCTGGTAACCAGCTGTAGCAATTTCTCTTTATTCTACTCTTTCAACTGCTCTTTTATTCTTTGAGCCATATTTGAGTCCTTGTCTGCAATTGTTTTCAACCTGTACAAGTCTAAAATTTTGTCAAATGGTCAAGAGTTGAACTGATAGGCCTTGAATACTGCCATGTACATGAACCTGACATTCAGCCCAAAAACAAGACTAAATGATTGTGAGTTGTAGTACAGTTTTGGCCATCTAATCTCACAACAGATCTTCAAAGTGAACAAGTCTAAAATTTTGTCCTATTATGGTCAAGAGTTGAACTGATCAATAGGCCTCCAACAAGGCAAAATAAATTAACCTAATATATTCAGCCCATAAACAAGACCAAATCATTGTAAGTTTTAGTGCAGTTCAATTTGCGATATATCACGTAACAGATCTGGCAGTGTAGACCCCAAATCAGACTGCAAATTCTGTTCTGTTCTTGATCGATATTGTATGCAAAAGTACCTAATGTCATAGCCATCAGTTCAATTAGAAATATTTGGGCCATGCTTTGTGAAAAGGGGGCTTAATGCATCTGCAAAAAGAATTGACCCAGGTCAGCCAGAGCAGGCTAACCTTGGCCAAAACCTTTTGCTTTTGGTCAGTTTTCTGCATGACAAAGGACCTGTGTACCTCATGATTCATTCGGTTATTAGACAAATGGATGCATAAATATGTGATGACTTGCATGGTATCATGCATGATGGAGATGCTTATTTATTTAGGCCCCCTTTTGCCAGAGCACGACTCATCTACAAGGAACAGCCAATCTCTTAAACCTATAAAACCATCACCAATAAACAAGAATTGTTGATTCTGGTCAAAATGAGACAAAGGTTGATAATATAACACATGAGTTGAAGCTATATTTTCTATTTAAGATGTTTCTATAGCAACCACAGCTGTAAAAAAGGAAGCTCAATAATCTCAAGTTGCAAGATATTGTTCTAGATCAAATTTGTCATATTTCTGTAGCAGCAACTATGAAGCAACATGTCTGTAAATGATTTCTTAACTTGCTTTTCTGAAAACATAATCCAAGAGCCCTATGTTGCTCACCTGGTAATAGAGTCATTTTTTTTAACCTTTACAAGACAACAAACCTTTAGAGTTGTCCAAATTGTAAGCAAATGAAGATGACAAAAGATTTGTGACTCAAAACTTGAAATTTATTGCTGGAAGGACAGCAAACAGTGTGGGAAAAGGAGAAAAAGCTGGTAACCATCATGGTCTCCTTTTCCAAGAATGTCTTCATAAGCCTTTATTCTCAGGATAAGTTATGTCAAGATTGTCTGGTAGTAGTTTAAAAAAATGTTATCCATTGCAGTGTAGGTAAAAAAGATAAGTAAGCCTGTTTAATACGTCTAAAATCTATCCAACTATCAAACAGACTGCACAGTTTGATAAACCACCATTCAATCAATCAGACTCAATCAATCAATCATTCAGTCAGAATAACCTTTTCAAGACTTGCTCTAAATTTAAAGAAGACCTTTGAAAACATTTTTGGAAAAGGAGAAAATGCTGGTTACCTGCATTCTCTAATTTTCCCACAATGTTTTCTACCCTAACAAAGACAGCATCCACAATTTTTGCCACAATTAATTTGGCATCTGCCCGCATATGCTTTAGGTTTGGACAGGTCTAAAATTTTTTCTCTTGGTAAAGAGTTTAAGACAAATACAATCATTTGTGTCACTTTTGTCATCTGCAAATGCTTTAACCCTTTACCACACAATGACGACTTTTAACACCCCTGATAGAGAAGGCTTTTGAAAACATTGTGGGAAAAGGAGAAAATGCTGGTTATTGCTACGTAACAAGTTCTGATTCACCTTCATAGATCTTTAAGATAATGATTGAAACTGCAATGTTCATAGTTTGAAGGTGGCTATACATACTTGGTTATTAATCCTTCACCACTTAATCCTGAATTTTAACAACCCTGAAAAAGAAGCCTTTTGAAAACTTTGTTGGAAAAGGAGAAAATGCTGGTAACCAGCATTTTCTCCTTTTCCCACAATGTTTCCTACCCTTCCAGAAACAAATTTCAATATTTCAGTCACATTTATTTTGTTGTCTGCAAAGGCTTTAAATTTTGTTGTTTTGTAAAGAGTTAAAGACTTGTATTTTTCTTTATTAATTTTGTGGTTAATATTGTCTTACCATTACACATTTACATAAACTTTCCCGTTTGTTTTGGTTGTATAAATCTATTAGAAACTGTAAGACATTTTTTCTTATTTCCATTTAGATAATGTGATTATTAGTGGATTATCTACCTGGATTGACTATACATGAAACAATTTCTCTTAAAATATAACAAGAGGGCCATGATGGCCCTGAAGTCGCTCACCTGATCCTTTTGATTATACATGACCCATTTCCAATCTCTTCCGAGATATTAAGACAAACATTCTGACAAACACTCACGAGTACTGGACTTACAAACATGGCCTCTGGAGTGTACACAAGCTTTTTCTAGAATTTATATCAGTGGCCTACTTTTAACCTCAATATGGCCTCTTTTCAAACACGTAGAAATTATCCAGACACACATTCTGACCACCATTTATGAGTATTTGAGAGAAAATGTGGCTCATAGGGTGTACAGAAGGTTTTTTCCGAGATTTGACCTAGTGATCTACTTTTTTATCCAACATGTCCCATTTTCATACTAGTCAAAGACATTATCAAGACAAACATTCTGACCAAATTTTAAGAATATTGGACTGAAAATGTGGCCTCTAGAGCGTACACAAGGCTTTTCAAAGACTAAACATGGTGACCTAGTTTTTGATCCCACGCGAACCATTTTCAAACTCATGCAAGATATCATCAACACAAACATCCTAACCAAGTTTCAAGAGTACTGGGCTGAAAATGTAACCTCTAAGGCATACACAAGGTTTTTCTAAGATTTGACCCAGTGACCTAGTTCTTGACCTGACATGACCCATTTTCAAACTCGTCCTCGATATCATCAAGACAAACATTCTGACCAACTTTCAAGATCATTGGACTGAAAATGTGGCCTCTAGAGCGTACACAAGGTTTTTCTAAAATTTGACCTAGTGACCAAGTTTCTGACCTGACATGACCCATTTTCAAACTCATCAAAGATATCAACAAGACAAACATTCTGAACAACTTTCAAGAGCATTGGACTGAAAATGTGGCCTCTAGAGCGTACACAAGGTTGTTCTAAGATTTGACCTAGTGACCTAGTTTTTGACCCAACCTGACCTATTTTCGAACTCGTCCGAGATATTATCAAGACAAACATTTTGACCAAGTTTCATGAGTATTGGACTGAAAAAAGTAAAAGTTGATGACGGACAACAAACAACGCACAATGGACGCTGCACGACGGACGCCGGACACAGCATGATGACAAAAGCTCCCATGAGCACTTCGTGCTCAGGTGAGCTACAAATAGGTGTAGTATATTTTATGTGTTCGTTTGTGTGTTTTAGTTCATGTTTGATCTTTGACAATGTCCGAGTTTTGTTGTTTGTGCATATAAGTTGTGCCACTGCGTCAGCATACCACAACATCTGATATAATTGTGCCAGCCATGGTAGCATAAGATTTACTGAAAGAAAGTTTGTTCAACCCTTTCCTAAATATTAATTACTTAAATGCACAATGAAATATTCAAATAAACTATTCCTCTGGACTGCAGCAAATGTTCTTGTAAAGGGGTGATCGGTTAAGGTAAATATCAAGTTCTGTTAAAATGGCTATAGGGTAAATTGATTTGGGGTTAAATGTAAAAGGTGATGGATAGAGATAGTACAGAATGGTGTTTATCACTTCTTCACCTAGCTTTCATAGCCAACACCTGTCTCTATCCATCAGAGAAAAACACAATGACTACTTTAGCAATGCCGATAAAAGTTAAAAAATTTGAAAAAAAAATTTTTGAACACATGATATCCCCCGCCGAAAAAGACCTTTTTAAAAATTCACACGACCGCGCAACTCAAAATCGCTCCCAGTCGGCCATTTTGCATCAAATCAAAAAAAGAAAAAAGTATATCAGCGGAATAGGTTATTGTAAACATGTATAAAGTTTCATGAAATTCCGTCCAACAGTATTGGAGATATTGTCCCGGACGGACACACGGACGGACGGACAACGCTAAAACTATATCCCTCCGCTTTCGGCGGGGGATAAAAATAAGAATTGTATGAAAGTATTCAGATAGTGTAGAACAATGTAAGACAAATTTTCTCAATCCCCTGGCCAAATCTTTTCAACTCTGGGGCTAAATCTTCTAGAAAATCGCTGGTCAGTGTTGGACCGCATCTTCTTCCGTCTGAATCTTCTGGCATCCTTTACAGCTACCCATCTTTATCATTCTTTATCTTTCAACTACCCCCATTTCCATGGAATACGACCTATGTGATATTTATGTTTGATATTTTACCGTTATTTATAGATTTTCGATATACCATGGATATTTATAGAACACCATCTTCCAGTGTCTCTGCCCCCATTTATTATATATGGATGAAATGTATTTCAAATGTAGTAATGATTATTACAGAAAGCCTGCAAAAAAACTGTCATGGCACATGCTCTACTTTCCGATGATCTGCCTACGTAATCCCTGCCTGTAACATCATTGGAATGCCACTTCACTGTGTTTTCTCTAACAAAAAATATCTGTGTTTAGGGTTTTGATCCGAGATGCTGTAGGTAGGGTAGGTGGGGATTAATTTCTTTTTTCATGAAACTTTTTACATGGACCATGTACCGAAATCACACCTCACAGATTTTTTTTTCAATCATAGCGTAAAAAGTTAAGGGGCGGCAGCATTTCCTAGGTAAGATCATAAAATCCTAAACGCCGATAGTTTTTTGACAGGACTTATGACCATAAAGTGCTATATAAGTGCGATTTTAAAATCGAAGTATGGAAATGATCTTTCTACTTGTATAAATTTGTCTGCCACATGTTAGAAATATAATAAACACCAACATATAAGATTTTAAAAGAAAAATAAAATACGTACAATAAATCATAGTCTTGTTGTATAATGAAAATATTTAACTCAGTTATGAGAATTGGTAACTGTCTTGCCAAGGCTTGACAATTATCAATTCTCCCAACCTTGTTTGATATTTGATATACGACAACGCTATGTACCTATTTTCTATTTATCTCCTGGTCATAAAGATCATGTAATTACGCCCAAACACACCGAAGAACCTAGTCACTACCATTTCTCTGTAAAGTTACTATAAAATTCCCTGCGAATCAACAGTACACTCTAACAGCTGGGCCACCAGTACAATTCCATGTGATAAATTGCTACCTACAGATTTCCCATTTATCACATAACCTCCCTTGTTTTCAGTGTAATATACCCATTAGGAATTTTCTTACCTTATACACGTTTGATTTCATATTTGTGTGACAACATTTTTGATGTCATTTTGTACGTATTTCATAGAAGTGAATGGCTTTTATGGATATTACCACGGGTACATCTATAAATGGTTTTGCATCATCTGATCTATATTTCGTGAAATATCGTTAAGTGATAAAAAGAATCTGACATTGGTTGGCGTTTGAGATAAAATTTTATTAAACTTGTCAAGGAAAAATAGTATTAAGCTTGCCAAAGGCTCGCTTAATAACATTTCCCTAGACTTGTTTAATAAGATTTTATCTCAGAAGCTAACTCATGTCAGATCCTATATATCTCCCACAAGAATGCTGAATTTTTTATATGGGAGGCAAAAATTTAAAGCACTGCTTTCCTATAGCAGTTTAGGTGCTAGGCTTTGCATGTGGATAAATTCATATCGGAATCTTCCTTAACTGTTGAAATTACAAAATTTTATGCAGAAAATTGTGTATGGTATAAAACGTAGCAACTGTTAAGCGGAAATGTTTGGAGAGGGTAAAATACATGGGTGTCGAAATGACCGTAAAGTGTCGAAATCATTTCCGAAATGACCGTGATTCGGCTTGATTCGAAATGACATGTCATATTGACCGTAACAACAGGTGTCTTTTTATACCGGTTTCTGTACAGTAACTAATTCCGATTACGTAGTTCAATTCAAATGAAAATAGTCATCTTATAGTGATAATATTCAGGACTAGAGCAAATAAAATATGTTTTTGATTGAAGAAACACACACTCACCTATTTTTGCGAAGAAGTCATGCTACAGAGTTGTCCAACCTAATGAATCTCCTAAGTGTGAGTTAGAAACAGACGCATACTTTTCAGATAAAGCGTCCATGTAACGTTGACTGTCAAAATTCCATCTTATTCACCCTAGTCGAAATTCTAAATCTATCTCTAGGAACAAGATTATGATTAAGAATCAGCAGAAATTCATCATTTGATGCATAAACATATTTTTTATTCAGGTGATTAAAGTTATTCCCGAATACGTCTACAGGCGTAGCAAATTCATCGGATTGGGGGAAGATTCGACCCCTGGAACATTCGACCCTATGTAAAATTGGAGCAGATTCGACCGCTAAAATATTTTGGCTGTACTCAAACAGATCATACAACCCCAAGTTTAGAGAGAAAATCAGACCACAAGTGTAAAAATATGTAGTGTAAAATGCTTATTAAAATGACCACATAATCTTTACTGAAATATTCAAACTTAAAAGAGCTGTTGGCCTAAAATACACAAAGGAAATTTTTCGACGAAATGCACGAAATGAAATCGTGGGCTATAAAAACAATTCAAACAGGAATAATTTTCATAGAAAAACGTGAAAAAATGTTTGTTAAATGATTTATAGGGATTTTTTTTTTTTTTTTTTCAGTTAAGAAAGAAAAAAGTGGTTTTAGCGATAGATCTACATAGTGTGGAAACTGGCATACCACTTTCTTTCATGAGTGCAGGGTTCGTATGGGACTAGGACGTATGAAATGGAAATCTTGACTGACTTAATTAGTAATCTAACATCATGATACAATGTTGATGCAAACTGTTATGAAACAAAACATGCGAGTCAAATGTAAAATTTCCTCAAGCTTTAATACCGTTAAGGTTTCCACTTCGCCACTCCATTCCAAATTTTCATTTTGCACAGGTAAAGTAATGATACAGATGGGTTTAACAAGAAATGGCAAAAATTGGACCAAACACTACTTTAATTCCGTGATTTTCTTATCAAATTATTGAAATGACTCTAAAATTGTTTCTCAACATGATTTTTGCACTTGTTCAGTTCTCCACAAACTCTGTACCTTGACGATTTCCATTTCGCCCACCAATTTCCATTTCATACAGGTCTGTAGGTTTGAAAGATAAACCAGTGAATGGATAACAACAAAATGTTACTTAACATGCATGAAACCTATCTCAAAATTATTGAAATAATATCATTTCATTACTTTTCCTTATCCAGATTCACTTCATTATCAATTTCAGACTGATGATGATTTCCATTTCGTGAGGCAATTTCCATTTTGTTGAAAAATTTCCATTGCGTACTTTAGGCCTACCCTTCAAAAAGTCTGAAATGATACGTCATTTTGTTATTCATGCCTATATATTGGAGAAGATTTTGTTTACATGCTTTAAAGAGGCCTTTTTGCATATTTGGTCTCAAATTAACTTTTTGGCCAGTCAATGATAAATAGTACAAAATTTAATTATGTTTCCTTGCAAATACGATTACCATCATATTTTTTTTTTATCAAATTGGAGTTTAATGCTGTTTTAATAGCTTAGGTCTTATCATGGTGGTCAGTGCACCGATGCATGTGTTTCCTGACACAACTTTCTTTCCAAGTCACTGACTACTTTCTCACATGCATCAGAGGTGAGAGGCGAAAAATCAATGGAAAGAAAGCTCTGCCTCAACCAGTTATCAAACTCACAACCACCAGGTCATGAGTCTGATATGCTAACCAATGAGCTACACGGGCAGGCATATAAGAAATATGGAAGGATCAAAGGACTCAGTCCTGGAAAGCGGATTTGTGGATCAGAATTAAGCTATGATGTGGTGTAATGAAATATAAATTTTCTATTGAATGTAATTTAGGTACATCCAAGTTTATTAGTAGAGTTAGCATGGGCAAGGAAGATCAAAGTTGTTCTGCCAAGCGGAATGTGCAATAACTTTTATTTTATCACTCATTAAGGAGTAACATTTGAGACATCAATCTGACACAGTTTTCTGCTGGTATAAGATTCTGGTATACGTGTAGGACTGTAGTGATAAAAAAACGAGGTTGGGGTGTACTTCTTAAAACTGAAAGTAAAATGAGTAGAGTGCAAGCGTGTATGATGTATATTTGGTTCAGGTCATACCGATAATATAGTTCAGACCAGCTATTCAAAACTGAAAGTGAGCGCGCATGCATTGTTACGCAGGATGTATTTAGTTCCAGCCAGTTTGATCACAGTAAACAGATTTGCTCTACAAATCAGCCACTTTAAAAAGTAACCCAAATATAAATGTATTCAGATAATGATACAAAAACATCGATGGTCTAGTGCTGTCCACCTTTGGGCCGAATCTTCTCAAAAAATCACAAATCGGCTCTAGGCCGAAACTTCCATGGGTTGAATGGTCTTGAAGCTAGTTTATCTGACATGTTCATACCTTTCTTTCCAGCTCAAGGAAAAATCAAATCCACACTAAATTAAACAAGCTCTATATGTCGATTATTAGGAGGTTATTTTTGTAAAAATAGGCAACTTCAGCAAAGGAGTGTAGGACTTTAAGTCTTTGCTCCTATAATTAGCCTTAAAATTGAAGTACAGGGTCTACCTTTTGCTCTTAACTCTTTACTAAATGACAAAATTTTAGCCTGGTCCAAAGTGATAGCACTTGCTGATGACAATAAATTGTGACTCAAATGATAAGATCTGCTTTTCATAGTGAAGAAAGCGTTGTGGGAAAAGAAGAAAATGCTAGTTACAAGCATTTCTTCTTTTCCCAGTATCTTTTCTAAAGGAACTTTCCTAAGAGTCTTTAAATGTCAGTATTGTGTGGTAAAGGGTTAATCGAAATCAGAATGAGGAAGTCTTACAGTGTTTAATATATGGCTGTTTGAGAGGAGAAGTATGCTATGGTCTAATGTAAATTTAGAAACATGAATGATCATGAGTTAAGTCAGTATCTTTGGCTAGTTCTCAGCATTTTTTTTCCTATACCTCAAAATTCTGAGCATTTTTCCTTTTCCCTCAAAAAGGCAATGTTTCCAAAAGGCGTTTTTACTTCAATGTTACTGAAGGCTTGTGTGGTAAAGGGCCACAATTATGTTAATGCTCATCATGAAAACATTGATGTTCTTGTAATGTTTTGAACTTTATTTCTGTCTTTACAGCTTAAACCATGCCTGAAACAAAGCCTCTTGTGAAAGAAGTTCTTCCAAAACAAGGACTCACCTATCATGAAGATATGCCAACTGTAGTTCTGTGCAAGCCAAAGTTACTACCACTGAAATCTGTATCACTTGAGAAAATGGAGAAAATGCAGCGAGAAGCACAGGAAACACTGAAGCAACAAGAACAAGAGGCATTAGCAGAACAAGACAATTTTGGAATTTATTAAGCTAATGTGTTTGAACTATACTGAATTTTTACATTAAAATCACTAACAAACTCTTTGAGATTAGAGCTTATTGGACTCAATTTAAGACTTGTTTACAAGAAGAATAATTCCGGAGTGTAGTATCCTTATACAGATCTCATTGGCAAGTTAAAAATGAGTTCAGATGTAATGCCATGGCAATACAGTTTTCCTCCCTTTTTCACCATTCAACCCAATATAGACACAAGGAAAAAACAGCTTGAAGCATGGTGTGACCTAGTTCTGACAGTTCAGAAAGGCAGAAAGAGCTACAGTCTCGATGTAGCTGAGGCACAAAATTCTATCTTCTGTAACAAAGACATTGATCGAAAGCTACCCCTGGATGGTGTCAACATGGTTCTTGAGGAACTGAGAAAAAAAGGACATCTAGAATGGAAAGATCCAAGAACAAAGAAAGAATGTTTGATTATGTGGAGAACACCAGAAGAGTGGGGTAAACTCATTTATAAATATGTAACCAACAACAGTATGACCAATACTGTTTGTACGTTGTTTGAGCTGTCAAGCGGGGATGATACAGAGGCAGAGGAGTTCCATGGAATTGAAATGTGGCTTTTAAAAAGAGCCCTACAGACTCTAGAAGCTGATGGTAAAGCTGAGCTGATGTCCTTTGATGGGAATGAAGGTGTCAAGTTCTTCTGAACAATTATTGACCCTTAATCCTTTACCATACAATACAGAGTTCAAGCAAACTTGAGAAGGAAGGCTTTTGAAAACATTGTGGCAAAAGGAGAAAATGCTGGTTACCAGCATATTCTCCTTTTCTCACAATGTTTTCAACCCTTCATACTATCAATTTCAATTTTTTGGTTATAATTTATTTTGTAATATGCAATTGCTGTCAATCTTTGGTTTAGTCCAACATTTTGTCTTCTGGTTAGGGTTAACTCTGTACTGCTTCACAGAATTTTAGACATATAAAAACTGAGGGCATGAGCAGACCACAAATTATATGCAGCTGAAATGATGGGATTTGTTTCTTGACAATGTAAAAAAGCATTGTGGAAAAAGAAGAAAATGCATGTTCTCCTTTCCTCACATTGCTTTTAAACAGCATTTCTCTTGCGGCCTTTGAAACTAGGGATTTGCGGTGAAGGGCTCATGGTACAAAAAACATTTTTTTTTACATCCCTAGGACCAATAGTAGACATTGCTTGTAAAATTGTGGTAAAAGGAGCATTGCTTGTCACGCTTGTTCCTTTTCTTACATTGTTTTCCATGTAATGAGAAAAAATGTACTTTTTTTCAAATATTTCTCCTCATTTTTATTTAGTCCTTTTGAGATATATCCTGTATGGTAATACGTTAACCCCTTACCACACAGCAAAATTTTTAGACTCGTCCATATTGAAGGAAATCACAGTGGACAATTCAACTGTTTTTCAAATGATGATATTTGTTCTTGAATAGGTAGAAAACATTGTGGGAAAAAGGAGAAAATGCTGGTTACCAGCATTTTATCCTTGTCTCTCAATGTTTTCAAAAGCCTCCTTTCTCAAGGTCGTTAAAAGTTGGGAATGTGTGGTAAAGGATTAACCCTTTAAGGGTTTTCCATGACCCCCTGTTTCTTTGAATTTTGACCCCCATATTTTCAAAATGACCCCCAAAATTTATATGTATGCCTTCTTTTATTCCTTTGAAGGGGGTCAAATGACCCCCAAATCAAAAAGTCAAGGGAAAACCCTGGCCTTACCTTCCCATGGATAAAAATAAATTTAAGACATTGGCTTTGTCAGGCTGCTCAGATAGATATGCAGCTTTTTTTAGCTAGTGAAAAATTCCTCAAGAAGCAATGTCTTGAATATTTTTTCAAGTTTTTTTTTTATTCTATCTTGTGGAAAAACACAAAAAAGAGAATGAGTAGTTCTCTACCAGGTGACAGATTTTAGACTTGTCTATAATGGAAGCATTTGCAGTGAATAAACTAAACATAGCTTGAATGATGGGATTTATCATTGAAATCTAGGAAACAGTTGGAAAAAGAGAAAGTGCTGAGTACCAGCATTTTTTTTCTTTTCCCACATTGTTTTCAGAAGTTTTAATCTACAGGGTTGTTATACCATGGAATTATTTAGTGATTGGTTAAAGCAAAGTTCTGCCAGTGTAATTTTTTCAATTATAAAATTTCGAATTCAGAGGAATAAAGTTACAGTGAAATCAGTTCTCCGTGTCATTGTGTCTTGTGCTTCGAACTCCTTTAAAATACATGTACTTTGGTTTTAAATCTTTACAACACATTAAAAATGTAGACTTGTCCAAATTGAAAGCATTTGCAGGCAACAATGTAAGTGGGACTTAAATGATGGAACTGGTCTTCGATAGGGTAAAAACATGGATGGAAAACAGGGTGGGAAAAGAGAAAATGCTGGTAACCAGCATTTTCTCTTTTCCCACCATGTTTTCAAAGGCTTCTTCCTCAGGATGGTGAAAACTGAGGATTGTGTGGTAAAGGGTAAATACAACATTATTGATGGGTATTATATTTGGAATCAGGTTGTCTTTCCACTCATAGACATATTTATGCATCCTTATCTACTCTATTGAACAAGTTTTGCTTAAAATTTAATTAAACCTATCCCACCACAAGTTTTCCTTATGATTAGTTGACTATTACTTGAGTTATGGGCTTTTGGATTTTTTCTTGGTCCAAAGGCAACAGGCGAGGGTATTTTTCCTTATGATTGGTATACTACTACTGGAGTTATGTCCCTTTGAATTTTTCCTGGGTATTTGTTGGCAACACTTCTAGTATATCCTGAAATTATCAGTACTTAACTCTATACCACAAGATCCCCAGTTTTAACAACTCTGAGGAAGAGAGCTGGTAACCAGCATTTTCTCCTTTTCCAACAATATTTTCTACCCTTTCAAAGGCAAATCCCAACACTTTAGACACTTGTCATCTGCAAATATTTTCAACTCGGGTAAGTCTAAAGTATTGTGGTGTGGTAAAGAGTTAATGGCTGTATTTCTGCAGACAAATCACCAGAATTGTGATCTTCCAATGCCATTCTGATACACATTAATTTTCTTGTGTAACTATAAATTTGAGAAAGTTCTGCAAGTCTGAAATTAACACAAAAATCACCATTGTTGGCATTGGAAATGTGGCACAGCCATGAGATGCCATATGTGTTTCCCCCAACTGGCTTCTTTTGTACTAAGGGAGGGGGGTTATGATGGATCAGGGTACCTCTCAGAAAAAAGTTTACCACTCGATTGATCTTTAGTATGCATTTCAAAACCCTTATACATGTAATTCATCTCTTACTGCAGACCATTTATTAAAGCATTGTGCACAATTTCTCCTTTTGCCTTAATGTTTTCAGTCACATGTGTCCATGCACTACACTCCTTTAACTCTTTCCTAGATGACAAAATTTTAGATTTTTCCACCCAGATGACAAAATTTTAGATTTTTCCAAACTGAAAGTGTTTACAGACAAAAGATTAAATTTGGTGAAAATGATGGTTTTTCTCAGCAAAACTTTAGAAAACATTGTGGGAAAAGGAGAAAATGCTGGTTACCAGCATTTTCTCCTTTTCCCACAATGTTTTCATAAGCCTTCTCATTTAGGGTGGTTAAAAGTCTGGATTGTGTGTTAAAGGGTTACTTTTCATAATTTTTATTACAAGGATTTTTGAAATGGTAAGATCTTGGTTTCCTAAATTCATTTTACTCACAGAGCAGTCTGTTTGGTAAGGAACGACGGGACAGAAAGGCATTCCATTCAAGATGATAGTAGTAGTTTATAAATGAGCCATGCTCAGGTAAAAGAGGGTTTAGTGCATCTCCATGTTGCGTTAGAAGGTACAATTAAAAAGTTCTCGACAAAATCCTAGTCAGCCAATGATTTAGTCTTACTGATGGTTATACAGTGGGTTGAGAAAATAGGATTCCCTTGCTTTTCATTACACCAGGAAATCACTGTAAAAAGAAACCGAGTCATGCCAATCTGCTCTTGCAGGACAATGTGTCTGCTTGCAAGTTGCCATGGCTGCTGCTGCTTCGAAGTCCTCTTCCTCAGCCCCCATGTTCTCTTGACTTAGCCTCTTCTGACTTTTCTGTGTTCCCAAAGCTGAAAACTAACCTTCGTGGTAGATGATTTGGAAGCAATAAGGCGTCATCAGTGTAGTAAATGAGTACTTGGGGGACCAGGATAAAGACTTGTATTTTCAACGGGTAAGCAAACTAGAACAGTGATGGATAAAGTGCATCAAGATGAAGGGAGATTACATTGAAAAGTAATAGCCAACTTTTCATTCCTGGGTATTCCGAAATACAAGAGGCTGAGAACTCTTGATTGTACCTCATACAATGAGCCAGTCATCACATACTTATAAATCCATAAAATTTTTGTCTTACAATCTTGCTGAATCCTGAATGGTTCCTAGACATGCAGAAAATTTACCAAAGCAAAAAGTTTCAATACAGGTCAGCCTGCATGGACTATGGATTCTGACCTTGGTTGATACGTTTTGCAGTTACATGAAACCCTCTTCTCACAGAGTACAGCTCGGATATACTTTCTGTCTACCTATTTGCTAATTGTCCCGCTATGCCACCACAGTTTACTAAACTGAGACTTTCATATGACTTTCAAAGTGACAAAACTGAAGCACAGTAATAGCTATTCTTCGGTAGCTTACATGTATAATTATACATGTAGAATGTAAGGCTATTTACTTGGGGCAATCTGTTATTTCCATGTAACAACTCAACATGAATAAAATTACTGTTGGTGACTTTGACAATTTCTGAAAAAAAAAAACAGTGAGCATCCTGCCCTTTTCACAATGTTTCCACATACCAAAAAATCCTGTTTTTCAGTACCATGAAAAAGGAGGCTGTTGAACACATTTGAAAACCCTACATTTTCCAACAATGTTTTCTGTAGACCCTTCTGGGACAAGTCGTATCATTTGTTGCTTGCATATGCCTTAAATTATGGACGAGTCTTAAAATTTGTTGTATGATAAACAGTTATGTAGATCATCCTGATTTTATAATTAAATTTGAAGTCATCTGCAGCAATTATATAACGGAAAAAGTTGTGATACTAGAGAAGAATTACACTTATTTGCCAACCCTTAAGACTTTATCAAAACAAAAATTTTAGACCCTCCCAATTTGGAAGCATTTGTAGACAATAAAAGTGGCTCAAATGATGGAGTTTGTCTTTGATAGAGATGAAACATCATAGATAGGAGGAAGGAACTGCAGGTTATCTGCATTCCCCCCCCCCCCCCCCCCCCCCAAGTTTTCAATAGTGATCTGCCTCAGGGTTGTTTGAACATGGAATTGATTTGTAGAAGGTTATGATGCTGAGAACAATTTTAAGTTCTTTTGAGACAGTCTAGATCAAAATCAGTCTGCATAGAATACATTTATTTGATATGCTTCGATATATTCTGGCCAGCAAAGCTACACAATCCTGAGTTTTAATGACCCTTAGGAAGAGGCTTTCGTAAACATTGTGGGAAAAGGAGAAAATGACGGTAACCAGCATTTTCTTCTATTAACGAAATGTTTTCTACCCTTTCAAAAACAAGTCTCATCTGAGCCATGTACACTTTCCTTTCATAATCTAAGAGTCAAAAACTTTGTGTGGTAAAGAATCCATAATATCTCGGTCTTCAGTATCTGAATCTTTTTGCAGACTGAAAGTGCCTTTTATTTAGCATACTGCATCATTCTTTTTAATTATCTATTTCACTGCGAATACTTTAATCCAACCCTGTGTTTAAACAACATAGGGTAAATGCTTTTGAAAACATTATCAGATTGTTTGTTTGAATTGTGTTTTATGCCACTTTCAACATTATTTCAGTCATATCACTATGACAGCTCACATATTCATGTTTTCCTGGGTTTCACCAGTACTAGGCTAGGCTCTGAAGTGTCTTGCCCAAGGACACTCCTGTGAAAAGCCCAATGGAGCCAGTGAGGCTCGAACCCGGGGCCTCCAGGTCACGAGTCCTACACTTTACCACTGAGCCACACAGGACCCAAAACATTATCAGAAAAAATGCTTTTGAAAACATTATCAGAAAAGGACAAGAATTCTGGAAATCAACATTTCTCTTTTTCTATCCTTTTGAAGACAAACCCATCACTTAGGCAACATTTATTTTCTTCTTCTTCTAAAATGCTTTCAATGTGGCCAAGTCTGAAATTTTGCTGTCTTGTAGAGTTGGCCATTAACCACCCGGCAATATTTTTTTTTACCTGGTCCATATTGAAGGAATTTACAGATGACAATTCAAATGTTTTTCAAATGATACTATTTCTTCTTTAATAGGTGAAAAAACATTGTGAGAAAAGAAGAAAATGCTGGGTACCAGCATTTTCTTCTTTTCCTGCAATGTTTTCCAAAGCCTTCTTTCTCAGGGTGATTAAAATTCTGGATTGTGTAGTGAACGGTTAAACTATTAAAAATTTGAAGACATGTGAAATGTTTTCAGTGTGAAGTGGATTTGGAATGATTTCATAAACAAGCAAGTACTCATGTATGTCATTAGTTAAATTCTGATTTATTCTCAAAAAAAAAATTTTTTTTTTTTCAAACTCAGTCTGTAAAATTAGCCTTCACAGCAATTTCTCCTAATTTACTCATGTGACATATTATAAACGCATTTACCTCATTTTTCTATTTCAAACACATTTCAAATTAACAAGACATCTATTTACACATGATATCGACCAAAAACATAATTAACAATGAGAATAAATAACTCCATGATGAAGTTCATATAGCTTATTATCACAAGAAAATTATTTCTAGTGACAAAACTTCATCTAAACAATTCAATTAAAACTTTGTACAACATAAAACATACATTTAATATACAACAAAACACATGAGCCATGCTCTGTGAAAAGGAGGCTAAATGCATCTGCAAAAAGTATCAAGCCATGTCAGCCTGCGCAGTCTGCGCAGGCTGACATAGGTTGAAACTTTTTGCTCTTAGTAAATTTTCTGCATGTTCAGTGACCATTCTACTTCCATATTCAGTCAATAGTCTATTGTCAGACTAAACAGATTTTAAGAATCCCATATTTAGTGATGTCTAGCTTTGCATAATTCATTACAAAGACACATTAAATCCCTTTTTGCCAGAGCATCACTCAAATGTAGACACAAACATACAAACTCTTTACCAAATGAGAAAATTTTGGACTTGTACAAATCCTAAACATTGGCAGACAATAAATTAATCCTTTACTACACCACAAAATTTTGGACTTGTCCAAACTGAAAGCATTAATTTTGCAGACAACTAACTGTAGCCCAAAAATTGATTTCTGTCTTTTGAATGGAAGAAAAAAATGTGGGAAAAGGAGAACCGTTAGCATTTTCTCATTTTCCAACAATGTTTTCAAATGCATTCTCTGACAGGACTGTTTAAAAATGGGCGTGTGTGATAAAGAGATAAATGTAGCTCAAATTGTGAAATTTGTCTTTTAAAGTCTAAAAAGCATTGTCGGAAAAGGAGAAAATGCTGGGTACCACCATTTTCTCCTTTTCCACAATGTTTCAAAGGCTTTTTTTTTTCCCCAGAAGCTTATTAACAAATGGCATTGTATGGTAAAGGTTTAACCTTTTATCTCACATGCTATTTTCAGACATGCTTCTACATGTATGTGTACAATGTACACAGTTGAAGTGACACAAGCAAGGAAACAAAAGCTCAAAGGAAAGCACTGTTGATACAGAAGCAATCCCCTGCACTAAGCAATCACTGCTTTTCCCATCATGTTTTCAAACTGTGTCCACTGTAGGGTCACTGAAGTGATAACTGAGCGGTAATTGTTTTAGAAAGACTTCCAACTACATGTAGTCAATCTGCTTTTAGTATGTCCAAAAATCAGTGATTACCAATATCACACCATCCCAACTTGTAACTTGGTCACCAGCATTTTCTCCTTTTCCCACAATATTTACAATTTCATAGACATATCTCTTAATTTGAGTCACTTAATTTGTGGTCTGCAAATGCTTTCAATGAATTTTAAATTTTGTAATATGGTAAAGGTTAACCCTTTACCACATAATTCCGACTTTTAATGACCCTTGGAAAGAAGCCTTTTGAAAACATTGTGGAAAAGGAGAAAATGCTGGTAACCAGCATTTTCTTCTTTTCCCACAATGTCTTCTACTCTATGAAGGACAAATTCCAGCATTTGAGCCACCTTTAATTTGTCGTCTGCAAATGCTTTCAATTTGGACCAATCTAAAATTCTGTCGTCTGGTAATGAGTTAACAGAGAAAGTCTTTCATACACAAGAATTTCTTCGAGCACAACATTGTAACAAATTACCTCAAAAAACAAATTTGCAGCACACAACTTTGAAAAAATCCTTGAAACAAAGAGATGATTAATACAATGAAAGTTTATTTCGATGAAAAAAGCATTGTGTTAAAAGCCAAAAATACTCCTTACAAGCAATTATCCTTTTACCACAATGTTTCCTTCAGTGGTCTGCTGCAACACAAAAATGTTGTCCACAGGTTGTATGACAAAAAAACACAGAATGTGAAAGTGACAATGTGTTAAGCTGATATGATCAAACTCTGTATCTCTGTGAACTGCCATCATAAATCATCCTTTTTATGAGTCCATTCACTGGCTACCAATCACTCAGCCCGCTAAAAATGTTTTCATCACAGACTGTTCAAGAAATCGAGATCTGCAGAAAGTGATTTTGTTTCATCATCGTCCTGAAAAATAGAGATGGGATATTTGTAAAAAAATTGTTTGGTAGATTTTTAAACACTTATTTAAACATAATTTAATTCTGTGTTTTAACGACAACAACACTGAGAAAGAAGGCTTTTGAAAACTTTGTGGGAAATGGAGAAACTGCAGGTAGCCAACATTTTCTCACAATGTTTTCCACTCTTTCAACCTCAAATCTCATTATTTGAGCCACATTTAATTTGTCGTCTGCAATTGTTTTGCTTTTCAATTTGGACAAGTCTAAAATTTTTTCATTCTCTAAAAAGTTAAAAAGATTACTTAGTACTTTTACATTAACTCTTCCCTTAACAACAAAACTGTGTACATGTCCAAATCGAAAGCATTTGCAGACAACAAAGTAAAAGTGGCTAAAATGACGGAATTTGTCTTTGATAGAGTAGAAAACATTGTGGGAAAAGGAGAAAATGCTGGTTACCAGCATTTTCTCCTTTTCCC
The DNA here is from genome assembly GCA_946811185.2 of Hippopus hippopus. Classification (NCBI taxonomy): domain Eukaryota; kingdom Metazoa; phylum Mollusca; class Bivalvia; order Cardiida; family Cardiidae; genus Hippopus; species Hippopus hippopus. The sequence continues at coordinate 53,772,953 of OX328106.1, read as the reverse complement.
ACAATGTTTTCAACTAGCTACTTTCTCAGGGTCATTAAAATTCAGGATTGTGTGGTAAAGGGTTAATCAAAAACCATTCTACTGTGTACTTTTCAAACTCGAAATCACTCAAACTTTTGTAGGTAATTTGATTGAACCAAAGATATAATCTATGAGAAAATGCAAATTACAATTTTAGTTTTTTACCAACATAAATTATTATGCACTTTAATACATTGGTAAATCGCATAAGCCGTACTTGAATTCTTTCAAGTAAACAAACACCGCATAAAAAATTGAAGTCATACAGGACTAGGATTTAGCAAAAGAATGAGTATACATGTCAAAATGAGGGATTTCTCATTGACTCTTTACCAAATGACGGAAGAATAGACTTGTCCACATTGAAAGTATTTGTTGACCAGAAAACGTTGTCCAAAAGTTGGGATTTGTTTTTGAAAGGGTAGAAAACAATTATGGGAAGAAGTATGGTAAGATTGATACTTATGAGATAAATTTCTCGGATAGGGTAGAAAACATTGTGGAAAAAGGAGAAAATGCTGGTTAACCAGCATTTTCTCCTTTTCCCAAAATATTTTCAAAAGCCTTCTTTAACAGAGTCCTTAAAACTTGGGACTGTATGGTAAAGGGTTAAATCTATCAACAGGTCTCAATTATTTCAAATACCCTTGACAAGAGTTGTATCAGATAGTATTTGCACAAAGTAGAGTTTAAAAACTTTTGACCTCAAATTATAAAGCAATCTATTTTCATCCTGCAATTACACACGCACAAATCAAAACAAACTGTTTTCAAAACCATTTCAAAATAGTGTCTACCCCTCATATCATGGGCACATTTTGTTCTTAAAAACTGAATCACACTTCATCTTACTCTTTTCCTGATAACAAAATCTTGGACAGGGCTAGACTGAAAGTATTTGCAGACAACAAAGTAACAGTGGCTCTAATGATAGGATTTGTTTTGAAAGTGAAGAAATACTGTGGGAAAATTAGAAAACGCCAGATTTCAACATTTAACCTTTTCTGAAAATGTTTCAAAAAGCCTCCCTCAGGGCTGTAAAAACACTGGATTGTCTAAGGAAGGTCAAGCATTTACCAAACAACAAAATTTTACACTCATCCAAATTCAAAGTTGTTGAAGACTACAAATTAAATGTGGGTCAATCGATGTAACCTGACTCTAAATGGGTAGAAACCATTGTTGGAAAAGGAGAAAATGCTGTTTACCAGCATTTTCTCCATTTCCCACAATGTTTTCAATTAGCTACTTTCTCAGGGTCATTAAAATTCAGGATTGTGTGGTAAACTGTTAACACATGAAAGTCATTTATTTTGCAAGATATGAAACAAGGGGATACATTTTTACATAAACAAAGTTCTGATGTGTACTGTATGTTGGCCCTATTTTTTAATCATTGACTGCATAACCAATATTTTAATGTTTTAATGACCTTGAGGTATATAGCTTTTGAAAACACTAACATTTTCTCCTTTTCCCACCATGTTTTTTGCCCTTTTTGATACAACTCCTATCATTTCAGTCATATTTAACTTGTGCCTCTGTAGTTCCTTTGAATTTGAACAAGTTTGAATTTGTTGTCTTGAAAAGGGCTAAACTGAAAATTTTATGTTGCAAAAATACTAGGTTATACTTTAAATCAAAATCAAATACAGTATATGTTAATAATGTTAATGGTTATGATGGATTAAGATTAAATTACATGTACTTAATCCTTTACCACACAATCATGACCCTGAAAAAAAAAAATGCTTTGAAAAATACTGTGGGAAATGGAAAAATGCTGGTAACCAGCATTTCCTCCTTTTCCCACAATGTTTTTAACACTTACAAGACAGTTCTCAGCATTTAAGCCACATTTAATTTGTCCTCTCTAAACACCCTCCATTTTGGGAAATCTAAAATTTTGTTGTGTGGGAAAGAGTTAACTCCCAACTTTTAATGAGCCTGAGGCATAAGGATTTTGAAAACATTGTTGGAAAAGGAGAGAAACCTTGCAACCAGCATTTCCTTCTTTTCCTAGAATACTTTCTACTCTTTCAAAGACAAATCCCATCATTTTAGCATTTCAATTTGTTGTTTTAACCATATACCAAACAATCCCAGATTTTTAATGACCCTGAAAGAGAAGGTTTTTCTGAAAACATTGTGGAAAAAGGAGAAAATTCTGGCAACCAGCATTTTCTCCTTTTTCCATAATGTTTTCTACCCTATCCGAGAAATTTATCTCATAAGTATCAATCTTTTAATTTAACGTCTACAGATGTTTGAATTTCGTAGAGTCTGAGATTCGTTGTTTGGGAAAGGATTCACATGCTCTCAATTTGAACATGTTTATAAACATGTTGTGTGGTAAAGACTTAAGCACTGCATGTGCAATTACGGTTTATACCTTTACCAATTTTGCAACTTAAATATGATCACATTAACCCTTTACCACATGACAATATTTTGGACTTGTCCATATTGAAGGAATTTGCAGACAAAAATTAAAATGTTTTTCAAATGATGGTATTTTCTTGAATAAGTAGACAACATTGTGGGAAAAGGAGAAAATGCTGGTAACCAGCATTTTCTCCTTTACTCACAATGTTTTCAAAAGCCTTCTTTCTCGAAGTTGTTAAAACTTGGGATTGTGTGGTAAAGGGTTAACATGTATGATCCATGTCAATTTGCTGTAATATGACCTTTTTCATCAGAAAAAGTCTAAGTGATTAGCAACAGGTTATACGCTACCTCATTAGACATAAAACATACTTAATATTGTTTGGTTGACCTATTTTTACATTTATCAAATCAAAACAAACTTCCACAATATGTAATATCCAGACATTGCTAACTGATATGTTTGTGTGTTTGTTTTTTTTTTAAACTCTTTACCAAGAGAAAAAATAAATTCATTGCCCAAATAGTTACAATAATTTTCTCCTTTTCCAACACGTTTTCAAAAGCCCTCTTCCTCAGGGTCCCTAAAACAGGAATCGTCCAGTGAAGGGTTACATACTTCAACAGTATTTCAGCCATTTCATGGCAATAGAGCACACTGTCTTTTCTGTGTTTCACAGGTTTTAGGATTGGGCTGGGTAACCCAGGTACATTCATATGATAGCTAAGACTGAACCAGGATGTTCCTTAGATGCTTTTGGGGTCCATTTATCATCATATTATGGAAAAGAAACCAAAATCTACATCACCCAATATAAATCATAGACTCAGTTATCTTCTACTTGTCTTATACTTTCATAAGTGAATGTAGTACCATAGTTTCCAGTATCTCAGTCTACCATGTTATAAATCATAGTAAATGTACATGCATTAATTAGGTCAAGTCTTTACTACACAAGTAAATCATAGACCTGTCCAAACTGAAAGCATTTGCCGACGACAATTCTAATGTAGCTCAAACGATGGAACTTATCCTTGATGGAGCAGAAAACATTGTGGGAAACGGAGAAAATGCTGATAACCAGCATTTTCTCCTTTTCCCAAAATGTTTTCAAAGGGCTTATTCTTTAGGGTTGTTAAAACTCAGGATTGTGTGGCAAAGGGTTAAGCCCTTACTGCATGATCCCATATTCTAACTACACTTGGGAAAGAGGTTTGTTTTGAAACATTCGTGGTAAAGGAGTAAATTCTGGTCATTAGCATTTTCTTCTTTTCCTGCAATTTTTTTTTTCCCTAAACCTAACCAACCTCACCATTTGAGCTAAATTTGTTATCTGCAAATGCTTTCCATATTGAAATGTTTAGAACTTCTGTCATGTGCAGAGTATACTCTTTACCACATAATCATAAGTTTTAACGAACCTTAGGAAGAAACCTTTAGAAAACATTGTGAGAAAAGGAGAAAAGGCTGGCTACCAGCATTTTCTCCTTTTCTCACAATGTATTCTATCCTATCAAAGACAAATTCTATCATGTGAACCACATTCAAACTGGCGTCTGCAAATGCTTTGAGTTTGGACAAGTCTAAATTTTGGTTATGAGTTAAATAAATGAAAATGTGAAAGACAATGGAAGATGCCACCTTGTCACTAAATGTTACATACACTGTACTGACAATATGCAAGTTCACCTCAATTTTCTAGAACTGTTTTAAGTGAAAGGAATTCAACTCAGGATTACCAAAATAACCATTTAAATTTGATTACCTCAGAAAATTAAAAACATTGACTCTTTATAAAACAATGCCAAGTTTTATAACCCTCATGTAAAAGGCTTTCAAAAAAATCATGGGAAAAGCAGTAAATTTTCACACCTTTTCCACCCTGTCAAAGACTCATTTTATCATCTGATCCACCTTTGAAATGTTGTCTGCATATGCTGTCAATATGGATCGGTCAAGTTTTGTCTAAACATTCTACAACTGGTAACATGAGCAATTCATCGATAGTGTATAATAAAGTCATGCTGTACATGAACACGTTTGTTTAGTCAAACTAAAAACCTCAAGAGAACAGTGGAATAGCAGTTCTGATTGCATATATGAGCAATATGAACTGCTGGTACAATGTTTTCTTGGGTATAATAAGATTACTCCTTTACCACACGATTCTGAGTTTTAACAACCTTGAAGATGGATTTTTAAAACATTTTGGGTAAAAGGAGAAAATAATGATGACCATCACTTTTTCTTTTCCCACAATGCTTTCTACCTTTATGAAGACAAATCCTATCATTTGAGACACATTCATCTGCAAATGCTTTAAAAGTAGACAAGTCTAGAAATTTGTCGTATGGTAATGAAGTTATGTTTTGCTTTACTAAAGGAGACAAATAAAAAAAATTCTTTCTTTTTATGTGTGTCAAGCTCATTCTTCCATTTGAAAAAAAAAAAACTTTTTTTTTTTTAATAGATTTAGTTTACAACGAATATAGTATACAATGAATAACCAAAAAAAAAAAAAGCCTTTTATACCGTAGGTGTAGACTAACAGTTAAAAATTTTACTGAATGATTAAAAGACCAAAACATTTAAGTTCTATACAATACTTCAAATCACTTAAGCATTTGCACATTGATCAATTCTTAAACATAACTTGTACGTTCCTAAATCATGAAATAAGCAGTTATTACCTACCTGAGAAAAGTATGTTTGTTTTCCACTATAAGGTGAAAATGTGGTTTCAAGAGTGAATGCAAAGTTTTCTTTATATTTGACCTAGTTACTTTTTCATTTACTCAAAAAGACCCATTAGCAATTTAGAAGAGTTATCATTAAGATAAACATTCTGACCTACTTTCATGAACTCTGCGGCACAACAGTGGCCTCTACAGTGAACAAGGTACATGTCTTCAATGAATGACAGGTGAGAGTACAGGAAAATACAAGGGCTATACTTTGAGCACTTTGTGAGTACTAGCATTATCATGCTTTAGAAATGAGTGGTTCGAAATTATAAGTGCACAAAAATTCTTAAATAGTGTGTGCATGTGTTGTTCTGAGAATGTAAATAGATAGCCCAAACTTGAGATGAAATAAAACTGTTTAGTCTTCTTTTGCTAAGTTATCATAATGTAAGCTTTTTATCACAAACTAGGATAATGTTACACTTTCAACTAAAATGAACAAAGAAAATTACAGAATGATCTTTCTGCAATCAGGACAAATATTGAGATAAATCTTATTTTTGTATTAAATAAACAGTTTTGTCTTTTTTGCACATGCTAAAACGAGCAACCCCCCCCTTTTTTTTTATAACAATGAAAAGGCAAACAAGACCATGCACGCAGCCAATACATGAACTAGGAATTAATACTGCTTTTAAGATATAATTCCATGAGATACAGTTATCAGCCACATAAGAAACTTATCGAGTTGTATCTATCAGCTGGTTTCAGTAATAAATGAAACACTTCTAATTTATATCAGTTGTGAATAAGCATGAAACAACCCTGTGTAAGCAAAAATACCTAGTGCATTGGTCTAGATTTGCTAATAAAGTGTTTTTGATCTGCAGGTACGTTTGTGCTACTATATTAGAATCATTAAGCATGTTAGTTAAATTATCTTATACGCAACTAGTTCTAGATTCTGAGGTAAAAGTGCATACAGGTCAGTGCAATGAAATGAGCCATGCTCTGTGAAAAGGGGTTTAATGCATGTGGCAAAAAGTATCAACCCATGTCAGCCTGCGCAGTCCGTGCTGGCTGACATGGGTCAAAACTTTTTTCCTATTTGTTAATTTTCTGCATGTCAAAGGACCAGTCCAACTCATTCAGTCCGTTGTTTGGAAAAATTGGTTTTATGGATCCATAGTTATATGGCCTGCAACACGCGAAATGGGGTATTTGGACATTTGCATAAAGCGTCGTCTTGGATCAGCCTGCGCAATCCGCGCAGGCTAATCCGAGACGGCATTTTATGACTACATTAGATTTTGTCGTACAGTAGATTTGCTCAAAACAGAAAATTACATAAAAACGAAAAGTGTCGTTTCGGACCAGTCTGCGCGAAGTGCGCAGGCTGATCCAGGACGACACTTTACGCAAATGTCCAAATGCCCCTTTTCGCATGTTGCAGGCTATATGATGATTTGCTTGGTATAATGCATCATGGTGATGCATTAAACCACCTTTTGTCAGAGCACCACTCATGTTTTATAAGAAACCAAGAAGAAAACATTGTAGGCACCTTCCCTGTCAAACACATGCAGTTATCAAAACTGACCCGCTGTTGCTAATGCCTGAGATGGATGAGCAGCTGATGAGCCTCCGGCTGCTTTCTGTTTAAGCATTGTCCAATCAAACACATAGTCATATTGATAGTTTAATGTTCTGAACAAAATCCTGAAGAGCTGGCGGAGATACATGTAATCAGGCGCCTCCTCAAAGCGCAGTCCTCGGCAGTAATTCAAGTACATCGCAAATTCTGCAGGATAGCCCTTCAAAACAAAAGACAGAGAAACTTTACAAAACATACTTTGTTCAACTTGACTCTTTCACTACTGAATAATTTAATAGAAATTTCTCATTGGCTACTAATACAGCTCCGCTGCAAGATCAGGGGACAATTTGGTCATAATCAATTTTGAAAACATAGTGGGAAAAGGAGAAAATGCTGGTAATTTTCTCCTTTTCAAACAATGTTTTCTTTCCTTCCAAATGCAATTTTCAGTTTTTAAGTCCCATTTGATTTGTTGTCTGCTAATGTTTTCAATCTGGACCAGTCTAAAAATTACTCGTTTGATAAGGAAATGGCAACTTCTGAGTTGTTAACTATACATGTATGTGTGCATGCATAAAAAACTTCAACATTTACTTAATAAAGACAACTATTGAACACTGCTGACCCAAGCTTTACTTGCTTTTGGGACACAGTAGATCAAAATCAGACTGCACAATCTAATCCGTCATCTACACTGTCTCTTACTTTGCCAGATATTCTGTCAAAAGCAACCTTGAAATCACAATATCATTATTTTCTACACCGATATGGAATCCCCATTTCATTTTAGCCATGCTCTGTGAAAAGGGGTTTTAGTGCATCTGTAAGAAGTATTGGCCCATGTCAGCCTGGGCAGTCTGACATGAGTTGACACTTTTTGCTACTGGTCAATTTTCTGCAAGTCAAAGGACCATTCTACCTCATGATTTGGTCAGTTGTCAGACAAATGGATTTTATGGAACCATAATTATGTGACAACTTGCTTGGTGTAATGTATTACATTGATGCATTAAACCCCACTTTGCCATATTGCCATCCATTTATTTTACATAGTAAAGCCGTTACTTTTGTCAAAATGTTATCATCAAAGGATAAAGGAAAAAAATATGAAGTAAAACTTACTTTACACAAAACTTCAACTGGGGTTGACATTTTCTTCTCACTGATCTTTTCATACTTCTGTTTTTTAGTAGCTGCCTGCAGAAAAACATTGCACCCATAATGTTAGTTTAGACGTCTTTATCAGAAGGCTATTCTGAAAAAGAGGCCTTTAGAAAACATTGAGGGAAAAGGAGAAAATGCTGGTAACCAGCATTTTCTCCTTTTCCCACAATGTTTTCTACCTATTCAGGGAAGAATCCAACAATTTAAACAGCATTTGATTTATCATCTGCAAATACTTTAAATTTGTACAAGTGTTAAATTTTGTCATCTGGTAAAGAGTTAAAGTTGTTTTCAACATTACTTTAGTTACATTGTGGCCGGTGCTGCACATATCCATGCTTTCAAAGAGTTTCTTTGACCAATGCTTCACACAACATTCTTTCCGACCCACAGGCTACTTTCCCACATCAGTATTGTCAGTATTGTCAAAATGATGTTTCTCGCAGGTGTTTATGTCCCCATTTCAAGTAAGACCTATAGATCACACAAGGTTGAGAAGTTATGATATTAATCCCCTATGTTCAGTAACATAGAAAAATCAACATATTACTCTGTAAAGGCTAGTTTTAGACCTTCCAGCACTAGTTCACTACAGAAAATTATGTACTTTCTTGAAATGAAATTAAGTAGCATTTGCTGGTTACACTACAACCTGTCTTTTGCAAAGGATGTGACTTGTATTCTCAGAATGTGTGTAGTAAACATTAAAGGTCAAGTAAAGGCCAAAATATCAAAGCAGGTGTCATAATACATTTAAATTCAAATCATAATATTTAAAAGTATGAAAAATATTGTTGAGACGACAGTCTGTTATTGTGTGGTCAGGCCAAATGTTAATTGCTGGCAGAAAAAAAGAATTTTAAAATCAGGCAAAAAGTAAACAAAAGACACAGCTACCTGGCAGGTTTTAACCTAGTTTTGAAATTAATTTCTCTGTCAGCGACTAACACTTGGACCGACCGTACAATGACAGATGGTCATCTTGACAATAATTTCCATACTTTTAAATGGTATGATATAAATTCAAATGCATTTAAACACCCGCTTTGTTTACATTTGGCCTTTATTGTTACTTTAAGTAAACATACTGGCACTTTCACTGTGATAAGCCTTTACCACACACTCCTGAGTTTTAACAGCCCTGAAAAAGAGGCCTTTTGAAAATGTTGAGGGAAAAGGAGAAAATGCTGGAAACAAGCATTTTCTCCTTTTCCCACAATGTTTCCTATCCATCAAAAATCAAATTTCAATTTTTGAGTCACATTTATTTTGTTGTCTGCAAATGCTTTCAATTGGGACAAGTCTAAAATTTTGTAGCTAGGTAAATGTTTAACTCTTTACCAAACAACATAAATGCAGACTTATCCAAATTGAAAGCATCTGCAGACAAAAATTTAAATGTGTCTGTAAAATGGTAGAAAACCTTGTGGGAAAAGGAGAAAATGCAAATGCTGGTTACCAGCATTTTCTCCTTTTCCCTAATTTTTTTGAAAGGCTTTTTCCCCAGGGTTGTTAAAACTTGAGATCGTGTGGTAAAGGGTTAGAGCTACTTCTGTACTGTGTATATATCTTACCTTAAGTCCCTGCCATGGCAATGTTCCCCTATTGAAATACATGAGCACATATCCCAGAGACTCCATATCATCCCTTCTACTTTGTTCTATGCCTGAAGTAAATAAAGTGATGATTAAACAGTATCTTGAGCCATGCTCTGGAGGAATGGGGCTTCATGCATACCTTTGATCCATGATACCAAGCAAGTCATCATGTAACTGTGGATTCATAACATGTTTTCTCCAACATCCAACTGAATCATGATGAATGCTGGTCCTTTGACATGCAGAAAATTCACTAAAAGCAATAATTTTCGGCCCAGGTCATCTTTCACTGACTGCACAGGCTGACCTGGGTCAGTATTTTTTGCGAATGCATTAAGCCCCCTTTTCACAGAGCATGGCTAATCTATACAGGGCAATCAGTGAACACATTTCTGACCTTGACGCTCCTGACTAACAAATGAAATGTTGGGAAAGAGACACATTAACCCTTTACCAAATAACAAAATTTTAGACTCACCCAATTGAAAGCATTAAATTTGCAGACAACATATAAGTAGCTCAAATGGTGATTTCTGTCTTGGATAGGATAGAAAATATTGTGGGAAAAGGAGTAAATGCTGATTACCAACTTTTTTATCCTTTTCCCACATGTTCCAAAGCTTTCTTTCTCAGGTGCGTTAAAAGTCAGGATTGTATGGTAAGGGATTAAAACATTACTTTCAATATTAGACAACTTCATTACAATTGCTTATGCTCTCTATAAATACCAACCTCATGGAACAGTTCAAACACTGGTTGTGAAGTTTTTCTGTTTGAGCTACACTCTTTCAGTGGCTATTATAGGATTTCTGCTTTTATGAATAGGACATGTCGATATATTTGAGGATAAAAAGTAGGAAATAAGTAGGACAGGAGGACATATTTCATTGAATGGTATAGCAATTATTTGTGCTAAAATCTTTATCAACTACTACAATGATGGACATTTTCAGCCAGTAAAACAGGGTGAAATACTACAAAAAAAAAATAGATGTAGCAGCTAGAATATCTCAATGAGCATAATTGATAGGGTAGATCCAAGATCAGACAACAATAACTTTAACAGCAATCTGATCTTGATTCATGCTGTCCTAGAAAGCACCTAACAACCTCAGTAACAATGCTAAGCATCAGTTTGGCATATTCAGACTTATTTTAGACTTGCACTGTCTGATAGTTGAAAAATGTCTTTTTCTTTGACTCTGTTTTTTCCAAGGATAAATTGATTTGAATGAGAAAGTTCATTTCACACAAAAAAAGATGACATGTTTACCTAAATGTGCATTTATACTGGCATATCTCGCTGTGCCAGTGAGATTTTTGTCTTCTCTGTATGGGATGTGCTGTCGAGTTCGGCTATCACGATACTTCTTGGCTAGGCCAAAGTCTATCAAAAATACCTATGATCAAATAATAATGGAAAGTCATAATTAGAAGGCATATTATCAACAGACTTAACTCTTTACCAGATGAGGTAATTTTGGTCTGCTGAAATTGAAAGAATTTGCAGATGACAAATTTAGAGTGGCTAAAAAGGTGGTATTTTTATCTGTAAGGGAAGAAAACACTGTGGGAAAAGGAGAAAATACTCATTGTATTTTCTCCTTTTTCCCCAGTGTTTTCAAACGCCTTCAACCTCAGAGCTGTAAAAACCAGAGCTTATCTGGGAAAGGGGTAATACAATAATACAACAAAGGACAACAATTTGAATAGAAAGGGATATAAGCCATGCTCTGGCAAAAGGGGGTTTAACTCTTTACCAAACGACAAAAGTTTAGACTCGTCTAAATTGAAAGCATTTGCAGACAACAAAATAAATGTATCCAAAAAGAAATTTTTTTTTTTTTTGGAATGGGTAGAAAAGATTGTGGGAAAAGGAGAAAATGCTGGTTAGCAGCATTTTCTCCTTTTCCCACAATGTTTTCAAAAGGCTTCTTTCACAGGGTTGTTAAAAGTTGGGATCGTTTGGTAAAGAGTTAATGCATCTCTATGATGTGTTATACTAAGCAAGTCATCACATGGTTATGGATCCATAAAATCCCTTTTGTCCTACAACAGACTGAATCATGAGGTAAACTGGTCCTTTGACATGCAAAAAATTGACCAACAGCAAAAAGTTTTGACCGAGGGTTGTTACAATTTGCAGATACATTAAACCCCTTTTTTACAAAGTATGGTTCAACACTTTTTTAAAAAACAAACAGTTAAAGTTGTCCATATTTTAAGGTTAATTTTTAAATGTAGGCAAAATGTTAAGATAGAAAAAGAAGAAAATACATTTAACCCCCTTTTACCAGTACTATATGACTTCATCCAAACCGTGATAGCCAAGCCCCAGTAGCAAAGTCTTGACATCAGGGGTTCCCTGGTTCGAATCCCCAGCTCAGCCAATTTCTTTTCAAGAATTGAAAACAGTCATTGCAACAGGATTCCTTCCTCTCTCACCTCACCCATGATCATTTTATTGATGATGGTTCTGAGGGGAAGCAGCCAGTAGCTATATTGTGCAAAGTAATGGTAAATAGGATCTCAAGGAAAGCAAGGATAGGTGCACTGGTTTCCGTAATATAATTAAAATAATGTTGACGACGTTAAACACCATACAATCAATCGAAATAAAACTGAAGGCATTAAACACCATACAGTCAATCAAACAACCAAACTATGGTATTAGAGCCTATTTCACAAATGTTGTTGGAATGATTCAGTTACAGACTGAAACCAACAGTATTTTCTCTTACACATGTCGATGCCCTATATCCCCTGGTGCACAAAAATTACGCAATACCTTGAATGCAAAACAATCTCAGGGCCATTAAATATAGGGTACAATACATGAATACAATTAACTCTTTACTAAACAAAATTTTGAATGGACCAGATTGAAAACATTTTGTAGACAACAACTCAAATTTTACTAAAACGATGATTTCTGTCTTTTATAGCAAAGAAAACATTGTGGGAAAAAGAAGAAAATGCTGGTTTCCAGCATTTTCTCCTTTCCCCACAATGTTTTCAAAAGCCTTCTCTTTCAGGGTCATTAAAAGTCGGGATTGTGTGGTAAAGGGTCAAGGAGGACAGAATCTGCAATACTCACTTTATTACAATGGCGTCCAATGCCCATGAGGAAATTGTCAGGTTTTATATCCCGATGGATGAAATTCTTATTATGTACATATTCAATTCTGTTTATCATCTGAAATTATACAAAACATATGCATGATATTAATCTCTTCAAAGTTTTACCCCACAAATCTATGTTCATGTGGGTAGACAGATAATTGGCCACTAGGACTTTAACTTCAGCCCACTAGGACTTTTGGTATTTGGACAATTACCATCCGGACAATTGCCCCCTGACTTTTTTGAGAAAATAGACATTTGCCCTCTTTATTTATTTCTTGTATTGAAAACATTATTTTGCATTTCCTTGTATTTTGTGAGTTTTCATACTTTTTGTAGCAGTGATGATGAATGGACAATTGTGGTATTTCATAGAACTGTAAGAATCTTAGAGGCACTTTTTTTCATTAAGTTTGCATAGTAAAGTGGACATTAAAAAACAGGTCCTGTCCCATTCTTTTTAATTCAAAACTTATTTTAAGTTATTAAGGATGTGCCCCCTATATGTTTACTGGATTATAACAACATTCATGTATGTATACTTGATTTACTTATTTTCTGTGTGATTATTACAAAACAAATCAAGACATAGTATACAACAGTAAATTTAACTCTTTCACTTCTGAATAAGTAAGAGGCATTTTCTCAAAGGCTAAAAATACATTTCCTCTGCAAGATCGTGAAACAGCTTGGTCATAACCTGGAATATAGCAGTGGACAGTGTAGATCAAAGATCAGACTGCACATTCTGTGCAGTCTGATCTTGATCTACATGGTCCACAAAAGCTTCTCGTGTCGTCTATAGTATGGAAAAAGTTAAGGTACAAGTTCTCCCATAACCATTATTTACTGTCCAATAGGTGACAAATGTCCTACAAAATTTATGTCCTAAATAGCAAATGTCTGGGTGTGCAAATGTCAAGGTGGCAATTGCTAGGTACCATAATTTTCCCCTTTTTTCTGCATTGTTTAAAGAAGTTGTATTTTCCAATGTTGTTAACATTTAGAGTTATGTGCCAACTGGTGCAAAAGGTTAATGAAGGTTAACTCTTTACCAAATGACAAAATTTTAGACATGTCCGAATTGAAAGCATTTGTAGACAACAACTCAAAATTAATGTGGGACAAATGATGAAATTATTCTTTGAACTGGAAGAAAACATTGTGGGAAAAGGAGAAAATGCTGGTTGCCAGCATTTTCTCCTATTTCCATGATGTTTTCAAGAGCTTTTCTTCTCAACCAACCCCGAGTTTTAATGACTGTGAGGAAGAAGCCTTTTGAAATCATTGTGGAGAAAAAATTTAATGCTGGTAACCAAAAGACAAATTCTATCCTATCATAATCCTATCAGACAAATTCCATCATTTTAACCACATCTAATTTGTCATCTGCAAATGCCCTAATTTGGGCATGTCTAAAACTTAGTAGTTTGGTAAAGAGTTAGGTAACTTCTCTTGACCCTTTACCATACAACCCAGAGTTTTAACGACCCTGAGGAAGCTTTTTAAAAACCTTTTGGTAAAGGAAGAAAATGATGGTAACCAGCATTTTCTCTTTTTCCCACAAGTTTTTCTGCCCTTTCAAATATAATTTGCTCTAATTGTGCCACATTTTGATTTGTTATCTGCAACTGCTCTGGCATTGGACAAGTCTAAAATTCTGTCATTTGGTAAAGTGTTGAAGGTCTACACATGTTGACAAAAGAACCAGGAAGCTAGGCTGTTACAGACAGGCAAGACAAGGAAAATGACCATCAATTACAATTATAGTGTTTCAACTTTTGATTTATCCCAATTCTAAATGTCATTTGGTTACCTCATATTCTATAAGCTTTTATACTAGTAAATGTGTGACAGTCATTACCAATACTTATCTGTATCCATCTTGTCAAGTATAACAAGGTGAAAAGGTCATTATGGGTCAAGTCACATCCAACAACAGTCTGTCAGTGAGGAGTATGGTTTCAACATTTACCACACAATCTGACTTTTAATGACCCTGAGGAAAAAGCCTTTTGAAAACACTGTGAGAAAAGGAGAAAATGCTGGTTCCCAGCATTTTCTCCTTTTCCCAGCATTTTCTCCTTTTCCCACAATGATTTTCTATTCTCTCATAGACAATTCTCACTATTTGAGCCACATTAAATTTGTTGTTTACAATTAATTTGGATTTTGACAAGTCCAAGATTTTGTGAGAATTAACCCTTCACCACACAATCCCTACTTTTGACGACCCTGAGAAAGAAGCCTTTAGAAAACATTGTGGGAAAAGGAGAAAATGCTGGTAACCAGCATTTTCTCCTTTTCCCACAATGTTTCTACTCTTCACAAAACAAAGTTCAATTTTCTGTCAATTTTATTTTGTCGTCTGCAAATGCTTTCGATTTGGACAAGCCTAAAATTTTGTCATTTGGTAGAGAGTTGACCCTTTTACAAATGACCGAATTTTTTACTTGTCCGAGTTCAAAGCATTTGCAGGCAAAAAGAATGATTCAAGCAATTGTCCCTTTTCCTACAATGTTTTCAAAAACCAATCTACATTAGGAGGGTAAAAAGTTAATAAGTAATGTTACAATGGGTTATTCGGCCTTGTCATTATGGTAACTGGTTTTCAGATGTCATGGAAAACACTGTAGGAGAGAAGCAATTACTTTTTTGGAGCAATTACTCCTTTGTCCACAATCTTTTCAGAAGTGGTCTTCAGCAGGGGATTAGAAAGTTTCTGCTTGTAAGGTATTTGGTCAGATTTGTCACTTATTCTCATTTGTATGTCTTTTAAATGAAACAGAAAATATCATGGAAATATCATGGCAGAAGGAATAACCATTGTGTATGACTTTTGCCTTGCCTTTACTGTTACATGTACTTTCATAGCTCACACCCAGTCATGTGAAACATAGCTGAGCCATGCTCAGTGAAAAGGGGGTTTATTGCATCTCCACGATGCATTACACCAAGCAAGTCATCATATAACAAGATGTCTGTTTGTAAAACAGTCATGCCCCCCTACTGCCACATTGATACAGGAAGTGGCACAGTTCATAAACTGATATCAAAAGAATTGATTGGGAAATATCGATGTCATCTTTTTGATTTATAGCCCACTTCAATTGTTAAACGTGATAATCTGTCAACAGTTTGCATAATTATACACACCGCCGTGTGTATACATACAAGATTATAAACAGTCGCCGATACACAGACTGGGTTATCGATTTTCTTTTCGGCGCACGCGTTTGACTTCCGCTTTTTCCCAGTCGACTTCGATGCTTACAACGTCCCCAATAATATGCGAATAAAATGTTGGAGCCACAAGTTGAGCCATATTTGATGATTTTTGAGACACTTTAATTTTTTTTGAGCAAATGGCTCAAGTGGCGAACGGCAGCGTGGGCCCTGAATCATCTGGTGGTCACTGTGACCTTGACCTTTCACGGATTAACATTAAAATCGATAGGGATCATTTACACTACAAGATGAATACCTGTACAGAATTTAAAGTACCTAGGTCAATTCTGTGTGAAGTTATCATCTGGACAAGGTTTGGTCTATATATCATTAAGTTGAAGGCCACTGTGACCTTGACCTTTGATGGATTAATCTCAAAATCAATAGAGATCATTTATACTCCGAGATGAATATCTGTACAGAATTTGAAGAACCTATGTCAATTCTGTGTCTAGTTATCATCTGGACAAGGTTTGGTCTATATATCATTAAGTTGAAGGCCACTGTGACCTTGACCTTTGATGGATTAATCTCAAAATCGATAGGGGTCATCTGCACTCCAAGATGAATGTCTGTGCCAAATTTGACAAACCTAGGTCAATTCTGTGTCTAGTTATCATCCGGACAAGGTTTGGTCTATATATCATCATGTTGACGGTCACTGTGACCTTGACCTTTGACTGATTGACCTCAAAATCAATAGGGATCATCTACACTCTGAGACGCATGTCTGTGCCAAATTTGACGAACCTAGGTCAATTCTGTGTCTAGTTATCATCCGGACGAGGTTTGGTCTATATATCAACATGTTGACGGTCACTGTGACCTTGACCTTTGACTGATTGACCTCAAAATCAATAAGGATCATCTGCACTCCGAGATGCATGTCTGCCAAATTTGACCAACCTAAGTCAATTCTGTGTCTAGTTATCATCCGGACAAGGTTTGGCCTATATATCATGTTGACAGTCACTGTGACCTTGACCTTTGACCGATTGACCTCAAAATCAATAGGGATCATCTACACTCCGAGACGCATGTCTGTGCCAAATTTGACGAAGCTGTGTCAATTCTGTGTCTAGTTATCATCCGGACGAGGTAAGGTCTACAGACCGACGGACAGACCGACCGACATTAGCAAAGCAATATACCCCCACTTCGTTGAAGGGGGGCATAATTATGAAACTGTAAAATCCATTTTGTTAAACAAAAAACTGAATCATGAGGTAGACTGATCCTTTGATAGGCTGAAAGTTGATCAGGAGCAAAAAGTATCAACCCATGTCAGCCTGTGCAGGTTGCACAGGCTGACATGGGTCGATACTTTTTGCAGATGCGTTAAACCCCCTTTTCACAGAGCATGGCTCAACTTTTTCAAACTACAAAATGTCAGACTTGTCTACATTTTAAGATTACTTTTTAAATGTAGGCAAAATGTTGAGTTAGAAAAAGAAAATGCCAGTAGCCAGCATTTGTTCGCTCTCCCACAAAATTCTGTATCCTTTTGTGATGCTATGTTCTTCACTGAGCCCAACTCTAGACAGTCGTATTTTGACCGTCTTTTTCAAATTATACAAAGATTGTACTTGCCCTTATAATGCAGACAGTAAAAAGAAAGTTAACCCTTTACCAAATAATCCCTGGTTTTCACGACCCTGGTAAAGAAGGCTTTTGAAAACCTTGTGGGAAAAGGAGAAAATGTTGGTAACCAGCATTTTCTCCTTTTCCCACAATGTTTTCTTCCCTGCTGGAAACAAATTTCAATTTTTGAGTTAAGTTTATAGTGTCGTCTGCAAGTGCTTTCAATTTGGACAAGTTTAAAATTTTGTCATTTGATAAAGAGTTAAGAAAATGTGTGTAATTGTTTTCTTAATCCCTTCATCTCATGTACATGACTTTTGCTTCTCAAAGCAGACTTCTTTTTGAAAACATCGTACTTAAAGAACAATAAGTATTGCTTTCAGTAGGCAATTTTTCCCTTCAGCACAATGCTATCACTTGACCTTCATTCATGCTATTAACCCTTTTACAAAACAACCAAATTTTGGATTTGTCCAAGTTGAAAGCACTTGCAGTTGTCAAATCTGTGACTCAAATGATGTGATTTGTCTTTGAAGGAGGTACAAAGTATTGTGGTTACCAGCATTTTCTCCTTTTTGCCCAAGCCTAGTCCTAGTGAAACCCAGGAAATACATGAATATGAGAGCTGTTGCCGTGATATGACTGAAATAATGTTGAAAGTGGCGTAAAACACCATTCAAACAAGCAAACAAACAAACTCCTTTTTGCACAATGTTTTTAAAAGCCTTCCTTTTCAGGGTCATTAGAAATGAGGATTGTGTGGTAATTAGGTTAGTCAATTTTACTACAAATATGTTTTCTTTGTCATCTTCTGTGAATTTTTTAAGTAAGCTATGAGATCAGCAATATCATTTACCTGTATATACATGTACATGTTGTAAGTTCTGGCTTATTAATCTGTTTCAAAACAAAATCTTACTAACCCTTCACCACACAATCCCGAGATTTAACCATCATTAGGAGGAAGGCTTTAGAAAACATTGTGGAAAATGCTGGTTTATACTAGCATCTTCTCCTTTCCTACAGTTTCCTGGCGTGAATAAACTCCCATCATACTTGCAACATTTAATATGCTGTCAGCAAATGCGTTGATTTTGGACAAGTTAAAAGTTTTGTGGCCTGATGAAGAGTTAAACCGTGGAATAATCTGTATGATACATACAACAATCTTGTCACAATGTGGACATAAGTTTTAGCTCTTTTCCAAACAACAAAATTTTTGCACTCGTCCAAATTCAAAGCTGTTGCAGCCAACAAATCAACTATGACTCATTTTATGAAACCTGACTCTAAAAGGGTAGAAAACATTGTGGGAAAAGAAGAAAATGCTGGTTACCGGCCTTTTCTGCTTTTCCCACAAAGTTTTCAAAAGGTGTGGTAAAGAGTTAACCCTTTACCAAATGACAAGATTTTAGACTAGTCCAAATTGAAAGCATTTGCAAACAACAAATTAAATGTTGCTCAAAAGATGAATTCTATCTTTGACTGGGTAGAAAACATTGTGGGAAAAGGAGAAAATGCTGGTTACCACCATTTTCTCCTTTTCCCACAGTGTTTTCGAAAGCCTTTTTCGTCAGGGTCGTTAAAACTGGGGATTGTGTAGTACAGAATTAAGTAAACATAAAAGCATCATGAATTGCAATACACAAACAAATACTTCTTTAACCCTTTACCACACAATCTAGAGTTTTGACGCCTGACTCCGTAACAGAGAAACAAATGAACAAATGCATGGCAGAAATAAAGGGACCGGGCAGGATTCAAACCCTAGAACGCCCGGACGAAAGGCCAATACCATAACCACTGAGCTGAAGAGACATCTCCCTAACGCAGTTGTTAGGTATTGTATTTAAATCAGGACGAAGCCATGCATGAAGGAGTGGTCTCCCATAACAATATTTAAAGTGACAATAAAGCCCGAAAGTAAACAAAGAGGGTGTTTACACGCATTTGAATTTATATCATACCATTTAAAAGTATGGAAATTATTGTGAAGATGACAATCTGTCATTGTACTGTCGGTCCAAGTGTTAGTTGCTGGCAGAGAAATTAATTTCAACACTAGGTTAAAACCTGCCAGGTAGCTGTGTCTTTTGTTTACTTTTTGGCTGATTTTAGAATTCTTTTTTCTGCCAGCGACTAACATGGCCCTGCCAATCGATAAAAGACTGTCATCTCCACAATATTTTTCATACTTTCAAATGGTATGATTTAAATTTAAATGTATTATGACACCTGCTTTGATATTTTGACCTTTACTGGGCCTTTAAGTTAACTCTTTACCCAAAGACAAAAAGAGTGGAAGTGGACTTTTTCTGTTAACACGACAAAGTTTAAAAACTTAGAGCTGTTTTCACGAAATATCTCTCAAAAAAAAGCAGACAATGTAGATCAAAGATCAGATTGCGTGTTTTCTGCAGTCTGTCTTTTACAGTATACATTTCCACAAAACCAAGCACAGGATAAATTTTTATTGGACAATTGTCATATTAGATTAGCTTGCTACGGTGGCACAAAAGTGACATGGAAGATATATTTTATACTACGTGCGCACGCAGTAGCTAACATGTGCGCACATATTAGTTATTACGTGCGCACGCAGTAGCTAATACGTGCGCACGTAATAAGTAATACGTGCGCACGCAGTAGCTATTACGTGTGCACATATTAGTTATTACGTGCACACGTAATAACTAATACGTGCGCACGTAATAGCTACAGCGTGCGCACGCAGTAGCTAATACGTGCGCACGTATTACATATTACTTGCGCACGTAATAATCCACCAATCAGAATCATGAACGGAAGCCATTGTTTCAAGATGGAAGTGGAAGATAGACATTTATTGATCCTTATAAACTGATTGGTCGATTATTACGTGCGCACGTATTAGTTAATACGTGCGCACGTATTAGCTACTGCGTGCGCACGTACTAGCTACTGCGTGCGCACGTAATAACTATTACGTGCGCACGTATTAGCTAATACGTGCGCACGCAATAGTATTACGTGCGCACGTATTAGTTATTACGTGCGCACGTATTAGCTACTGCGTGCGCACGTAATACTACTGCGTGCGCACGTATTACTTATTACGTGCGCACGTATTAGCTACTGCGTGGGCACATAGTATAAAATATATCTTCCATGTCACTTTTGTGCCACCGTAGCTTGCACACCATTAGATAAAATAAGGAAGTTTATAGCTTGACTAAACATGCATATCAATGTATTGTTAAAACTGCAACTTTAAGAAATTAAATGCAAAAACATGGTTACTGTATTTGGTAGTCATTGAAGATTGTATGGTTAAGGGTTACAGGAAACAAGAGGGCCATGATGGCCCTGTATCGCTCCACTGGCTAATACGTAAAATCACTACATGCCAAACATTACAATACTTGGCCAATTGGTTTTGAACATAAGACCCCTGAAACAGGACTAAAATTGGTAGCCCTAGTTCATATGGTTAGTAACAAGAAGATTTCTAAAGATTTCACTATATAAGCCCATGTAAAACTTCTGACCCCTCGGGGTGAATCAAATTCCCCCCTAGGGCTATAATTTACGCACTCTTGGTGAAGGGCCTTTAGATATAGCTACATGCGAAATTTGGTAGCCCTACGCTTTATGAATAAGTACAGGGAGATTTCTTAAGTTTTCTCTACATAAGCCCATGTAAAACTTGTGACCCCCGGGGCAGGGCCAATTTTGACCCCAGGGCTATAATTTAAGCACTCTTGGTAGAGACCCACTAGATAAAGCCACATGCAAAATTTGGTAGCCCTAGGCCTTACGGCTAGGTACAGGGAGATTTCTAAAGTTTTCCCTAAATAAGCCCATGTAAAACTTGTGACCCCCGGGGTGGGGTCAAATTTGACCCAAGGGCTATAATTTGGGCACTCTTGGTAGAGGCCCACTAGATAAAGCCACATGCAAAATTTGGTAGCCCTAGGCCCCATGGCTAGGTCAAAGAAGAATTTTAAAGTTCTCCCTATATAAGCCCATGTAAAACTTGCTATATAAGCCCATGTAAAACTTGTTACCCCCGGGCAGGGCCTAATTTGACCCCAGGGCTATAATTTGAACAATCTTGGCAGAGGTCCACTAGATAAAGCTACATGCCAAATTTGGTAGCTCTAGGCCCTATGGCTAGGTAGAAGAGGAATTTTAAAGTTCTCCCTAAATAAGCCCATGTAAAACTTGTGACCCCCGGGGCGGGGCCAATTTTGACCCCAGGGCTATAAATTGAAGAAACTTGGTAGAGGTCCACTAGATAAAGCTACATGCCAAATTTGGTAGCCCTTGGCCTTACGGTTTCAGACAAGAAGATTTTCAAAGATTTTCAAAATTTTTCAGTTTTGTAGCCATGGCAACCAGAGTTTTTGAAGGAATTAAATTCTTTCAAGAAATTCTGAAGAGGACCATGGCAGGATCATTTCTGTGAAGTTTCATCAAAATTGGATGGGTAGTTTCAGAGAAGAAGACGTTTTAAAAAAAAGTTAACGGACGGACGGACGGACGCACGGACGGACGCACGACGGACAACAGGCCATGACATAAGCCCGCTGGCCTTCGGCCAGTGGAGCTAAAAACTCATTATTTTGAGCACCAGTGGCTGAGAATGTAGACAAAACTCAACAACTTCTGGGCCATTTTACATTTTAGATTTCCAACCGACAGAAAATAGTTCAAAAGATATTATAACAAGGTGAGATTTGTTTACCTGGTCTGCCAGCATGAGAACTGTCTTCATACTAAATCTGCGAGAACAAAAGTTGAAAAGGTCTTCCAGACTTGGTCCCAATAAATCCATAACTAAGGCGTTGTATTCTTTCTCCTGCCCATACCACCTGAAACATGAAATACAAAATAACTAGAGGCGCTTGAGCGCCTGTATCGCTCCACAGGCCTGATATTTCTATAATGGCGAAAGGAAGTTTTTAACAATTATCATTCAATCCTGCATTTTAGCTCACTGAAGAAACAATTTGGTAGACAACCACCATAGGAACTTACCTGCAAAACAACAATGAAATCCAATGAATAGTTTTAGAGAAGAAATTTTTCAAAGATTTTACTTTATACCATAAAAGGAAAATGAGTCTCCCATAAAAGCCATGTTTTTTGACAGATCTTTTTTTTTTTTAAGGAATTCTGTAAACCTGTATGTAAGGAACATTCCTGCAAAATAATAATGCTATCCAAATAGCGGTTTGGGAGGAGAAGATTTTTAAAGGTTTTTTACTTTGGTTGCCATGGCAACCAGAATTCTTCATGGAACACAATCATTTGAAGGAATTTGAAAGAGGACCACCAAAGGAACATTCCTGTG
This sequence comes from Hippopus hippopus, assembly GCA_946811185.2. Lineage (NCBI taxonomy): Eukaryota > Metazoa > Mollusca > Bivalvia > Cardiida > Cardiidae > Hippopus > Hippopus hippopus. The sequence continues at coordinate 53,750,236 of OX328106.1, read as the reverse complement.
AAATTTGGTAAAAATCCAGTCAATAGTTTCTGAGGAGAAGTTTTTTAAAGAAAAAGTTTACGGACGCACGCACGGACGAACGGACGCACGACGGACACAACGCCATGACAATAGCTCACTGGCCTTTGGCCAGTGGAGCTAACAACAATGAAATCCAATGAATAGTTTTAGAGAAGAAATTTTTCAAAGATTTTACTTTATACCATAAAAGGAAAATGAGTCTCCCATAAAAGCCATGTTTTTTGACAGATCTTTTTTTTTTTAAGGAATTCTGTAAACCTGTATCTAAGGAACATTCCTGCAAAATAATAATGCTATCCAAATAGCGGTTTGGGAGGAGAAGATTTTTAAAGGTTTTTTACTTTGGTTGCCATGGCAACCAGAATTCTTCATGGAACACAATTATTTGAAGGAATTTGAAAGAGGACCACCAAAGGAACATTCCTGTGAAATTTGGTAAAAATCCAGTCAATAGTTTCTGAGGAGAAGTTTTTTAAAGAAAAAGTTTACGGACGCACGCACAAACGGACGGACGGACGGACGGACGCACGACGGACACAACATCATGACAATAGCTCTCTGGCCTTCGGCCAGTGGAGCTAAAAATTACTAACAATTCTTGATTATTAAAAAATACAATCCTTTTCATGTATTGATCAGTCAGTTCAAACTCTGACCCATTTGCAAGTGATAACCTTAACTCTTTACCAAACAACAAAATTATGGACTGGACCAAATTGAAAGCATTTGCAGATGACAAATCAAATGTGGCTTAAATGACGATTTCTGCACTAAATGGGGTAGAAAACATTGTAACAGCATTTTCTCTTGTTCCCACAATGTTTTCAAAGGCCTTCTCTTTCAAGGTCGTTCAAACTCAGGATTGTGTGGTAAAGAGTTAAAGAGGCTCAAATGACATGATTTTGTCTTTGAATGGGTAGAAAACATTGTAAAAGAAGAGAATGCTGGTTACCACCATTTCTCTTTCTCCCACAATTTTCTCAAAAGCCTTCTTCTTCAGAGTCATGAAAACAGAGTTGTGTGGTGAAGGGTTAATTCACAGTAATTCTACCTTAGATGTGACTAAGAATATAATGTATCAGCATGCCCAAATGCATACATTGGCAACGATAAACTGTTACTACTTTTCCAAGAAAAATCATTTAACCCTGTGACATATAATCCTGAGTTTTAACAACCCTGAGGAAGAAGTCTTTTGAAAACATAATGGAAAAAGGAGAAAACGCTGGTAAACAGCATTTTCTCCTTTTCCCACAATGTTTTCTATTCTATCAAAGAACAAATTAAATCATTTAAACCACACCAAAACTGTCACCTGCAAATGCATACAATAGGGACAAGTCTAAGATTTTGTCATGTGGTAAAGAGTTGAATTTGCATAAAGACTTTAGGGGATAAAGATATGTACATATACCTTCAAACACAATCATATCAAAGTTTGGAAAGATTTTTTCAATAGTCTGTTTAATGCTCATGTCTCAGTTGTAAGTGATAATCTTATGTTGGTCGGTTGCACTAACAGTTGACACTTCAGCTGGGCAATGATGAAACCCGGCAGAAAACACTCGAATAAGTGAGCTTTATAGTCATATGACTGAAATACGGTTGAAAGCCACGATTAATAATTGATCAATCAATGACCAATCAATTAATCAGTCAGTGGTTCAGGGTTAATTGAAAGTTTGTCTAGCACTTTCAAAGATACATATGCCATTGTTCCTGGATTATGCTGAAGATATTTTCTGTATTGGTGTACACAACATAAAATAACATTGGAGCGACCACTAGCATAGAGGGTGGCATTAGACTACTCTAGAAAACAGCAATAAATGGAATAGTTGTACAACATAACATTGAAGCAACCACTTGCATAGAGGGTCACTGTGAGTGGCATTAGACTACTCTTGAAAACAGCAACAAATGGAGTAGTTGTACAAATAACATTGGAGCAACCACTAGCATGGAGGATAGCATTAGACGACTCTAGAAAACAGCAACAAATGGATTAGTTGTAAGCCAATGTAGAGAGTGTTCAGTCAACATGAGCCAATGCATTTATCAACAAATAATTATGAGATAGCACATAACCCCCAAATCTAGACAATGCCAATTTGTACTTGCAATCATACAATATGATACTAGAGTACACAGATACAACTGTTTACACATTTATTTATAACCTGTAACTATATACAGGGGAGGAAATACCACTGACACCACAGGTTGATAGACAATAAATAATTGACACTGTAGGGCACGACAAAAAAAATCCTTAGCCCATAATGCTATTGTCAAATTGCATTGTTTTTTAACAGCTGCAAGTTCGAAACATTTAACCTCTTCCACGCATTGACTTTCAGAAGTGTACCATTACAGTTGATAACAGGGCATACAAGAAATTATTACAATTGAGTAGCGTAAGTATGTGTGTTTAAGGACCACAACAAGAGGGCCATGATGGCCCTGTATCGCTCCACTGGCTATTAAGTAAAAACACTACAAGCCAAACATTACAATATTCAGCAAATTGATTTCAAACACGAGGACATGCAAACATTTTTCTATCTTATCCTACGAGAAAGTTGTGATCCATGGGCAAAGCCAATTTTGATCGCAAAGCTATAATTATTTGAATCCTGGTGGAGGTCCACAATATAAAGCTCCATACCAAATAATTCGGTTCTTGAATGTTATAAACAAGAAGATTTTCAAATTTTTCTCAGTGAAAAGCCCTGTAAAACATGAAACCCATGAGACAGGGCTAAATCTAATAGCCTTAGTCTTTATAATGGTTAGTAACATGATGACTTAAGATAGTTTTCATTACAAAAGCCCATGTAAAACTGGTGACCTTGTGTTCCGTGGTGTGGGGACAAACTTGGGTCAAGGACTATAATTTGGGCCCTCCTTGTACAGGCCCACTAGATAAAGCTACATGCAAAATTTGGTAGACCCCATGGCTATTATTTGAAGGAACTTGGTAGAGGCCCACTAGATACAGCTACATGCCAAATTTGGTAGCCCTAGGCCTTACAGTTTCAGAGAAGAAGATTTTTGAAAATTTTCTATATTTTTCAGTTTTGTTGCCATGGCAACCAGAGTTTTTGAAGTTTCATCAAAATTGGATAAGTAGTTTCAGAGATGTTTGAAATAAAATTTAATGCACGCACGGACAGATGGACGGACGGACCTTCAGTGCCAGTAAAAAACAAGTATATACATCAATCTCAGTTTGAAATATATCTTTTTAACCTATTACCAGACAATCCCTACTTTTGATGACCCTGAGAAAGAAGGCTTTAGAAAAGCGTTTTCTCCTTTTCTTACAATGTTTTCTACTGTTCACAAAACAAATTTCAAATTTTCAATCACTTTTATTTTGTCGTCTGCAAGTGCTTTCGATTTAGACAAGCCTAAAATATTATCGTTTGGTAATGAGTTACATGTGTGCTAACAATTGTCATAATAAATCACTAAGACTTTTTTTCAAACTTATTTTATTAATACTTTTTCTAAGCTAGTCATCATCAAACAGTAGACATGGTGTATTAATATGAACACTTCATAGTTTGTAAACACAGTCAGATATGTGGAGGATAATTTTTTGTTTTGGTGTATGATTGAAAATTCTTTTATTGAGTTGAAACAAATGCTAAAAGCTCCCCTTGAGCACGTTGTGCTCAAATGAGCTAAAAAGTTAACATATGGATGGACGCACAACGGACAACGGGCCATAACATAAGCCTGCTGGCCTTCGGCCAGTGGAGCTAAAAAACTTGTCTAGCACCAATCATGTATCACTGCAGCTTGATAATCAAGGGAGGTAAATAGTAACAAACTTTATCTTTCATAAAAAGAGTTATTTCCCTTGATTAATGTTTAAATTGAAGTGACAATATTTTGAAGCCCATGTTAAACTTGCGATCCCTGGAATGAAGGCAATTTTGACCCCAGACCTACAATATGAAACTAGAATGTGTGGTTATAAACAAAAAGATTTTTTAATCTTGCCCAATAAAAAGTCATGTAAAACAAGTTTGCTGAATAAAAGGCCCTGTAAAATATGTGATCCATGACACAGGTTTATCAAGTTTTCACTATAAAAGCCAATGTAAAACTTGTGACCCCTGGTGTGGAGTCAAACTTGACCCTCAAAGTTAAAATTTGGGCCCTCTTGGTAGAGGCCCATTATATAAAGTTACATGCAAAATTTGGTAGCTCTAGGCCTAAATATGGCTATGTACAAGTAGATTATTAAAGTTTCCTTATATAAGACCATGTAGAACTTGTGACCCCCTGGGGTGGGGCTACATTTGACCCCCTGGGCTATAATTTGGGCACCCTTGATAGAGACCCCCTAGATAAAGCTAAATGCAAAATTTGATAGCCCTAGCCCTTATAGCTAGATGCGAAAGATTTTCCTATATAAGCCCGCCCATGTAAAACATGTTACCCCCCGGAGCGAAGTCAAATTTGACCCTCGGCTATAATTTGGACACCCTTGGTACAGGTCCACTAGATAAAGCTACATGCCAAATTTGGTCGCCCTAGGCCCCATGGCTAGGTCAAAGAAGAATTTTAAAGTTCTCCCTATATAAGCCCGTGTAAAACTTGTTATATAAGCCCATGTAAAACTTGTTACCCCCGGGCAGGGCCTAATTTGACCCCAGGGCTATAATTTGAACAATCTTGGCAGAGGTCCACTAGATAAAGCTACATGCCAAATTTGGTAGCTCTAGGCCCTATGGCTAGGTAGAAGAGGAATTTTAAAGTTCTCCCTAAATAAACCCATGTATAACTTGTAACCCCCGGGGCGGGGCCAATTTTGACCCCAGGGCTATAAATTGAAGAAACTTGGTAGAGGTCCACTAGATAAAGCTACATGCCAAATTTGGTAGCCCTTGGCCTTACGGTTTCAGACAAGAAGATTTTCAAAGATTTTAAAATTTTTTCAGTTTTGTTGCCATGGCAACCAGAGTTTTTGAAGGAATTAAATTCTTTCAAGAAATTCTGAAGAGGACCATGGCAGGATCATTTCTGTGAAGTTTCATCAAAATTGGATGGGTAGTTTCAGAGAAGAAGACGTTTTAAAAAAAAGTTAACGCACGGACGGACGGACGGACGGACGGACGCACGACGGACAACAGGCCATGACATAAGCCCGCTGGCCTTCGGCCAGTGGAGCTAAATAAACAACAAAACAATGCGACAAAGACAGAAATTGCTCCCTATGGGCAATTCCTCTATCTATTACAATGTCTTTTCTGTCTGCTTTATCTTATTAATTTACCAATAAACCCATGGTTTTTACGACCTAGTTAAGCTTTTGAAAAAATTGATGAAAAAGGAGAAAATCTTAGTTATCAGCATTTTGTCATCTTCCCACAATATTTACCACCCTTTACCAGACGACAAAAATCTATCAACTTGTCCAAATTAAAAGCATTTGCAGTCTATAATTTAAATGTGGCTTAAATGATAGAATCTTTTTCTGAAAGAGCTGAAAACATTGTGGGAAAAGGAGAAAATGCTGGTTACCAGCATTTTCTCCTTTACCCACAATGTTTTCAAAAGCCCTCTCTGTCAGAGTCATTAAAACTCGGGATTGCATGGTAAAGGTTTAATAGAGAAAACCTCCATTATTTGTACCCTCAGGTGATCTATTTGTCTGCCAATGCTTTCATTTTGGGCAGATCTGAGATTTCGTCTTGTTTTATTTTGTTTAGAGTTATGGGTAAAACACAAAAAAAGAATCATGAAGGTCCATTTACAGTAAAAGCTATTCTTGTACACAGTATGTGTACTTTTATGGGCAATTTTATGTCTTGTGTCAATAATCAATAAAGATTAGGCTTGGATATTCCTTTGAGGGTCTCCATTAGTTTACTTTTGTTGACGTTGATAAACATAACAACAGGAAAGTGTGTATCATCCAATCCTTTTATTTCTTTGACGGAGGAATTTTGGACAAACAGAAAGTATTTATAGGCGACCAAATAAGGGTAGCTTAAATGATGAATACTCTCATAGGATAAAAAAGGTGGAAAAAGGAGAAAATGCTGGTTATCAGCATTTTCTTCTTTTCTAAAAAAGTTTTCAAAACCTTTCATCTTCAAGTCATCAAAACTCGGGACTGTGCAGTAAACTGGTACAGGCTTAAACTGCAACCCGCAGCTTTAGGGTTTGATGCCCTTTGGTAGTAAAAATTGTAGGAGGATGTCCCAAGGCAAGGCACATTGAACCATCATCTGGAATGCTACTCTAGCACTGATTCAACCCAGGACATGCAAGTCATAATAATGTGACAGTAACTAAATACTATATTCTCAAAATAAGAATTAAAAATAGAAGCATATGATGTCATACCAAAAAATAGTATTTGGTTGACAAGATTTAACAAAGACACCTTCATGAATCTAATTCTGGAAGGCTTGTTTTTGTAACCAAATCGTTGTCTGCGCATGCCTTATTCTTCGAAGATTCGACCTGTCTGCTATGACGCATCACCCATCCCCATATACCTGGGAAAAGTAGGGCTTATACCGAAGCTATTAGCCTATTACCCAAGCATGTAGGGGCTGTTTTAATAAATGGCCGTTGCATAAGTTACATGCTAGCCGATCATAGCTGAATGAATTGCACCAGGTAGCGTTTTAATGTGTGAACGTTTATTTCATTTTGAAATTCAAAGTAAAGGTTGTTTTGAAAAGTGGTTCGGTTCTTTACCCAAAATGCCCAAATTAGTTAGATGTGTATTTGTAGAAGGCCATCTAGCAGGAGATAATGGTAACCAAATCTACTCATACCAATGGCAACAATATCCTGTCCGAGCTGGTAAAACCACATTCTAAGACTAGCTCAAATTCAAAGCATATGCAGATGACAATTGAAATAAAGCTCACATGATTAAACTTGTCTTTGAAAGGGTAGGAAACATTGTGGGAAAAGGAGAAAATGCTGGTAATCAGCATTTTCTTATTTTCCCACGATATTTTCAAAGGTCCTCTTCCTCAGAGTCGTCAGAAGTCAGGATTGTTTAATTTATAAGCATCAAAACAAGTCTCCAACAAAAAGTGTTCTAAAGTATACAGGTAACTTGTTTTAGTTCACTGTATGTAGTTGTGCCATAAGACATTTGCATTTGAAGGGAAAGATTAGAATTTTCTGAACAGTAAACATTAACAATAGAAAAGGAACAATTGCCTACAACAAACAGTTATTGCTTCTTTTCCACCTTTGTCTGCACAAGCTGTCTAAGTGCACAACTATACATGACATTAATAAGAATCCCCTGCCTCATGTAACCAAAACTAATGTGCTATAGAAACCTTGACAATTTCAACAATGGTGGTATTGATTGTTTGATGCCTCAATTTGCAAGAATGCCTTCTCAGCCAGCTTAACTCTTTACCAAATGACAAAATTTTAGACTGGTCCAAATTGAAAACATTTGCACACGACAAAATTAACGTGACTCAAAACTTGAAACTTGTTCTGTGGGGGTAGAAAACATTGTGGGAAAAGGAGAAAATGCTGGTTACCAGCATTTTCTCCTTTTCCCACAATGTTTTCAAAAGGCCTCTTTCTCCGAGTTGTGAAAACTCGGGATTGTTTGGTAAAGAGTGTGTTTCTTCACCCTTTGAGCACTCTTCAATAACCATTCGCAACAATGTTCTCAGTCTTATTCTCCAGAATTTTCTAAATTTGAAAGCAACACAACTCCTGATAGGCTAAACCATTTAGTTTAGCCAATCAGAAATTGTGTTTTATTCAAATTTAGAAAATCTTGGAGAACAAGACAAAGAATGTTCTTAAGAATGCTTGGTAAGTATGGGCCCAGAATAAATCCAAGACATTTTGAACCAAGACATATGACCCAAATAATCGCAACCTAAAGGTTTCTTATATCCAAAACATCTCAGCACAGAACACAGTGCAGTTCGAGGATCAGACTTCATGTTCTGTACACTCTGATCTTCATCTACCATAGTCTCAAAGGCAACTAAAGCTGGGAAAGACACTTAAAAGATTAATCTTTCTTTTTTTTTTGTCATTATCCCTTTACTTAACTCTTTATCAAACAACAAAATACATGTTATAGAAAAAAATTTTTAGACTCGTCCGAATTAAAAGCTACTTTGTTTCTTTGTATTGGAGTTCAACAAGGTTTTTACAGCTAAAAGGCCACATCATGCCCATCAGTGCACGTAAACATGTGTTTCCTGGCTTTCTCACACCAATACTGACATTTTCCAAGCCACTGGCTACTTTCCTCATATGTAACAAAGCGAGGTGAGAGGCGAAAGGTGAAAGGAAAGAAAGTTTCCCTGATCCGCATATTAAACCCGCAACCTCCAGGTCACCAGACAGATATGCTAACCACTGAGCTACCATGCAGGGGTGAGAGCATTTGCAGACAAATTAAATATTGGTCAAATAATTTAATTTTTCTATAAAAGGTTAGAAAACAATGTGGGAGAAGGAGAATATGCTAGTTACTGGCATTTTCTCCTTTTCCAACAATGTTTTCAAAAGATTTCTGTTTCAGAGGCTTTAAAACTCAGGTTTGTGTGGTAAAGGGTTAACAAGCTGGTTTATATGACAAATCAAATCAGTGCTGTGTTGCTGGAATACTGTTGGAATATTGTAAGCGTTTAACATTTATATATGGCCAGCATGTTACATCCAAAAAGGGACATTTGGACATTTGCATAAAGTGTCGTCTCGGATCAGCCAGCGCAGTCCACGCAGGCTAATCCGAGACGACACTTTCTGTTTTTATGTAGTTTTCTGTTTTGCGTAGATCTACTGAAGAACAAAATCTAATGTAGTTGTAAAGTGCCGTCTTGGATCAGCCTGTGCAGAATCCAAGACGACACATTACCCAAATGTCCAAATGCCCCTTTTCGCATGATGCAAGCCATATATGCAGAATATAGCTGTTTTGAAAAAGTCTTTGTCACAGGTTGGTCATACCGTGTAAAAACATTCTCTGACCTTTGGAATTAAATTTTACCATGAAGGGTCTCCAAATGCTAAGCCAGGACCTCAAGAATCAGGACAGATAAGTGCAAAGGACCCCAAAATGTATACACCGTAATAAAAAAAACTAACACTGTGTCAATATCTGCTTTTCTGTATCTCAGCTGTTAACTCAATCCCAAACAACAAAATTTAAGACTTGCCAAATTAAACATTTTTAATGTGTATAAGATGATGGGATTTGTCTTTGAAGGGGTAGATATCATTACGGGTAAAGGAGAAAATACTGTTTACCAAAATGTTCTCCATTTCCTATAATGGTTTTCAAAAGCTGTCTTCCTGAGGGTTATTTCAACATCAGATTAATGTGAAATATATTCAAAACATCTTACAAAGAAAAGGTTAACATTAAATTGAAAGAGTAACTATCCTAATCTGTCATGCATAGTGAAACAGATGACGGAATTCAAATAAAAACTTATAGCAAATCTGAGCATGCTCTTCATAATAAATACACGCATTTATCAGATTTGAAGAAGACAGCTTTTTGAAACATTGTTGAAAAAGAAGAGAGAAGCATTTTATCCTTTTCCCAATTATATTTTCTCCTAGTCTAAACACAAATCCAACCATCCAAGCCACAGAACTGATGGATTGTAGCCTACCAATGCTTTCAATACAGACATTTCTGACACTAAGTCTTGTCTGGGTTGTCTAATAGAATTTTAACCCTTATCCTTCTTAGTAAGTTGAAATAAACTTTCAAGTAGATAGTAATAATCTAAAATGTTGTTATTTCAGTTATTTTTCTGGGTAGAAATATCTCCTTATCAGACAGTGTAGATCCAAGTTCAGACTGCACGTTCTGTGCAGTCTGATCTTGATCTACACTGTCTGCAAAAGGTCAGTGAGTCACGCTTAGCAGCCTAAGGGTTAATAATTACATATACCTCTCACTATCACAATATTTTAGATAAAAAACTAGAACAGTACTGGTCATACAGAGATGTCAAATCTGAAGCAAAAACAACTTTTTTGAGTCACAGACACCAATAAGGGAAAAAGAACTTGTTTTAAGATATGGTTTGAGCTTTTTTTCAAATATTGCACTCTACAAATAACATAGTTATAAAAACATGAATCTTAACTGTAGTTCAAATTTAGAATAAGCACGTTTTTAACCCTTTACCAAACGACATAATTTTAGACTTGTCCAAATTGGAAGCATCTGCAGATGACAAAATTGATGTGACGCAAAAATTGAAATTTGTTTTGGGAAGCGTACAAAACCTTGTGGGAAAAGGAGAAAATGCTGGTTACCAGCATTTTCTCCTTTTCCCCACAAGGTTTTCAGAAGGCTTCTTTCTCAGGGTTGTGAAAACCTGGGATTGTTTGGTAAAGGGTTAACACATAGAGGATATTTGTTTTTTGCGGTGAAAGATCGAAATTTATTTCATCGAGTGAACATCATCGGTAAATATTACCGATGATGTTCACGAGATGAAATAAATTTTGATCTTTCACCGAAAAAAAACCCCCAAATATTCTATACTGAACCAAAAAGGAAACTTCCCGTGTTTAAGTGCAAATGCAATGTTATTAAAAAAAATCAAAATATCAGATGACCTACATATATTCGGGCAAACGATTATGTGTCCGATAAAACAAATTTTAACTCGATTGAAAGCATTTTGCAGAAGAAACCCGCTGAAAGCGATTTTCACGTGCATGCACGAACCAGTATAATTCGTGTATATTTTTTGAAACCTTTCAGTCTAATTTTATAGACTTTCATGTCAATAAGAAAAAGACGTTGAAAAAAAATAAATTCTTTTTAGTTTTCTTTTTTTTGATATGCCTAGAATTCCGCAAAATTTACGCGAACGTGCCATTGGCATGCTTAATGCTGGTATAACGATGAATGCTGTTGCTATGAATATTGGATGTTCTACTCGTGCTATTCGACACCTTAGGCAACGTTTTCAAGCAACAGGGCGTACGGAAGATCGACCACGTAGTGGACGTCCTTGCGTCACGACGCGCGGCCAAGACCGCTATATTCGGAACACCCACCTGCGCAATTGCTTCCAAACTGCCACAGCCACTGCTGCTAACACCCCTGGTACACATAACAACCGTATATCTGCCAAAACTGTGCGCAATCGCTTGTGCGAGGGTGGGCTACGTGCACGTCATCCCTACGTTGGTTGTGTTTTGACGCGACGTCACCGCGTAAATCGTGTTAATTGGGCACGTACACACCAACGCTGGCTTAGACAACAGTGGAATGGCATTCTTTTCTCTGACGAGTCCAAGTTTTCCATTCATCGAGGTGATGGCAGGGTTCGAGTATACCGTAGGAGAAATGAACGTTATGCCGACTGTTGCGTACTTGAACAAGATCGTTTTGGGGGTGGGGGTTCTGTCTTGGTCTGGGCGGGCACTGCACATGGCTTTCGCACTAATCTCATCGTTATCAAAGGGAATTTGAATGCCCAACGCTACCGAGATGAAATTCTTGCGAGGCACGTTATCCCACTGTTTCAAAATAATGCCAATATCACTCTTTTTCAGCATGATAATGCCACAAGCCATACAGCTAGGGACAATGTGAATTTCCTCTGGGCGAATAACATTGCATTTATTAATGACTGGCCTGCCAAAAGCCCTGATCTAAATCCCATTGAACACCTTTGGGATAATTTGGACCAGCGTGTTAGACGTCGCCCTGTTCCACCTTCAAACATCATTCAGCTAAGACAAGCCTTAATTCAGGAATGGAACAACATTCCACAAGCCGAAATCAATACACTTATCCGTTCTATGTGCCAACGATGCCAGGCAGTCCTTCATGCTGAAGGTGGTCATACCCGGTATTAATTTGTGATTTTGGTGAGCGACCCCTTCCGCATTTTAACTACCATTTCACTACTTTTGGATAAACCCTCAGCAATAATTTTTTTCACACAAAGTCGCAATAAAATACTCTTTCAATGCATATAAATCTAGTTTAATCCTGATTTTCATATTTGTGTATATCTGCACTTAAACACAGGGGAAGTTTCTTTTTTGGTTCAGTATATTTATTTCATGCTTTTAACCATTTCTTGGGGGAACTTAATCAAAATCGAGTACAGCTCTTTTCGGTTATTCCCCTTGGCGTACCCCCTCCACATAGCAACGCAATACAATATTACGTCAAGCGCGAGAAATGTAATGTAAATTACGTCATATTTCCATCTGGTTGTGAGGCACGCGCATTTTACCTAGGTAACTAGTGCGCGGGAACAACTGTTTCCGCCTTCAATTGAAGAGTTAGAATATAAAAATCGATATTTTCACTGGTCGTAACCATGAAATATCGAAAAATATTTCACCGATATTTCTCAATAACCTACCGGAAAGCATGAAATAAATGCTAATATTTTGTGAAATATCCCAGATATTTATGCATAAATCTAGATCTTTCTTTCAGGATGAGAAAATTTTAGACTTCCAAAATGGAAGCACTTGTAGAAGACAAAAGGAGGTTTAATACATCTCAGTGAGCCATTATACCAAAGCAAGTCATTATATCAAAATCGATCCATAAAATCCATCATGTCTAGCGCCTGACTGAATCATGAGGTAGAATGGCCCTTCGATATGCAATAAATATACCCATGTCAGTCTATGAGGACTGTGCAGGCTAGCATGGGTCGAAAACGTCTTGCAGATGGATTAAACCTCCTTTTCATAGAGCACGGCTCATTCATAATTGTGTAGCTTTTGTCCTTAACTCTTGACCAAACGACAAAATTTTAAACTTGTCCAAATTGAAAGCATTTGCAGACGACAAAATAAATATGACTCTAAAACTGAAACTTGACTTTAGAAAAGCAGAAATCATTGTGGGAAAAGGAGAAAATGCTGATTACCAGCATTTTCTCCTTTTTCCACAATGTTTTCAGAAGGCTTCTTCCTCTGGGTCGTAAAAGCCAGGGATTGTTTGGTAAAGGGTTAAATGGGATTTTTCATTGAAAGAGTTGAAATTATCGTGGGAAAAGGAGAAAATGCTGATGATTTACCAAAATTTTTTCCTTCCTCACCATATTTTAAAAAGCCTTCTTCTTCCCTATTGTAAAAAGCCAGGATCGTATGGTAACAGATTCACATATTTGGTTCATCCAGGGTGAACTGGTATGATTCTCCCAAGATGACTAAATAAATGTGATCCAATAATCATGATTACAGAATGTAGAAAATATTTCCTCTGTTCAACCTAGCCACACAAGTAAACCTATCTAGTTATCTGGTAATTTAAGCTGAAGTCTTTGTGGCTGTCATGAACAACTTTTTGTTTTGATCTGCTATAACACTTCACTAGACGGTAATATTTTTACATGAGCATATTGACAGTATATAGCAATACATTAACTCTTTACCATGTGACAAAATTTTAGACAGATCCAAAGTGGAAGCATTTCCAAAGGGCATAGTAAATGTGGCACAAGTAAAGGGATTTGTCTGTAAAAGATAAGAAAACATTGTGGGAAAAGAAAATGCTGGTTACCAGCATTTTCTCCTTTTCCCACCATGTTTCAAAAGCTTTCTTTCTCAGGGTCGTTAAAACTCGGCATTGTGTGGTAAAGGTTTAAATGTGGTCTAAATGATTGGCTGGTCTTTATTCTAGGATGGAAAGCATCATGGAGAACAGACAAAATGCTGCTAACAAATATGTCCTATTTTTCCTTCTAAGTTTTCAAAATGCCTTCCTTGGGTTCAGGGCCCTTTTTAATGTTTAGAGTAACATTTAATTTGTCAACTGCAAATGCTTTCACTTTCAATAAGGCTAAAATTTTGTTGTCTGGTAAAGCCCCTGTCACACTAAACAGCATATCCACTGCCTTGGTACAGTGATGTTTAATTTCCTAGAGCGCAATAAGATTGAAGAAAAATCAGATTTTTTTTGCAAAGATTGGCGACCTTAACCCTTTACCACACGGCAAAATTTAAGACCTATCCAAATTGAAAGCATTTGCAGACGACAATTTCGTAGTAGGTCAAATGACGCAAATTTTCTTTGATAGGGTAGAAAACTTTGTGGGAAAAGGAGAAAAAGCTGGTTACCAGCATTTTCTCCTTTTCCCACAATGTTTTCAAAAGGCCTCTTCTTCAGGGGCGTTAAAAGGCGTCACTGTGTGGTAAAGGGTTAAAGTGATCCCACTGTGCTCTTTTCAGAACGCCGAGTGACGCTCAAAGTGCATGCTATTGCTCAGCATTCTTAATGATCCCAACATGTCTACTGGTGATGCCACTGCATTGCTGTGGCGATGCTTTCGATCTAACTGTAAGCACCTCAGCTTTCAGCATTTTTTTGAGTTTTGCCGTGGGATCACCACCCTAATGTGACGGTTTTGAAGAATAACAGATAAACACTACAACCAGTGACAGAATAATAATTGTTGTATAGGAAAATAGTAACATCTACTTGAGGGGTCTTGCATGGCTTATTGGTAAAGTGTGGGACTCATAACCTGGAGGTCTCATTCAATCAATCAATCCACATCTCTTTGAATAGGTAAAATGGGCATAATTTGAGGTTATTTAACATGCTTGGGTACAATACTGAATTTTATTGGATGAGTACACTGCAGAACCAGTCTATATTTTGGACGAGGCGAGAGCTGAGTCCAAAATATGGACTGGTTCTGCAGTGTACTCATCCAATTGAATTCAGTATTGTACCCAAGCATGCTAAATGACCTCTTCATTTCACACTTCCGTGTTGACTTTAAAGTAAACGACAAGTGTAGGGCCTTTTTAATTTAAATTAAAAAAAACAAGAGCAGCAAGTTGTTGCAATATACACCCGTCCCTAGCCAGTTGTCGAGGGGGTATAATAATCGTAAAGGGCAGGAAATGCAACAAACACGTTTACCAAGTCTCAAGTCAATTTGACTTGAGGTGACAAAGTTCCGTTCCGGACAAGCAAGAAATACTGTAACAATGAAGATCAAAGTGGAATTACTCAAAATCTGCGCTAGGTAAAGTTATTGTTCTTGCCCACTGTACTCCGTAATATTGCAACAAACATGCATACTAAGTTTGAAGTCACTCTGACTTGAGATG
Organism: Hippopus hippopus; assembly: GCA_946811185.2. Taxonomy (NCBI): domain Eukaryota; kingdom Metazoa; phylum Mollusca; class Bivalvia; order Cardiida; family Cardiidae; genus Hippopus; species Hippopus hippopus. The sequence continues at coordinate 53,735,122 of OX328106.1, read as the reverse complement.
ACAAAGTCATATTCTGGACAAGCACTAAATGCTGTCAAAATGACGATCAAAGGGAAATAACTCAAAGACAGCATGAGGTAGAGTTACAATTCATGTGCACTGCACTTCCAAATATTGCAACAAATAAGCATACCATATTTCAAGTCATTCCTACTTAACATGACAAAGTTTTGCTCTGGACAAGCAAGAAATGCTATAAAAATGAAGATCAAAGGGGAATACCTCAAAATTCGTGCTAGAAAGACTGAGTTATGGTTCTTGTGCACTGCACTCCGTAATTTTTCAACAATCATGCATGCCAAATTTGAAGATGTTCAGACTAGAGATGACAAAGTTATATTCCTGACAAGCAGAAAATGCTGTAAAAATGACGATCAAAGGGAAATAACTCAAAGACAGCACAAGGTAGAGTTATGCTTCTTTTGCACTGCACTCCATATTATTGCAACAAACACAAATGCCAAGTTTCAAGTCAATCGGACTGGAGATGACAAAGTTATGCTCCGGACAAAGAACTGGACGCCGCCCGCCCACCCTCCCGCCCGTACGACCGCCAGCCTGCCCGGGAGTTATTGTTCTTGCGCACTGTACTCCGTAATATTGCAACAAACATGCATACCATGTTTGAAGTCGTTCTGACTTGAGATGACAAAGTTATATTCCGGACAAGCACTAAATGCTGTAAAAATGATGATCAAAGGGAAATAACTCAAAGACAGCACGAGGTAGAGTTACATTTCTTGTGCACTGCACTTATAAATATCACAAGGAAGCATACTATATTTCAAGTCATTCATACTTAACATGACAAAGTTTTGCTCCAGACAAACAAGAAATGCTATAAAAATGAAGATCAAAGGGGGAATAACTCAAAATTTGTGCTAGAAAGATTTATGGTTCTTGTGCACTGCACTCCGTAAATTTTCAACAATCATGCATACCAAATTTGAAGATGTTCAGACTAGAGATGACAAAGTTATATTCCGGACAAGCACTAAATACTGTAAAAATGACGATCAAAGGGAAATAACTCAAAGACAGCATGAGGTAGAGTTATGGTTCTTTTGCACTGCACTCCGTATTATTGCAACAAACACAAATGCCAAGTTTCAAGTCAATCAGACTGGAGATGACAAAGTTATGCTCCAGACAAAGAACTGGACACCGCCTGCCCGCCAGCCCGCCTGTATGCAATGGGTGATCCCATAATACGTCCTGTCTTCGACAGGCATATAAAAATCAAAACATATCAAAAGAGGGTTTTGAAATTGCTTTTTTGACAACGGACTTCGGTAGACAAATCTTCCAGTCAAATATCGATATTTGGGACTCTTGCCTCGTTCTGAAAAATCCATATTGGACTCTTGCCTCGTTCTGAAAAATCCATATTGGACTCAGTCCTATATGGAATAAGATATTCTGTACTCATGTGGTAGTATTAAAGCGATTTCATTGGACGCTAAATTGTAGGTGTGAAATAAAGCAGATTATTTTCATGTACTCAGTCTACCAGGTTAATTTTATGTACTCACTCTACTGCATCAAACTACACCTCAACCATTCACAAAATTATAAAATTTTAGACTCTTCCCTTCTGTAAGGTTTTGCATGTGACAAATTACATGTCATTCCAAGGATGAGATTTGTCCTTGAAAGGATAGAAAACATTGTGGGAAAAGGAGGAAGTGCTGGGTAGCTGTGTTTTCTTTTTTCCAACAATTCATTCATTGAAAAGCCTTCTCTCCCATGTCATTAAAAAATGGGGCTCTTTAGCATACTTTAACTCTTTCCCACACAATCTCGAGTTTTAATGACCCTGAGGAAATAGCTTTTGAAAACCTTTCCGGAAAGAGAACATACTGGTAACCAGCATTTTCTCCTCTTTCCATAATGTTTTCTACACTATTATAGACATATCCACCATTTGAACCACGTTCCAAAGTTGTCTGCAAAATTTTAATGATCTCAATCAGTACAAGTCTACATTTTTGTTGTGTGGTAAAAAGATAAAGCAAATTTTTTTCATTATTCTCAGGAGAAAAGTTAACAGATCTATATCAGTAAGTACCCAAAGATGGGTTTAGGTAAAGCTTTATGGTAAATACAGAACCACATGACTTGTGTGCCACATAAAGGTATCTTTTATTTTCAAATCCTCTACTGAAACTAAAACTAAGAAACTACTGCTGAAAAAAAAAAATGTTATGTAAAGCATATACATGTATGTCATTTTAATGTTGTAAAATGAATTGTAACCCAATACAACCCATCCCTTTCCTTTTTTAATTGACTGTAAATTTCAATATCTTAATGCAAATCTTTCATGTGACAAGGATGTGCAAAATCAAAGAGCTATTTTCTTGTCACAATCTTCTACATTAAGAAAAACTTGTTTGTCGTCTGCAGATTATAACATTCAATTTGCACAAGTATTTTTCAGTCTAAAGTTTTGTTCTTTGGTAATGAGTAAAATTTCTGTGCTTTTTGTCATAATCATGTCTAACATATTGCAAACAGCAAAAAGCATAAGACAAAGGAAATTATCAATTAGTTATCACTGTCCGTCACATTATTTTTAAATACAATTTTGTATCTATGGCAACATGGAACCGCATTACAATGAATTTCACAGAATAGCAGTGATCAATACAATGTTTTCATAATTCTGTGTGAAACCCTTTTAACACACAATCCTGACTTTTAACGAAAGAAGCCTTTTGAAAACATTGTGGGAAAAGGACAAAATGCTGCTAACCAACATTTTCTCCTCTACCCACAATGTTTTCTACCCTATCAAGGACAAATTTCTTCATTTGTGCCACCTTTGTCATCTGCAAAATGCTTTTAGTCTGGATCAGTCTAAAATTTTGTCTTCTGGTAAAGAATTAACTCTTTCCTCACAATCTCGGGTTTTCAAGATCCCGAAGAAGGCTTATGAGACCAATGCTTTCTTCCCTGTTAGACAAATCTTATTATTTGAGCCACATTTAACTCATTATTTACCACTCGACAAAATTTTAGACTGGGAAAAGGGTAAAATGGACTAAGAATGTCACAAAAGTCAGTATAATCTAAATTATTTCAGCATTAATTTGAGCTTTCCGTTCATTTCATGATCTGTAAGTACGAAAAAAGAGCATTACCAACCCTTAACCCTTTAGCGCAGAATCTGGACTTTTAACGACCTTGAAACAAAAAGCTTTAGAAAACACGTGGGAAAAGGAGAAAATGCTGGTAACCAGCATTTTCTCCTTTTCCCACAATGTTTTTGGATGCTATCAAAGACAGATATTGTCATTTTTAAGCAACATCTAATTGGTTATCTGTAAATGCTCTGAATTTGTCCAGTCAAAAAAATTTGTTGTTTGGTATAGAGTTAAAATACCTTTCACAACTAAACTTGTTATTGTGGTCAGTGTGCAGTCTGATCTTTGATCTACACTGTCCACTTTGCTTAGACAATCTGGACAACAGTTATATGGAACCGTGGAACTGCATATATTTCAGTCTTGCTTCTTACCTGAAAACGTTCACTCGATTTAATTTCAGCACTCTAAAGGTGAACTCTATACCAAAATGACTACATTTTAGACTTGTCTGTTATAAAAGCATTTCCAGACAGCAAATTCAATGCAGCCTAAGTGACAGAAATGGCCTTTGAAAGGTTAGAAAACATTGTGATTTCACGTATAGGTTTGTAATTTTGTACATTTTTTATTTCATTTATATGTGTTTCACGCACGATTTTGAAAATGCTGGTTTCCTTCAAATTGCCCTTTCTCATTATGTTTTCAAATGGCTTCTTCTTCATGGTCACTAAAACAAGGGATTTTTAGTAAAGGTTTAACACTTTTCAGTATCAGAAACTTTGACCAAGTAAAACTGGTACAAATGACTTATGGGGGGGATATAATTGGAAAAGTATTTTTGGATGATAAGGAAATAAATTGTCGGAAAAGTTGAAATCCCTGCTACAATTACATGTACCTGCTCCTTTTTCATTCATATCTTCAAAGAAAGTATTTCTATAGGAACATACTAGTATAAGGCTTACTGTATTTAAAGTAGTTAAAACTTTGTACCATAAGGTTTTGACCCTTTATCACACAATCTTGATATTTAACAACCCCCAGGAAGAAGTATTTTGAAAAAAAAAAAACAGTCAGAAAAGGAGAAAATACTAGTAACCAACATGTTCCCCTTTTTCAAATATGTTTTCTTACCTCACAAAAATAAATTCACTCATTGGAACCACATCTTCAATTTAGATTAGTCTTAAATATGACTGGTAATGAGTTAAATATCCTTTCCACAGAAATTATTTCAAGACAGCACTTTAGTTGACATAAAATGTTTTAGAAACACTTTCAGTTGCTTTTGCTGACAGTGTAGATCAAGATCAGACTGAGAATTTGCAGCCAAATCTTAAACCATCAATATCTGCTACTATTGCAGGTGGTCCTGATAGTTGAATTATGAGCCATGCTCTGGCAAAAGGGGGCTTAATGCATCTCTGTAATCCATCATACCAAGCAAGCCATCACATACCTACGGATCCATAATACCCACTTTTTTTAACAACTGACTTATTCATGAGGTAGACTGGTCCTTGGACATACAGAAAATTGACCCATAGCGAAAAGTTTCGGCCCAGGTCAGCCTGCGCGGACTGCGCAGGCTGACCTGGTTTGATACTTTTCGCAGATGCATTAAGCCCCCTTTTCACAGAGCACGGCTCATATTATTTTAGCAAACAGGAAATTATAGATTTTACAGATTTTGCATATAACGTTAAAATATCATTTGAACTTGGCAAACTGTTTCTTCCTTGAGTATAAAATTATAATAAATTTAACTTTTTACCGCAGAATCATCAGTTTCAACAAACCTGAATAATAAGGCTTTTGAAAACCTTGTGGGTAAAGGAGAAAATGCTGGTGACAGCACTTTCTCCTTTTTGGCAATGTACTCTAACTTTCATACGGAAAATAAATAATCATTGTTTTGGCACAATTTATATGTCATCTGCAAAATTTTTATGCTTTCAATTTTGGCTAGTTAAATACTGTTGTGTGGTAAATCAACAGCCTACAGTATCAGTTGTTCTTTTATTGGAAAACTTTTTGGTTCAGATGATTTGAAGGTGAAAGAGCAATAAATGGTACCAAACAAATATTTGGCTGTGTTGGTAACAACAAATTTTCAGTATATTTGCCATCCTTTTCCTCATACACAATGTCCTTTTCTAAACAGTATTAAAAAGATTCTTAGTCTTAATAAGCTTTGGAAACCTCTTATCAGAAGAGATTCAATGTCACGAAACCATCTTAAACCCTGTACAAAACAACAAAATTTTAGACTAGTCCAAATTGAAAGCATTTGCAGACGACAAAATAAATGTGACTGACAAAATGAAATTCATTTTGGGAAGGGTAGAAAACATTGTGGGTAAAAGAGAAAATGCTGGTTACCAGCATTTTCTCCTTTTCCGATAATAATTTCAAAAGGCTTCTTTCACAGGGTCGTTAAAGGTCTGGATTGTGTGGTTACGAGTTAAATCCCTATACATCATTTGACTTCATAACACTGTACTTCTGCTTTCTCCAGCAAAAAAGGGGACAGAGTTTGCTGTCAATTTTTCGGCGTAGCTGAATGCGCTGGCTTTTGACCTACTTTTTGTTACTGATAACAAATGAATAGATAGAAATTTGTGATTGGTCGAAAATGTACACGTTTATTTTAAGGGCCCCTGCCTATTTGCAGACAAATTAATGCTGTCTATCTTTTTTAAAGATATTTCTTGTTTTAGATCTTTTTATTTTAGGATTGTTTCATCTGTTATTTAACTCTTTATCATACAATCCAAACTTTTAACAATCCTAAGGAAGAAGGCATTTGAAAACATTTTGAGAAAAGGAGAAAATGCTGGTAACCAGCATTTTCTCCTTTTCCCACAATGTTTTCTACCATGTGAAAGACAGGAATCATTAATTTGGCTACTTTCTTTTTGTTGTCTGCAAAGCTTTCCATTTTGGTCAAGTCCAAAATTTTGTTGTTTGGTAAAGAATAAAACATGCACCAGTATGTTCTGAATCTACATCCATCCAATCCATAGTTTCATTTTCAGAATCCAGCTATCAGTAAACAGTGTAGAAAATGTATTTTTTGGCATTGATATGTGAGTTGTATACTTTTTCAGGGCTTTTCCTAGACTTTCTAGTGTGTGGATCATTCGACCTCCTTCAAATGAATAAAAGAAGGCACCCATATAAATTTTGGCAGTCATTTAGAAAATTTGGGGGTCCAAATTCATCAAAACAGGGGGCAAGGAAACCTTGTTTTTTTTATTTGCTACAGTTCCTTGAGCACAGCCCATACTAGAATTAGAATATGATATATCATGTAATGTCATATATCTTATTAACTGTTGTTTAATTAATAATACATTTCATATACATGTATATAAACCATTTCGCCTACTGAAACTGGGGCAGAGAATAATAAGTTGCTCTAATAAGTTTTTCTATCTATGAAATTATCCCTTTCTAGAATGCTGAATAAACCCAAAGTGCACTTTCATTTTGCAAATAAGCCCCTTCTAAAACAGAGAGCTTTCGAGGTTGCCCTTGTCAGGAATGTATAATTACACTTAACTCTTTCCAAAACGACAATATTTTAGATGGGTAGAATTTGAAAGCACTTGCAGACGACTTAATATATATGACACAGATGATAGGATTTGTATCTGATAGTCTAGAAAACATTGTGGGAAAAGGAGAAAATGCTGGTTACCAGCATTTTCTCCTTTTCCCACAATGTTTTCAAAAGGCCTACTTCTCAGGGTCTTTAAAACTCGGGATTGTGTGGTAAAGGGTTAAGACACTGGAGATCAAAGATCAGACAGCAGGTTTTGTGCTATTTAATCTTGATATACTTTAGCTGTAAAGGCAACTACTATAGTATAAGGCAATTTAACTCTTTCTTACTGTAGATGAATAAAGAAGCTTCTGTGGACAGTTTAGATTAAGGTCAGACTGTACAGAACATACAGTCTAACCTCTGATCTACACTGTTGCTGTCTAATCTTGATATTCTCTATCTGTACAGGCAACTACTATAATATAAGGCACTTTAACTCTTTTCTTACTGTAGATGACTCAAGAAGCTTCTGTGGATAGTATAGATCAAGATCAGACTGTACAGAACATACAGTCTAATCTCTGATCTACACTGCTCCTACTTTATTCTAGTATTTTCTTTCCCCAGCACACTTTTAACCCCTTTACACACAATCCCGAGTTTTAAAACCCTGAAAAAGAAAGTTTTTTAAGACACTGATGGAAAAGGAGAAAACTTGTCCGGTTACCGGCATTAATTTTTCTCATTTTCTCACATTGTTTTTTCAAAAGCCCTCTCTTTCAGGGTTGTTAAAACTGGGGATTGTGTGGCAAAGAGTTAAATTTACTGTACTGATTTTGTTGGGACACATTGAATGAGTTTCTTCAGAAAAATGATAATTGTTATTTGTTCAAATCTATAGATCTACCACACAATCCCGAGATTTAAAGACCCTGAGAAGTAGGCATTTGAAAAAACATTGTGGGAAAAGGACAAAACTTGTCTGGTAACCAGCATTATCTCCTTTTCCCACAGTGTTTTTCAAAAGCCTTCTCTTTCAGGGTCGTTAAAACTGGGGATTTTGTGGCAATGGGTTAAATTTACTGTACTGGTTTCGCTGGAAGACTTTGAATGTGTTTCTGCCGAATAGTGGTGACTTTGTTTCAATGCTGATTCATCCCTATCTCCCACCTCATTCACTGTGCACTGCATGTCAAAAGATTTCAAATACATCACAACATTATGCAGCAACATGAGGAGAATAACGACTGCCATGTAAAATGCTATTTCTCCTTCTTATGTACTTGTTTAACCCTTTACCACACAACCCTGACTTTTAACGACCCTGAGAAACAAGTCCTTTGAAAACATTGTGGGAAAAGGAGAAAATGCTGGTAACCAGCATTTTCTCCTTTTTCCCACAATGTTTTCCACTGTTCCAAAAACAAATTTCAAATTTTCAACGCATTTTTTGTTGCGTCTTCAAATGCTTTCAATTTGGATAAGTCTAAAATTTTGTTGTGTGGTAAAGAGTTAAGTCCAGTGATAAAAACATTTCAACTCTTCGACACACAACAAAATATGCAGACTTGTCCAAATTAAAAGCAATTGCAGACTACAATCTGAATGTGGATCAAATGATGGAATCTTTTGTTAACCCTTTACCTTACAATGCCATTCTTATAACAACCCTAAGGAAGGACCCTTTTGGAAACATTGTGTGAAAAGAAGAAATTGCTTGTAATCCAGCACTTTCTCCTTTTCCAACAATGTTTTTCACTGTTTCAAAGATGGAAATCATCATTTGAACCAGAGTTGATTTTTTGTCTCAAGCATCTTTGAATTTGGATGAATATAAAATTTTGTCATCTGGTGAAGAGTACTGGTGAACAATGGTGGCTATCTGTTGACCTATTAAAAATTGAAAAACAATCGAGGGACTTTTTTTTAAAGATAAACAAAATAATGGCCAGATCCTTATCACAAGCCATTGCTGATTTCCATTAATGGTTTCAAGGGTCACAACAAGTTGTTCTTATATGATAATGGCTCAATCATGCAAGGATTTTCTACAAATACAACTCTTTAAAGGTGGCCCTTCAGATTTTGGGACGAAAATTTTACAAAAATACAAAAAGATCATCCTTGTACTCCCAAAGACTTTTAATTTTCATTCATAAAACCCCAGTAGTCGAAAACCATCCGACAACAAGAGAAATTAGAGATTTACTATGGCCCAGGTCGACACCGACGGAAAACATGTTCTATTTTTAAATGAGCAAGTCGCTCATTTACATACCAGAAATACACAGACAAAGCTTCAAACATAGCGTCTGAAGGAGACATTGTGGAATATAAAATCACATGTTTGTTATGTTATGGAATTTAAGCGTCATTAGTCACGTGCAAGTCACTTGACATTCCCACAATGCTTCTTTGATTTTTGGCGCGAAATCTAAAAATACCTTAAGAGGCTACTTAGCCTTTTAAGGGAACACCATCAAAAAAATTTTTTTTTGTAATTTTATGATTCTTAATTATTGATGATTTGTATTGTTTTTTCATATAAATTTCAGTGATATATATATTTTTTAATTTGGTGAGATGTGAAAAATCTAAATACCCACCTTTAAGTCTTTACCACTTGACAAAAACGTACACTGGTACAAATTGAAAGCATTTGCAGATGACAATTTAACTCTTTACCAAACAACAAATTTTTGGACTGGACTAAATTCAAAGCATCTGCAGACAACAAATTAAATCTTGGTAATATGATGATTTCTGACTTTGATAGGGTAGAAAATATTGTGGGAAAAGGAGAAAATGCTGGTTACCAGCATTTTCTCCTTTTCCCACAATGTTTTCTATAGGCTTCTTTCTTAGGGTCGTTAAAAGTCGGGATTGTGTGGTAAAGAGTTAAATGTGATTCACATGATGAAGTTTATCTTTCATACAGTAGAAAACATTTTGGGAAAAGGAGAAATGTTTTCAAAGGCTTTTTTCCAAGGGTAGTTACAACCTGTGATTGAATGGTAAAGGGTTAAAGCTGTTTTCAACAATATTTCAGTAATATCACTGCAGCCAGTGCACTTATCATGCTTTCCTGGAGTTTTTTTAACCAGTACTTAACCCTATACCATATAAACCCATGTTTTTACAATCTAGAGTCAAAAGGCTGCCAAAAACAGTGATGGTAATCAAGAAAATACCGATATCCAGCCTTTTCTCCTTCACTACAATGTTTTGTACCCTTTCAAAGACAGATCTCATACTTAACTCTTTACTAAACAGCAAAATTCTAGACTTGCTAAAACTGAAACCTTTTCAGACAACAAACTAAATGTGGTACTAATCACGAAAGATTTTTTTTAAGGTTAGCTAGCATTGTGGGAAAAGGAGAAAATGCTGGTAAGCAAAATGTTCTCTTTTCCCCAGCAATGTTTTCATAAGCTTTCTTTCTTAGAGTCATTAAAACTAAGAATTGTGTGGGAAAAATATAGTACCTACACTTAGATGGGGGAGGGGCATTTGGTTTTTTATCATCTCATCAAAGTCCTAGAGTATAAAGGCACTGATCAGAGACTACTACTGTGTAAACTACTAATCATAAGTAAGAAAATAAGTATAAAAACTTTAAAGTAAAAGCATTTCCTTAGCAGAATATGTATCCACTTATGCCATTTCTAATTACTGCACCAGCATTTTGCAAAGGCCTTAACTCTTTACCAGACGACAAAATTTTAGCCTTGTCCAAATTGAAAGCATTTGCATACGACAATTTCATTGTGGCTCAAATTGTGCAATTTTTCTTTGATAGGGTACAAAACATTGTGGGAAAAGGAGAAAATGCTGGTTACCAGCATCTTCTCCTTTTCCCGCAATGTTTTCGAAAGGCTTCTTTCCCAGGGTTGTTAAAAGTCGGCATTGTGCAGTAAAGGGTTAAAGAACGTCACATGATCAATATTGGCCTCTCAAAGATGTTCAAATATTTACCGTATATGGGGAATTCCAACTCCTCCCTGAAGTATTTTGTACAATTTGCTTTCATATAGTAGCTGTGGGTGTCTTGCTTTTTGTGACTCTAACTTCACAGCTGTTTCCTGAAATAAGTATTAAATGAATAAATGAACAGTGATCAATATAAGTCAAATATACAATTCATTTTTTTTTTCTGGTGTGTAATTTTCTGTTGAATTCAAGAACACATTAATGAGTTCACACTCAGATGTAGACAGTTTTTGAAGTTGCAGAAAAAGAGGGAACCATACAGACACAATCTATACAGTCTAAAAAAAAATGCCTGATCCACACTGCATTAACTCTTTGCCAGACAACAAAGTTTTAGACTAACACAAACAGACGTGCTTAACCCGTTACCATATAACAAATTGCAAGCTTTTGCAGATGACAAAATAAATGTGACTAGGAATAGAAAATTAAAATTTTTATTGGGAAGAGCATGAAACATAGGAAAAGGAGAAAATGCCAGCATTTTCTTCTTTTCCCACAATGTTTTCAAAAGGCTTCTTTCACAGAGTTATTTAAACTCAGGATTGTGTAGTAAAGGGTTAATACAAGTACTGAACAGTGCTTCTCTCCTCCGTAATAAAGAATTCACACAGTGTTAGCTTTCTGGCACATGATTTTACATATCTGTGGATGATGGAGATTTCGACAAACAACTTTAGTAATTGACAATATCAGCTAAAATGGTTTGTAAAATACATGACATTGTGTTTGAGGCATATTCTGTGAAAAGGGGGTTAAATGCATCTGCAAAAAGTATTGACACAAGTCAGCCAGCACAGGCTGACCTTTGTCAAAACTGTTTCCTTTTGGTATATTTTCTGATGTCAAAGGACCATTCTAGCTCAGGATTCTGTCATTCAGCTGGTTGTTGGACAAAATCGATTTTATGTATACATAATTATGAGATAATTAGTTTGTTGTAATACTCCATGGGGATGCATTAAACTCCCATTTTTTCCAAAGCATGGCTTTAGTAAATCTGAGGTTGTGGTAAATAGGTAATGATAGTCATTTTGTATAATGGCATTCTATGCCACTTTTAAAGACGATGCTACAGTTTCACCATTTTTTTCAAAGCATTCAGAATTTCATGAAACTTTGTTTAGTGATAGTTTATTATCTGATCTACAAAAATAGGAGATAAAATGAGGGTGTCACCAGCTTTGGGAAAATTCTATGAATTTTTCTTTTAGTACGCCCTGCATTGCGGCAGTTCAGGATGAATATTCACCTATGAAAACTAAGTCTATGTATATTTTTTTACATGACAACAATTATAAGCAAATTTTATGTCACTGTATTGGTGAAACATCAAACTAAAAGAATCAGGCTTAAAACAAATAGGTCACCAGCCTTATTTTCTAAGAAAATACATTTTAAGTTTGTGGGTGGGGCACTAACTAATTGTAAATGTAGGGTTTGTCAAAAACAAAGACATTTGAGGTAAATTATCTCAATTTGTTCAATAATACGACAATATTTATAAGAATCAAGTTTGTTGGTCATAATAAACCAATTCATAGTCATTTCCAAATGACTAATTTTAGACTCTTCTGAATTTGACATGTTTGCAGACGCTAAACCAAAACCTGGTATTCATGTATCAGTTTTTTGATGGGTCAGAAATCATTGTGCGAAAAGGAGAAATCAATTGTTAGGAGCAATTTCTCCTTTTGACATCAATGTTTTCTAATGTTGTCTGCTGCAGACTCATTAAGCTAAGGGACAACCTGGTAAAGGAGAAAGAGTTATGTACAGCCCCTCGTTTTCTGCAAGTCTTTACCAAGTGACATAATTTTGGACTAGACCAAACTGAAAGCATCCGTATCTGAAAGGATGTTTTAGCTCCACGGTACGTCTGCCAGACAGAGCGCTAGTAATAGCATCTATGTCCATATTTCCGTTGTTAGGTGACGTATATAGGTGATTCACTTTGACTTTTAGTCCGATCTTTTGAAAGCATAATTTTGGATTCTTGCCTCACATATATTTATTTGGCTTGATTCAAATACTTTTTTTTTCATTTTGCTGACATGAAATGACCCATTTTAGTTCTTGGTTTATCCATTCTGCAGACATTGACAAGTGTGGCAAGATCAATTGTGTTAGATGCTCACCGTTTTTCGAGTAAAAGGTGAGCTTGATAGTTACACAAAGCGTGAAAATGGAAACTGTCGCGAACGTCGTTAACAGTATTTTCAGCAACTTGTTACGAGGTAAAGGCCAACTAACTTGTCTTTCCTGGGTTTCACCAATACTAGGCTCTAGTTGTGTAGTGCCTTGCCCAGTGCAACTGGTATCCAACCAGAATTGATCTCATTCATGATTTCCTCTTTACAAACCAAAAGACCCTAGGTGACCACATCAGCAGGGGCACACCGAGAAAGTCAGAATCATTACGCACTGCGAATTGAGAGTGCTACTTCACCCTTCGGCTGGTAATTGGTACCCAGTGTGATGCAGGATGCATTTGCAAACCCTGTTTATAATACAGTGCCTGTCATCTAATTAAACATTTGTAAACCATGTCCATCATTTATACATATATCCTTTTATCTGACAAGTAAGATCCTATATTGTCTCATACATGTTTGTGTATATCAACACATGTACACCTTCTATTCAAAGATCCATTAAATTGTAACAAAGAAAGGCAACCGCAATAGCATAAATCGTGTGTCGTATTTTGCTTCTCTACAAAAAAAGAAAGGAATTGATAGATGTACACTGAACACTTGTAAAAAGCAAGCGTTGAAACAATGAAAAGCAGTGTTAATGATCAAATGAAAAAAAAATACAATAAACAAACGTGGCCCCACCCAACATGTGTACAATGTGTGTGTACATGAATATGTAATGTCGTTGTCGTGTCATAGCCAAGATCATGTTTCTTTTTCCTTGTTTGTTTTCTCCAGAGAAAATCTATGAAAAATTGGTGTTTACACAAATTTATAACAGATGTTTAATAGATTTCATACATCATTAGTTTTATCCCTGAAATAAAAGAGATAAAGTTGAAGCAACAAATCAGACCTCTCCACTTGACACATTTATGCCAAGGTAAATATCGCCAAAGGATCCGCTACCAATTTTTCTGACCAAACGATATTTGCCTCCAATTAAAAATTCTCCCCTATTCGACCCACTCTTTGCAGAACTCGTCGAACCAGCCATGTCAGTTATTTCTTTCAAAAACTAGTTCCGTACTAAATTAGTTCATCTTCATTTTTGTTTCCCTTCTTTCTTCTGTACACACACAGCTGTTTTGTGACGAAATCTGTCAATATTTTTAGCACAACAAAGAAGACACGTTGAATTGTGGGAATAGTGGGCGGGCACTTGCTACGTTACTAAGGGAAATCACTAGCGTCGTTCCCAACTTCCTGTTCACGTTTCAGGTGTGTCCCAATTTTTATTTATAGAAGGAAAACGGACAAGTTTAAGAAAGCATATCCTGAAAGACTCACACCATATAAACCCCAGACTTGAAAGTATAAAAAGCTTGTTCACATGGAATCGTCATAATTGATCTGACTTTCTATACATAATACACACTATGGATCCATGCATGCTTTTGCGAAAGAAATTAGCATTTTCACTTAGGTTTATTTATAGAATCAGACGTGTCACTTTACATGTATTACGCAGGTATGAACTGAAATACACTCTAAAAACGCACGCACGAAATTTACAAACGAAAATTTCAAAATGTCCATAGGGATGTAGATCTAACAAAAATTTGAATAGAACTGGGAACTCACCCCCCCCCCCCCCCACGCCCGGGGAGTAAGAGAGTCTGTCCCTGGGAGGAAAAACTTTGAAGTCGTAGATCTAAATATATTCATGGATCTGATTATTAAAATTCAAGAATCTCAGACTGACAGATAAACTTCATTTTTTTAATGCTACCATCTAAACGATTTCACTAAGAGAAGAAAATTTATTAATTGCTATTTGGTGGTGTTGATGTCCAAGGTTGTAGATCTAGAGGTGCAGTCTGATCCAGTCTAATCTTGATATCTTAGAGGTCTAGATCTAGAGACGATTATTGAATTCTACAATCGTTCTTCATATAGATCTATTTTTAAACCTATGTCGTGGGTACTCATTAGAATTGTGTGGAGGAGAAAAAAAATCTATTCAGTGCCGTCAAAGAAGAAGAAGAAGAAACAAATAAAATAAACAAAGGCAAGTTCTGCGATTACAAAAAAGCACCTCTTATCATGTGAGCCTCTTGCCACACTGCATCGAGTCTGAATGTATTCTCGACATTCTGAGTATTTAAGTTGTCAAGGCAAATAAAATTTGATACATTACCTCTCCATTAGCAATGTTTATCGCCAAGTAAATATCCCCAAAAGATCCACTTCCAATTTTTCGAACAAGTCGATATTTACCACCTATGTGAAATTCACCTTTCGAAGAACTTGTGGCGCTGGTCATTTTGATTTTAGAATTGTATTCACTTCTTCTGTAATTAGTTCAATATTTTGAAATACAACACGAATATGATCACCAAAACAGGTTACTTATTCAATAATAAAAGTTACCAAGGCGTGAACTGATATGTACTTTATATCTTAAATGTGAAGCTTTGTAGGCCTATTGTTGTCTGAACACATATTGTCACTGATTAAATACCACGTACAAATCTGAACATGTATACTAGTCATTTAATTATTAACAGCCATTATAAGTTCTATAATTGTGACGTTTTAAATAACATAAAGGCTATTAACTACAACCTCGATCTTCTTCGATCCGTTTTTAATCCCTAACTATGAACAACAAAGAAAATCTGTTAACCGAAAAGGTTTATGGGTAAATTTGACAGCTGTGTAGAAAGTTGACTGGTTTGACATAGTGACATATATAGACTTTAGGTAAAAATGGATCGTCTGTGTACAGTAGCGAGTGTGATATAAATCAATCGATTTTGCCCCAATACACAACCAAGTGTATTTGATTATTAATTATCAGATTATTGGTTCGGACATGTGTATTTCGACGTTCGTCTGGGTAATAAACGATATCGATAATTACTAGTGGAATACTCGACTCATTTCCATCTGTCGACGATGTATTTGGAACATGTATTGAACTGTTCAAAAGACTGCTGACTCATAGAGCGCAATTTTACGGTGGCTTCACTGTTTGATAGCTGTGTATCATCAATTCGTTTTCCTCTGTACTGCATCTATATATGGGAATTTCTATCTCTCATTACAGATATATTTCATCCAAATATCTGTTTATTGACACCTTTCTCGGACAAATTCTGTCATTTCCAACAAATAGACAGACGTAGAGCCTGGAGGATGAATATGAATTGAAGCTCTTAAATCCTGCTGAATAACTTTAAATGAAACTTTCAAGCCGACAGTAGAAACCCGCTATTTCAAAAGTATTCTGGGGGAAAGTTGCTTCCTTATCGGACAGGGTAGATCCAAGATCAGACTGCATGTTCTGTGCAGTCTGATCTTGGATCTTCACTGCCCGCAACATGTCAGTGAGTCGCGCTTAGCAGCCTACAGGTTAAAATTGTGATTCAATATGAAGAGAAATAATGAAAAAGTAACCACGCCAGCAAATTTTGCCTCTATTGCCTCATTCCTAGCATATTGTGGAAAGGTGAATTGCTCAATAATATACATTATTTTCAAGATAAGATTTAAATATTAATCCAAGTTCCAAATCATCGTTAGAAAAAGCGGCATTTGCTTCTAGAACTGATGTGTCTGAGAATAGTCTACATGTAAATGTACAATATGTAGAATGTACATGTATAGTGATGGGTTACAGCAGGGATCGTATATACATGTGTATATAAGACCCCTGGTTTACAGGGGAGCGTATAAAAATAAAACAAAACAAAAAACATTAAAGTACCAATTAATACAAGAAAATGGTTATCTCCGACCATATCCATTTGCTAGGGTGTGAATGCGGAATATAGACTAGTGGTAGCATTTTTAGTATATATGTGTCCTATAGGCCTATGGGCCCGCAATTAGGCCCACAAAACATACATGTCTACATTGCTGACTAGTCGCAAATTACTATTTAAAGTTCTATTTATTCAATCAAGGCTTAGGTAAAAAAGTAGGTCATAAGCCAGCTGTATGCATTTATGCACGGTATTCAGTATCTTTTAAAATATCAATTCACCAAGGAGGTAGATCGATCTCTAAGGGCAAACCGCACAGGTACTCGCTACTTGGCGAACTTCTACCCCTATATGGCCTGTAACACGTGAAAAGGGGCATTCGGACATTTGCGTAAAGTGTCGTCTCGCATCAGCCTGCGCAGGCTAATCCGAGACGACACTTTCCGTTTTCATGTAATTTTCTGTTTCACGCAAGTTTATTGTAGGACAAAATCTAATGTTATTGTAAAGGGCCGTCTCGGATTAGCCAGCGCGGACTGCGCAGGCTGACCTGGGCCGAAACTTTTGGCAGATGCATTAAGCCCCCCTTTCACAGAGAATATTAGACTAATGAGGGCTGTTTACCAAGAAACAATAGCCTGTGGTGCAATACCAACAACACTCAATGTGACATGTGCGTAATGTTTCAACAAGAAATGTTGACAAAAAAACATGAGTTATGTTGTGTGAAATGGGGGCTCAATGCATCTACAAAAAATATCAACCCAGGCTGACCTAGGCCGAAAGTTTTTGTTATTGGTCAATTTTCTGCATGGCTATTTACCAGTTTACCACATAATTGCACCAGTTGTTAAACATAATGTAATTTATGGATCTATAATCATGTGAGGACTTGTTTAGTATAATGCATCATGGATATGCATTGAGCCTCCTTTTGCTAGAGCGTGGCTCATATGTAAACTGCCACTATTGGGTTAAATAGGGTAACGCATAAAAAATGTTTACCGTAATTACCGATTGGTACAAAAAAAAAAATTATCGGATCCGTCATCAAATTAATTTACTAAGGAATATCGGTTATAGAGGTAGCAACACCAGTACATTGGTGTCTTAAATCAGCCCGCGAATAGGTCTGTAGAATCACTTCCGCCAGCCAAGGCATTCGGCACACCTCGGGTGATGTGAGTCATAGGTACGGAAACGGCCGAGTTGTGACGAGTGCCAGCCAAGGGTGACGATCACACCCTTGCTTTATTCGTACTTAATAGGGTCTGTAACACTCGTCACAACTCGGCCGATTCCGTACCTACATCTAATGGCTCCCATCACCCGAGGTATGCCGAATGGGTCTGTAAGTCTCGTTTAGATGAAATGCACTTCCGGGATCACTGGTCGCCATATTGAGATTTTTTCCACTGTTTTGCTTATGTATGTACCGACATTTGTGATCTACACTGATGTGTATGTTATTCAAATTCTCAAAAATGGGTTTGGAGAGGAAAAACCGGAGATGCAAGATGTTGGTAAGAGTTAAAATATTGTTGAGAAATAATGCTGTGATTTAAAAACAGGCCGTGGAAATCAGCGAAAACCCGTAACCCAGTTTTCGTACATCGTTGCAATGGACATGTACTCGGTCGATTTCTGATCTAAAGAGGTCAAACTAACCTAGTTATGGCAATAAAATAATGTTTTTAAGCATTTCATTCAAGAAATGCACTCTGATCGCGTCTTCAGGGGCGTTTCGAAACATATTGCCGTTTTGATGTGTTCGCACCAGGGTAGTTTCGCACCTAAGTCTCCTTTGCACCATATTAAATGTTGCCGATAATGACAGTTGCAATTACTCGGCCTCATTTTTATTCATTGAATTGCCTTAGACTGCCAATTACATACATAGGACCAAAGAAAATTCTTAACTGGACGTGAATTCATGGCTTCAAAACCTATTTTGGCATCCTTTGTTGAATTATTTTCAGGTAAATCCATCATTTCACTGGGAACTGGGTAAATAGGCTTAACCCTTTCTAGAGCGCCAAATAAATCAAAGAGGCGTTTTCATTCTATAAATAAGATCGTAAGAATAGTGTTGAAGTTGCCCTTGTCTGGAATGTCTTAGCAAAGCGATCAATGTAGATCAGAGATCAGACTGCACACTTTGTGCAGTCTGATCATGATGTACATTGATCGCAAAAGCAACTGAAGTGGTCAAAGGCACTTTGAGGGTTATAACAAAGAATTGTACACTATTTGAATACTCAAGATCAGTACTTGTGCTTGCCCATTTAGATGTAGCCCTTACAAGTGTAATGTTTCTAATGATGAAATATTCTGCAGTCTTTTTAAATACATTGCTTTATCCTATTTTTTTCTGCAAGAGGGCAGATAGGCCATGAAATCCTAACTTCAGATTCTGCAGTTGTCACTATGATGATGGTCTAAGAGGTAATGGGCCAAGCTTGTTATTTTTCAGCAAAGTGAACTTTCCAGATAAAGCTACAGCAATGAGGTTACTATATTGCAGTACATGTATTTTGATTATCTAGAATTCTGAAATATTTAACAAAAATGATCTATTAAGAGGATTAAAGTCATTAAAGATGGGTTTTGGCAAAGAAAAGGGTAGAAAACATTGTTGTGGGACAAAATGCTGGTAACCAGGAATTTCTTATCCAACAATTTTCTCAATACCTTTTACCTCAGGGCACTCCCATAAACACTGGAAAAAGACCAAACTTTTCAAAAACTGACATGCTATGTTTCCCAATCAAATCAAATCTAATGTAGTACATGAGTTAGCAAAGTGTGCAGGAAGACACTCAGGCTTTGATAGAATTCTGGTCTGATTAATGTTCAAAGAAATGGGTATCCTGAAGGACTGCACTCGTATTTCAAGTTTATAATTTTTATGATTTCATTTCAGATGCTGTTGTTCATTTCAAGTATGTTACACAGGATGTCACCTTTAAAAGTCTGGCTGGGTGGTCACATATTTGAAGATCAGAAACTGACCACTTTATTCAAGCCAATACATAATTCCATGGATGTTGGCTCTACAGTGAGAATCAACAGCTTCAGAACAATCACAATAGCTGTCCAAAACATCTGTACAGTGCCACATGAAACATCACCTACCGGTACTTTAGAAGCTTAGGAAATGCCAAATCACTAAAGTACAAGATTAATTCATGACAGTCCAAATGACAGCAGATGCAACAGGATGTACCACAAGATATGATTTGCAAGGCATTTTCCTGTACTTAGAAGAGTAGGCATCCTGTTAGCTATTTATCAAATGAGCTTGTGTTGAAACAGCCAGGGGGAGGGAAGCCGTAACAATTGTGAGAAAAAGAGAAAATATTGGAAATCTTTTTTCTACGGTGTTTTCTACCAATTCAAAGACAAATTTCACCAGCTCAGCTACATATCACCTGCTAATCCTCTCAACTTGAACCAGTCAAAATTTTGTTCTGTGAGTTAACCCTTTACCAAACAATTCTGTTTTTAATTACCCTGATGCAGAGGGCTTTTGACAACATTGAAGGAAGAGGAGAAAAAAGCTGGTCACCAGCTTTTTATACTTTTCTCACAATGTTTCCTTTCAGCAATAAACCTGATAATTTGGGCTACAATTGTTTCATCCTCCAACTTTGCTTTCAAAATAGACATGATGAAAATTTTGTTAAATGGTAAAAGGTTAAAATGGTTGCATGTCTACTTCTTATACAGCCCTTGTTTAATTCAACCTTGCAAGTTTTTGGACCAGAGACAGCCCAGTGATATGATACCAGCAGATAAAGGGGTCAGTGGGCTGTCTCCTGTAGATAACTTTACGTGTCTTGCAGCAGACCAATTTTGAAAACATTTTGACCTAAGGACAAATTGGTCAAAATAAGTAATATCTGCTTTTGACATGATTTAATGAATATTCAAGCTTTACTCCTTGATTAATTTTTTTCACATTAAAAGGAAGCTTCTGAAGTTTTATGCTACAAATATGTTTCAGAAGCTATTAAGTCAATATATTTGATGGCTTGTAAGCCTTTACCAAAAAATCCTTTGTTTTAACAACCCTGCAGAAAAATGCTTTAGGAAACATTGTGGGAAAAGACAACTAACAATTTCTCCTTTCAACACAATGTTTCCTACCCTTTAATAAGTAAATTGTAGAATGTGAGCCAAAATCAATGAGTCGTCTGCAAATGCTTTGAATTTGAAGAAGTCAAGAATTTTATCAGTTGGTAAAGATTAAAAGAAAATAAGTCTTGAAAATTTTGTAGATATTTATCTTTATTACATTTATAGTAACATAACACTTTTATATTCTTCTCATGTTATTCGGGTCCCTTGATGGAGCAAATTTCTGCTTCAGAAAAATATTGTTAAAAAATCCAAAATTGTTTATTAATTTGCCATTTCTCACAATGTTTTCAAAGGACTATTTATTTTGTGCAGCTAAAAAGACTTGTATGTAACGGAATTTCTTTTTCCACACAGTGTCAATGAATGAATTTTACTACATGTATATTGCTTTCACTCTTAAAGGGGCATTAAGGATTTTTGTTTTAAACATAAACAAGAATATTGCTTTTCCTTTATTTAACAAAGTCTTGAAACCTACCTTTACTTTTAACACTAGATAAAATCTGAGGCAAATGGAGAAAAATAATTGAAAGATTGAGATGAAAACATTGTGGCAAATAGATACTGCTGACTGTGAGCAATATCAGATTTGGTCACAATATTTTCAAAAGCAGTCTGCTGCAATGCTGTTTTAATTTAGTGGCATTTCGTGGTTAGGATTTAAATACCCTTTTAACTATTACTGATTTTGAAAAGTACCGGTAAATATTAGCATGAACTTCTTTGCAGTGCAAAGATGGTAAACATAGAACATTAATACTATAGCACTATTTTTCTTTAATTAAATGTTTTAATGACTGCATGTCCAATGATATATGAGACCACCATTGCACAAATTATAACATGTGGTCCCTGTGAGGTGTAGTTGTCTTGCAGTCATGGTTCCTTTTTAGTGTCATTCTTCAGAAGAAAGCTCTGAAAGTATATTAGTAAGAGATGTTTGTAAATATAGTATCTCAAGAGATACAAGTTTTTAGCTCACCAGAGCAAAAAGTGCTTAACTCTTTACCACAGGACAGATCCTAGACTTGTCCAATCGAAAACATTTGGAAACAACAATTTAAATGTGGCTGGAAGGATGGAATTTGTCTTTGAATGAGTTGAAAACATTGTGGAAAAAGGAGAAAATGCTGGTTACCAGCATTTTCTCCTTTTCCCACAATGTTATCAAAAGGCTTCTTCCTCAGGATCGTAAAACTCGGGATTGTGTGGTAAAGGGTTAAGGAAAGCTTTTTTTTGTCCCATTCAATTACATGTATCTACATGTATCTGTTTGTGAGTTTGTCTATTGTTGACAGCTTCTTTGAAACCATCTTGAATTGAGTTTGAAACTGCTTTCAACAGAATTTCTATCAAATCACAGCTGCCAAAATTTAATGCTGAAAGCAGCCAAAAACTTGATTCAATCAACAATTAATCACACCTGTAAATTCACCTTCCCAGGAGTTTCTTAACTCTCCCTTGTAGATATCCCTCACAGGATTCTTCCTCAGCAACTTGCTGTTTTTCAGCCAACAGATTTCTTTACAAAAGTGACTGAAATTGCATTGATCTTCATCAAATGGATGGATCACAGCTCAAAAATATTGTGTGGACAAGTGTATTACTGGTGTGAGATGTTCAGAAACATAGGGATAAGTGAAGTGGCTGCAATGATAATACCAAAATACTCTTGCAATTTTGTTATATACTCCACAAAAATGGTAACAAAAATTTCATCATAATATTATACTGTGACAACACTGTGAATTTCATTAGTAATTTTAGCAAGTCTATCCTAATGGGTCATTTTTTTTCCCTTCGAAAAGGAGCCTCCAGGTAATGCTTGAAATTCTCAGTGAAGTAAAGGTTTAGAATTGGTCGCATAACACGAATTAAATGTGACAAATTATGCTTGTACATGTATAAAATAACTTTTAATTAAATAATTACAGAATACCTTGAAAGTCTTTGTATTGTCTCAATAGCTGTTGTAAATTATTATCCTTTGCTGGATTACACAGGGCATAATATCTTTCCGATGAAGATTTACTGGTGAACTTCGAAGATAACAAAGTTCTCTTCCACAAACCCAACCTGGGATACTCGAAGAATTTCTATACCTGCAATAAATGACAAGAGAGCCATTGTTATAACCACTGACATAAGCCTTTCCATCTTGTGTCTGTTCGTCTGTATGTGTAACACACCAATATGGCTTTGCACTGGGACATACTTCATGCAAATTGCATGTTAGATTTGAATGTGTATAGTCTATATCAAAGATCTGGGTAAGCTGTTACCAAACAACAGGGTTAATGACTTGTATAAATTGGAAGCACTAGTAGACGAAAAAGTAAGAGTGGCTAAACAACTGAAATTCATTTTTGGAAGGGTTGAAAATATCCTGGGAAAGGAAGACATGCTGGTTACCAGCATTTTCTCCTATTTCCATAATGTTTTCATAAACTGTTTTCTTTAGAGGTAAAGGTAAAGGGTTAAACATTTCATTCAGTTAGTGCACCTGGTCATGGGTATCTTTCCAAAGTACCATGCACGGCACTAATATTCAGTGTGCATTGTGGAACAAGGCATATTGCATTTTTCTTAAATGACACTTGGCCTGTGAAGCACAATTAATCCTTTACCACACAATCCTGAATTTTAAAGACTCAGAGGAAGAAGCCTTATGAAAACATTGTAGGAAAAGGATTAAATGCTGGTAACCAGCATTTTCTCCTTTTTCAATAATATTTTCTACCCTCTCAAATAAATTTCCATCATTTGAGTACTATACGGTATTAATTGTCATCTGCAAATCCTTTCAATTTGGACCAGTCAAAGATTCTGTCTTGTGGTAAAAAGATAAATATAGGCCTACTTTTCAGCATAGTGTCGGTCGAGATCAGACTGCACTGAACATGCAGTCTGATCTTGAATCTGAATTGTCTTATATGGTTTGATTTTTGAAAACATAATACTGGAGTGGCTGTCTTTAAAATACTTCAATATTACCCAGAGGCTGAATTTAAAAGCGGAAACGTAGATCTGTGCGATCCTCGCAAATTGAGGATTACAAGTATAAATATCTGCTTTAAAACGTCTTGCTTCGTACTTATGCTTTCACTTTATGCCTTCACACAGCTGTAGTTTTGTGAAAGAAACGTGATTCACCTATTTTGATTTAACTCCGTCAAAAAAACATGACTCTATTGAATACGAAACCGAAAGTAGGTTCAACCATCAACTTCTTTACCTGCGCTGAATACGATCTGTTCTTTACTGTGGCGTATTCATAGTCACATATCATTCTCTGATCGATTACTGAAATTTTCAAATCGCTCGGACTTTTAAAATCTGACTTAATCCTTTGTAATTGCTTCGTGTATCTCTCCACATACTGTGATGAAAAGGAGATAAATTTACGGTAGATACGGAAGTGATGAACTCTCGCGGTCACGTGACGAGACTTACAGACCCTATTGTCACACTTGGCTGGCGAAGATGTCGCAGAATAAGTACACTCGTCACAACTCGGCCGATTCCGTACCTACATGGCTCCCATCACCCGAGGTGTGACGAATGAGAATAAGTAATGTCTACATTTTTCACCAATCGCAAATTGTTATTTATTCACCATGAAAAAAAAGTTACGCCCTTGAAAACTGACTCATGAATTTCATTGACAATATGCTATAAAACGTCGACAAATTGTGTCACATGTGTATACACAAAATATCCAAAACCACAACGCAGATCGGTTCTATTTAAGTTTCGGAATTATTGTATCTGAAATAGGGATGTAATTAATTCCTTTAAGCTTCATATAAGGTTAATTTTATATTTTGCTTTCTAAAGATCATGTAGTTTTACCTTTACCAAGTGACACACTATTGCCTGTGTACTGTATTATTCGAGCCAGGGCCCGATATCTCAAAGCACTTAAGTGCTACGATCATCCTAAACCGACCTTAAGTCCCTCGTAAGCCTCTGCCGGCTCTCTCAAAACATCGCAACTTAAGGGCCGAATGTAAACCCGATCTTAAACTACGACCACTCCGAAGCTACCTTAACGTAATAGTAGGCTGTTTTCAGCAATGCAAAAACCGTGGTGAAGTGGTTTATTTTTCAAAATGACATTATTTTTACACGTGAACAGACCTCACAGAAGAAACAATATAGCTCTGCGAGTTTTAGGGACAGAATTAATCCCTTGGATGGCATGGAATTAATTAGAAAATACCGCATCGAACGAGGATCAGTTGTTACCCTCTGCAATGTTCTTGTGGAGCACTTCAAAGAACAAGAGGGCTATTTGCCCTAAAACGCTCACCTGTATAAAGTCATCTAGGGTTGATAAAACTTAATTAAGAGATCCTAGTTGCGATGATGTAAAACACACCATTGTGACCTACTTTTTATCTGACTTTTCCAACTTGATGGAGATATCACCAAGACAAACATTTTGGTTAGATGGTTTTATGACTTTTAACGTCGTTTTCAACATTATTTCAGTTATATCGCGGCGGCCAGCGCACCTATCCATGCTTTCCTGGACTTTCTTTTAACAATACTCCGTACAATACTCTTTCCAAGTCACTGGCTGCTTTCCTACATAACTGTCGTCGAAACAATAATCAGCGGTGAGAGAGAAATGAATCCTGTCGCAATGATATCATCAGTCCTCATAAAGAAATTGGCCGGGGATAGAACCAGCGGCAATCATTTTGACAATGATTCATGAATATCAGGCTGAAAATGAGGCCTCTAGACTGTACACAAGGTTTTCAAAAATATGGCACAGTGACCAACTTCTTGATCTGTTGTGACCAAATTTCAAATTTGTCTGAGATATCATCAAGGTAAACATTTTGACAATGTTTCATGAGTGTCAGACTGAAAATTTTGCCTCTAGACTCAGATTTAGCCCAGTGACCAACTTTTGAATCTGTTTCGACCAAATGTCTATCTTGTCCGAGATAGCATTAGAACAACCATTTTGACAATGCTTCATGTGTATCAGACTGAAATGCAGCCTCTACAGTGTACCCAAGGTTTTTCTAAGGTTTGACCCAGTGACCTACTATGTTAAATGACTTTATCCAATTTCAGTCTTGTCAGAGATATCATCAAGACAAATATTCTGACCAAGTTTCAAAAGTATCAAACTAAAAATGTGGCCTATAGAGTGCACACAAGGTTTTTTCTAGGATTTGGCCCAGAGACCTACTTTTTTGACCGACATGAGCCAATTCAGTCTTATCTGAGATATTACTAGTATCACGATAAAATTCTGACTAGGTTTCATGAGTATCTGGCTGATCATGTGGCCAATAGAGTGCGCACAAGGTTTTTCTAAGATTCGGTCAAGCGACCTTCTTTTTGGCCCATTTTAACCCAATTTCAATCTTGTCAGAGATACAGTCAAGACAAACATTCTGACCCAGTTTCGTGAGTATCTGGCTGGAATGTAGCCACTATAGTGCACGCAAGGTTTTTCTAAGATTTGCTTCGGTGACCTACTATTTGACCCGACATGACACAGTTTCGGACTTGTACGAGATATTATAAACACAAAGATTCTGATCGATTTTCATGGGTATTGGACTTAAAATGTGGTCTCTAGAGTGTACACAAGGTAACTGTTAACGAGACACGACGTACGACGGACACAGCACGATCACAAAAGCGCACCTTGAGCACTTCGTGCTCAGGTGAGCTAAAAACTTACCGAAATCACGCACTCCCGATGTCGTTGCAGATAACACTGGCTTTGAGATTTTATGCTACGGGGAGTTTTCAGTCTGTGATCGCAGACAGTCACGGGGTGGGAATCGATTCAGTATCAAGAAATGACGTCACTTTTAAATGTTACGGGGTCCTGCTTGGCTCAGTGGTAAAGTGTGGGACTCGAATCCCGGAGGTCCCGGGCTCGAGCCGCACTGAATCCACTGGGACATTCGTGGGAGCGTCCTTGGGCAAGACACCTCAGAGCCCTAGCCCAGCACTGGTGAAATCCAGGAAATACATGAATATGCGAAATTTCGCAGTAATATGACTGAAGTAATGTTGAAAGAGGTGTTAAACACCATTGAATCAATCAATTACTTTTAAATGTTACGATCGTAAATAAACGTTTCTTTATGAGAGTGTTAAGGTCGGTTTCGATAGATCACTTTAAGAAAATCTTATCGTCGTCGTAAAATGATCGTAAAGTTAACCGTAACTTACGAAACCTTAAAGTTTTGAGATATTGGGCCCAGATCTCCTTACCTCCGCAGACAAAATATGTTTCACCCTTAAATCCTAATATGAAAATAGGCAAAGCCTAAATACGGGCGGAAAGGCAAAGCAAAATTACCTTTTTAGATTCTACACTTTAACAGCAATTTTTAAAATTCAAATACTGTATCACAAAAATATATATGTTACAATGACTTGAAACTAGTAACACTAAAATGTTACAAATCATGATCATACTGCCAAAAAATTTCCATGTTGCAAACTGAAAACAACTTCCATTTTGCAAAATGAAATCAATTTGCATGGGATTTATATTTGCATTATTCAAAAACAATTATTTTGCATTGATCACTATGATATCTTATGGTATTTCAAACCCCTGCTGCTTTACAATTCATTTACTAATGAAAAAAAAAAACCAAACTCCGCACTAACCTTTTACAAAATAACTAAATGTTAGACTGGTCAAAACCGAAAGCATTAACAGTTAAGTGGCTCCAATAACTTGATATTGATGCAGTAGAAAACATTGTTGGAAAAGGAAAAGCACTGTTTAACCCTTTCCCAAACAACAAAATTTTGGACTAAACCAAATTGAGAAGGTCTGGAGAACAGAAATTAAATGGACCACTCATGGTAATTTTCTGTTTTTGATACATGAGTAGCTGTGATCATGTAAAACTGTATTTGGGTTATGACAAATCCTTTTGGTTTTATATTCACATGATGGCAATATTGTAAATTTGTCTTTTTGACCATCCATGTCTATGTGCCTTCTAAAGTAATTTACTTTTGAACCAGGACACAATGTTTTCAGATACCTTCAGGGTTGTGCCAACATGGGACTTTGAGTCAAACAGGTAAGGGCAAGGTTGAAAAAGTAATAAGACATGTTTAAGATAAACATTTATTAGCCAACTTTCTTTTTTTTTTTTTCATAGATTGCAGTTTTTTGTTCTTAAATAATACATAGAATTATGCAGACCAATTCGTTTCCAATTATTACAGTTTAACTCATTAATGTACACACTGTACAGGTGAAATACAGAGCTACCAGTCTCACAATGGGCTAAGATGCATCACAAACTAGATTTTTTAGCACATGTGAGAAATAATCTGGAATGATTCTATTTGCATAAACGTTGGAAAAGGAGCAGTTGCTTTTGACAAATACATTATATGTACCTCCTTTTGCAGCATTTTTACCATGTTCTACGGCTGAAGTCTATTAACCCTTTAGCAAAATCCCTAAGGAAGATGGCTCTTGAAAACATTGTGGGAAAAGAAGAAAATGCTGGTAACCAGCATTTTCTCGTTTTCTTACAATGTTCTCTGCCCAAAACAAATTCCAGTTGTTGAGTTTAATTCATTTTGATGTTTGCAATTGGTTTCAATTTGAACAAGACTATAATTTTTCGTATGGTAAAGAGTTAAGCTATAATTGTGAAATGAAGCATCTTGCAAGAGTGATTTGCAACACAGCTAACAAAAGTATTTGTGAGAAAAGGGACTACAGTGTGTTCTTTTTAATGTATATTCAAGCAAATGCGCCTTTTATCATACGGTTTTGATTAGGGTTCTAAAAGAAGGTCCAATTCAAGCTGTCAATATCAGCATTAATGGTATGGTTAGTGGCTAATTAGTCCATATCACTTTCACTGCTCAAACTCTCTAGTAGTTGACTGTTTCTTTATCTAGCTACCAATACTTCTCTAGCTCTTTTCTGGCCTCCTGAATGCTACAAACTTGTAATTTTATGCAAGCACCTGAAAGAAATAAAAATATTGAAATATTAGAGAAGCAGCATATAATTGTGTAAAGCTTGTGGTTGTCTGTGAGCTTTTCCTTATGTTTACCTGCTTACAGAAAAAAAATTAAAGTTTTTCTGGTATACATATATCTCATTAGATATTTCACATAAGTGAGCAATATTCTATTTCCAGAGATAAAGATTTCTTCACCTTTATTTTTCTTTTTACTTTGGTCAAAGAAAATTCCAGTAAGACTGGATTTTCTAAATAAAAATGTCTGAGGAACATTTTTTCAAGGCATAGTTTGTAATAAATGTGTCGTTCCGGCAAAAGAAACACTGTCCCAAGTGAAAAGATTTGCACATATCCAAGTTGAAAACATCTTTAGATGACAAATTTAAAAATGATACCATTGAGCTAAAGTTCCTTGATAGTGTAAAAAATGTTGTGGTAATGGAGAAATTAATTGTAACAAGTGATTCTCCTTTACCTACAATGTCTTCAAAGACTTTCTTGCCCAGGGTCATTAAAACAAGGGATTGTTTGATGAAGGATTAATGCTTCTCTGTGATCCTTTTTACCAAACAAGTCATATCATAATTATGGATCCATAAAACCAATTTTGTCTAACAACTGAATAAATCAGATGGCAGAATGGTTCATTGATATGCTGAAAATAGACTAATAGCAAAAAGGTTCAACCCAGGTCAGCCTGCACGGACTGCACAGACTCTGACTGTGTAGGCTGACCTCGGTCAATGCTTTTTGCAGATGCATTAAGCCCCCTTTTGAGACAGCATGGTTAAAATACTATGGTAAAGTATAAGAAATACATGTACTGCCAAAACCTAGCAGCTCAGTGCATACTAGTATTTAAATTTTCTACTGCAAGTGGGAATTACTTGTGGAACACTGATAGTGCTAAACAAATGAAATGGATATTCTAAGTCTGAACTAAAGCTGCATATACTGTGATTTCAAAGCTGTTTTTCCATAATATTTGGCAAAGAAGCAAATTGTGGATTCAAGATAAAACTGCTCATTTTGAACTGTCTGCATTAGCAATTCAATCTGAGTGTTGCCCTTCAAAGGTTGAATAAGGGGACAGTCATTTTGCAGTCGTGAAATCTGTCTATCTTCATGAGATAGGAAATGACGTCACTGTAACTATTTGAATGTGATCCCACATAGTCGACATATAAAATTGATCATGTGACATCCCCACAGGCCTATGCAAATCATTTCTATGGTAAATTCTTCACTACAATTTATGACAAAATTTGAGATTTGTCAAAATTGAATTAATTTGCTGACAATAAATTTCTTTCTATCCTTTCATTAACAAAACCAATTGTTTGAGGCACATTTGTCACCTGCAAATGCTTTCAAATTGAACCAATCTGATTCTAGGAAAGGAGTAAACACGCATCTACACTCATTTTGCAGCCATTTATTTTTTTAAAACTCATTTCATATTTATTTTATGAAACTATACTTGTATTTTCATACTAAATGTTGTCCCAAATGATTTGAAGGTTGCACAGATTACGTCGGATAGAAAATGCATGTCATTTTCTTGCGGTCTTCAAAGAAACGACTGCTGTCATCTCTGGTTTTAAATCAAAGACAAATCCCTCATCCCTTACAACAATATAATGGTGTTTTATCTATGTTTACATTACTTACTTCTGAACCATTCTTACCTCTGTCAACTTTCAACAGCATTTTTGTCTCTTTGGCTGCAAGAATGTATCTTTATGGAAATTATCCATATACAATTCCATAAATTCTGTCATACTTCTCTTTCATACCAATCAATAGTTAAAATTACAAACTAATACCATGCTAAATTCCATTCTGTTAGCTGTTGCCATTGTATGTCTGAAATAATGTTGAAAATGGCATAAAACACTGTTAAAAAAAGTCATACTAGATCTATATTCAGTCATGAGATATTGAAGTTTGGGATGATATTGAAAATCTAAAAAGATCATTTTATCAACCTGGGCTAGTTATAAAATTATTTGGAGTTCAACAAAATTCAAGCTTTTTTTTTTCCTACCTCTGCTTCCCTATTGAAAACATTGTGACAAAGGAGAAAATAGTATCTGTACTTGTCACTATGTTTTTACTTGTCGACATTCAGATTGGTGTAGATGTCAACTCTTAACCCTTCAACACACAATCCTAACTTTAAATAACCATATGAGAGAAGGCTTATGAAAACATTGTGGGTAAAGGAGAAAATGCTAGTGACCTGTGCAGTGTTTCATGGTGCACGAAAACCAATTTCAATATCGTCATCAACTCTAGGCTTTCTTCAGTACCTATGCAAACAGTGCAATAACTTCAATAATCGTGTTACACTTTTTCTGCTTACAGAAATTACACAAATCTAGCGTGTTATTGCAACAACATAAGAAAATACATACCGTGTAAGAAAATGGTGGTCGTTAAAAGTTGCGTAGAGTCGCTTCCCTTCTACAACCCCCCCCCTTTACATATTTATTTGCAAGTTTGAAGGCGCTTATCGTTCTTGAAAGGGATGATAGCAAAAATTAACATTTAGAAAGTTAAAAGATAAAACACAGACATTCTTATCTTACCTATGTAAGGCCAAGGGCTACTGTAGTGCAATGCCGGTATGGGGTTTGTCCGCTTCGCAAATTTCGCTCGGTTGAAGTTCGTAATTTCAGCCCTCGGAAGATCTTTAAGGAATAAAACTTCTTTCCAGTGAAATGATGACGCCATCTTTTCAGCAGTAAAACGATTTCAATAATCCTAAATACGTTTGGGGAGCTCTGAAAGCGCCTAAAAAATTAGTGTATGGAAAGCTCTGGGAAATCCCTTATATCCACCGGTATGTTTGTAAACACTCTCGTCACTCGGCCATTTCCGTAACCTGGACCGGTTAGATTTGATTTGCTATCCGGAATCTCTCGAGTACCTATTCTGTTAATTGACTTTTCAGAAAACTTCATTAAAATCGGCAAAACAAACTTCTCTATCCGTTGTTAATGACAATTGACTGTTGTGGCGCAAATTTACATTGATTTGGGGACAGATATTCGAATATGCAAGAGATCCCAGACACCTCCAATAAGTGTAAACCAAATCGCCGATATTTCCCGAGTGATGTTTATGGCCCCCTCCCCACCTTTTCGACACGAATTTGCACGTGGACTCTACCATTGTAACCGCACCTAGAAAGCCGAAGTATTCCCTGTACGTTTTTGCAACTTCTCGGAAATTTTTTTCCCCTAGCATAGTGCGATTTTGTAGACTGGTACACATACGTGTTACCTATAGACGGGCTCCAAGGCCGCTTCGCGGCCTTTCCGCCCGTACTAAGTAAGGTAAATAAGACTTTCAAGCCTGTAGTAAAAACTCCATTCTAACATGACACGTGAATTCAGTTCTATAAACACAGTGCAACGAAAGCGTGGTAAAATCTACGTTATTCTATGTAGAGTGACGTAATTCTGTTTATCACATAAAACCTCCTCCGGCAGTGTATTAAACCCATGACATATTTTTGATAATACACTAGTGTATTATCGTTTTTTTGCGTCCCGGTTCTCATCAGTTTTCAGTCACGAGCGCGTAAAGCCAGAGAAACCAACTACAGTTTGTGCGGGAATTTGTACTGTTACGCCGTTTCGGGGAAAAATGACGTCACTGTTGCTAAGACGTATACGCGTGGAAAGTTTTTGATTTTCATGTTTGATAAAAACCAAGAAATGCAGCGAAAGTCTCTTAAAATCAGTATTATTGCGGAAATAGGTGGACTAAACCTCTCTGTAAACTATTTCACTCTTCTTTCGATGTAAATGTCAAAGAACTATCTACTTGTGTATGTACACATTTGAAACCAAACTACAACTGTAAACATGGACCCGTGAACGGTATAGAGGCTAAAGGTGATGATGCGGGATATTTTCCTGTCTGTCATTCGTTTTATGTGATAAATAGAATCTCACATTCGTGTTTATGTATTACCATTTTTATCAAACTCGTTGACTAAAATGTATTTGACGCTCGCCAAGGTTCGCGTCATACAATTTTAGTCAACTCGTTTGATAAAAATGGTAATACATAAACACTCATGTAAGATCCTCTATATAGAGTGACGTCATTCTGTATAAAGTAAGTAAGTGAATTATTCAATGGAATATAATCTGCATCCGCGTTTTTACTCTAAGTATGAACTTGTTTTCCTTTGATTAAGAGTTGGTCATGTTAGAATCGAAATAATCTTCTTCCTATCGTGGTTTATCGTTCAATAAACCACGTTGTGAGTTATGAGGCGCAATGAATAATCCACTCGGGCTATCGCACTTGTGGATTATTTATTATGCCTCATAACTCACAACTGTGGTTTATTGAACGATAAACCACGATAGAACGAAGATTATTTCTTAAATAATGTTATTCAAACTTATAGTTGGAGAAAAATGCATGTATGTCCTAATCGGACACTGTAGATTCAAGATCAGACTTTATGTTCTGTGCAGTCTGATCTTGATCTTCACTGTCCAAAAGAGATCAGTGAGTCGTGCTAAGCAGTTTAAGGGTTGAGCTATGGCTGGCGACTATGAATTAATCTTTATAAACGACTTAGCATTCATGTAGGTTTGAAAAAAGAATGGATTTGAATATACTGTGATCAAAGGAAATATGTTTCTTATTGAGGAATTTCTTATAGATCTACTGCCTTTTTGTTTCAAAAGTGGTCTGAACATGCATGAGAAAAATGTCGCCTGCAGATGGTATCAATGTGGTACCCGATAACCAAGACCCAGCACCATTTGTCGATCTTACATCCGGCCGTTTACTGGTCTGTTTCCAGGAATATTATCTGTATCACAGCAGCCGAGTATCAACTCGTACACCAACGATAAAATGTTTGACTCCTCCGAGTTGAAACCCACTTGCAGACAAAAAATTCAATGTGCTTAGGAAAAAAAAAAAAACGAATTTGACGATGAAAGGGTGGAAAACTCTGTAGCAAAAAGAGATTTCAAATGCTGGTTATCAGAATTTTCTCACAGTATTTCTTAATTAAAGTCTACTTCTACAAGATCGTAAAAACAAGGTTTTTATCTGTTATTTGCTAGTTTTGAATTTCTCTTTATTGATCAGCAGTTCTCTCGTCACGAACGTATTAATTACAAGTGTTTGGGAACCACGATAAATTTATATGACTTCTGATGAGTGCAGATCAAGATCAGACTGGACATGAAGAAAATCGCTGTTGGTATGTAAATGTAGTCATTGCATATCCCTGCACTGGAATTCCTGACAAGTTCTTCTTTCACAGTATTTCTTACTTCTCTGTTGTTTACGACAAGACATATGAATCACACCATAATTATCTAATACGTTACAGGTAAAATTGATATGATATTTGCTGTTGTATGTCTATCTTGAATTTAAGTCACATAGGCCAGTCAATCTACCCTATTTTGGGGGTCAACCTAGAAGTAATTGCAACAGTTTTGAAACTCTGTTTTTCTGTTACTACTATGTATGTACAAGTATCCATAAAAAGTCCCGAACTTTTGCAGTTGCACTTTTTGAAAAATAGACGTCCAAAGAATAGTGGGGTCTTAGATTCAACAAAATTACAAGAAACATTATTATTTGACCATAAAGCGAGATTTATTAAAACATTGGAGATTTAGTTAATCTTTTCACAATACTTATGACAAAGAAGGCAAACCATGCTCTTTGAATCAATTGAAGGTCCTTTTTATTATTATACAGTTCATAAAATCCCTAAAATTGTATGTAAAATTACCCCACCCACTGACTTTTATCCTCGAAAACCTATCAATGCATGATCACTCTTTATAATATTGCCACTTTTGCATGTAAGTGTTTTTCGGTAATGCAGTTTATGACATACATGTATGTATGAATGTAGATGATCCCTACCGATTTTCGGATCAATTGGTCAAAGGTCAAGGTCACGGTGACTTTCAACAATGTAATGGATCGGTCCCGCTTACACCTTGTCCTAATGATAACTAGCCACAGGTTTAACGGAGGTTTTTCATATGTAGCCGGGTACAGGTATTTGGTGATATATCGTGCGGCAGTATCGGTTCGGTAGTTCAGTTGGTTAGAGTGCAGGAACGATATTCATGAGGCCCTGGGTTCGAATCCCGGTCGAGTCGTGATTTTTATATTTTCGGATCATTGGAGATTTAGTTAATCGACATGTGGTTCAGAAGCTCAGTTGGTTAGAGTGCAGGAACGGTATGCCTTAGGCCCTGGGTTCGAACCCCGGTCAAGCCGCGATATTTCACCAAATACCTGTACCCGGCTACACATATATGGTACTTAAATGTACCATGGAATGCAGATGATCCCTACTTATTTAGAGGTCAAATAGAATCTAGTCAAAAAATACAAACGTTAACAATGTGGCGTAAAAATGACATTCATAAATTATCGTTTAAAGTAGTTCTTAACCCCTAGGTTTCTAAGCGCGACAGTGTAGATCAAGATCAGATTGCGCAGAATGTGCAGTCTGATCTGAGGTTTACAATGTTTGACAAGATATTGTAAAAGAAGAAATTGAAATATATACTTATTCAGGTTTTTACGTATCCTAAATGTCATCATCATCCACGTTCTCCTGTACATCGTAGAGAGTCTGGGAGTTAGAACAAGAAATCCCTCTACAGTCTTTGCAAGCGCTGGAACAATCAAGACCATGTCTGCGACAAGAACATTTTTTCGAGTCACAGCCTGTTTTACAGCCACATCTCACTATTTGTAGAAGTTTTTCAGGTGCTGGTGGAAGGGTCATTTTAACTGGAAGAAGGACTTCATTAACAATCTGCCACCCATAATCAAGAGGGTTAAGGCTTGTATTGCCCATCCATAACTGAGTTTGGTAAAATACTCTGAGGCTATGAAATGCTGCTGCATCCGAAGTTGGTGGTAAGGATTGAACTTGAACTGAACTGCAGCTTGATATTACTTTAGATGTGAATCTTTTATAGCGCAATTCATCCAAAGTCTCAGAGTCTGATCCCTCATATAAAGCTGAAATCAGAGATTGGCCGTATCTCCGTACAGAACTTAGGCTAGTGGATGCAAGGAAATCCTCACACAGTTTGCGGAACGAGGGCCTTTTCTGGAAAAGTTTAAGAGCTGCAGGTTTTCCAATTCCAAAAATCCTGGATGTGGTATCACAACCCGTTAGTGCATGAAGTAAAGGTAAGTACTTACAGAGCATATCCCCTAAAGATGACCGTGCTTTGCCTATGTCCCACAACTTCGCATCCTTCCCTGCAGATCTTGAATCTGATTTGAACTGAATTTGGATGGAACCAAGCGTACAGTAGTGGTACAATAGAAGAACCAACAAATCGGTGTCTTCTCCAATTAAAATGGTTGTGTTTCGCTCAGCAAGTTTGATTACGGTTTGCACTATCATGCAATCTGCATCCCCCTGTGCATGTAGTACATCGACGCCTGCACTTGTTAGGCACTCGCCAAGCATATCAATAAACTTCTGCTTATTTTCTGGGTTATTAAGAAACGCATCTTTTTTCATACGGAGAGGTGTATCAAAGGAAAACTTTACATGTGTTCCTATTTTTCCCCTTGTCCGGCGAAAGTGAGTCACGTCTTTGGTATCAGGGCCATGCGTGTAGCCATCAAAAACAACTGTGATGTGGTTTTTGTATTTCTGTTTTAAATAATGATAGTAACTTAAACAGATGTCATTGAATGTCTGCCCTGTCTTCCAAGGAAGTCGGTGAATAAGACATCCTCCGTCAATGATAATCTCGTGTGAAGGGTCGTTTTTTACCTGTAAACACGCATCAAATTTGCATTGTTTCCACAATGCATCGGCTAAGGTACCTTTTTGAGCTGCCCTTGGTAGACCACTGTTGTCGAAAAGAGAAGATGGAATACTTGATAGCTCATATTGAAAAACCGAATATATGTTCTCAGTGTACCTCTCAGCAGCAGTTGTAAGACGCTGGAACAAAAGTTGTGTATCTATTTGGAGGCCTTCCCCATCCAATTTCACGAGTGACTTCTCGTTGATAGGTACTGCTTGTAGTGAACGTTTGAAGGTAAAACTTTTTTGAAGTGTTCCATTCATTCCTCGCACTATAGATTCCCCAATAGCCAAAGCACAATCTGTGTTTGCAGACTCTTCGGCAGCCACACCACTTTCAATATTCCTTAATTTAGTGTCTGTTTTGTCAAAAGGGTTTCTTTCTCGAAGAAATGACAGCATAGTATTCAAATCTTTGGAGTCTCTGGAGACCCTTGCCTTTGCCGTTTCCTTGTGTTGCTCACTGGTTTTGTACACAGTTTGGCTAAAGTCCTGCATGGCTGAGTTCATTTGCAGACAAATGGGCATCGAAAGTAACCATTTAGTTCTTTGTATGTCTGATAGACCCCTACCTCTTGTTAGTCCTCCTGTAGCCTTTAATGATCGCATCAAGACTTGCTCTATAACAAGGTCCGTTGATAGTCCAGCCCAGTTATGCTCACTCCGTCGTATCACATGTTGCCCAGTTTTGAAAGCATTGTAAACTTCAGGGTTTGTATCATGTAAACACAACATGTTTTGCAAGTAGATATAGGCGCTTTTCAGGTAGAGATTGTGACCAGATGAAGCAAAGAATGGAAGCATCTTTTGCAAACTATCTAAATGCAAGAGCCAGTCACCAGTTCGTTCAGCTCGAATGAATCTCTGGATCAATGATACCATATCCATGTACTGAAACCATAGACACGCTGTGCGATTGGTAGATAGCTTTAGCCTTTCTTCTTCACAGAGATGTATGAGGTTTTGTAAACTTTCATTTGTGTTAATTTCGTCCGCAGATTTAGTTCCCTGATCAAGGTCATCATACAAAACTGCCAGCTTTTGTAAATCATCGTTTTGGAAAAAGTTTGCTAGGAACTGGTCATCATTTGAACTATCCTGGTCAAAGCATGCGACTTCTTTTGAGCAAGATGGAACGTAACAATCAGACTTGTCCAGAACAGCACTTTCCATTAAAAGAACTGTTAGTGCATTGTCAACTAGCATATGTCCTCTAAGCGCACGTTGTACCGCTTTCCCAGACAGCATATGTGTCACTGAATTCCATGCGTAGACTGTTTGTAATAATTCTTTTAATCCTGACCCACACATAAGTTGACCAATGCATCCAAGAAAACTCATTTCCGTGTGAAACGCCCCGAGACGGAGAACTGTTTTCTTCAGTTGACTTTTTGGGCTTTCTGATGCAATTATATCAGTAGCTTTCTGAAAAAGTGGCTGATCGAATGTCAACACTGGCGTTTTCCTATATTTCTTGGCTTGTTCACATACAAAGTCAAGTGTCGTATATACGCAATTGACATCACTAGGGTTGAGATTAATCATAGGTAAGAAAGTTACAGTTGACTTCTTCTGAAATGTGTCACTATTCAGGTCAAATGTCTGCATAAAACCAGACCAACTTGGTCGATGTGAACGAAGAGGCCATATTATCTTACAAAACATATCTAATGGCCTCTGCAATTGTCGACATGATGTAATTTCGGGGAGATCATTGAAAACAGCTGCTTCATGAGTCTCGATGGAGGGCACAAAGTACTTCACAGAGATTGTGCCTCTTTCGGTAAGCTTATCTATAGAAACATCTTGTCTTGGCACACATAATGCAACCTCAGATCCTGGTGTTGATGAAGCTATTATACCCATACCATGAAATGTGTCATGTCCGTCTATGGTTCCAGTGTTGTGGTCCACATTATCCGCAACAAACTGCAAAAACGGGTCATTTTTGTCCTGGCAAGGAATGTTGGTAGATAAGGCTTCTGCAGCATTACATTCATACTTTTGGACTTCGCTATATGAGCAGCAGAATCCAAGGCTATTAAGGTGATCAATCAAAAATCTTGAACCAAAGTGATGGTGAAGTTGAACCCCAAGACCAAGTTGAAGCGGAGCAATGACACTTCTTGGACGACAGGACTGGATGATACTCTGACCAATAGAAGCAACCTTAATATCGTTTGCCTGACCTACAACAACTTCAAGAAACAATTGCAGGCTGTTTGGTAAAAAGGAAATATTCTTTTCCTTCGAAGATATGTCATTGAAATCGGGGTAGTAATCTCTTGATATCTTCATTGAACTAATGTCATCTTGAAGCAATTTTGCAGCAGTTTCTAATATTTTAGCTTTCTTTTCTTCATCAGATTGTCCCTGTGATTCTGTATAAAATGAATGTATTATCGAAGCTGCATTTGATTTTAAAGTAACAATGTCACGTCTGCCGTCAATACTGCTAATGACCACATTATCACCAAAATGTTCAATAATTTTTGTCTTCATATGTTTTGTGCTGTATGCCTTGTCACCACACACTTTAAACATTTCTGAGACCAAATCATTAACCGTGAGAGTTTCACTGGTTGTAAGTTCAAGAAATTGCATGACTTTTACAAAAGCTTCAGTCTGTTCCTTATCCTGTGGTCGGCCAGGACTTTTCATTGTAGGTGTGACACATTTTGCTGTTTGGTATGCTTTAGGAATTCCTTTCCCTGTCCTGAAATTAACACTGCACTGCTGGTGATAAATTGCATCAGCAGCTGGTAAATCAAAAATATGGTTTAAACGCCTTCTCACATCATCTGCCCACTGATCACCCCTTTGAATACAGTGGTTTATAACAGTACGTTGAAATTCTAAACTTCTAACAGGGTATGTGTCAAAAGATCTCTTTTTGCTCGATAAACAACATTTGGCCAAAACTCCACAAAATAAACATCGTGACTTAAAATCAAAGTTTGGTGCTTCAGAACGCAAAAGAATCTTGTGTTTATCGTTTGAACATACTGAATTTTTTTTATCGTTCACTGACCGAGTAAATTTTTTACATGAAATGTGAACTAACTCTCCTGCATTTATTGTCAATTTAGCTGGATTATGTTCATTAGCAGATCTAATCGTTTTGCATCCCTTTTCCCCAACTTGAACAGAAGGTCTGTCGGTGCCTATGGGCTCTTTGCAAAGTGGACACAGTAACTTGGAATCCATCTGAAATAAAACAGTATTGCATGGCTGAACATTTGAATTTTTATTTTTGACGTAGTAACCACTTAAGTATGTGGTAAGGAAATAGAGGATATTTGTCTTTTTCGGTGAAAGATCGAAATATATTTCATCGAGTGGACGCCATCGGTAATGTTTTCATGAGTGGCAAAGCCACGAGTGAAAATATTACCGATGGTGTTCGCGAGATGAAATAAATTTCGATCTTTCACCGAAAAAGACAAATATTCTATTTATTTCATGCTTTTAACCCTTTCGAGGAGGAGCTTCATCAAAATCCAGTACAGTTCTTTTCCGTTATTCCCCGTGGCGTACCCCTCCCGTATAGCAACGCATTACAATATTACGTCAAGCGCGAGAAATGTAAGGTATATGACGTCATATTTCCCATCTGGTTGTTAGGCACGCGCAATTTACCAAGCCAACAAGAATATGAATATCGGTATTTTCACTGGTGGTACCAGTGTAAGATCGAAATTTTTTTTCACTGCTATTTCTCGATATCCTACCGAAAAGCATGAAATAAAGAATGTTTGCAAATTACATGTAGTACATGGGCAGTAAGAGTGGAACCAGGCCCATTTTACAACTTTTAATATGCTTGTAATTGTAAATTATGTGTCTTATCGTTAATTTATTTTTGGATCTATCGCCTGTCTAGATCTAACCAATTAATTGTATGCATTTTTACATGCGATATTTACCTTTCATACATCAGCATATCATGTATTGGGATAGGCATGCACACTTTTTCATATCTGGTCTTCAATAATGGGACTGAAAAAAAAACCCAACAACAACAACATAATTTGTTGCATAATAGCACTGGAATGTTTTTTTTTTCTTTTTTTTTTGTATTACGTAATATATTTTGTATGATAATAAGTCATGCTTCATAGCGAACAACAATCGATTGAATAATTGGTTGTTTGATTGATTGATTGATGCCGTTTTCACAGTACACATAATCCATGTCCTTGGTTTACCAGTTCCAGGCTAGGGTTTCTAAAATGTCTTGCCATCAGACGACTCCACGCAAAAACAAGTGATTCCGTTGAAGTTCGAAGCCAGCTGCACCAGGCATGAGTCATACACTTTACCAATGAGCCATGCAGGACACAATA
This sequence comes from Hippopus hippopus, assembly GCA_946811185.2. Taxonomy (NCBI): domain Eukaryota; kingdom Metazoa; phylum Mollusca; class Bivalvia; order Cardiida; family Cardiidae; genus Hippopus; species Hippopus hippopus. The sequence continues at coordinate 53,694,259 of OX328106.1, read as the reverse complement.
GCTAGCAGTAAATATTACAAATAAACATGGTTATTCACATAGACAACTTTAATATTCAAGCTGAAATAACTGTTTAAAAAATCTATGACAACTTCAAAATCGTCACCTTTGGGCATCATTCTCATATTTAGTGGAATTGAAATTAGTGATTTTATTGTGTGAAAATTGTTTATGTAACTTACTTGCTGTAGACTACTCCACTCCTTTTCCTGCCAGCACTTTTTCTCAGTAAGACAGATAAAAAAAGCCATGGTATTGTGCTGAAATAAAATAATGATGATAATAACTTTCTGGAAACTTTTTGCAATTACTATGCAGATTTACAGGAAGAGAAAAAATGTTTTTAAATTGATTACAGGTAAAGTTTCAAAATGAATAACCTTCAAATTATATCCAACTAGGATTGGTGCCTCCACATATTAAATGATCACTAAAATACAAATGATTGTTCCATTATGTACGACAACATAAAAGATTTTTACTTTTTAAAGACAGAGATCGTTCAAATTATTGCCCTTATGTGATTTTCACGGTGAAAAAAAAAAAAACTTACCTGATTAAGACGTTTTGTTTTTCATTCTCTACCATTCTTTTGTGGTATATTAAGGTGAGAGCAAGCCTGGTCTCTTTGTAAATACCCTGAAATTAACCGAGACGGTTGATATTAGTACTTTTGGATGTTGAAATGACATTAAGAATAAGAAGTATTTCCCCTAACAAAAAGTATAGCATTTAACTAAATATCTATCAAAATTAAGTCCCGTATGGGCTTCCGTAGAAAAAATTTTTTGTAAGATCTCGTACATATTTTCTCAGCTTCCGGTTTTTTGTCATGATGGAAATTCGCAAAATTACAATATTCTAATTCAATTTATTACGTTAAAATGATGTATAATCATAGTTGAACAAGTCTGGCGATTTTAGCTGTTGAAATATGCAATGAGGTAGACGTAAAGAAATTGCCAATGTTGACATAATCAAAAGTTTATTGTTGGCAGATTGGCGAGTATTACTGAAATAATTATAGTCTCAATGTGTGCTTGCAATTTTTATGTAAACGTATCAAATAATTTAACTTACCTAAAGCAGTTTTAAATCGTCTAAAACAATGTGTTTACATCTCTGTTTAATAATCGTATATTGATACCGCCATTACACTTTATGTGACGTCACTTTAAAAAGCGCGTGACATCAGCGATTTCTAGTGGTACGGTAGCACAATTGGGCCATTTCCGAAAATGTTCAAAATTGTTAACTTTGGTCATTAATTTCTCTTAAACTACAACAGCAAAACTTGGGGATTTTATAGGGTAAACACATATCACTCAATACTATCGACGGGTAAACTTAAAAATTCTGTTGCAATTACTTCTAGGTCTATTGCTTTATTGACTGGCCTAACATGCTTGTTCACGTTTAGTGGCAATATGACTAGACACGGGACTAAAACATCACGTGATGGCCCACTCACTTATTTACCTTCTGACACTGAGAAAGACAGAAAGAGAAGCGGACAGACAACTAAATAGAAAAAATAGGAATATGGAATGAAAAACGCAAGTGATTAGCATAATGAAATTGATTTTAAAAAAGTCTTTACCACACAACCTCGAGTGTTCACGACCCTGAGAACGAATTTAAAGGTTTTGAAATCATTGTGGGAAAAGGAGAAATTGTTGGAAACCAGCATTTTCTCCTTTTCGCACGTTTTCTATCCTACCTGAAACAAATTCCAACTATTAATTCACATGTATTTTGTCGTCTGCAATTGCTTTCAATTTGGACTAGTCTGATTTTGTCGTTTGGTAAAGAGTTAAGTCTATACCACAAATTCCCAAGTTTTCACGATCCTGAGGAAATAGTCTTTTGACAACCTTGTGGGAAAAGGAGAAAATAACCAGCATTTTCTTCTTTTTCCCCATGAGGTCTGCTCATCTTTCACGTTCGCCATCATTTCAGCTATATTTGATATCTCATCTGCAAATGCTTTCAATTTGGATCTGTCTAAATTTATGTCATTTGTTGAAGAGTTACGTCTTTAGCAGAAGACACCATTTTAGGCTGAACAAAATTGAAAGTATTACCACATGACACATTGGCCGTAGTTTGAATAATTGTTGTCTTCCAATGGGTAGACTTGAAAAATCCTGCTTAAAACAGGAAAATACATGGTACCAGAATTTTTCCCTTTTCCAACAGTGTTTTCAACAGCTTTCTTCTCGTGAAAACATGTGAGTCTGTGGTAAAGGGTAAATATAAAAGTCATTTCAATAATGTACTTCTATCTATGAGCCATACTTTGGCAAAAGGGGGTTTAGTGCATTAACTCTTTACCAAACGACAAAATTTTAGACTTGCCCAAAATTGAAAGCACTTGCAGACGACAAAATAAATGTAACTCAAATATTGAAATTTGTTTCCAGCAGGGTAGAAAACATTGTGGGAAAAGGAGAAAATGCTGGTTAGCAGCATTTTCTCCTTTTCCCACAATGTTTTCAAAAGGCTTCTATCTCTGGGTCGTAAAAACCAGGGATTGTTTGGTAGAGGGTTAACACAAGTCATCTCATTATCATGGATCCATAAAATCTATTTTGTCTAATGATTGGCTGAATCCTGAGTACAACGGTCCTTGGATATGCAGAAAATTGACAAATAGTACAAAGTTTGACCAATGTCATCCTGCATGGGGACTGCAAATGCATTAAGCCTCTTTTCACAGAGCATGACTCATATACAAAGACATCCATATGGATTGTATGAGTGTGCGTTCATGGCTATTATATCGGTAAGTAAATAGAACCAACTTTTTGGTAGTTTTGAACCCACCAAATAAATACAAAAATGAGTACAGTAAATCACAGACCCTGATGTCCTCTGCATACTGATTGGCATAGAATCAGTCTGCCCATAAGTGCAATCTGATCTTTTTTTCCCCACAGTTTTAATTCTTTAAGTTTTACTTTTAGATGATCTATGATCAGTAGGTATTTCCTATCATTAGCTTTGTTTCCCTTTATTATTTCAAAGCTCCATTTTGCAACAACAAAAATGAAGGAAACTAAATACTTGGAGAGGAAAAATTGACATGGACTTGATTTTTAAGGTACTCTTGGCTTCCAAAGAAAAAAAAAGGAATAATGTAAATAACCACAATATCTATGTGTTATTTGCCATGGCTGGAACTTGAACCTTGAGCGACTGTTAAAACCATAGTGTTGCATTTGATTGTCCATCAACTGAGCTATCCTCACAGCTGACTGCCAAGCATGTCTTTATTCACTGTTACGCAACAATGTCCAATCTGCTACAAACTGGGAAAAAAATTCTCCAGAGAAAATATGACATGATGGTACTGTAACTCCCACCTGGGAAGTGGGACCTAGACTTGCATAATTAGAGCTTGGATTCTTCTTTTTTTCTACTGAATTTAGTATTAGATGGACAGATACATTTACTATTTCCTTAGCTATACAATGTATACATTGATGGTACAATGTGCATAATCTGATGATCAAGATCTATTACTATGCGAACCTATAAAAATCTAGCTCAGGGACTGTTGAAATTTATTCTTATTCCTTTTTTTTTTATCTTTTAGAACTACCAGTAGTGACTATGCCTTTTACTTACAGTATACATGCAAAAAACTGAAGGTATTGGCTTATAATCTACATATGATTACCAAGATCACTATGACTGCAAAGTTTTACAAGCTTACCTCAAAGATTGTTACTTCTACCTTAGGGTCATTAAAACACTGAATCGTTTGGTAAAGGGTTAAACCACTGGGTCATCCTAAATACCAAGTACTTATTCTGTAACCTCTACTGTTTCAGAAAATTTCTTATATAATTCTCCACAACTTGGTGTAGATCTTTGAAGTTCTTTGTATAGAAATCAGTAAAATGTACAGTAACCCGAAGTTTGACCTCTCCAAAACTAGCTCAATGGAACCTACAGCGATCACTTTAGTGCTGTTGAATTGACCACACTGGGGATATGTATGCCAAATTTTATTCCTATCTGACTTCTTGTTCAGGATAAGAAGATTCCTAACTCTTTATCAGACGACAAAATTTTAGCCTTGTCCAAATTGAAAGCATTTGCAGACGACAATTTCAGTGTGGCTAGAATGGTGCAATTTTTCTTTGACAGAATAGAAAACATTGTGGGAAAAGGAGAAAATGCTGGTTACAGTATTTTCTCTTTTTCCCACACTGTTTTCAAAAGGCCTCTTTCCCAGGGTCGTTAAAATTCGGCATTGTGCAGTAAAGGGTTAAACAGCAATTTTCATACAGTTTGCCATTAGAGGCCCTGGGCTGTTGAAATTAGGTAAAATTAGAGAAAATGGATGGGTAAATCTCCTGAATCGTGAAATATGTTTCATGCTATTGTCAACTTTTAACCCTTCAGAACATAATCCTGAGCTTGACTACCTTGAGAATATATATTTTGTATACACTGTGACGAAAATATGAAATGCTAGTGACTATCATTAAATATCTTTTTAACTCTTTACCACACAATCCCGACTTTTAACGACCCTGAGAAAGAAGCCTTTTGAAAACATTGTGGGAAAAGGAGAAAATGCTGGTAACCAGCATTTTCTCCTTTTCCCACAATGTTTTCTACCCTTCCCAAACCAAATTTCAGTTTTTCAGTCACATTTATTTTGTCGTCTGCAAATGCTTTCAGTTTAGACCAGTTTATAATTTTGTTGTTTGGTAAAGAGTTAAACAATTTATTTCATGAATCTACATGTAGTTATTGTGGATAGCTGTTTTAAAGAAGACAGACTAAGTACCACTTGTTCTAAAACTCATTGTATGTCACAGATACCTGTACATGTACTGGCACAAAAAAGAAAATGTACACTTAGTGATACAGTTTTTTATCCTCATAGAAGTAAAATTTAGGCATATTTGATTTCAAAATAAATTTATAAATATATTGGCTACACCATAACATGTGTTACTTTTGATTAAAATTTGAAAATTATCAGAACATTGTTTAACCCTTTACCGCACAATGCCGACTTTTAATGACCCTGGGAAAGAAGCCTTTTAAAAAAATTGTGGGAAAAGGAGAAAATGCTGGTAAACAGCATTTTCTCCTTTTCCCACAATGTTTTTTACCCTATCAAAGAAAAATTGCATCAGTTGAGCCACATTGAAATTATCGTTTGCTTTCAATTTGGACATGGCTAAAATTTTGTTGTGTGGTAAAGAGTTAAGGAGTGAATAATACAGAGTTGAAAAGAAAAAGTTGCAAATTTGTAATGTTTTGTATTACTGCCCGTTGGACTCTTTAACCGTTAATTTGATGTCTAACGAGATCTTTCCTGATGACGTCATTCCCAACGACTTTAATGTTATAAGATGGTACATCAGGTCCTATGATCTAGAATACTTGTGCTGATAAGTAGTATTTAGTCGGTCTTCTTTTTCTTGCTGTGCAACATTATATAGTAATTTACCGGTAGCTAATTATACATGCCCCACAGAAAATTTATCTAGTAACCCAATGGCTATTTTGTTATGTTATGTACAATGTTTGGGGGTAGGTAACTGTCTGCTCTCCTGTTTTGATGTACTTTTGTGAAACATTTCCCCCTTTCAAAAATTGATTTTCCTCTGATTTTGCCCGTTTCCTGAAAACAATCAGCTTACAAGTCCTAAGATTTAAAAAAGATAATTTTATGTACCTACCAAGAGGTAAAGTAACTGGAATAATCTGTCTGTTTGTCTGTCTCCCTGCTTCTTTCCATCACTTGCTTGTGCAAAACAATAAAACTATCAAGTGATACTTTTACCCATTGTTACTGCTAACAGGAAAAGACTATCGCAGGCTATTGTCTTTTTAAGATAACACAACAACAACAATAATGAAAAAAAAGAAAAGCTTTACAATAGAACAATGAAAGAGCGAAAAGTTCCAGTTTAAATATATTAATCCAATAATAATCCAGAAATGAAATACATGCACATGCATGTTTTTTTTTTTTACTGTTGATATAAATAAGATTTTTAAAGATAACTCTTCTTTTAATCTCATAAGTGCTACATTTGTTAAAGATGTTCACTTTTCTCAAGAAGATATATGTATATAATATGTATTTAACGAATTTCCCTTTAAGCTCGAACCTCGGGCCGATCATTTTTTTTGTGGTCTAAGGGAAAAAACTCTACAATCTTGCACTGCAATTTGTGAAGAGTTACCTCCCTTACTGTGTCAACACTCCCCCAACCCCACGAATTAACCTAGAAGAATCATAATACAAATCTGCCACCAAGACGTTGTGGAAAGAAAAAAAAAAGCTGAAGTATAAGTTATTCAAATGAGGAAGATTCTTTGAAATTACTGACAATACTTTCGGGAGGACTTCCACTTTCTTTCTATTATATGAAAAGCGATTCGTCGATAACCGATATAGATCTAGATGTATGTAGACATTACCTTTATAAGTAGGGAGTTAGAAGTCACATTTATGAATTTATTTATTAATTTTCATTCAGCGAGCTAAGGGTGAATTCTTACCTTGATAATCAAATCGTTATTTTCAAATTAAAATTTTGGCGGTAGTTTTGTTAACAAGTGTAGTAAAATACAAGGGAGACTACCGTCTTATTTCACGATTTAATCTTATATGTCTGTAACTGCTCCGTCTGTTCTCCGATATCACCATATCTTCAGAGGGTAAATATTATAGATCATACCATAAAAATATATGTATCAGAATTTATCGCTGATCGACTGAAGAAAAGTAGTTTTGTGATGATCGTTTTCAGCCTGATTATTCGTCTTCGGTTTTATGCTGTCCTTAACTATAAGGGATGCTACTCTGGTAGAACTTCGAAAGTTTATACTAGTTCTCTCCCTTAGACCATTATAATCTTCGAAATTTCACCCTAACGAAACACGCAACCTTTCTTTTGTGAAAACTGATCAATGGCAAAAGGATAAACAAATTTGTAAATAAGATGAGGTAGCAAAAAAGCAAAAATAGCCGCTATCAAACCACAGGAGGACAGAAGTTAATTGTCAAAGATCCAATCTGGCCAAAGTGCCTCATTTAACCCTTTAGCTGCTAAATGAATTAAAATAAAGATTTCCAGCCAACAGTGAAACCCCATAGTTAACGATTTAAAAGTTTTGCTCCCTGGAGAAAGCTGTCAGTATCGGACAGTGTAGATCCAAGATCAGAATGCACGTTCTGTGCAGTCTGATCATGATCTACACAGTTCGCAAAAGGTCAGTGAGTGGCGCTTAGCAGCCTAAGGGTTAAATATGATATATATCAACTTAAGTCACTTTTAACTCCATAACTGGAGCCATAAGAAACCTATTTTCTTTTAACTCATTACCACACGAGAAAAATTTAGACTGGTCCAAATTGAAAGCATTTGCAGACAACAAAATAAAGGTGACTGAAAAATTGAAATTTGTTCTGGGAAGGGTAGAAAACACTGTGGGAAAAGGAGAAAATGCTGGTTACCAGCATTTTCTCCTTTTGCCATAGGGTTTTCAAAAGGCTTCTTTCTCAGGGGCGTCAAAAGTAGGGATTGTGTGGTAATGGGTTAAACAAACGTCCGGACCAGACTAGTTAAGGATTAAAAGTATTTATTATGATATCAAAAGACAGATTTACACCATGAAGCTAACATATCAACTCTCTCTCCCCTAAAGATCTCAAGCGAAGAGCACAATATATGTCTATTTGAAAACACATTGATTGATTGAATGGTGTTCAATGCCGTTTTCAACATTATTTCAGTTATATCGCGGCGGCTAGTGCATTTATCCGTGCTTTCCTGGAGTTTCTTTTTACCAGTGACTCTGCACAATATTTTTTTCATGTCACTGGCTGCTTTCCCACTTAACCATCTTCGAAACAATGGTCAGTGGTGAGAGAGGAATGGATCCTGTCGCAATGGCTATCATCTATCCTAGGAAAGAAATTGGCTGATCAGCGACCCCCCTGTTCTCAAGTCCTGTATGTTAGCCACTGGGGCTCGGCATTTAAAAGCACAGATAACACACAAATAAAGTGTAAATTTGTTCATCCTTTAATTATCATGATCTCGCATACTGGGCATATTAATAATAAACCCTTTTGTGATAGTCCGGTGTGTCTGTATAAACCTCTTTCCCATTAACCGTGACAAGAAAAAACGGAGTACGGTTTTTAACTTTTCCGTATTTTATTAGTCCACAAAAGTCGTCCCCGTTTTAGACACTGCTCAAAAATGCTCTCTACAAAGGAGAATTGGAAAGTTTTCAGAAAACGAAGCTGCTTTCTTTTTTTTGTGATATAGGCGGCGATATTTCCCGTTATAGATCGCGAGATGATTTGATTTCTGTAGAATGTCAAGACGATTCCATTCGTCACACGTGAAAATAATTACGAGCAAGAAAATCGCTTAATATCTTTACAACTCGAGAGCACATACGAATCTCTGCTCGGGCAAAAACATAGGTGCGAATCGTCGTGCTAAACGTGACACTTTTTAAAGAACCCAAAGTAAGTGAAATAATGGAAAGGCAAAGAATCTTTACCTGGTAGTTTCATATTTTGACTCTTGTCTACCTTCTTAAAACCACTGAAATGCTCCTATGATAAATCTTTAGGAGATAAACATATTGTTCGATATAAAATATTTGACTTTATTATGTATCAGGGCCGATACTGCTGATTTCCTATTGGGGTAACTTTTCAAATTCAGACTTACTATCAGGACAACTTGTTACTGAATCAACCTATTTCCCACGCATATGGGACAATATCGGTAAAATTTGATATGTTTACCCTTTTCACTGCCAGAGGTGCAATTCACTTCACATCAACGAAACGCAGTTTCTAACTTTCATATATTTTCATTCTAACCAGGGATCGTATATACACATATATAAGATCCCTGTTCTAACTTTCATATATTTTCATTCTAATTTTTTACCAAACAACAAAATTGTGGACATGTTAAAATTGATAGCATTTGCAAACAATAAACATGATATAATTCAGGAAAGTTGTCCCAAAAAAGGTAGGAAACGTGAGAAAAGAAGTAAATGCTGTTATCAGCATTTCCTCCTTTTCCCATTCTGTTTTCAAAGGGCCTCTTTCTTAAGGTTGTTAAAACTATGGATTGTGTGGTAAAGGGTAAATTTCTCACTTGTCCCTGATTACCTTGCCCTGTTGTGTGAAACAAGTTCATGTTCTTGCCAAATGACTATGAAATTGTTTTAACCATCACCACACAATCCCAAGTTTTAACGACTTTGAGGAAGTAGCCTTTTGAAAACATTATGGGAAAAGGAGCAAATGCTGGTAACCAGCATTTTCTCCTTTTCCCACAATGTTTTCTACCCTTCAAAAGACAAATTTTAGTTTTTTTGTCACATTTAATTTGTGGTCTGCAAAAGCTGTCAGTTTTGAAAAGTCTTAAATGTTGTCGTTTGGTAAAGGGTTAAAGAATGATAACTCATTGACTGGCAATAAATTGTATTGGCTGACTGGTCCGATGAATGGATCAAGACATACAGAAAGAAGGATGGGTTGAAAGATAGAAAGGTTATTTTGTATATGAATGGACTGAAATGGCCAAACATGGTAACCCTATCTTTCAGACCATGACCCTCATCAAGATATAGAGGATATTTGGCTTTTTTTTGGTGAAAGATGGAAATTTATTTCATCAAGTGAACATCATCAGTAATATTTTCTCATGAGAAATCAATACATGTAGATAATGTACAGAATTTGTAATACACAAGTTTTAATACCCAAGTTTTAATGACCCTGAAAAAGAAACTTTGAAAAAACATTGTGGGAATAGGAGAAAGTGCTAGTATTAGCATTTTCTCCTTTTCCCATTATGTTTTCTACCCTATCAAAGACAAATTCTATTATTGGAGCTATACTTAAATTTCATCTGCAAATGCTTGATGCCTGGGCATACCATATTCTTCGAAGATTCAACTTGTCTGCTATGATGCATCACCCATCTCATATAAAGGGAAAAAGTAAGGCTTATGCCAAAGCTATTACCCAAGCCTGTAAGGGCTGTTTTAATAGATGGTCGGTGTATAGGTTACATGCTAGCTGATCATAGCTGAATGAATCGCACCAGGTAGCGTTTTATTGAGTAAGTAAACGTTTATTTAATTTTGAAATTAAAAGTAACGGCTGTCATTTTGAAAAGTAGTCCGGTTCTGTACCCAGAACGCCCAAATCAGAAAGATGTGTATTTTAAGAATGCCACCTAGCGGAAGATAATGGCAAAATGCTTTCAATTTGGACAACTCTACATTTTTGTCATGTGGCAAAAAATCAATTACAGTAAATTTAAAACAAAGGTTACTGTCAGCTGCCAAGTTTACACTTAGTTATGGTGTCTTGAAAACAAATAAAAAACAAAACAGAAAATATAGATAAGCCATGCATCTCAAAATGGTTGAAAATCTGTTTCTAGACAAAATGAATTTTATGGATCCATAACTATGTGATAAACAGATTAATTGCTTGGTATGATGAACCAAAGAGATCCATCAAACCCTCTTGTCAGAGAGCATGACTGATATTTATTCACTGAAAAATAACAATGTGCAAAAGCCTAGTAACAAAGTGAAAGTCTTTAAATAGACTGAGCAGTGAGATTAGGACTGGCTTTATTTGTCTGAAGTATATAGAAAATATTTTTTTATAGTATTATACTTATCAATGTTTAACCCTTTACCACATAGTCCTGACTTTTAACAATCCGATGACAAAAAACTTTTAAAAATATTACCAGCGTTAAAGGCCCCCAGACCATTACTGATGTATTATTAATGTTAAATTAAAAATAGAAGATATATGAAAAGAAAATACCAACATTTATATTGAAATTTTTTTTATGTACTTACACTTTGCAGTTCTTAAAGAAATATTACTCCTTTACCACACAATCCTGACTTTTAACAACCTTAAGGAAGGAGGCTTTTAAAAATATTGGGAAAATGAGAAAAATGAGAAACCAGCACTGGTAACTAGTAACCTGCATTTTATCCTTTTCTACAATGTTTTCTACCTTATCAAAGACAGAAATCATAATTATAGCAATAATTGTCTTCTACATGTATGTGCTTTTATTGGACAAATCTCATATTTCTTCATGTGGTAAAGGGTTAAAATTTATCCTCGGGCTTTGGCCATCAAAAAAATATTTAACCATTTACCACTGAACCCGAGTCTTAATGACCCTAGGGGAAAAGGCATTTTGAAAAAAATGTGGAAAGAGGAGAAAATAATGGTAACCAGCATTTCTTCCTTTGCCCACAATGTTTTCTGTTCTATCAAAGACAAATTTCATTAGCATAGCTATGTTTAATTGTCATCTGCAAATGCTTTCAAATTGGATAAGGCTAGATTTTTGTCATCCTGGTAAAGGGTTAAAGAAGCCAGTATATCTATGAGACCCTTAACAGATTCCTGCCAAATGAGCAGTGTGGTCAAGACTGATAGTTTTTGTTTAATTCTTTTGAAAAAAAAAAAAAAAAAACCCACTTGTGTCCCATTCTCTTGCAAAGAAAATATTTTCATATCAGTGGTTTTCAGCAATCCTTCTTTCCCATATTTCCATGCGTTCATCGATTCCGTGGAGGGGTTTTATCCGTATGAATGGGAGGTTACTCACGATTTCCAATGACGACAAGTCCCCGGCCGATTTACAAAAACCGAACAGAAATTACACAGAATGTGGTTCCTGTACCTTCTAAGCTGGATAGCATTGATAATCCAAATAACTGTAATTACGCTGTCCATAGGTTCGTTTTTTCCACTTCTACGTGTACAGATATCACGATGTTCCAAAGTTTATTGCGGCGTTTTTTTGTCCGTTAGTGTACTGTAAATTTTGTCGGATAACACCTAAACTCGGATATGAAACTGATATGTTTAGAGAGTTAAAGCAGTACATAAAAGTTGAAGTTATTTACAGGCAACAAATAAATTTGACGCAAATTTTGGAATTTCTCTTTGGTGAGTAGAAAACTTTGTGAGCTAAAGGAGAAAATACTGGTAATCAGTATTTTCTCCTTTTTCCACAATGTTTTCTCCATTTCTCAACCCAATTCCATTACTTTAGTGGTATTTGTCATCTGTAAACTCTTTCAACTTGGACAGGTTTGAAATTTGTTGTATGGTAACGAGTTAAGTCCTTACCAGGTGATAAAATTTCATACTTGACCAAATTTGCAGATGACAGTGTTAGCTGTAGCTGGAATTATGAACTATGTAAAACACATTGTGGGAAAAGGAGAAAGTGCTGGTTACCAGCAATTCCTCTATTTCCTATAACATGTTTCAAAGCCTTCTCTTCCAGTCATTAAAACTGAGTATTGTGTAGTCAAGGGTTAAATTGAATGAGATTTTGAATCAGGTTTAATGATAAGTCATAATGGTAATAAAAACACAATGAGGAGTCTGAATGCACTTTAATAAATATAGTTCCCAACAGGACACCTTGATGTGACATTTTGGTTTTTTTTGGATATGGACACTTAGTGTTGAGGACTGCATTTTCTATTATTGCAGGGAAAACCTTGATATAATAGTATGGCACTATGAAACACAAATATGATGATCTGCCTATTTCATGGGTCCGACGAAACACCGAAATACCGACGAAACACCAAAATACCACCGAAACACCGAAATACCTGTATTTTTTATTGTTGGGTTCAAATAACTGACCAAAGTACGCAGGATTTTTTTTTGTTCAGAAAACATCCTTAGTCAAAGTATTAATCATTATTGAGAAGAGTGACGCTGTTAGTATATACTAATCATTGATTTACGTGGAGAATAATCACCGAAACACTCCCGTGCCTGACCTGTTACACACCGACAGGGTCCAAAAATTTCCGGAAAAGACACTCGTCCCGTAGGACAAGTGACTTTGAAAAAACACTTGCCCTGTCTTGATCCTCACTCGTCAGACGAGAAAAACCTGTCTAATATTTGACTCTGGCTTTTTTTTTTTCAGATGAAACGGAAATGCTAATTATATTGTCTCCTGTAGCAACGAACATTAAATACCGACTTTGAATATCCGGTATTATTTATCCGGTCAAGCTATAAGAAATTAATAAAGCCAAAACAACACAGTTTTTGGACCTGGTTTCGGGAAAGTATTTGCGTTATTGTTAATGTCGATCGTTTTAATAAGTTAGCAAAGTCACTCGTATTGAATTAGATCTACCCGAGGCATATTAAAACATCTGTATGCAATGAAAATGTCCCAGGTTATATCATTAGGCTGACTTGAAACTAGTCTTTATTTGGAGCGGGTACCAGCATGTTTTATGTCCTGTTTCAATATTTGATTTCCAGAATACCCTTAATTCTCTTATTCAATAATTGAATGACCATTTTGTCTCCTGTAAGTTAAATATTCATCTGAAAAACTTATTTGTTTACTACCTCCTATTTACTACTCGTCCTGTTGGACGACCATGACTGATATTTCACTCGTCCTCATCCACTTCTCACTCGTAAATACGAGCAGACGAGTGGATTTTTTGGACCCTGCACCGAAATACCTGATCGACAATCTAGACTTAAGATTTATCAATATGAAATTATCACTTATATTTCTTTTGAATGATAAACACACACAACAGAGAGCGCTAATCCACTTTATTTGCGAAAGAAGTAGACGGTGAGACCCACATCAGACATTACATGATGTAAGTCTCTGATCTGACAAAAATACAAGTTTCTCGGCGTGTTCTGTTCTCTTCTGGTCTGTTAAAGGGAAGCGATCATAAATGTTCGGCTAACATGCTCAAATTTGTTTAATGTGTAAGTTTGTCCTTGTCATTTTTAAAGTAATATGGTTATTATTTATAATCTTATCGGTGAAATTGTAATTGTCTTATCAATTCACGCCTGGTGCGGTGCTAACTAAAGATTCAAATGGCTGCCGGTTTTCTAATTTGGTGACGTTTTATCTCATATTTTCCAACATAAAAATTGAAAGCTATTTTTTTCTAGCATACCTATGGATAAAGATCAGACACATCAATCTTGTACAAAAGCAACTGAAGTGAGATTGCAGAGGTATAATCCCTGAATTGACCAATTTTAGTACGTGGAGCGAGTATTTCGGTGGACATTTACGGCACGGTAGGCTATTCCGGTGCACATTCTATATGGCAGGCTTCAATAACATGTTGCTATTTTGACATTAGGTATTAATACTAAGCCTCCTTCATAAATAAAATTACAATTTGGTCAAAAACCACTTCTTCGGTTATCTTAATAACTAAAAAAATACGAGTATTTCGGTGTTTCGGTGATATTTCGGTGATTCGTCGGACCGTATTTTATGACTTGAAATACAAATAATCAAGAGAGTATTTTTGGTGCTTATCAGGAATTCAGTTTTTGTGACATTTCTGAGTTTTTGTGACTAACTTTTGCAATATTTCATTTGTGTTTTAGCCGCAGGACTGTTTTATCTAGCAGAGCTGGTAGAAGAATATACAGTTTTTACTGCAAAAGTCATTAAATATCTCATCATTGTAAGTTTTATCATATTCAATAATTTTTTCATGTAATTTTCATTCAGTATTTATGGCCTCTCTATGGTATATCTATGTACTCTAAGCTTGATCTTTTATTTATAAAACAAAACATAACAGCTTTAGAACACAGTTACATAATGATACAATTTTAATCATAACCTTGCTTCTATAGAATTTTGTGTTAAGGAAAATTAACTTTTTATAAAGGACACATTCTAGATTACATTTCATTTATATCAATACCATGTATTTTTTTTTTGCATAAAAGAATGTCAGAGATAGTATCATACAGAAGAATGATTCTAGATGTTCATTTCCTTATCCTTTTTTTCCCAATTTCAGATTACAGCTGCTGTATTTGTTGGTCTGTTGTTGTTTGAAGAAATATCATTTTCTTGTATTATATCCGGATTGCTTGGAAATGCAGCATATTTCCTGTTGTTAAAAGATTTCCCGTATTTTGAGATTTCTTCACCTGGGTTTATTGGATCAGTGTGTAAGTAGCAATCTAAACCTTTTACTCTAAAGGCTAATTATTACCTCCTGCAGCTGACAGTGTGTCTTGCAGTGGACAATTTTTGAAGCATATCGAGTCTGGAGAAATGGCTCATCTGCAATATTTTTGATTTCAACTCAGTACTACACTATCCCGAGTTGTAATGACCCTGGGCAAATTAGATTTTTGAAAACACTGTTAGAAAAGGAGACAATGTTGGTAACCTAAAAATCTAGAATCTCGTTGTTTGGTGAAGAGTTAACTCTTCACCAAACAATCCCAAGTGTTAGTGACCAATATTGAAATGTGATGAAATAAGCGTAGGGGCTTAACCCTTTCCCAAATAATCCCTGGTTTTTACGGGTCAGGAATAGAAGCTTTTTGAAAACATTGTGGGAAAAGGAGAAAATGATGGTAACCAGCATTTTCTCCTTTTCCCACATTGTTTTCTACCCTATCATATAGAAAAATAATCTTTTTAGCAACTGTTAATTTGTCATCTGCAAAATGCTTTCAATTTGGTCTGGTCCAAAATTTGCCATTTGGGAAAGGGTTAATAAATGAAAGGGAAATTTTAACTGCCCACAGGACAACCAAACCTTGGGTTTATTCAAATCCAAGGCATTTACAGATCCAAAATTAAATGTGGTTCATATAGTCAGATTAGCCTTTGAAAGGACAAAAAAAATGTGCAAAAAAAAAAGAGAGAAAATTCTAGTTACAAGTGTTTTTACCTTTTCACATGTTTCAAAAAGTCATCTACCTTAAGGTAGCTAAAAGTAAGGATTGTGTGGTAAAAGGGCTAGAGAACAAAATAGACCTAGATATTACACAGGGTTCAATCTAGGCTGCGTTTTTGCGCCAATGGCGTGATTTTAAAGTCCTTGGCCCATTTTTGAAACTCCAGTGCGCCGGATCGGCGCAAAATCCAATGCATCGGCGCTTTTCCGATTCCGTTGTGCGCCACCATTAACTTTTTTTTAGTATAGTTTTTAGCGAGTCAGTGTTAGAAGACGCTTTCCACGGTATTGAAATTTGACTGCAAAGCGTCTCAACAACACGGAGAGTGTTACTGGTAATCGGATATTGATTTATTCACGGCGCATGAACGAATGCGATGGAAACCAGCTGTTGGAAACATGTCGGCAACGCAAACACAGAAACGAATCGGCGATTTCTTTTCTGGCGGAAATTCCGCCAAACAAGCGAAAACGCAGCAATAAGGCGAAACCAATGGTGAATCAAAGCGCTGAAAGCACTGATGGCTAGGGGCAAGTGGAAAGTGCATATATGCGTAAAGCAATTTGCATTCAATTATGAACTGTCCAGTTAAAAAGTAAAAGAAAAAAAAAAAGATGTGGATGCCAATGCTCGGCTGCAGTTACTTTAAGTGAAAATTGTAAGTAAAAAAGCCGGGCATTACTGTGTCAAAAATATTTAGATGTTTACCTGCCCCTGATTTATGGGTTACCTTATGATAGCTAACAACTAGCCCAAGTTTGAGGTAAATGTGATGGTTAGCAACTACTTCAAGCTTGAAGTGAATGTCTTCAGTAATGACAAAGATATTATAAAATATCAAAATATTTGAACATTCAAAGTCAAAAAGGGGCAATTATAAATGTTTGAAAAAAACTTTGATGGATACCTGTCCCTTTTGTATGGGTTTCCCTTTTGATAGCTAAAACCAGTCCCAGTTTGAAGTAAATATCTTCAGTAATGACAGCGATATTACAGCCTTATCTCTTGCAAGTTCCTATTTTCCCTTACATGAGTATGTTCAGGTTTTCCCCTATTCCATTGTCAAATAAGTAAAGTGATGCTACAAGAGTTTATACTGTATCTCGAAGTCCATTCCGACCTGATCCAGTCCATTCTGGTATTTCCATGCACCAGGAAAACACCGACTCATCAACTGCCCAACTTTCACATGTAATACGGCTGACAAGGTAAAGGGTTTTGTCTTTTTACACACCATATGTGAATACACACCATACAAGACTTATCAATCAAATGTCAAGTTCGCCACGTTCCATCTGCATCCAAAGGTGTGCACACAGCGACGACCCAAGTTGAACACGGGTGTTGGTTGTGTCATGCTCTGCATGAGAATTTGGTGAAATTAACTGGAAAATTTCTTTCTGTTTTATGCGTTCTCATTTGAAATTCATCACGCCAACAAACACCGTTAAAAACTTTTGCTTTGAATATATTTTCTCGGTGAATGTAGACACCGACCCCCCCTTTCAATTTCTATTTTACATCACGGATGAATAACGCGTAAGGTGTAAGGCGGTTTTGAGGGGTGTGTCGTTTCAAGCCAATTAGAAACGACAGTTGCAGTTTCAGCAAATCAGAGACAGCGAATAGGGCACATTTATACATGATGTTGAGAGTGGTTGCAGCTTTCATGCAAAAGTCTGAAACGTGGTTACTAAGGCTAGGTGCCGTTGGCCCCTAGCCAAAAACAATCACCTGATGGAAAAGCTGGGAAATCGTATGCAAAAAAATTTCAAACTAAGTGGCTACAAAAGCCTCAATTTCACTGGCTTCGTTACGATGATGCAAAAAAATTGATGACTTTGGGTATTTGTATACAGCAAAAGAAAACTACCGGTAATGCAATGACTCGAGGCACTGACAATTTTAGGACAAGTACACTTGAACGCCATACTGAATGCAGAGACCATATAATAATTGAGCTTTTAAAATGCCAAGATCCTGGTTATTTGGTCGTTAAAAAGTGCTGGCCCATCTCAAAATACTGGTGGCCCCTTTTTAAAATACTGATGGGCCACTGGCCCATTCTGACAAAATTCTAGATTGAACCCTGATTACAAAGCTGTTTTACAAAGAATGTGTTATGACACATGTATATTAGACAGTGTTAACTCTTTACCAAATGACAAAATATTAGACTAGTCCAAATTGAAAGCATTTGCAGACGACAAAATTAATGTTACTCAAAAAATGAAATTGTTTTGGGAAGGGTAGAAAACAATGTGGGAAAAGGAGAAAATGCTGGTAACCAGCACTTTCTCCTTTTCCCACAATGTTTTCAGAAGGCTTCTTTCTCAGAGTCGTGAAAACCCAGGATTGTTTGTTAAAGAGTTAATGAAGGTCAGAAAGCATGTGCTGTGCTATCTGATCTTGATCTACTCTTTTTCGCTGATTAAAATGAAGCTTTGTAGCTTTGGCTAAATCAAATTCTATACCATTTTTGTTGATTTTATTTATTTGCAGTTTTTGTTACATTGAACCATTATTTGGCATTTTCTCACTTTACATCAGAGTACCATCCATTTCATGAGGTAAGTCCCTGTTTTGGTTAATTTTTTATCTAACCCTTTGCTGTCACTCTTTACCATGTGACAAAACTTTATACCTGTTGAAATTGAAAGCATTTACAGAAGACATCTAGTAAATGTAGCTCAAATAATAGGACTTTCCATTTTACAGATGGAAAACATTGTAGGAAAAGGATAAAGTGCTGGTTACCAGCATTTCCTCCTTTTCCCACAGTGTTAATAAAAGCTAGGGATGGCAACAGTTAACCGGTTAATCGAATGACTGATTAACCGGTAAGGAAATCGGAAACCGGTTAACTAGAAAAATATATATATTACCAAAATTTTACCAAAATAGTGAAAAAAAAAAAGGTCTACAAAATTAACTTAGCCGGTTTTGACAACCACAACTGCATTATACGCGCATCCATGTCGCCAAGACGCGGCAAAGGTGTGATATACAGTTCGACATGTCTGTGCAATAAATATTGTTAATCCGCTAATAGGTCCCCAGCCTCCGATAATAAACAATCAAAAACAGGTGTCCTCTTCTAATCAAAGGCACTCGCTTCTACAGTTTATCGTAATTGATTTGTTTGGATTATTTCATTAACCCTTTACCACGCGGCAAAACTTGAGACCTATCCAAATTGAAAGCATTTGCAGATGACAATTTCATAGTGGCTCAACTGATAGTGTAGAAAACATGTGGGAAAAGGAGAAAATGCTGGTTACCAGCATTTTCTCCTTTTCCCACAATGTTTTCAAAAGGCTTTTTCCCCAGGGTCGTTAAAAGTCGTCATTGTGTGGTAAAAGGTTAAGTGCCCACCCCAATCAAATATATGCATGGATCAATTGACCAATCAGCGTAAGAGGGATTGAAATTAACAAGTTAAATGATCTCTGGTCAAGCACGCACAGCTATTACTCTTCGTTCATTATCAGTTCGATAAGTATCCTCAAAAAATGAAATATACCATCAGAAGTTAATCATGAACACAAATCTCGAAAACAAACAACATGCCTCCACCTACATCAGCCATTTGGAAGTAATTTCTTCGTTTCTCTTGATGTTTTCTACCTTTTCAAAGAAGTAAGAATCATTTGTATCAACAATAAAATTGTTTTCTGCAAAGGCTTCAAATTTTGGAGGGTCTAAAATTTAAATTTGTCGTTTGGGAGGTTAACACCCGATTCACTTAGGGATGGCCCCTTCATTTGACGATCAATAACCATAGCATCATCTGCGTGATTCAGTAAGTCGATTCTATGAAGTTGTAAATAGCCTGATAATTTCTAGTCCTCTAAAGAAAACATTGTGGAAAATTGATTATATTGCCGAGAGAGAGAGAGAGATCGTAGATAGATTGGCCGTCTTCTTTGCCAAAGTACAGAAATAGAAAACGTCACAGGTATGCATTTCTCATGCACCGGTTATCAATGTTGACATAATGAGCAATAGGCAGGTACCTTCATCTTAAATGATTTTTACATGGTTGTTTGGTTAACCGGTTAACGGATCAAAGACTGAACGGTTAACCGGTTAGCAATTTTACTAACCGTTGCCATACCTAATAAAAGCCATATTTCTCAGGGTCGTTAAAACTCAGGATTGTGTGGTAAAGGGTTAAATCAGTACTAGACAGCAGAATCTTCAGACATGTGCAAAATGAAGGCATTTAGAGATGACAAATGTAGCATCAAATTATGAGACTTGAAAAGGTAGAAAATGGTGCTGGAAAGACATAATTTGCTGCATGTTACCTCCTGAAACATTTGCTACAAAAGACTTGAAAACAATTAAGTAAAATACAGGTAATCTACATGAATTAGGTTTTTATATATGAATTTCTCCAAGTAGACATTTTTGCCAATATGAGAAGCTGCTCTTTAAAGATACATCTTTACTTGTTTTCATCCAGTTTTTCACCAATTTAATTTTTTTTATGAAACTAACAATTCTTGTATCTTCATGCCAAATGTTGCCACTAATGGTTGCACAGATTATAACGGATAGAAAATGCATTTCATTCTCTGGAGGCTATCATAGACAGCACTTTGGTTATTTCCAGTTTTAAATCGGAGACAAATCCCTTGAGTTTCTTTATCCCTTACACCTTATATATCGATTCTTTATCTGTGTGTTTACACATCTGAACAGATTCTACACAATATCAAATTTTTACAGTGTTTTTATATGCCTGAAGGGTTGTATTATGTTATGGCCCAGGTCGTCCGTCCGTCTGTCCTTCCGTTAGCAATTTCTTGTGTGCGCAACTCCTCCTATGGTTTCCATGGGAATAACTTGAAACTTACCACAATGAATCTCTATGATGTGTAGTTGTGCATGTGAGTCTTAAAATTTGGATCTCTGTAGGCATTCTAGATTTTAACCCATTTCACTGACAAGCCCCTTCAGGCGTATATGCGATGCTCTGCGAAGCTCTTGTTCTGCCTGGCTGTAAATTTCTATCTTTAAGAGCAGGTTTTCCTTTTGCTGTAATGTTTCAAAAAGTGATCTGCTGCATGAGGATAAAAGTTATTTGCAAGATAAGTGTTGTGTAAGGTTAATTTACAAATACTTCTTACTGTAACAAGTGGAACTCTTCAAGTTAAAGACAGGTTTAGACCATTTAATGGGACCACATCTAGATATAAATCAATAGCAACATAAACAATATACAATCTTTACTAACGGAGGCTCATTTCTAGAGGACAAAATTTGGAATTTGTCCAAACTTAAAGCACTTGCAGATCAAAAGTCAAATGTGGCTCAAATAATAGAATTTGTCTTTGAAATTGTAGAAAACATTGTGGGAGATGGAGAAAATGCTTGTTACCAACATTTTCTCCTTTTTCTACAATGTTTTCAAAAGTATTGTGTGGTAAAAGGTTAGCATTTATAACAAATATTTTATTATATTTTTTATTTTTCAGGTTCTTGCCTATTTTACAATATGTTTGTGGATTGTCCCTTTTGCATTTTTCGTGTCATTATCAGCCAATGAGAACGTGCTACCAACTACATCGGAGAGAATGTCAACTAGCGATGAGACAGATGTGGTTTCCAGCTATTTCAGTCGTAAACAGAAAAAATATGGACTCCTTTCCATTTTAAAGACGGCACAGGAGAGTATCTTGCCAGAGAGAGTAAAGAAACACTTCTAGCTATCATATGGAATGAAAAATTGGATTTTGACTTTAAGTTTATCTAATTATTTGGGCATATACTGATTGGTGCAATGTTATTCATTATAAGGAACAAATTTTGCTTAACTCTTTACCACATGACTAGATTTTAAATTGGTCCCAACTGAAAGCTTTTGCAGATGAAAAATGTTGCATAAATGGTGGTATTTTTCCTTGAAAAGGTAGAAAACATTGTAGGAAAAGGAGAAAATGCTGGTTACCAGCATTTTCTCCTTTTCCCTCAATGTTTTCAAAAGCCTTTTTGAAAGGGTTGTTGAAATTCAGGATTTTGTGGGAAAGGGTTAGCTCAATTGGTTGTGACAAGTACATGACATCATATAGCAAAAGAAAAAGTGTCAAAGTTGAAGTTGAAGTTAAATATGGAGGGGATTTGTTTGGCTAAGTGGTGAACATGTAGTATTGCAGTCCTGAGGTCTGAGGTGGGATGCTTAACAGACATTCTGTATTTTTCGGTGAGAACAACTTGGGACAAGACACTCAGAGCCCCGGCCTAGTACTGGAGAAACCCAGGACACACATAAATGAATTTTTGCAGTGTTATGACTGAAATAATGTTGAAAGTAATTGTAAAACACCTTTTGATTAATGCTCTATTAATTAACTTTGTGGACTGATAGAAAAAGTGTAGATATCATTTATCATTATTGACAAAACGGATACTACACAGAAATACACTGTTTGAAATCTTATATTGTTATCATTGGTATAGAAGGGATCTAGTTAAATCCATCTAATGGTGCCTTTACATGCATTGGCCTAGCGTATGTCGTCATTACTGACATACTTTTTTTTTATTTTTTCAAAATCCTCACTAAGGAACACCTATGTTGTGGGTGATCATGAGAAAAGTGACTCTTAGAGACTCAAATGAGTGCCCACATCAAAGGCTTAGTTAAAAGGTAATGTTTTTACAACAAGTGTACCCATTCATCAAGATGTCTATTACATGAATGTAATATCTGGTCTTTATCCTAAGATTTCTTCAATTTGTGATCAAAAGATTGAAAACAAGTTAATTAAAAAGGGTCAATAATAACATGGTTTATTATTGTAATTATTAAAACTGAGGCATGCTCTGTGGAAAAGGGGTCAAATGCATTTTCAAAATGTATTGACTCATGTCAGCCTGCACAGTCCGTGCAGGCTGACATGGGTCAGTACTTTTTGCTATTTGTAAATTTTCTGCATGTCCAAGGACCATTCTACCTCATAATCCAGTGGATTATTACACAAAATTTATTTTGTAGATCCGCAATATGTGAGGACTTGCTTGGTATCATGCATCATGAAGATGCATTAAACCCCCTTTTGCCAGAGCATGGTTCAATCATTATAGTCCACCCCTTTTGAAATCGGGTTGCCTGCCCATCTGTAGACACAATTTTGTGTCCTCTTCTATAACAGTTTCAAGCAGTGTAGCTTAAATTTGAATGGAAGCCTTCCTACTACACTGGTAGGTCCTTGTGCAAATTTATGTAATTTTCATTATGATTGGGCTTCTATATTGCAGCAGTTGTTTCCCTTTGAATACTTTTCCTGATCCTATTTGTTTGCATTCAATAGTTTTCGTGTTTTTTTTTTTTAAATCTTTTCATGAGTTTATTTACAGCAGTTTGTTTTCATGTTACTCTACACAGAGATGGGCCCAGGTGATGAGTGCCAGCCTCTCAAACCAAAGTCCTAACGTTGAATCCCTTGGATGCAGGGGTCAGCCTATAGAAAAGTCCATGTTATGGTCAAAAATTGCATGATTAATCTTGGATTGAATATATGTATGAATGTTAAATTATGGCCCATGGACACATAAGGTCATTGAAATGTAAGGAAAATACTTTACTTTTGAATGGGACTAACAATTTCTCTTTTTCCCCTCAGTGTTTTCTTGTTAACTAACTACTAATTATTACAGAGGGGTGTATTTGCATTGTAAAAGGATTAACTCTTTCCGAAAGGACAATATTTTAGACGGGTCCAATTTGCAAGCTTTTGTAGATGACAAAATTTATATGGCACAAATGATAAGATTTGTATAAGATAGTCTAAAAACATTGTGGGAAAATTCCCCCAATGTTTTCAAAAGGCCCAATTCTCAGGGTCATTAAAACTCAGGATTGTGTGGTAAAGGGTTAAATACATTCAGATTTATCTGTCAGGATCGGTCTATTGCATATAACACAGTAGGTTCTAATGACAGTTTTACTGGATAAGACACTGTAAAAAGGCCCTTTACTTGGTTTGTCTTCTATGATGTTGGTGGTTTATATCTATATATTTACGTTTGAATTTGATGGATGTAATTTGTAGGGAAATCGATTTATTTTTGAGGTGATTCTTTCTTCTCTTTTTTCATGCAACAGTTTCTGTTTTCTCTCGTTGTATGTTTGATATGTTGGTAGCTGATCCAAATATGACCTTTAACCCTTTCCCAAACAATCCCTGGTTTTCACGACCCTGTAAAAGAAGCTTTTTGAAAACATTGTGGGAAAAGGAGAAAATGCTGGTAACCAGCATTTTCTCCTTTTCCCACAATGTTTTCTACACTCCCAGAACAAATTTCAATTTTTGAGTCATTTTAATTTTGTCGTCTGCAAATGCTTTCAATTTGGACCAGTCTAAAATTTTGTCGTTTGGTAAAGAGTTAACCCTTTATTCAACAACAAAACTTAAGATTAGTCCAAACCAAAAGCATTGGCAGACAACAAGTTAAGTGTGGTTACAGTGGTAATATTTGGCTTGAAAAACATTTTGGGAAAATGGGAAATGCTGGTTACCAGCATTTTCTCCTTTTTCCAGAATGCTATCAAAAGATTTCTTCTGCAGAGTCTTCAAAACTTCGGCTTGTTTGGTAAAGCATACACATGTGGTCTTCTTTGAATGTCTTCTTTGAGAAGGCCAAAAATATGTCACTGCATGTTTTTTTGTTGAAACATGCACAGAATCTAAGACTTGCATCTTCAAGTGCTTAAGCCTCATTGTAAAAAAAATCTTACATTAAGGTAGGAATACGAGTTAATTTGTAAGTGTAAATTTTCTTTTTGTAGATAAGTTCAAGTTGAAAGATACAAACTTTATTTTTTTTTTATGGCATGTGCATATGTATGTCAACCTTGAATTTCTTTGATACTAGTGAAAATATCATACAATTTTTGTTAACTTGGTGAAATCAAATCTCGATCTTACACCAAAACAAACACCAAAAATAGGTGTTACTCAAAAATTGAAATTTGCTTTTGGAAAGGGAGAAAATGCTGGATATAGGCATTCTCTCCTGTTCCCACAATATTTCCAGAAAGCCTTTTTCCTCAGAGTTGTTAAAAGTCGGGATTTTTTGGTGAAGAGTTAACCCTTTCCCAAACGGCAAATTTTGGACCAGACCAAATTGAAAGCATTTTGCAGATGACAAATTAACAGTTGCTAAAAAGATGATTTTTCTATATGATAGGGTAGAAAACATTGTGGGAAAAGGAGAAAATGCTGGTTACCAGCATTTTCTCCTTTTCCCACAATGTTTTCAAAAGGCTTCTATTCCTGACCCGTAAAGTCCAGGGATTGTTTGGGAAAGGGTTAAACTGTTGGCATGTGGGCAGTGACCCTGCATTCCGCTTACATATCAGTGTATCTCATTCTGTATAAACTACTTTGGTAATACATGTACTTTGAACCTGTAACAATAGCAATCAGTATTTATATACAAATTTTTTATATCTTATGAACATGCTAATGTTGAGTGCAGTGTGTACATGTACTTAGGTTTCATAAACAAAGTATTGTAGTGCAATAATAGTCTGCTCTAGGTAGTTGATAGATTGAAATTGCAGAATAACTTGTTTACTCTTTTGCTGATGTTTTGTGTACTAGCCCCTATTTTTGTTTTGTCCACACAAAATTGACCTCAAAGCTTTCATAGTTTTGTTTAGTAACAGAGAACAGAGAAAAGATGTGTTTTAGTTTAACCAATCGGTGATGAAAACTATTTCACCTCTTCAATACCAAATTCTAGTACTTGCCTATTCCAGGGAAAGTAAGCTAAGACCTGCTGTATGTCCCTATTGTACAACAGAATTTTAGACTCCACACTTGCACACCGCTTATTAAATTTACTTCAAATGAGTGTGTTTGTCATTGAAAAGGTAGACAACATTTTTGGAAATGATGAAAACGCTGGTTCCAGCATTGTCTCATTTTTTTTCCCACAAGGTTTTTAAAAGCCTTTTCCCAAGGGATGTTAGACTTGAGATTGATAAAAAAGGGTACTGTAAATCAACCTAACGGTTTAAGTCTGTGGGAAACCAAAATATTGCAATGGCTTGAATGTCGAAATATTTCAATGTCAAAATACTGTAGATCTAAGATGTGAATGCACATTCCTTAGGCTGATTGTGATTTTCTCTGTCCACAGAGTTGCATGTAACATGTTCAAGCTGATGGAGCTTTGAAATCTACCCATCGAATCTAAGCTGTGAAGATACTGAGAAAGGTTGTTGAAACATTGATGGAAAAGGAGAAAATGTTGGCAACCTTTTTGCACAATGTTTTCAACCCTTCCTAAGACAAAATCCATTATGCAAATCACATGTTGTGGTATTTCTTTCATGCTAAGAGATTTAAAGACGTTTTCGTCGGGTTGTCATTGCGCAACAGTGGACACGGAACAGGTACATTTTTCGGACATCACTTATCCGGATAGTAAGTTTAGTGTGAGAAAAAAGAGAAACTACACGCAGTTTTCCTTTTCAGTGTTTTCAAAGTCTTTTTCCTGGATATTGATATAAATCGGGATCACTTGGTTCATTTTGCTTTAAGATTCATCTGTAATTTATGCCTTCGAGTAATTCCTGGACAGTTCTACTTTTATTGTTTTTCCATCCATAAAAATGTACTATTTTGCATTAACCCTTTCCTAAATGAATTGAATAGGAACTTCTAAATTGAAAGAATCTGCAGATGACAAATTTAAAAAAGGCATTAATGCAATTTGAAATGCCGCTTGTGTAAAAATATTGTGGGGATATGCAAAATTGCTTGTTATGAGCAATAACTCTTTTTACCAAAATGTTTTCCAAAGCTGTCCCATTCCATTGTTCAATCGAGTATATATCAGGGAAAGGCAGTATTATCTTTATTGTGAAAAAGACATTAATTTGTGCTGAAAATAATTAATCTTACTTACTAATTTGAATCTTGGGTGATTTGTGTCATTTTCGTTGTTCCAAGGGAGGTAATCGAGTCCTAAAATGGGAAAAGTAGCTAGGCGACCTATCATTTTTTTTGCACTTTTTGATAAAGGATATACCCATGTGTACATCTGCGAAAAATAAGAAAAATCTGTGCGCTAGATTTTTTTGCAAGTCAAATAATGTCTTGACTTTCTATAATAAAATTACCTTTTTGGCGGTTATGGATGTTATTGAAACATCGATAGCGGGTCATTAATTTGAAACAAATATTAATTTCTCATCAAGTTGAGAGGATTAATCGATTTCTTATGAATTTAAAACACACAGAACATGATTTGGCTGAAAGGATAGACTTTACTCACAAAATTCTGATGTTTGCTGTAATAACTGGGTTTTTGTGTAATTTGAAAGAAGGGTTATGTTCTTATGGGCTCAAAACTTTTTTGTTCATCTGGTTAGGTCTGATTACCTCTTCATATACTGAAAGAATATACTTTGAGGTGTCTCTGTGTCAAATTTCACAAAATTCTCTGCGCTAGAAATAACTAGCTGAAACGCCTTTAAATTTGTAAAGTCTAAAACAGTAATTACGGTGTGCTAAAGTGTTAACTTTTTTCCACACAATCCCAAGTTGTAACGTTTCTGAGGGAAAAAAAGCTTTTGAAAACATTGTTGGAAAAGGAGAAAATAATATTAACCACAATTTCCTTTTTTGTCCACAATGTTTTCTTACATTTCACTTACAAATCCCATTATTTGTGCCGCATTTACTGAGTAATCTGTTAATACTAACACTCTGGACCAGTATAAAAAACTCGCTGTGATAAAGAGTCACAAAATGATCAAGAATGATAAGATTATCTTTTCTTTGATAACAATGCTAGAAATGTAAAGATATGATTAATTTCATGTGCCAAGTCTTGAAGGCTGAAGTTCCAACCCCTACCAGACACAACTTAATCCTTAAGTGTCAAAAAAACCCAGCAGAAATTTTAAACTGAAAAAAAAGGACCCAAATACATGTAAATGCATGGTTGAGGTCAAGTTTGTCTAGAATGTCCCAGCAAAGCGGACAGTGAATATCAAAGATCAGACTTCACTCCTTGTACAGTCTGATCTTGATCTACACTGGCTGTAAAAGCAACTGTAGTTGTGGAAGGCCTGTTAAGGTTTAAGAAGCTTTTTAGACCATGTTGATTTCTATCAAACTGAACTCAATGAGCAGGCTGGTCTTGGATCTACAGTGTCTGCTATGGTGAGATTTTCTAGCTAAAAATATCCCTGGAGTTGCATCATTTTAGTCTTGTTTTTCTTGATTTTTTTAATATTTTGTTTAATTGGTTGTTAGATTGTCCAATAAAGTGCATAAATGGAAATGTTAAATCAGTTCAAAGTACATGTACTCCGATATTGAAATTTGACCCTTTACAAACAAGCCTATATTTAGAGACCATTAAGAGAAAAGCTTTTTAAAATATTGTGGGAAAGGAGAAAATGCTAGTTACCACAATGCTTCTGCAATTTCAAAGATAAATGCCATGCTTTGAGCCATCTACAGTTACTGGCTTCACATGCTTTGAATTTGAACAAGTGCAAGATTTTGTTATTTGATAAAAAGTTAAGCCTTTATCACACAATCCGGACTTTCAATGACCCTGAGAAAGAAAACTTTTGAAAACTCCGTGTGAAAAGGAGAAAATGCTGGTAAACAGCATTTTTAGCTCCACTGGCCGAAGGCCAGCAGGCTTATGTCATGGCCAGGTGTCCGTCGTGTGTCCATCCGCGTGTGCGTGCGTGCGTGCGTTAACTTTTATTTTAAACATCTTCTTCTCTGAAACGACCCATCCAATTTTGATAAAACTTCACAGAAATGATCCTGCCATGGTCCTCTTTAGAATTTCTTGAAAGAAATTGATTCCTTCAAAAACTCTGGTTGCCATGGCAACAAAACTGAAAAATATTGGAAATCTTTAAATATCTTCTTGTCCAAAACCATAAGGCCTAGAGCTACCAAATATAGCATGTAGCTTTATCTAGTAGACTTTTATCAAGTTTCTTCAAATAATAGCCCTGGGGTCAAAATTGGCCTGGTCCCAAGGGTCACAAGTTTTACATGGGCCTATATACAGAAAACTTTAGCAATCTTCCTGTACCTAGCCATAAGACGTAGGGCTACCAATTTTTGCATGTGGCTTTATCTAGTGGACCTCTAGTTTTAATGCCCAAATTATAGCCCTGGGGTCCAATTTGATCTCACCCAGGGGATCAGAAGTTATACATGGGCTTACCAGGGTTTTCCCTCAGCTATAAAAATTGGGGGTCATTGTGACCTCTTGCCTCATTAGTTGAGGGTCATTTCTAAAATTTAGGGGGTCAAAATAAATGGGTCTCTTCGTTGTCAAGCACGGATTACAATGAATTTCACCTTTAAACTCCAAGACAGTAAAAGTCTATAAGTCATTTCTGATGGAATGCTCGATTTCAATTTTTGACAGATGAAAAATCTTGTCCGAATCGCTGCTTGACGTGGCTTGATCGGCAGCTGTAGGAAGCAGACGATAAAAAAGAATGCCACAGTTTACTTCGTCGTCTCATTATTTTCCACAAATAGTACAGACTGGTCATGTGTACTTATATCTATCGGAAGTCGCATGAAATATGCTTTGAAATACAGAGAACCCAACCAAGACTTTGACTGGGCCTGTATTTATGACACATGTCCGATGTACTTTACAGCAATAATGTGTAAACCAGTCTTGTTCTATAAATAAATTACTGGAAAACCACTTTTATCTAAAATAAACCCTGTAGTTAAAAAAAGAACGGTGTTCGTCTGATATTGAAGCAAGAACAGACTTGGATTTATGATGCTTTATTCAGTTTCCAAGATGTTTTAGGTTTTGGAAAATTGTGTCACTGATGACACACAGTTATTTATTTTGGGGGTCATTTGGGTCAAAATCGAGTCAATGACGCAGGATTTGTGCGTCATGGAAAACCCTGGGCTTACATAGTGAAAACTTTATAAATCTTCTTGTTACTAACGGTAAGACCCAGGGCTACTAATTTTAGCCCTGTCTCAGGGATCTCATGTTCGAAACCAATTTGCCTGGTATTGTAATGTTTGGCGTGTAGGGTTTTTACTTATTAGCCAGTGGAGCGATACAGGGCCATCATGGCCCTCTTGTTCCTTTTCCCACAATGTTTTCTAACCCTTCTTTAAGCAAATATCAGTTTTTAGGTCACATTTATTATGTGGTCTGCAAATGCTTTGAATTTGGGCTGGACTAAAATTTTGTTGTTTGGTAAAGAGTTAAGTCTGATTTGACTGGATTGCTACATAAAACAGCTGATCAAGATCAGACTGCAAATGAGCTGTGCTCTGGCAAAAGGGGGCTTAATGCATCTCCGTAATCCATCATACAAAGCTAGTCATCATATAATTATGAATCTATGAAATCCATTTTGTCTAACAACCAACTAGATCCGAATGTGGACTGGTCCTTTTACATGTAGAAAATTGACCAATAGCAAAAAGATTCGGCCAAGATCACCATGTGGTGATTGCACAGGCTGACCTTGGTTGAAACTTTTTTGCAGATACATTAAGCCCCCTTTTCACAAAGCATGGCTCATTATGTAAAGTAACTTAAGTTGTGGTCAAAATGAGTTTGAGGGATGTTGTGTACAAAGTTTATGCAATTATAAATACTGTATTAATAAAATTGAGGAGTTTATAGTTAGTTTATTATTGTTTTGATATTCTAGAATGTATCATGATATACAATTCCTTGAAAGCGTAGCACAAGTTTTATTTCTTTTCCATAGGTGTAAATCAAGATCAGACAGAACATGACTTGTAGTCTGATCTTGGGTTGGCATTGTCCAATACTCTGATTGTGCATGGAAATATTTTGGTTTTGAGTCACTGACTTGAAATTACAGCTCTGGGCCCGGTTTCCGGGGGAAAAAAAACAAAAACTTAAGTCTCTAATTTGCTCATGTCCTGCTAACAGACTCATTTTCTGACTTAAGTTGACTTCGCATCTCACAGACATTTTACAGACTTTTGAAATATTCTCAAATCCTTAGTTGACACAACGTTTCAGACTCGTGAAACCAGGCCTTGATGGTAAATACAAGTTTTAGTTTTGCAATTATGAAGAACTGTATGATGTCTTGCATTTCCCAGAAATGTGAAGCCTTTTGAATTAATTGTCTGTGTCGTGTCATACTGTGGAAGTATCATGTGTGGGGTTTTTGGCATAAATTTGAGAAAGCTATGACTGAAACAGATGTTCATATGTTTGTAGAAAAAACAGATTTTTATTCCAATACTTAAACTTCACCACATGACAAAACTTAAGGCTTATCCAAATTGAAAGTATTTGCAGACAACAAATTTAAAAGTGATCCAAATGATGAATTTTATCCCTGAAAGGATACAAAACATTGTGGGAAAGGGAGAAAATGCTGGTTACCAGCATTTTCTCCTTTTCTCACATTGTTTTCAAAACCTTTTTTTCTGCAGGGTCTTGAATACTCAGGATTGTGTGGTAAAGAGTTAAACTTCACCACACCACAATCAGCAAATAAAGAGAATCCTTCATAAACCAGCAGGAGATTGCTTTTGAAAATATTGGGGGAAATGGAGGAATTGCTTCTTGTTTTGAGATATTCAGAATTAACTTCCTTTCCTCTTTTTTTTTCCCGATGATACTATGAAATGGTTTGCCTAAAATAGCCTCTGTAGTGACAGGCTACTATTAATTATCACTGGAATATGAAACATTCTATTTTTAGAGTGTTGACTCTTTATCAGACAATTTTATGACTTGTGTCTTACTGACAAGAAATCTTCTTTATAAAGTGAAATTTGCCTGTATAATGGAATTGTGGGGAAAGTAAAAAAAATGCTGTTTACCAGCATTTTCTCCTTTTCCCACAATGCTTTCAAATACCAGTGTTTCTAAAAGCCCTCTTCTCCAAGGAGGTTAGTATGGTGTAGGATTCAATAGACACTTTTCTATGAAAATGATGTAATATATCTCGGAAACAACTAATTGAAGAAATGAATCATGCCCCAGTGTGCAACAGAGGGGTTTTCTATGATTAATCCCCGTAACTTTGTGATGCTGACTGCATGATTATCCAACATCGGAAAAACCTTCACAATTGTTACTAAATCAAAATGTCTGTACTTCTCAAATGACATGCATTGGCACAAACATTCATTATCCCATACTGCATTGAATAAAATGGACTTTCTCAGTGAGAAGACCCTAATATTGCACTTTAAGCCTTTACCAGATGAAAAAATTTTAGAATTATTCAAATTGAAAGCAATTGCAGACGAAAAATTAAATGTGGCAGAAATAATGGGATTTGTTTGTGAAAGGTTAGAAAACATTGTGGGAAAAGGAGAAAATGCTGGTTACCAGCATTTTCTACTTTTCCCACAATGTTTTCAAAAGCTTTCTCTCTCAGAGTTGTTGAAACTCAGGATTGTGCAGTAAAAGGTTAACTCTTAACTGACAACAACATTATACTTTTCCAAATCAAAAGCAAATGAGCCGTGCTCTGGCAAAAGGGGGCTTAATGCATCTCCATTATACACGATACTAGCCCAAGTCTTCACAAAATTATGGATCCATAGGAGCCATTTTTTTCAATAACGGACTTAATCATGAGATAAATTGGTACTTTGACAAATAGAAAATTGACCAATAGCGAAAAGTTTCGGCCCAGGTCAGCCTGCGTGGACTGTGCAGGCTGACCTTGGTCGATACTTTTCGCAGATGCATTAAGCCCCTTTTCACAGAGAACGGCTCAAATGCTTTAAATTTTGCTCATATGATGGGAATAGTCTATAAAAGGATAGAAGGCATCATGGGAAAAAGGATTTAGAAAAGACTTGATTGACACTGATCCTTGAACCACCTGTTAACCTTTAGAGGTTCTGTCTAAAGCATCTCAGCTAATGGGACAGTATAGATTACATTTTGTGCAGTCTGATCTTAATTTACGCTGCCCCTAAAGGCAACTATAGTTGTGAAAAGTACTTTAAGTGTTAGCAGAATGATTTATTTGTTACCAGGTGACAAAACTTGAGACTCACACAAAATGCAAGCTTGCCATTCACAACCTCATGTGAATTACTAAGTTGTCTTTGTTAGGCTTAAATTTTTTGTAGGAAAAGGAAAAAAAAATACTTGTCAGCAACAATGTCTTTGAAAGCCTTTTTTTTCATGTTTATTAAAACTTGGGATTGTTTTGTAAATGTTAATCATTATGCTGTTCCTTTAATTAATTTATACCTGGCCATACAACAATATCTTTCCATAAATATAAAAGCATGTCACAGTGTAACATATGGTAGGGTATCTTGTTGTTGTTGTATTGGGGTTTAACGCCACTTTAACAGCTAAGGTCATATCATGGCGGTCGGTGACGCACATGTGTTTCCTGGCTTTCTCACACCAGTACTAACACAACTTTCTTTCCAAAGCCACCGACTACTTTTCTCACATGCTTCAGCAGAGGTGAGAGGCGAAAATACGCCAGAAAGAAAGTTCGCCTCAACCGGGTATCGAACTCACAACCACCAGGTCATGAGTCCGACACGCTCACCACTGAGCCACCCGGGCGGGCGGTAGGGTATCTATATCATACCATACTGCACTGTAACATGTTGTACCATATCTTATTGCACTGTAGCATACCAGTCCACACCACACCATGCCAAGCCACACCACACCACACCATAACATACCATAACATATCATACCATACCGACATGCCATTCTGTACTATACCATACATACCAAATTCTATGTTGTAGTAATTTTTCCGGTGCTTGTATTTGATTCATGCAGCATGAGAATATTTGATATGGGGTGAGACGTAAGGTCGAGCTAGATGTCAAAATTTTCTTGCGAGGCGAGAAGCAGTGCCAGGAAAGTTACTACAGCATAATATTCCTTTTATCATATACTTTCACCTTTCAATGACAAAATACTGCTAATTATTGACATTTTAATTGAACACAGTAAACAAAATAAAACAAATTATGGTGTATACCCAGTAGCATTGTTTTTTTCTGAATGGTAAATGAATATTACAGTGTAAAATTTTGACCAAATCAAATTGCAAATGAATACGTACATATTCTGGGTGTGAGTTACGTCATCATACCATTTTTGGAACCGTACTTGACAGTGTGTAGATACAGATTTTTTTTTTCTGGTGTGTGTGATATTTTACCTTTGTGCGGCGCATGTATTTGAGCTGGAAGTTTTTCAAGGTAAATGATAAAGTGCTCTACTTTACTGTAACAAACCATACTGTACAGTACCCAACCATACCATGTTGTACTGTACCATTCCATACTGTACTGAACCATACCATACAATACTGTACCATAATAAAAATGTACTGTAAACCATACCAAATCACAATAATATCATACCACAAACTTAACAAGCTTTTATCAAAATACTGCAGAAAAAAGTGAATTTAATGGGAAGTGTTTAGTTGGTTTATAACGCCATGTACAACACATTATAGTCAATCTAAGCAGCTGTAGGTCCCATCAATGAGATCTTTGGAAGAGGAAGAAGAAAATGTGTGCAGAAGAAGGAAGTGTTAAGTGTGAAAGAAGGAAATGGTGTGTGTGAAAGAAGGAAATGATGTGTGCAGATGAAGGAAATGTATGTGGAGTAAGGAAATGTTGAATGCAGAAGAAGGAAATGTTGTAGATCTATGCAGCAGAAGAAAGTGTTGTGTGAGAAGTAAGAATATGTTGAGTGCAGAAGGAAATGTTGTATGTGGAAGAAGGAAATGTTGTGTGCAGAGGAAGGAAATGTTGTATGCGGAAGAAGGAAATGTTGTGTGCAGAGGAAGGAAATGTTGTGTGCGGAAGAAGGAAATGTTGTGTGCATGAGAAGGAAATGTTGTATTTGGAAGAAGGAAATGTTGTATGCAGATGAAGGAAATGTTGTATTTGGAAGAAGGAAATGTTGTATGTGGAAGAAGGAAATGTTGTGTATTGAGGAAGGAAGTGTATGAGTAAGTAGGAAATGTAAATTAATTCCTAAGGAAGTTTATGTGTAAATAGGAAGAGTAAATCCTAAGAAAGTGTGTGTTACAGGAAGAAGTGGAAGTTTGTGTTTCAACCCTTTTGCCACACAATCCCTAGTTTTAGCTACTCTAAGAAATAAGGCTTTTAAAAATATTGTGAGAAAAGGAGAAAATGCTGGTATAACTAGCATATTCCCCCTTTCCCACCATGTTTTCTACCCTACCATAGACAAAAACTTATTTAACACCCATTGGATTTATTGTCTGCAAATGCTTTCAGTTTGGACAAGTCTAGAATTTTGTTGTGTCGAAAAGAGTTAATCCTTAAATAAACTGGCAGTTTCAGTTAAAAGAAAGATAGGAAAATTTTTTCTAGCAAAATAACTCACAAAATTGTTCATTGGGATCCCAGTATATGGTACAGGCACTTTCAAAATTAAAATTTTCACAATTTCTATTGGTTTTTATTCCTGAATTAAAAAAATGAAAAATATGATTCAGGTCTTTGATGATTGTAATAAAAGTTTCAGTTTCAATAGAGCTATGTCAAAACTCAGACTTTGAGAAAAGTTGCTGACGGGAAAGCCCACAGGGACTCGATCCAGTAATTTTTTTGGTATCTTGCAAGTAAATAAAGACTTTATTTACTTACAAGATATCAAAAAAATTACTGGATCGAGTCCCTGTGGGAAAGCCAGACATAGGAAAGGAATATTTACTACCAGTAGCACTACAAGCAAACACAGCTCAGTGCTTTAACCCTTTACCACACGACAAATTTTAGACCTGTCCGAATTGAAAGCATTTGCAGATGACAGTTTCAATGTGGCTCATATGAAATGATTTTTCCTTGATAGGGTAGAAAACATTGTGGGAAAAGGAGAAAATGCTGGTAACCAGCATTTTCTCCTTTTCCCACAATGTTTTCAAAAGCCTTCTCTAAGAGGGGTGTTAAAAGTCGTCATTGTGTGGTAAAGGGTTAACTCCTACGTTACCGAATGAATAAATTGCATTTTATCAAAGGCTTCAAATTCAAGATCAAGAGAAAGTTTAGTCAAAATTCAGAATAAAGCTGTGGACAATGTAGATTGAGATCAGACTGCATGTTCTGTGCAGTCTGATCATGGTCTACACTGTCCACAAAGGCTTCTGGTGTCGTCTATGGTATGGAAAGAGTTGATATAGATCTAGTTCAAATATATAGCTGTTGCTTTATTCAGAATTTGACATGATAGTTTAATCCGTTACCAAACCATTCTAATTTTTACCAACCCTAAGAGAAAAAGCTTTCAAACACATTGTGAAAAAAGGAGAAAATCTAGAACTTTTTTGAAAATGTCACGAAGTTTATCTGTCTAAAAATATTATGATGACCTCTCTCCCGGAAAGGGATCTGATGTCGCAAAGCTTCTATTTATAGTTCAAAGATGAAACCGAAAGTGGAAACCAATGAAAAAAGAAACTGAAAGTATGGGACTTCTGTAAAACATGTAAGGAGCAGTTCTTACATCATGCAAATTGTAAATTTATACGATAATTAACCCTTTACCAAACAATCCCATCTGTACACAACCGTGAGGAAGAAAGCTTTTGAAAACATTGTGGGAAAAGGAGAAAATGCTGGTGGATCTAATTTTTTCTTTCCCTTCCAGGAATAAAATTTCAATTTTCAAGTCACATTTATTTTGTCAGCCGCAAATGCTTCAAGTCTGGACAGGTTGAAAATTTGACTGGTAGAGTAAACCCTTAACCCCTAGATTTTGGGAATTAAGACTGGTCCAAACTGAAAGCATTTGCCAAGGACAAATCAACTGCCCCTAAAATGACAATATTTGCCTTTGTAATGGAAGAAAATATCTACATTTATTAAAAGAAAAAAAAGAATTGCTGGTAAAATGTACATCATGTAACATTGATCGATCAAAATTGATCAGTTATTAGTTACTCTTTACCAAATGATAAAGTTTAACACTTGTACAAATTGAAAGCATTTGCAGTCAACAAATTAACGATGTATATGACAAATGTTCGCGCGCATCCTACTGCGCACGTATTTTTGTCGTGGATATTGAATCAAAAGTGCACCTATGCATTTTTTTGCACATAATGATAATACTATTTGTGCACTGAAACAAGTAGCACTTTCTTCGGGTAGTATTTGTGAAGAAAAAAAAATGGATCTTTGAACTGTCACCGAGAAATGATTAAAATGCTGCTGATACGGCGTTACAAACCTAACAAGGAAACAAAGGCAGGAAATTTAAATCTGTGGAAGTATAGCTGTTTCCACTTTGAAAACTATTGTTGGAAAAGGAGAAATCGCTCTTATTGAGCAATTTCTCCTTTTCCCACCATGTCTGTTGAGCTTTTATCCAATTTTTTTTCCTTGGAAAAAATAATTTCCACAGTGACCTTCAACCTTGTTTTCTGACAAAATAAGCACAGGTAGGTGCTATTTTTATTTTTTCTTATTGTTTAGAATTATAATTACTATAAGTGTGGAAATTTTAAGAAAATTCTGTCCGTTAGAAAGTATATATCTTTTTAAAGATTAACCCTTAATTTGATCAAATTATCTCCCTTTTTAACTCAATAGTCTATATATAACGTGTATTTGTACATTTATCATGCTCAAAACCAGGCTTTCATATATTTTTTGTGCAAATATATATGAGTTTTCATTAAAATGATGTACATTTGTATATTTTTCCTGTAATTTTCCTGTTTAACTGACTATTAAAGAAAAACGCTATAAATCCAACATAAGCCGAATTTTGGGACTGTATATACCTTTTTCAAAGGCAAATTTCTCAGAAACGAGCACAGGTACCCACACCTTTTTTTACTGTAATCTCCTAGAGACATTATGAGCTTTGTATGTGCAAAGTTTTAAAAAAATCTGTCCGCTAGAAAAATTTGTCATATACGTCCTTAAATGTTGCTCAAATGATGGAATTTGTCTTTAAAACAATATAAGCATTGCGGGAAAAGGAGAAAATGCCGATGAATGGAATTTCTCCTTTTCTCACAATGTTCTTTAAAACCTTTTGCCTCAGGGTTGTTTAAACTTGGAATTTTGTAGTACTCTACCAAATGATAAAACTGGGACTCATCCGAATCCGAAGTGATTTGCATGATGACAAATCAAATGAACTTCAAAATAATGGTGGGACTTGTCTCTCACAGGGTAGAAAACACTCTGGGAAAAGGAGAAAATGCTGGTTATGAGCATTTTCTCCTTTTCTAATAATGATTTCAAAAGCCATCTACTTCACTGTCATTAAAACTTGAGATTGTGTAGTAAAGGGTGAACCAAACTGGTTTAAAGGAAGATTTATAAACAAAAGAAATTTAAAAAAAAAAGGTCAAGCTGGCAACTTTTAAGTATCTAATTTTATTGAATAAAAAATTTGTCAATGAACAATGAAATACAATCAAACATATATAATTTACATTTTTACATTTTTTTAAAGTCACATAGTCTACAGGCCATTTCCCCTCAAGATAAATATGGTTTCTGTTGAGATTCTTTTTGTATGCAACCATTGTAAGTCAATACAGGATTCAATACCCTATTCTGACACCACTCTAAACAACATGCCATGCTGACAGCAAAGATTAAGATCACACTACACTGGGGAATGGGCAATCTTATTATCTTGGATTTACATCTTGCACTATTTATTGATAAAATATTGCTGATGGGTCACTTTATGTTCCATGGAATTCATTTTTTATCCTTTACCACTCAATCTCAAGGTTTAACAACCCTGAGAAAGAAGCCTTTCCAAAACATTTTGGAAAAAGGAGACAATGCTGGAAAACAGCATTTTCTCCTTTTCCAACAATGTTTTCTACCCCATAATATACAGAAACTAGAACTGTCACTGAATGTGACTTAATACCCCCGTCAGCGCTTTGACAGAAACAGGCAATTTAACAAAATATTTTCTAAGTTCAAGGGGAGATTACCCTTGAATCATAGGGAGTAGATGATTGAAAACTGCGTCTTGCACAACTTCAATATAAGATCAATGTATCAACAAACTTTCAATACAATAGCAGCAAAACTGTAGGAGTTCGCAACACAAAATTACTAGTATTTTGTACACAGACGGACACAAGGACGGACACACAGACGGACAGACAGACAGGCTGATTCCAGTATACCCCCGAAAACATTCGTTTTGCGGGGGTATAATTACCATTTAAGCAACATTCAAGTTGTCGTCTGCAAATGCTTTCATATTTGTTCAGTCTATAATTTTCTTATTTGGTAAAGAGTTAAGGCCCTTGGCTAAAAATGTATTGATATATTGGATGGTTAAGGGGTTAACAGTTAACCCTTTACAAAACAGTCCTGAACAACCATGAGCAAGTCTGCTTTTGAAAACACTGTAACCAGCATTTTCTCTTTTTCCCCACAATGTTTTCTATCCATTTTGAAGAATGATGCTATTATTTTATCCTCATTGAATTTATTGTCTGCATATGCTTTCAATTTGGACAAGTCTAAAATTTTGTCGTTTGGTAAAGAGTAATGGGTGGTATAACTATGAAATAAAACAAGTGAGCATATTCTGAGAAATAGTTCACAGGAGTTGGAACTATCTCACTGGCAAACTTGACACATATCCATGTCTATTTATGCAATTTACACAACAATATTAATTCCTTACCAAACAATGAAATGTTTGACTGATCCAGTTGAAAGCATTTGCAGATGACAAAATAAATGTGACTGAAAAATTGCAATCTGATTTGGGAAAGGAAGAAAACATTGTGGGAAAAGGAGAAAATGCTTGTAACCTTTTCCCACAATTTTTTCAAGCCTTCTTCTTTGGGGTCATAAAAGCACAGGATCATTTGATGAAGGGTTCCAAAATAGAGTAGCCAAGCCCCCTTAGCTCAGTTGGTAGTGTACAGGACTTGACAACAGGGGTCAGTGGTTTGATCACCAGCTCAGCCAATTTCTTCCTGAAGACGGATGATAGTCATTGCAACAGATTCTCACTGCTAACCATTGTTTCCACAATGGTTATTTGTGAAAGCAGCCAGTTGCTTGGAAAGAATATTGTGTGGAGTACTGGTAAAAGAAACTCCAGAAAAGCATGGATAGGAGTACTGGCTGCCGTGCTATAACTGAAATAATGTTGAAAATGGCATTCAACACTATACAACCAACCATCCAAAATAAATAACAAAGAATCTAGGTAAAAATATCTATATTTCTAATTTGTTAAATGCATCTCAGTGATGCATGCCACCAAGCAAGTTGTCACATAATTATGGATCCATAAAATCCATTTTGACTAACAGCCAACTAAATTGTGAGGTAAAATGGTCCTCAGACATGCAGAAAATTTACCTATAGCAAACATTTTCCACCAATGTCAGCCTATGTGAACTTCGCATATGCACATGACGCAAATACATGTAGCAATTATATGAGACGTAAACATGTACGAAACAAATACATTAAGTGTAGATCATGTTAATAGTATATTGCATTTGAGTATCTACTTACTATGTGTGCGTTATGATCAAAAGTAAAATGGAGGTACATGCAGTGCAGATCGCATGAAAGAGTAGAATAAGATCAGTCTGCATCTAATTGCAGTCTGATCCTAGTACACGTACACCCATTGATATATAAATAATTGTTTTACTATATATCTGTTCATCCTTTCACCACACAATCCTGAGTTTTGACTACCTTGGAGAAGAAAACTTTTGAAAACATTGTGGAACAAGGAGAAAATGCTGGTAACCAGCATTTTCTCCTTTTCCAACAATGTTTTCTACCCTTTCATAGACAAGTTCCATCATTTGAGCCAGATTTGAATTGTCTTCTGCAAATGCTTTGCAATTAGTCCAGTTTAAAACTTTGTTGATTGGTAAAGAATTAAACCATGTAGCACTCAGCACATTTATATTGCTTTTTCAAACTGTACAGATCAAGATCAGATTGCAGATTCTGTGCAAAGCATGAAGTACAGAACCTGCAGTCTGATCATGCATCAACAGTATCTGATCTATTTGCAAAATCTATTGACCAAAACAGCACTGAAAATGCAATATATGTCTTTGATTCTTGACTAAATAAGATACATTTGTTTTTAAAAACTGCAACTGTTACTGTTTCAATGACAATCAACTTTTAATGACCCTGAAGAAAAAGGCTTTGAAAATGTAGGAAAAGGAGAAAATTATGATTATGGAACCAGCATTTTCTCCTTTTTCCACAATGTATTCTACCATTTTACTTGACTGATAAATTACACAATTTATGACAGTATCACAGATTTAAGAGCTATGGATATCCACAACATAATGAAGGGCAATGAACCATTCGAGTATGACTGAGATTTACAAATGAAGCTCAATGAATCATTTATGTAGTGTATTAACTCTTTAACACTTAGGCTGCTAAGCACGACTTTGTGGACTTTTGTGGACAGTGTAGATCAAGATCAGACTGCACAGAATGTGCAGTCTGATCTTGGATCTATACAGTCCAGTATGTTGACATCTCACTCTAAGGTTAACAATAGCTACATTGATCCTTAATAATGTAATATTTCAAGGAGTACTCCAATTCAGAAACATAATGATTGAAACTGAATTTAAATGACATGTGATATACAAGAATTAGATGTAATAATGAGTTTATCAATCTGTAAATGTCTGATAAATACAAATTAACAAAGAAATAATTGTAGCGAAAATTTCAATTTGAAATACTCTGTTAACTCATCAACTGTTAAAACACCCTGTATGCAAAACAAACAGAACTAGGGCAAAAATCTAGAAATTTTTAAATCCATATTATCCAAAAGTCCAAGGACCTTCATTGACCCTTTACCACACAATCCCGATTTTTTATGATCCCAACAAAGAAGCCTTTTGAAAACATTGCGGGAAAAGGAGAAAATGCTGCTTACCAGCATTTTCTCCTTTTCCCACATTGTTTTCTACCCTTTCAATGAAAATTTTTATCGTTTAGGCAAAATTTAAATCATTGTTTACAAGTGCTTTGTCTTTGGAAAAGTCTACATTTTTATCATGTGGTAAAAAGTTAAGCCTAAAAATTACATGTACATGTATATATCTTTTAGGGCCATAGTTTTGTTTTTTTAAATTTAAAAAAAGTAATCAGTTTTACCTAAATATCATATGGGCTGCAACACGCGAAAAAGGGCATTCAGACATCTGTGTAAAGTGTCATCCCTGATCAGCCTGCGCAGTCCGTGCAGGCTAATCCGAGACGACACTTTCTGTTCTTATGTAATTTTCTGTTTCATGCAAGTCTACTGTAGGACAAAATCGAATGTAGTCGTAAAGTGTCGTCTCGGATAAGTCTGCGCGGACTGCGCAGGCTGATCCGAGACGACACTTTACCCAAATGTCTGAATGTCCTTTTTTGCGTGTTACACACCATATACGAGTATAATTACCAAAATGTATATGTCACATATTGTGCAATGGTTACCAGCAATTTCTCCTTTTCCTTCAATATACTTTCAGGGTTGTATCTACAGCGCAGGATTGTAGAAATCCTTCGTCAAAATCTAAAATTCCGCAAAAACAGAATTTGTTTGTGCACAAAATCACGCACGTAAACAAAGTAGCCTGCAAAAATTGCATGGTGGCGTGCACCATAATGGAGAAAAAAGTGCAAAAAAAAAAACGACTTCGGGGGAATAAAATTGAACAAATTTGCATGGGTCACCGCAATAATCATTCCTGGATCCACATTGTCGACAAAGCATCTCATGCTAGTTTAAAATCAGCTGAAGTTAAATCAAAATGTGATATTTACAAACAAAATTGAAATGACTTTATGATGCAAATATCTAAAAACTGTTCAACTACAGTGGGGGCTTACCAATTCAAGAGACATGTACTACTGTCTATTATCACAACTGCAAAAAAAGCCACTCTGGAAATAAAAATCAAATTGGCATCATAACAGCTTTAGAAACATTTCACACACTTTGGAATCAAAATCAGTTTCAATGATATTTTCATTAGATGTAAAAATGCAAATACCTTTGAGCCATACTCTGTCAAAAGGGGGCTTCATGCATCTCCATGATCCATTATACCAGGCAAATCATCACATAATTATGGATCTACAAAATCCATTATGTCTAACAACCGACTATATCATGAGGTACACCAGTCCTTGGACATACAAAAAATTGACGAAAAATTTTGGCCCAGGTCAGCCTGCGCGGACTGCGCAGGCTGACCTGGGTCGATACTTTTTCGCAGATGCATTATGTCCCCTTTTCACATGCATGGCTCATTTGTTTATATATGTATTTTCAAGCATTACAAACATTTGTAGCTTCGTAGCTTGTGTAATTAGTGTTAAACTCCTATGGCTATACCAGCAATGTACATGTATCTACAGTTCCTGTACTTTTAAGAATTATATTTTATACATAGATGTATCTCCCTGAGCAAATATGTGCATGTACTCTCCCAAGCCTCGATATTATGTAAAATCAGGTATCTTTACCTCTCTTACATAAATCAATAAACATAAATCAATGTTTGATAAATGAGCATGTGTGAAAACATTGTGGCAAAAAAAGAAACTGATCATGACAAGCAATTTCTCCTTTTTTTCTTCCCCACAACGTTTCCAAAAGATAGACTGCAATAAAAATAGAGTTGCTGCTGGAAGTAATGACTTTTCTGCAATACAATTTCTTATATCACTTATGTTGGTTATATGATAAATTTTTACTGGCATTATTCTCTGCAGCACTACTTCTTGAGGATTTGTACTACTTTTTTACAGCAGATTTTACTCACAACACATTTCGATATGATCAAGTAGTTCTCCATGTTCATTGGCAGTGTATTCTTTCGCACATTTGGGACATTTTAAACATTCACTAGTAGTTCTTGTGTTCTGCCTGATAATGTCCTGTATAGGGGAACTACTTCCACTATGTCTTGGTGATGGCATTGGTGACGCCCTGTTTGAGTTTGAGGACAAGGAAGACGTTCTTAACGAATGATACTCATTATCAGACGATCTATTTTTGGCATCTGTAGCAGGAATCTGTTGAGAGTCATCACTATTGTTTGGAACGTCTTTCATTATGTCTTGTTTTTCTGATTCATCACTTTTTCTGGCTTTTGCGCCATCAATTACACTATTTAGGGCTATCGGCCGACCTCTGTTTGTCACACCCCTTGGTGCTAATCTCTGAAAACAATTTGAAAAAATATTACATCCAGATCTAAAGTTAACTGAAAGGCAATCATGCTGTACTATTTTGCTGCGTTATACGGCATAAACAGGCTTTGCAAACAATGTAGATTAAAATCAGTCAGTCTTTTAATGTTTTCTAGTAAATTCAATAAAACAGTGTTACTACAAACTGAATTTATACAACCATTTTACAGCAATTTGTACAGATTAGAATCAGTTCAACCCTTTACGAAGCAGTCTCAAGTTCTAACTCTTAACCACACAACAAAAATGTAGACTTGTCCAAATTGAAAGCGCTTGCAGACAACAATTTTTATGTGGCTCAAATGATGCAATTTTTCTTTGATTTGGTAGAAAACGTTGTGGGAAAAGGGGAAAATGCTGGTGAGCACTATCTAAACCAATAACCTCTGCAGTTTTCCTTTGAGGCACCTTTCACAACTAAAGTTGCCTTTGCGGCCAGTGTAGATCAAGATCAGGCTGCACAAAATGTGCAGCCTGACCTTTGGTCTACACTGTCTGCTTTGCTGAAACAGTGTAGACAAAAGCAACCATTAAATTGCAATTATATGT
Organism: Hippopus hippopus; assembly: GCA_946811185.2. NCBI lineage: Eukaryota > Metazoa > Mollusca > Bivalvia > Cardiida > Cardiidae > Hippopus > Hippopus hippopus. The sequence goes on along the minus strand of OX328106.1, from coordinate 53,649,640 downwards.
ATTTGGGTCATATTTCTAGAATGAAAATGTCTGATTGGTTTATTTGGCGCTGGGAAAAATGCAGAAAAAGCAGCAATTGACTGAAGATATTGCTTCATTTCCTTTCATGTTTTGAGTTTCATTCTTATGAGACATTTTTCTCTCCTTCTAACACATGTAGTTTATGCAAGTTTGACACTGCCTTGTTCTAGTTTGTTGATAATCTAAAACTGTCTGTGTAGTAATGGTCTGTTTGTTTGAATGGCTGCTAAGCTCGACTCACTGACCTTTTGCAGACAGTGTAGATCAAGATCAGACTGAACAGAATGTGCAGTCTGACCTTGAATATACACTGTCCAATAAGGAGATATTTTTCTCCTTGAAATAACTTTGAAATAGCAACATTTAACTTATTCAGAAGAATAAGGGTTAACGTTGTTACCTACATTTTTTCAGTTTTAACTCTTAGAGCACTTTTCACGACTATAGTTGCCTTTGAGGCCAGTATAGATCAAGATCAGGCTGCACAAAATGTGCAGCCTGATCTTTGATCTATACTGTCTGCTCTGCTGAAACACTCTAGACAAAAGTAATCATGACATTGTGATTATTTGGGTCTTATTTCTACACCGAATATGAATGTTGGGTTTAATCAGCGCTCATAGGATTTATACCACATCAATTCATTTATTCATACATGTACTTTTTTTGGGTTCTGTTTTTAATCGTAAAAGACTAGGAAATCGTAATCAATGAACAATATTTGGAGAAAATCTAAACCCATTTGTTTATAGAGTAGATAAAGCTTTTTGCTTGATTAGGTTGATAGCAGAAGATCACTCTGTAGTTTACCTCATTGCTAAGCCCCTGATGAGTTTCTAGGGGCTGATAATGGTAAAAAGGATCAGTATATTGGATTTGTGCCTGAGGACTACTGCGCCAGTGTTCCCGCTGTCTCCGTAAATCATCCACCTAAAACGATAATTATTGAAACATCAATGTGAGCCATGCTCTGGCAAAAGGCGCTATAAGGCCTGCAACACGTGAAAAGGGGCATTCAGATACTTGCGTAAAGTGTTGCCTGGGATCAGTCTGTGCAGTCCGCGCAGGCTGATCCGAGACAACACTTTCCGATCGTGTGTGATTTTCTGTTTCATGCAAGTATACTGTGGGACAAAATCTGACGTTGACAGAAAGTGCCGTCTCGGATTAGCCTGCGCGAACTGCGCAGGCTGATCCAGGACGATACTTTACGCAAATGTCTGAATGCCCCTTTTCTCATATTGCAGGCCATAATGCATCTACGTGAAGCATTATAACAAGCAAATCTTCATCATTATTAATCCATAAAATCTGTTTGGTCTAACATTCAACTGAATCAGGTGGTAGAATGGTCCTTAGGCATGCAGAAAATTTATGGTCCATGTCAGCCTGTGTGGGCTGCGCAGGCTGACATGGGCTGATACTTTCTTTAGATGCACTGAGACTACTTTTCATGGAGCAAAAAAAAAAGAGAGTAATGAGTCAAAGCACTGAAAGTCCTGAGAGACAGGATATTGTTTAAAATGTAGCAAGCAATGGCAGGATGTATTGGAACTTGAGCACACAGTGTACTAAAGACTTCATAAACACTTTTACAGAAGAACTCTTTGGTATTAATGTTACGCAGTTTAGATTCTGATTTGTCAACGAGTATACTGATAAATTAGACAGACTATATACCATTTTAAACCTTAGGGTACAAAATAAATGAAAAGGCCATTCCCAGATGGCATGAAAGAGTGGTACATTTCCATTTAAATGCAATTCTAAACTGGAATGTAACAACATCTTTGACGGCATTGATCAAAGATCAAACCATAAAATCTATGCAGTCCTATCTTGATTTAAACTTCCCAAATACAACCCCAAGCTTGCATGTATAATGCTTTAAGTTCAAGGAAACCTGAATCTATGATGATAATAAAATTGTAAAATCTACCAACAGCAAGACTATTCCAATAGAATTAGGACAACAATGCTAACCTCTTTACGAAGTCTCAACAGCTCGGATTCCTGTCTGTTTATTTTTGTCTGAGCCTTTTCTCTATCCTTCCTCTCGGACTCGAAATCCTCTGTGCAAATTTGTATCTGAGCTTTCAGAGCTTGTATTGTCTCAGTTGCTTCTGGATTAGATTCATTTGGTCTTCTTTGCTTTAACTGACGGAGTTCCTCGTTCAGTACAAGGATACTTCGATTAGCAGCATCAAGTTGAGCTAGAACCTACACAAGAACAAAAGAGATATCTTTGTTACTCAAACATTAAATATACATTTAGTTCATTTCTAAGTAAATGTTTGAGCAGACATGTCTTGTAAAAAAAAAAAAAGAACTCAGCATTTCTGACTGCTTGTACAAGCAATCAGAAATACCATTACATTTTCTCCTTGTGAGCAATTCCAATACAAAAATAAATGATGACTGAACAGACAGATTAATGGAAGTATGCATCCATTGGATTATATCACATGTTCAATTGTACGCATATCAGAGTGCATCTGTTGGTGTTTATCTAGTACATGTATTGTTAGTATAAATCTCTATCTCTATGCAACTTTTAATGTACGAGTACATGTATTTAGCAGAGAGTGTAGACCAAGACTAGCTAGCAATTATGTCCATTTTCACCTTAAACGCCACTCTTGGATTCTCTTTGTATGGTTTCAGATATAACAATCTTCATTGTATGCAAAATAATCTCAACAAAATATGTGTTCGCTGAAGTCAACAAAGGATCTGAATGTGAAATCTTCATTATATAAGTAAATTCATCCCATACCTGATTTTTCTGTCTCTCAGCTGCCTCGATATTTTTCCTTGCCTCGTCCAGCACTCTATTCATCTGAAGTTCGAATTCTCTTTTAGAATTGCTGGTTGCTTGTTGGGCAGAACTGGCTTGTAGCTCGTTCAACTCTCGTGTTAATTGGGCGACGTAAACCTCCCGCTGTTTATTGTAATCTTGCCAACGTTTGTTCATGTCTGTTATCTGTTAAAGATACAAGAATCTTTAGAATTTTTCCGAAGATGCATATGGGCTTTTTTGATGAGTTTGAACTCTAGGAAATCATTGTTATAGATGGAAATTCGTTTCCTGAGACAAGATCAGACTATACCAAAATTTTTGCACAATTTACAATGGTTGTAAAAGAAGAAAATGTTAATGTCTATTTAAAACTATGTCATCTTGTAAAGTTTTAATTCACAATATTGGACAATAGTGACACTGAAGGTACAAATGAACATGGCGCATAAAAACATTTAGTTCATTTTACAAGTAATTAATTCTGAACACTACAAGTATTAACTCATTACCAAACGACAATATTTTAGGCTTGTCCAAATGGAAAGCATTTGCAGACGACAAGATAAAAGTGACTGAAAATTTGAAATTTGTTTGTGAAGGGTAGAAAACATTGTGGGAAAAGGAGAAAATGCTGGTTACCAGCATTTTCTCCTTTTCCCACAATGTTTTCTAAAGGCTTCTTTCTCAGGGTCGTCAAAAGTAGGGATTGTGGGGTAATGGGTTAACTCTTTACCAGACAAAAATGCTTTAGACTGGTCCAAATTCAAAGCTTTAGCAGACGACAAATAAGATGTGGAACAAATGATATTATTGTATCAGATATGGTAGAAAACACTGTGGGAGAAGGAGATAATGCTGGTTACCAGCATTTTCTCCTTTTCTCTCAATGTTTTCAAAAGCCTTTTATCATAGGGTCGTTAAAACTTTGGATTGTGTGGTAAAGGGGTAATTCTGAACACAACCTTAAATTACAGTCTGCTCCTCACCTCTTGAACTTTAAGTTTTAGTACTCTGATTTCTTCAGTAAGTGCCGCATGATCTTCATTCACATCCATCGGAACCTCCTGGAATAAGGAAAAATGTTTGAGTTTAGTAACATTATTATAATAATGCATTACTTTGCTTACTTTTAACTCTTTCCATACCAGAGACGACACCAGAAGCTTTTGTGGACGGTGAAGATCAAGATCAGACTGCACAAAACGTACAGTCTGATCTCTGATCTACAGTGTCCACTGCTATATTCTTTATTATGACCGAACTGTCTCTTGATCTTGCAGAGGAAGTGTAGTTTTAGCCTTTGAGAAAATGCAATTTACATGTATTTATTCAATAGTGACAGAGTTAAACTGCTATGCGTCATTCTATTTGCTTTTGCAAAACAGTGTATATAACATTTACCCAATATCATCTATTAAGCACAGATTTGTTAACTCTTTACCAAACGACAAGAATTTGGACTGGACCAAATTGAAAGCATTTTTGCAGACTACAAATTAAATGTAGCTCAAAGGATGATTTCTATGGTAGAAGACATTGTGGAAAAAGGACAAAATGCTGGTTACCAGCATTTTCTCCTATACTAAAAAATGTTTTCTAAAGCGTTCTTCCTCACATTCTCTTTGAAATTGTGGTTTAATTCATCTGCAAAAAAAGTATCCCTCAATGTCAGTCTGCAGAGTCCGCCAAGGTATTCGGTAAACCTCGGGTGATATCCGTTGAACAAAATCAGTTAGATGTAGTTACGGAATCGGCCGAGCTGTGATGAACTTGTCGGCACGTGAAAGGGCCGTGCTACCTCGTTATTTGGCCGGTTTTTTGGCGTTATGATCCCGATAATTCGACGACTCACCTGGTATAACGCATTACCAAGAGGCATTAACCCCGCCCCCCTTTTTCAAGAGCCTCGTTCATACATTTACGATGGTGAATGGGCATGCAGACAACAGACAGGTTTTCGAGAAGAACAACACTTGAGGAAAATCCAGAACAATATTTCACACGCCATCTTGGCCCTTATGAAGCGGAAGAATCATCATTCACTTTGATACTTTAACCCTTTCCCACACAATCCCTGGTTTTCACTACCCTGAAAAAGAAGTCTTTTGAAAACATGGTGGGAAAAGGAGAAAATGCTGGTAACCAGCATTTTCTCCTTTTTTCACAATGTTTTCTCCCCCCCCCCCCCCCACGAATCCTAATTTTTGAGTCGCGTTAATTTTGTCGTCTGCAAATGCTTTCAATTTGGACTAGTCTAAAATTTTGTCGTTTGGTAAAGAGTTAATGTACATAATAATTTTTGTCAATATAAATTTGACTTTTAATACTCCTGTTGTTAACAAGTTTGGAACGATTGTGCGAAAGGGACCTTGGAACGTTTAGGAGCAATAAACTTGCTTAACAAAATGTTTGCAATATCATTCATAAGGACTAGTTCCTTTCCTCAAAATATTTATCATTTTTGCTTGTTGCAGTACATCTAGTAAGTGGTCTGTGTCATAACGGGTAAAACGAAAGAAAGATTACACGCAAAACTGAATGTTTACAGGAAGATAAAGCTGTTGGCGCCGCCGTGGCGAGACGTCCGGGATTTCCCCTAGTAAAATTACACCAATCACAATTGTTTACATTGTTGAGCGTGTTCTAATTATTGCGCATTGTCCGTTATCGCGGCCTGCTCTTGTCCGTGCTTGTGCGAAAGTAAAACTGCTTGTACTTTTATTTCGAGTTATAAGAGTTAGTCAATAATGTCTCACTGCCCATAAAAGTCTGCTTTCCTCACATACAGACCAAAAACTTGAAGAAAACTATATGAATTGTCTTGTCCTCTCTCTCTCTCTCATATACAAAATGTATATATTAGCTATGCTCTGGCAAAGGAAGGGGGACTTTAATGCATCTCCATGCCGCATTATACCCGTTGTCTGCGCATGTCATATTCTCCGAAGATTCAACCTGTCTGCTATGACGCATCACCGATCCCATATATTAGGGGAAAGTAGGGCTTATACCGAAGCTATTACCCAAGCTTTTAGAGGCTGTTTTAATAAATAGCCGGTGCATAGGTTACATGCAAGCTGATATAGCTGAATGAATCGCACCAGGTACTAGCGTTTTATTGAGTAAACGTTTGTTTTATTTTGAAGTTCAAAGTAACGGTTGTCGTTTTGAAAAGTAGTCCGGTTCTGTTCCCAGAATGCCCAAATTAGATAGATGTGTATTTGTAGAATGCCATCTAGCAGGAGATAATGGCATTATACCTGGCAATTTATCACATGATTATAGAATTGTAAGATCCATTTTGTCCAACAACCGGCTAAAGCCTGAGGTAGAATTGTCCTTGGACATACAGACAATTGACCGTGAGTAAAAGCAAAAAGTTTCGACTCCAGTCAGCCTGTGCGGACTGCACAGGCTGACCTGGGTCGATACTTTTTGCAAATGGATTAAACCCCCTTTTAGGCCCATATATAGATTCCAACACTTAACAATCATGTTCACCTTGTAGAACGTATAGGGTTGGAAGAGTTTTTGATAATCACGTCATACATGATTATCCACGGGTTTTTTAAAAGGTATCGTATTCAGATCATGTTCAGATCTGTCGAATTCTCTACAAAATATGGTGGCAATAGTTCACTACAACAGCTGCATAAGGAGTCCCTCTATAAGGCCCTTTAATTACTTAAAGTAACAATAAAGACAAAATGTAGACAAAGCGGGTCTTTAAATGCATTTCAATTTATATCATACCATTTCAAAGTATGGAAATTATTGTGAAGATGACAATCCGGCATTGTAAAGTCGGTCGAAGTGTTAGTCGCAGAGAGAGAAATTAATTGCAAAACTAGGTTAAAACCTGCCAGGTACCATGTCTTTTGTTTACTTTTAGCTTGATTTTAAAATTCTTTTTTTTTCCTGCCACCGAGTAACATATGGCCCGACCACACAATAAGAGACTGTCATCTCCACAATATTTTCCATACTTTTAAATGGTATTATTTAGATTTAAATGTATTTTGACACCTGCTTTGATATTTTGGCCTTTACTGGGCCTTTAAGAAAGAAGTTTATTTTGCAAACATTTCATGACTAAAATAATATATTTCAAGTTGAAATTTACTTCTTAAAAGGAGAAAATGAGAAGCCTTGAAACAGGAATTACATACTTTAACCCTTATCTTGTAATATAAATTAAATGAAACTTTCAAGCGAATACACACACAAAAAAAAATCCTATTGCTGATATTTCAAATTTCTTTTTTGGAGAAAAATATCGAATAGTATAGATCTAAGATCAGACCGCATGTTTTGTGCAGTCTGATCTTGAACTGCACTATCCGCAAAGGAAGGTGAGTCGCGCTTAGCAGCCAAAGGGTTAAAAAAAGTAATTCTAAGATCAGGACGGTGTTTCCCTATGGAAATTTACACCAAACCACAAGCGCGGAAAATCCGTCTTCCGGTGGATTCAGTGGGAATCCCCCCCCCCCCCCCCCCCATTAATGTGGTATTAACAAGTTACCCTTTGTTGTGACTGATTAGGTAAGAGGAACGTGATCCCGCATGTTCATCATTTACCGGGATCTTGAGAAGTAGATACTCATCTCTTTAGATAAACGAGCACACCATGTGTTCGTGTAAAACAGGTAACTTTTCTGCTACAGATGTTTCATTGAATGGGACCCGCCTCCTGACATTCTCCCGTTCCTGACAAAATGCAGATCAGACAGCACAGAACGTTGAAAACGTGCCAGCTAATCTGACTAAATCAGGTTAAAAGCATCTATACTCAAACTGACCAACTTATTTGTTTTGCAATCCAACAATCAACTGTTTGCAGACAAAGGTACCAATGCCCTGTCTCTAAGACTTAGGAATCGATAGATAGATCTACCTCATCGTCTAAAATATTCTAATACTTAATGTGCAAAACATTTAGTAAATATCCAGTACAATAACAGACAGTGTAGACCCTAGATCAGACTGCTGTAAAAAAAAAAAGTGGGGGGGGGGCGATTCTCCGGCGTTGGCATTTGAAAGAACGGGATTGAGCAGATCCACTGCTAAATGAATTCAATGAAAAATTCCGACAAACAGTAAAAATCCGATTATCGCAATTTCGAAATTCTTCTTGCAAAATAATCATCGCATCAGACTGCACGGTCCCTATCGGTCAGTGCAGATCTTAGATCAGACTGCGATTCAAAGCAGTCTGATCTAAGACTATCTACACTGTCCACAAAACGATCATGTGTCGCGCTTAGCAGTATAAGGGACAATAGTAATAACGCAATGAAAATCAACAACATCCCCAGCTTTCTTAGATCTCTTCAGCCCCCACTTTCCATCCCTGCAGTCGATCACGATTTGCCTCATCGTCTTATAGAAAAGTTCCCTTTGGCAACGCGCAACGCCTGACAGCGCTTTCAGAAATAGTTAACTTCAGAAGTGTTGACAATCAAGGGTTACGGAACTCCTGTGACAGATCATGTGTAAGGCGACTGAAGATTGCATGGTGGAATAACGCTATTTATAAAACATTGACAGATGTAAACATTCTAGTTGCACTTTCCACAGCGTGTGTTGCATCATACATTCTCGTTTTTCTACTTTATTCAAATAATCGATGTGACCCAGAAACTGGGATTGGACAGATTGACTTCACGTGCGTATAGAAATAATCTGGGCCCTTCCTCAACAAACTTGACTCCTTAGGTCCATATTCACCAACCATTCTTAAGAATTTTCTTAGTCCTTTTCTCCAGAATTTTCTAAATTCTGATTGTGTTTCTTTAAAATATTGTTCCAGAAGTTTCTTGCTTCAATTTAGAATTCTCAACATTGACGGTTAAATTATTCTTAAAATCTTTGATTACCTTTTCAGGGCTATGGGCGAAAATCGGGGTATATGCAGACGGCATAAATTAAGATCAGACTGCACAGAATGTTCGCTTGTTTAGTCAGGCTGTTAAGCTAGCAATCTTCCTGGGTTTCAATGGGTTGTATTTTTAGCCTTTGAAAGCGGTCAAATTGTTCAGAGCCATACTCTGGCAAAAGGGGGCTAAATGCATCTCCGTAATGCATCATACCAAGCAGGACATTATATAATTATGGTTCAGTAGAAACCAGTTTATTTTACAACCGACTGAATCCTGTGGTAGAATGGTCCTTGGACAAGCAGAAAACTGACCAAAAGCAAAAGGTTTCGGCCTAGGTCAGCGAACTGCGCAGGCTGACCAGAGTCGATACTTTTTGCAGATGCATTAAGCCCCCTTTTTACAGAACACGGCTCATAATATAGTTGACGCTAAAAGAGGAAGACTTCATTATCTCCCGCTAGATGGCATTCTACAAATATACATCTAATTTGGGCATTCTGGGCACAGAACCGGACTACTTTTCAAAACAAGAAGTTACTTTGAATTTCAAAGTGAAATAACGTTTACTCAATAAAACGTTACCTGGTGCGATTGATTCAGCTTTGATCGGCTAGCATGTAACCTATGCATCGGCCATTTATTAAAACAGCCCCTACATGCTTTGGTAATAGGCTAACAGCTTCGGTATAAGCCCTACTCTTCCCAGGTATACGGGGATGGGTGATGCGTCATAGTAGACAGGTCGAATCTTCGAAGAATATGACATGCGCAGACAACGAGGAAGACTTTGGTGTAAAAAGAAGAAAGAAAAGAACTGGATCATCAAGACAAGAAGTTACTCGTTTGGAAGCATGTAACTTTACAAGTGTGCTTCACGAAAAAAAAAAATTCTATATATGAATACAATATTCTTTGTATCAAAAAGAGTAGACAAAGATCAGACTGCATGCATTTGCAAAATCCCCACAGTTTGTTCTCTTCTCTCCGCAAGAAAAGTGAAGGTTTCGATTTTAAAGCAAATGTGGGTCAATAAGACAGTCGTGTTTTCCGCATACAAATATTTTTGTTATGGATCGTTACAACCGAACAGTTGAATTTACTTTTTACGACAAAAATATAGCCTTGTCAAAATTGAATATATTTACGGGGGAAAAATAGCCAGTTTTTATGCTTTCAAATGGTCGCTACTGCAATGGTGTTAAAAAGCTTGGTTGTGAGCTAAAGAAAGGGTGTACCAGGAACTGTTCGAGTAATACCGTAAAATCGACCAGTATCTAGAACAATCAGTGAAACAAACCGCCGACCTTGATTGGTGGGATTTAACCAGGAAGTAGCCTGTAACTTTACAGGGGCTGTTATACAAGTTCGAGAGACAAAGTTACATAAAGAAGAAAAAGATAATATTTAGTATTGACTGCCGTCATGGCAAGGTCAAGTATTATTAGACCATTATGAAAGACGGGTAGTTTCGTAATGCAGATCCAAATTACGGGTATTACAATATATACAAGGTTTTAAACAAGGTCAGATTCGTTCCCCCTTCATGAAACATGCTTGTACAACACGTATAGATCTACTTCAAATTACAATCTGCGTATTTCGGTATTCAAACCTAACACCGCAACAATGCGTAGTCTGTATCGCTAGACGGCTGTCTATTACAGTGTCTTTGCGAACATCCAGTCTGGGCTTTTAACCCTTAGGTTGCTAAGCGCAACTCAAGGACCTTTTGCAGTCTGATCTTGGATCTACACTGTCCAATACGGAGATATCGTTCCCCAGATTTTACCTTTGAACTAACAACTTTTTGGTTTGTACTACCTGCTTGAAACTTGCATTTCACTTATTTCGCAGGTTAAGTGTTAATTTGTAATCAGGTTGTCCTGGATCGCTGCACTAGCGGCGCAGATCACACAAGAGTTCCCTGACGCTGCAAGGCAGTGCAAAGCTGGTAAAATCCAGTTAGACTTTAGTGATGTGATTCAAATCATGTTTAAAGCGACAAAAACAGTTTCAAACAAGCAACCTTCTATGTGTTTGAAACTGTTCTCAAGCTCTATATCAATTATATTACTACTGCGTAAATTGACCCGACAAAAATGCCTCGCTTGGAAATTTGCCGAAATATTCTCAAAACCCCCCCTCCCCCTTCGACCTACTAACCCAGACTGATCCGACCTTCCACCCCCCGCAGCGCAACCTTTGGTTCTAAGATCAGTTATAAATAGAAACATAAAAAAGCCCCAAAGTCATTCTTTTCACATTAAATCATGCTTTACTCATCACCATATCGACATAGGATTGTTGTGTCATTGTAGTAGATAACATCAAACAAGAAATATTAAAAAAAAAAAAGATGGACGGCGGAAATTGGTTAGCAAATAGGCACGGGCCCTTATAATAAACATGTCTACATTTTTGACCAATCACAAATTTCTATAGATTCACATTTTATCAGTACCAAAAGGTTGGGTCAAAAGCCTGCGCATTCAGCGACGCCGAAAAAATAGTTTTAATTGTAATAAATGCTTGGTACAAGAAATTGTTCCGTTTCGAAGAATGTCTTTAGAGTCATTCTTGTAAGACATTTTTTTTTTCTTTTATACTTGTCCACATACTTCATTTGCACTAACAAAGGCATATTAGTTACTTACAAGTAAAAGGCATGTTCTAGGATAGTCTGGGGGTAAGGATAACCCTTTCAGTACCACAGACAAAAGATAGTGGCCTTTCCGGACGGCATAGATCAAGATCAGACTGCACAGAACGTGCAGTCTGATCTTGGATCTATACCGTCCGCTTAGTCAAGCCTTTCAGCGCAAGAAAAAAAAAAGAACTTTTCTGGGTTACAGTGGATTGTATTTATAGTCAATGAGAGAGGTTGAGTTTACTTATTTGCGACTGAAAGAGTTAACTCTTAACCCGCTGAATAATCAAATGCAACTTTCAGGAATTGGTAAAAACCCAAAGTCTGCTATTTCAAAGATATTTTTAAGAGGATAAATATCTTTTTATCGGACTGTGTAGATCAAAGATCAGACTGCACGTTCTGTGCAGTCTGATCTTGATCTACACTGTCCGCAGAAAGTCTTTGAGTTGCGCTTAACAGCCCATGGATTAATACCTGTTGCGTTAAAGGGTGAGTTTCTGTGACTTTGCGGTTAAGTAGTGATTTACAGTTTACTATAGATCTTTATTCACAATGAATGACTTTTTTGAAGTCTTATCATTTAAAGAATTCATTATTCTTCAAAAATGAGGTAACAAGGAATTAGGCCCAAGAATTCGTATTTCACTCCCAAACCATGCGCTAATTTTCTTGCACTTAAATGACAATGTGATATTTTTGCAATGACAACATGCGTTTTTTTTTTGTCACCTAGTAACCTGTATGTCCTTAACCCTTATCCTGCTACATAAATTAAACGAAACTTGTAAGCTGATAGTAAAAACCCAAATTTTGCTGTTTCAATGGTAACTGTGTGGGGAAAGTATTTTCTTATCGTTCTGTGCAGTCTGATCTTGATCTACACTGTATGCAAAAGGTCAGTGAGTCGCGCTTAGCAGCCTATGGGTTAACTTTGATCTCATATAATTCAGACATATCCTAATATGGATATTACAACAGGCTTGTTTCGAAAAAGCTAGGTATAATCTATAATTCAGTGACTTCTGCCATTGTTTATTCAAAAGTATCTTGCTTTCGGTGCATGAATGATAAATAGTGCTGACGGTTACAAGTGCATAGCTCTCGGTACTGCCCGTGCTTTGATCCCCCCCCCCCCTTTTTTTTAAGCTCGGCTGTTTTCGAAGAAACGCCGAGGTATTGTCGAAACCCTGGCTTCGTTGTCTGCGTCGTCGTCATGCGAACAATTTGACATTTTATAATATCTCTGTTATTACTGAAGCCTACCCAGGCTTACCTGTATCGAAATCTTTCGCTTTGGGGTAAATTTTCTGCAAATCAAAGGACCCTTCTACCTCGGGATTCAGCCGGTTGTTGGACAAAATGGACTTTATGAATCCATAATTATATGATGATATGCTTGGTCTGATGCACCAAGGAAATGCATTAAACCCTCTTTTCCCAGAGCATAGCTTACAAATATTGACCAAAAAGCATCTGGTAAAAGAGGTAAAACTACTGATTGATTTAATGGTGTTTTACGCCGCTTCCAACATTATTTCATTCATATCACGGCGACAGCTCACATATTTATGCATTTCCTGGGTTTTACCAGTACAGTTTAGGTCTCTAAAGTGTCTTGTCCAAGGACAGTCCTACGGAAAACCCAGTGGATCCAGTGCGGCTCGAACCCGGGGCCTCCAGATTACGAGTCCCACACCTTACCACTGAGCCACGAGGTAAAAATTAAAATGTCGATGTCAAGGGTACCTTTCATGGAATCAACATTACATGTACATCCTAAGGCTTTTCGAGCCATGATATACATGTATAAAAATTCGATAAAATAGTCAAGCCTACTCCTGACAAGGAAAAGTGGGAATAAGGTAAGGCACTTAACTCTTTACAGGACAACAAAAATGTGACCCTGTCCCTTAAAAGCATTTACAGACAACAAATTAAGTGTCCCAAGCTCTAATGATGAGATTTTTAGTTGAACATGTGGAAAACATGGTTAGAAAAGGAGATTTGCTGGTTACCAGCGTTTTTCCTTTTCCATAATTGATTTAAAAATGCTTCGTCTTCAGGGTCGTTAAAACTTGGGATTGTTTTTTGGTTGAGGGTTGATAATTGATAAAACAAACGCTCCTTTCACCCTGTAAGCGGAAGGCGGATGCGACCTAATACCCTATAGACTGAACAAGTGTATATCCCACCTGACGTGGCGTTTGCTCATTCGATTACAGAATTAGCCAATCCGTACAAAGCGAGCAACTTCCGCTATCCGACAACTTGAACCATTTCCGGTAACGGCTGTTCACGTCACATGGAAAATTTCGCAATAATAACTGAACCACGCTCTGGCAAAAGAGCTGTAATGCATCCCCGTGATGCATTATACCAAACAAGCCATTACATGGATCCATAATAGCCACTTTTTCTTTTCAACCGACTTAATCATGAGGTACACTGGTCATTGGCCATACAGAAAATTCACCAAAAGCGAAAATTTTCGACCAAGGTCAGCCTGCGCGGGCTGACCTGGTCGATAATTTTCGCAGATGCATTAAGCCCTCTTTTCACAGAGTATGGCTCAATAATTAAAGAACTAACCCGAGTAGCTCAAGTAGTGCTAGAACGACAAGTTTCGGGCTACTTCCGGGTGTGGGTTCAATTCCCATGGCTGGCCATCTAAAATTACTAATAGTCTTTCGGACGAGACGTTAAACCGAGGTCCCGTGTGACGGTGCTATACACCGAGGATATTAAAAAACAAGTCGTTAACTTAGGATAGGTTTTGCTCTGTATCTTGTACTATCTCCAGTAACATTACTAATAACCGTCTGGGAGCGTGGCCCATATGGGCAACCGGTGGCGACGATAAATAAATAAATAGGCATTCAAGTGTTCAACAATAAACATACTAAGTTCGCCAATTAAAAAAAAAATGAGCCATGCTCTGTGAAAAGGGGACTTAAAGCATCTGCAAAAAGTATCGGCCCATGCAGATAGGGGGCTTAATGCATCTGCAAAAAGTAATCATTTTGGTATTGGTTGGAAACAATCATTCTATTTTCTGCATGTCAAAGGACCGGCCTATTTGGTGATTGAGTCGGTTGTTAGACAAAATGGACTTTTTGGATTCATAATTATGTGATGAGGCACTTGGTAGGCCTATAATGCATCACAGAGATGCATCAAACCCCCTTTTGCCAAAGCATCTGCGGACAGTGTAGATCAAGATCAGACTGCACAGAACGTGCAGTCTGATCTTGGATCTACACTGTCCGATACGGTAAGTACTTTTTTCGAGCAACAAGAACTTTGCAATCGCTATGTGTCGGTATATACCATTGGTTGGAAACCATTATTCTATTTCTTTCAGCAGCCTAAGGGTTAACTAAGCCCTAGGTTATCTCACAACGCCCAACCAATGGCGCCAAATTTAACTGGGCGGTAAGTAAATTGCCAAGGGCAGATATTGAACTCAAGCCCCCGTTATTGGACCCGGCCACAACCAGACTGCACACTCTATACAATTTGATCTTGATCTAAAACCGTCTGTAAAAGAATGTCCATGTAACTTTAGCGGCTAAAACGGGTAAAATTTATGGGAAGAACAGAAGCTAATATTTCACAGAGTTCAAATACTAGACATCTTAAGTGTTTCCTGTGTAAATACTGGTGAAATTTATAGATGTGATATTGGCTTGAACTGCATGTGACAAAAATCCATGTTAAAAGGCAATCAGGAAGGGGACCTTATCAAAGAAAATTGCAACGGGTAAATACCTATTTAACGATTTACTGCACAATCCAGAGTTTTAACGACCCCGAGAAAAAAATGCTTTTAAAATCACTGTGTTAGGGTTAGGTAATGTTTTCTACCCTTTCAGAGACCAGTCCTGTCATTTGAACCATATTTATGTTGTCGTCTGCACATGCTTTCAGTTTGGACTTTATTGTTTGGTAAAGGGTACTTGGGACAAATGGAGGTGTCGAGGGGAAAGCGCCTTTTTCTAGATATCAGCCAAGCTTGAAACATGCATAGGTGCCCTATCCCCAGGATTTAACTGAAAAAACTGTTAAAGGTAGACCAGAGTATCACAAGTAAGCGCATTGTGCTAGCGATACGACTGAATGTATTGTTGTTAAAATGGCTATTTTGCATCAATCGTATGGCCGAGCTGGAAGCATGCATATATGTACCGTGGTTGCCAAAACACTGACAACCCTGTTAAAAACTACTTACAGCGTTCCAGACAAACTGGGAGCGTGCATCAGTTGTTAAGTGCAGTGTGGCCGCAATTTGACTAGAAGTACTGTTGAAAACGGCCCAGAGCGTCACTCTTTTATATAACAAAGGCCTTTATGCAGATGATCTGCTTGAGCTCACAGACTAGCCCATTACCATCTGCAGGCAACATTTTGCATGTTCTGGTAGATCAGGGTTTTTATAGATATTGGGGTGAAAGGAGAAATTTCTCGTTATGAGCGATTTTTACTTTTGAAATAACAATGATGCAGTGCTCTGGCAAAAAGAGGATTTAATACATCTCCGTGATGCATGATACCAAGCAAGTCATTATATAACTATGAATCCATAAAGTCTATTCTGTCTAACAACTGACTGAATCATGAGGCACAATGGTCCTTGGACATGCAGGAATATTTCAAATAGCAAAAAGTCTCAACTATGCACAGGCTGACATGAGTCGAGGCTTTATGCAGGTGCATTTCACCCCCTTTTCACAGAGCTTTGATTGAAAAGTGGTCTGTAGATGACATATGTCGAATGATTTTCTTACTTCTTTCCTAAGAGTTTCGGCTGTTTTCGTGGTTTGTAAAGTCGTTTGCTCCTGCAACTTCTTGGCTAAGTCGTGGCACTGATAGGCGACATCTTCGAGCTGCTTCTGTAGTTTTTCCGCTTCCTTCGCTAGAGATGAGCATTTAATATCACGTGCGTTTATTTCACGATTGAGATGAGATAGTTCTTCCCTTAACTGTGTGATAGTCCGATCTTTATCATTATCAGAAGCTCTTAACACTTCCTCTAATTCGACAATACGGCTCTGAAGTTTATTATTTTCCTGTTTACTGTCATCAAATGCCTGGAAATAAAAAAATAATAAAAAACAATACATGTGAGCGACGCCCTTGAAAAGGTTGTTCAACTCTTTTAACAAACGAGAATTTTTTGGACTGGTTCAAATTGAAAGCATTTGCAGACGACAAACCAAATGTGACTTACATGATTGGATTTTTCTGTGAAAGGGCAGAAAAGATTATGGGAAAAGGAGAAAATGCTGGTTACCAGCATTTTCTCCTTTTTCCATAAGCTTTTCAAAAGGCTTCTTCTTCAAAGTCGTTCGACTCGGGATTATGTGAAGAGTTAATGCATCTTCGTGATGCATTATACCTAGCAAGACATCACATAATTATGAATCCATAAAATTTATTCTGTCGAACAACCAACTGAATCATAAGGTAGAATGGTCCTTGCATGTGCAGAAAATTTCCAATTAGCAAAAGATTTCGACCCATATCAGTCTGCGCGGACTGCAATGGCTGAGATGGGTCGATCCTTTTTGGAGATGCATTAAACCACCTTTTCATAGAGCTTTATTATCATTTAGGCGGTCACATCAGTTGTTTTACAATTCAAATAAAGGTGGTATTCTGAAATAAATTTTCTGTCTGTTTGTTCGTCCCCTATCTGTGTCACTCTGTCTGCCCCCCCCCTCTCTCTCTCTCTCTCTCATTCTCTCTCTCTCTCTCTCTCTCCCTCCCTCCCCTGAAAACCTATGTGGTAAGTACGCATTACAATTATCTCGTTGAGACAATTTTCATGAATACCCACAATTTAGGTTTCAATGGGTAACTAGGGAGATATAAATTTTTAGATTCCCCCATATACTCCCCTTCTCCGTAGCTATGAAAGACTGAATGTATTTGGAACTAAATTGATTAAATCTCGAAAAATGCACGAACGGGCACGCTAACCACAAATTTATAGCTATTTTGTGTGCCCCATGCATGCGTGCACATATCTTGCTACAATAGAAAATGTCTTTTTATAATATTATGTAACTAAAAAATCCCCCTAGAAATTGCTATTGGACGGAGGGGGGCATATCTTTTTCATCGAGTACAGGTAACAATGAGACACAATACCTGGGTCTGATTTTTAATGCACGTGATTTTGTTTGCAGACGTAAAACGCGCCTGGAACGGTTCCAATGGCTTACGTGTATCTATATTACATTTATATGACCCTTGTGCTGCCAAGCGCGACTCACTGACCTTTTGCGGACAGGATAGATCAAGATCAGACTGCACGGAACGTGCAGTCTGATCTTTGATCTATACCGTCCGCTGGTATAGTCAAGCCTATACAATCAAAATCTTTGTATGTTTCAATGGGTTGTATTTAGAGCCGTCGAAAGAGACCGAGTTTATTTATTTGGCTCTGAAAGAGTTAAGGCCAACTTGCAGCAAAATGTAAACAGATCGGGGGTCAAAATGCACACAAATTTATTTCATACCATTTACAAGTTGATTGTATGGTGTTCAACGATGTTTTCAACATTATTTCAGTTATATCACGGCGGCTAGTGCAACTATCCATGCTTTCTTGGAGTTCCCTTTATCAGCACTACGCACAATATTCTTTCCAAGCCACTCACTGGCTGCTTTCCAACATAACCACCGTCGGAACAATGGTCAGTGGTAAGAGAGGAATGTGAATCTTGACGCAATGGCTATCATCAGTCCTCAGAAAGAAATTGGCCGAGCCGGGAACCGAACCAGCGACCCCTATTCTCAGATCCTGTACGCTACCAACTGAGTAACCGGGGCTCGGCCGATTTAAAAGTAGTATGGATATTACTACGAGTCTAATAATGTATAATAGTGCATCTGTCAAAGTTCCAGTTGCTGGCAGAAAAATGTATTGTATAAATAAATAAAACAAAAAAATGCAAATATTGTACTAGTTAAACGCTGCATTTTTCTGCCAGCAACCGAAACTTTGAAAGATTGCAAAATTATACATATTATCAGACTCAAAATAATATCCACACTTTTAAATGGTACGAATTAAATTTCTCTACGATTTGACTCCATAATTGTTTACTCTTGGCCGCTAGTATGCATTTAAAGTGCTATGAACACACAATACGGCTCTGAGTAAGACAACACAGAAGCGGTAATTTTGTCCTGGCATATAAATGGTAACTTAGATCACTTCGGTGCTTGCAAAAACGGCAAATATTCAAGTTATCTGTAATCATTGACTTTAGAATGAAATCTGACGATAAAATTGGAATTTAAATTGAAATAACCAATAGAACATACCGTTATGACCCTCTAATCGAGTTTACGTGGCCATAGAAGAACTTGGTTGTATCGGGTATTTTACATTGCTGTTAACATTGTTCCAGCCATATTAAGGGCACGGCTCAATCTTTTATATGTCCTGGGTTTTACCAGTATTAGACTGGGACTCTAAGGTGTCTTGCGTAATGAGACTCCCTCAAATAACAAAGTTTCATGTGAAGATCGCATTCAGGACCTTCGAGTCACAAGACATGAGGTATGCAGAGATACGCACCAACATCTAAAGAGGCGTATTTCTTAAATCAGGGGCATGTAACTCTTGTATGCCTTTTACCGCCAGGTATAAAGTAAGAGGTGCACATCTCATACAGAAAATAAAATTTAAAGAGCCAAGGTCTGTGAAAAGGGGGCTTAATGCATCTGCAAATGGCTGACCTGGGCCGAAACTTTGTTATTGGTCAAATTTCTAAATGTCAAAGGACCATGTATCTCCAGATCCAGTCGACTGTTAGACAAAATGGATTTTATGGAACCATAATTATGTAATGGCTTGCTTGGTATTATGCATCACGAACATGCTTTAATTCCTCTTTTGCCAGAACATGGCTCATTCATTATAATAAATCTTAAGGAATACCAACGAGCGATGAAAACTGTTGTGGCAAAGACAGCCTACGACAGACAGCCCCACAGGAAATTGTTAACGGACAGACAAACAACCACAGACGTAATACAACCATTGCTGTGTATGAAAAACCATCTTTACCTGTTGGAGTCGGGCGAATTCCTCTGGGTCTCCCACATCCGTTCGAATAACTTTTCTCAGTCTGTTATTTTCACGAGTTAAATTATCTATCAATTTTTTAGAGTTACCGGGTAGATACTGTTCATTTTCTAACAATTTTATTTCACTCGACAACCCGTTTTTCTCCAGTCTACTCTGTAAATTTCTAATAACACTTTCGTAAGTACTATTTTTCTTGTTTAATGCTGCCACTTCTTGCTTCGTTTCCTGTAAAAGTTTCGAAATTGTGGCCGTGCCTTCATTACGAAGTTTAAAGTTTTGAATTTCATCTTGGAGGTTTCTCACTAGTGTTTTAAAATGTTCCACTTTCTCCCTGTAATAATCCCGCTCCTGTTCTGGGCTCACGCTTGAACCCATCGACAAAGACCCGGCCACTCCGAGACTCGGGCTGCAGCCACGTCGATTTATGTCTGACATCTTTTATTCACTAAGAATCTGAAAAGGCAAGAGAATAGTTTTCTTTACACCAATTTTATTTGAGTAAATATCCGTTCTGCATCCCGGTGACAAGTTTGCACGAAGATGCAGAAATTTTATGCTACATTTCTCTGTTCTTTCAAGTAAACAGCAGACTCACATTTCGTGCCTCAATGGTTCTGAGAAATTGATTAATTAGACATTGATGGTCAAATAACGCTTGAAATACAAGACGACAAAATTTTATACTTGCCCAAAACGAAAAGAGTCTGCAGATGACAGATTTGACGTTAATCAAACGACGAAAATTTATCTTTAAAAGGTACAAAAAATGTGGGAAAAGCAGAAAAATACTGGTTCTCAGCATTTTTCCTTTCCCCACAGTGTGTTACAAAGCTTCCTCTCCTCAGGATACGGCATTAAAAAACGTGATTATTTCGTAAACAGTTAAGTAAAATTCACCAAGATTTAGTCGTATATCCGAGTATATATGAAAACTTGCGAGCACTGTGCTTTGAGTCAACTGCCTTTCGGAACTTGGACAGGATACTGATCGGAGTTCGCGACTGACAGTTTAACACTTAAAGCGCCTTTCCCAATTATAGTTACTTGTGCAGCCAGTGTAGATCAAGATCAGACTGCACAAACCGTGCAGTCTGATCTTGATCTACACTAGCTGCTTTGCTGAGACATTCTGCACAAAACTAACTTTGAAACTGCAACTTATTTAGGTCTTATTTCTAAACTGAAGATGATCTCCGGGGTTTATTCGACTCTCTAGCCTAAAGGTTAGGTGTTACAGTTTACCACAAGTTAGCGCATCCGCATTCCTCTTGTCATGTCACTATTCATAACCGACCGGCTGGGTTCAGTTATATAGTCGTACACGGCAAGTTTCGGGCCACTTGAGGGTGAAAGTTCGAGCCCCGGGGCTGGCGATCTACGTTAAACCGAGGTCCCGTATGAGGGTGCTATGTACACCGAGCACATTTAAAAACAAGCGTTACTTAGGATGGATTTCGTTCTCTATGCTGCACTATCCCCCGCAACATGAATTACAGCCTTCTGGGGGCGTCGCCCACATGGGCAACCGGTGGAGACGATAAATAAATTGAAAATCAATTAATCAGTGAGTTACATAAACACACGTTAAACAGGGTGTAAAATGTTTTTAAAAGTTGATACCGAATTTTAACATGAGATTATCTCAGGTAGGCCTATACCAGCCGTTGTTCCAGAAGATGACAGCGTAACGGTTACTGATTGATTGTTTGATTTGATTGTTTGGTTTTAACGCCGTTTTCAACATCATTTCAGTTACATCGCGGCGGCCAGCGCACCTATCCATGCTTTCCTGGAGTCTCTTTTACCAGTATTCCGCACAATTTTCTTTCCAAGCCACTGGCTGCTTTCCCACATAACCATCATCGAAACAATGGTCAGCGGTGGGAGAGGAATGAATCCTGTCGCAATGACCATCATCAATCCTCGGAAAGAAATTGGCCAAGCCAGGGATCGAACCCACGACCCCTTGTTCTCAAGTCCTGCACGCTACCGACTGAGCTACCGGGGCTCGGCGCGTAACGGTTACGTGATGTTATTCATGAATATGAACTGTAGAATGAATGAAAATCTTTTTTTTTTTTTGTCTGCCAGTAAACTGGGTGATTATAACAGATTTAAGGTTGATTTAGTCAAAATATATCACACGTTGTCTGCGCATGTCATATTCTTCGAAGATTCAACAAAGAGAAATGCCATCTAGCGGAAGATAATGTATATCACAACATAATCGAATGCATCGTCAATGTAGATCTCGTATGTACTCTGTGATCTAAGCAGCTTAGTGTTTTGGCACCATAAAGATTCAAATATTTGGTCCTTTTCCTTGGATGAAGGCCCAATGTAAACAGGTCTCGCACAGCACACTAGGATAAGTGGAGCAAAAAATTACTAGAAAACGTTAAATATTTGTTTTACAAGTAATGCGACGTAAGCATGACAAAAATACTATGTTCAGAAATATTTGTAAGAATGTACTATATGGATGATATGGAAAAGACTTGGTACGTGGCAACACGTAGATAAGATCGATATACTATACATTGGTATACCTTTACATGTATATGAGCCGTTCAAAGGAGGGTTAATGCATGTGCGAAAAGTTTCGACTCAGGTCATCCTGCGCATTCCGCGCAGGCTGACCTGGGCCGAAATTTTTCGCCATGGATCAATTTTTTGTATGTCAAAGGACCAGTCTACATCATGATTTGGTCGGTTGTTAGACAAAATTGATTTTTATGGATCCGTACTTATGTGAAGTCTTGCTTGGTATAATGCATCACGGAGATGCATTAAGTCCTCTTTTGCCAGAGCACAGCTCATATATTTGAGCCATGCTCTAGCAAAATGGGGCTTTGTGCATCTCAGCGATGCATTACACCAAGCAAGTAATCACATAATTCCAGACCCATAAAACCCATTTTATCAAACAACCGACTGAATCATGAGGTAGAATTATCTTTTGACACGCAGAAAATTTGAAGATATCGAAATGTTTCGGCTTATGCCAGCCTGCGCGGACTGCGCAGGCTGACATGAGTCGATACTTTTCGCAAATGCGTTAAGCCACCTTTTCACACAGCATTGCTTACATGTATGCCTTTTAGACAGAGACCCATCTAAAATCTAGTTTGTGGTTTTCGTAGTTCAATTTCTTTAAGAAACACATTAGGCCTAGGCCCTATGTTCTGGATATTCATTAGAATTGTCTCGATGAGCCAGTTCTGGTGATACCTACAACAAAGGTTTATAGTGGAGAACTAAGAAATGTAACTTTTTGCCACGAACAGCCCATCAATATGACACTTAGATCTACTTACTATTTCAGCGTTGGCAGCAGTATCGTTAGACTAGATAGGTCTAGATCTGTATCTAATCTTCACGATTTGACTAACTTTACCGAAACACAAAACGTGCGAGATGACTTTTTTGTGTGTCAGATATATATTTCAACCGAATTTTTTCCTTCAAATAACTTTGAGAAATACATTTGTAAATACCTCGCGTATAGAAAAGGCACATTTTATTCTATCGTTCAAAGGTCAGGCGTAGTTTTGTAACGACCCTCGGCCAACTAAGCAGAAGGTCGCCATAAGGCATAACGATACGAAGAACGATAACTGAAGAAATTAGTGTCTCGAACGCCAACGTAACTATTTTAAACTTTTACCTTACCTTCCCACATAAAGAGTGCTTTATATATACTCCTACAAAATAGAAACGGAAATTTGCAGAAAAAAACGCACCCAGCTAGTTCCGCTTTCTTGTTGTTCAAAGCCTGTAATGGACAAAATCCCCCTAACTGTTTACTATCTACAGTGCATCTATTACGATCTATTTTTAGTAACGTCGGAATTCCCCGTGTAATCTTGACTGGCGAGTCATAGGCCAAACGCGTATTAAGTGTTTTTCCGAACATGAGTAACAGTTCTTAGTGACTGAAATGAGCTTCTTTTGCTGTATTTGTTTCTATACTTACAATATCAGAAAGTAATATACACATTGTAGACTTTTCTCAAACTATTTTTAAGTCTGAAATGGAAAGTAATGGATATTTTCTCTTTTTTTTCAGGCGGTAGAAAAACCAACGCTTTTGAAAGAATGTCTACACGAGTTTCATGACGGTTTGAGTGAACAATTAACCCTTCACTACACAATCCCGAGTTTTAACTCTTAGGCTGCTAAATGCGACTCACTGACCTTTTGCGGACAGTGTAGATCAAGATCAGACTGCACAGAACGTGCGGTCTGATCTTGAATCTACACCGTCAGATAAGAATATCATTTTCCCCTAAAAGTAATTATGAAATATCAACATTTGAGTTTTTACCATCGACTTGAAAGTTTCTTGTTGATTATTTAGCAGGATAAAGGATAAATGACTCTAACAGAGCAGGCCTCTGAAAACATTGTGGGAAAAGGAGAAAATGCTGGTAACCAGCATTATCTCCTTTTCCCACAACGCTTTAGAACTAACCTTTCAAAATAATAAATTTTCATTTGATTCACATTTAATTTGTCGTCGGCAAGTATTTGGAAATTGGCCCAATCGTTCGGTAAAGAGTTGATTACTGTACAGATTGTGAAATGGGAATGTTTGATTGATTGAATGATTGACTGTATGATGTTTAACGCTTTTTCAACATTATTTCAGCATGGTTCATATCGCTCATATTCGGCTTGCAACACGCGAAAAGGGGCATTCGGACATTTGCGTAAAGTGTCGTCACGGATCAGCCTGCGCAGTCCGCGCAGGCTAATCCGAGACGGCACTTTACGACTACATTAGATTTTGTGCTACAGTAGACTTGTGCAAAACAGAAAATTACATAAAAACGGAAAGTGTCGTTTCGGATTAGCCTGCGCGGACTGCGCAGGCTGATCCGAGACGACACATTTACGCAAATGTCCGAACGCCCTTTTTCGCGTGTTGCAAGCCAATTTCATATTTTAGGGGAAACACGTTAACATTGTTCCCGCTAACGACGGTCATCAGACTTTCACTTTTGTATGTATCGGGTTTTTTTTTGTCACAATATGGATGGTCAGGTTGAATTGTGAATAAGAGTGAACAAGAAATCATCCATTGGTAAAAATAACAATGTGTAACAAAGTTTCTAACATTTCAACTCGTTTTCGTCGCTAGTTAGTTAGTTGGTTGGTTGGTTGGTTGGATGGCCGAAAGGAAGGACGGATGGATGGATGGAAGGACGGATGGATGGACGACAGGGTTGGTGACTGGATAGATAGATAGATAGATAGATAGAAAGAAAGAAAGGAATGAAAAGAGGAGAGAGAGAGAGAGAGAGAGAGAGAGAGAGAGAGAGAGAGAGAAGTGGGAACAAAATTATCATAATACACTAATTTTAAAACCGAAAATGGACTACTCGGCGTACTTCGACCTACCTCATGTCATCCTGCTCATGACAAACACAATAAGTAATAGATATAAAGTGTCTGATATGATGTCATGCAGGAAGCAAATAAAAAAAAAAGGACAAAGAAAACTTATTATCTTGTGCAAAACTAAATGGCGTTGGTTTAAAAATACAAAATTCTTTAACCCTTTACCGCAGAATACCGACGTTTCACGACCCTGGAAAAGAAACCTTTTGAAAACATTGTGGGAAAAGGAGAAAATGCTGGTAACCAGCATTTTCTCCTTTTCCCATGATGTTTTCATCCCTATCAAAGAAAAATTGCACCATTTGAGTCACATTGAAATTGTCGTCTGCACATGCTTTCGATTTGGACAAGGCTAAAATTTTGTTGTTTGGTAACGGGTTAAGAAGACATTGAACTCGTATTGATTGTCGCATTGTACTGAAAAAAAAATAGTCCAAAATTTCTCTAGTCTAGAGTTATGTCAATAATCAACTTTTTTCCAAATATGGAAATTGGGACCTCTTTCGACAGCTCAACCCTTTACCACACAATCCCGAGTTTTGAAGACCCAGAGGAAGAAGGCTTTTGAAAACATTGTGGGAAAATGAGAAAATGCTGGTAACCAGCATTTTCTCATTTTCCCACAATGTTTTCTACCCTATCACAGACGAATTTCATCATTTGAGCTACATTAAATTTGCGTCTGCAGATGCTTTCCATTTGGACATGTCTACTCAAAACATGAAATTTGTCTTTCCAAGAATAGAAAATATTGTTGGAACAGGAGAAAATTCTGGTCACCAGTATTTTCTACTTTTCCCACAATGTTTTCAAATGGCTTCTTCCTGAAAGTCGTTAAAACTTGGGACTATGTGGTACAGGGTTAAAATACCACGCTTCTTATCACATAATTATAGGTCTATAAAACCATTTTATCTTACAACCAACTGAATTATGAGTTAGAATGGTCATTAGGCATGCAGAAAATTTACAAAAACAAATTTCGACCCATGGCAACCTGTGCAAAAAATTGCCCAAAAAACAAAAGCATTTCGGCCCAGGTATGTCTGCGTGGACTGCGCAGGCTGACTTGGATCGATATGTTTTGCAAATGCATTAAGTCCCCTTTTCACAGAGCATGGCTCATATTTCTTTTTAATGGATCTTTTTTTTTCACATTAGCTCTGCTAGGCAGAATTGCCAGTGAAGATTCACGTAAGATCCCATTTTTCACAATTTCTCAATAAAAAAAATAAAATAAATTAATGCACTCATATTTGAACCCTTAACATCACATTCCGAGTTTTAACAACTCTGAAGAAGAAGGCTTTTTAAAAACATTGTAGGAAAAGGAGAAAATGCTGGTAACCGGCATTTTCTCCATTTCCCACAATGTTTTATACATTATCAAAGACAGAAACCATCATTTTACCTACTTTTGATATGTCGTCTTCAAATATTTCCAATGTTGTCCAGTCCATTTCTTTTTTCGTACGGTAAAGAGTTAAGCAATATGTTTACCGAGCACAGGGTAAAATTAATACATATCGGTCAAAAACACTCCTCAACCAACCCACAAATCCACAGTAACGTAAACAGAACTATTCATGTTTATTCAACGAACCCTTTTCCTAGTGATATGAACTAATCGATAGAATTAACTAGGATTTAAATTTCATTAAACCCTTAACCTGCTAGATAAGTGAAAAGAAACTTTCAAACCGATACTAAAAATCTAAATTCTACTATTTGAAAGATATTTATGGGGGAAACATATTCTCCTTCTCGGACAGTGTAGATCAAGATCAGACTGCACATTTGTGCAGTCTGATCTTGATCTACATTGTTCGCAAAAGGCCAGTGATTTGCTCTTAGCAGCCTAAGGGTTAAATTGTTTATCTCTTTTAACTGACGACAAAACTTTGAACTTGTCCGAAAGTCAAAGCACATGCAGACGACAGATTCAATGTAGCTGAAATGATGAAATTCGTTTTGGAAATTCTTAGAATAATGTAAGAGGAGAGAAGAAAATGCTGGTTATCAGAATTTTCTCCTTTTACAACAACAGTTTCAAAAGTCTTCTTCTTCAATGTCGTCAAAACTCGGGATTGTTTGGTAATGAGTAAAATATATATATTTTAGAAAAGAATAGACTGAGATCAGACTGCACCGATTGACACACATGTACAAAGAGTGTCAAAAGATTGGGGATGGATTATTCAAGTCGGGGGTGGTAATCAGTACATGTGAATTGCTCATGAAATCTATAATGGTGCTTTAAGGACATGGCTTTATAAGTACTTTTAAGTTCAAAATCGTAATTGGAATAACAATTATGACGAAATGTAGGATTCTCCGTTACTCAGTTGTTAATGTGACATACGACCATTTCACAAGTTCTTGATAAAATTTTCACGAAAACTTATGTATGAACCATGCTCTGTGAAAAGGGGGTTTAAGGTCTACGGCCCCTAACTCTCATACTAAAAGACGGAAGCTGCCGAGATTTGCCGAATAGCCTTTACGAAAACGTCGATGTTACACGGTATTTACCGATCATTTAGTGAGTCTACGGCCCCTAAATCTCATATTAAAAGACAGGAACTGCCGAGATTGGCTCAATAGCCTTTACGAAAACGTCGATGTTTACCGATGAGTTAGGGGCCGTAGACCCTAATGCATTTACAAAAAGTACCGACTCATGTCAGCCTGTGCGGAATGCACAGGCTGACATGAATCGAAACTTTTTGCTAATTGTAAATTTTGTGCATGTTCAAGGGCCATTCTACCTCCTAATTCAGTTAGTAGTTCAGACAAAATTGATTTTATGGATCTATAATTATATGATGACTTGGTTGGTCGAATATTGCATCACGTAGATGCATTACACCCCTTTTACCAGAACGTGCTATTTGTTCGCCTGCAGGGATGAGCTTAGAACGTAGATTAAGACCAGAATACATACATGTACAAAACGTGAAGATTGTCTCATTTTCCCGATAATATTTCAGATAAAAGTACTTGCTTGCCCTTCAAATTTGCCTTTCCTTATATCCGCCTTTCCTTCAAATTTGCATTTCCGTCATTTTTTTCACGTGTGTGTCCTCATTTTTTGTAGCATGTAGTGACGTTTTGACCCTTTAACAAGCAAATCGTGTCTCATTGATCGCTAGAGAGATGGCTTTAAAATGATTGTTGGAAAAGAAGAAAATGCCGGTAACCACCATTAATTTTTTCTCCTTTTCCCGCGATGTTTTATTGTTTTCTTCCGCTTAACCCTTTACCAAACGACAAAATCTTAGACTGGTCAAAATTGAAAGCATTTGCAGACGACAAAATAAGATGTGACTTAAAAATTGAAACTTGACTTTGGAAGAGTAGAAAACATTGTGGGAAAAGGAGAAAATGCTGGTTACCAGCATTTTCTCCTTTTTCCACAGTGTTTTCAGAAGGCTTCTTTCTCGGGGTCCTTAAAACCAGGGATTGTTTGGTAAAGGGTCCAACTGCTTCGGACAACCTCCCTCATTTGAGTCACATTTTGTTTGGACTGGTGAAAACTTTTTGCCGTGTGGCAAAGAGTTTACAATGGCACCGTCATTACGAACATAAACAACTTTGCGAATCTTGCAGATCGAAATCCCACAGCATTGAAGCTGATCCTGGATCTACGCTGTCCGTGGCATGATTATGAACTAGGTTTAAAAAGTATCACAATAATAGTGAAATTGAATTTTTTTTTTCTTATCGAAAGAAAAGTTTAAGAAAAATCATTTTTTTGTCATCTTCCTTCCCGAAGTGGGACTCCCCTCTTTCTCCCTACAGATTCACAAATACAACAATGTTTGAACAATGATAATCGGAGTTTGTATAATATATTTTTTTAAATCACCAGCTTTAAATTTCTTAAAGTCAACGGCTCGTCTGACCCAACAAGTTATGCATCAAAATAAAACTCGAATTCTTATTAGCGATAGACAGGACCAAAATATAAAATACTCATATTGGCTTGTATCACATTTTTTTCGTTTTGCCACTCTGTTTTTTGTTGTATGGATTGGATGGCTCATTTTGCTTTGTGGTGATATTCATCCTAATCCAGGTCCAGATAGTGGTAACCATCTAGATCATTCGTCAAGCTCGACAGATTTATATAATTTTCTAAATCTTCCAAATCACTTGTCTACCGTACACTATAACGTGCAAAGTCTAGCAAATAAAGTTGATGTGCTGATATCAGAATTTTCTTATTTTGATCTTGTATCTTTTTCTGAAACTTGGTTAAATACATCAGTGTCGACACAAGATCTGCTTTTCCCTACATTTCATCCTCCAGAACGTAAAGACAGAGTCAGTGATAGATATGGAGGTGTTATCCTTTATGTAAAGGATACATTGACATATACACGGAGATATGATCTGGAGTTAAATCGACTAGAGTGTATCTGGATCCATATCAAATTGCAAAACAAAAGAAATGTTCTGTATGGCGTCTTTTATAGACCGCCGAGCTCAGATTCAGTCTACAATTCTTTAATTGAAGATTCCATTAGTCTAGCAATAGATTCAAACATTTCTGATGTAATAGTCACCGGAGATTTTAACTTGAATACATTGAATCCAATTCAGTCTAGAAAAGTAGAATCATTTTGCAATCAGTTTAATATGATACAGTGCATTGACGAACCTACCCACTTCACTGAAAATTCTGCTGCTATAATAGACCTTCTTTTTGTAACAAACAAAGATTCCATTTTAACTTCTGGAGTCGGTGAACCATGTCTTGATCTTAGCATAAGGTATCACTGTCCAATCTTTGCTGTGTTCAACTTCTTAAAACCTAAATATAAAACTTTCAAACGCACAATATGGAAATATGAACAAGGTGATTATAACAAGTTGAGAAATATCCTCGAAAATGTTAACTGGGATCAGCTGCAAGACGACAACATTGATACTTTTACTCAAAATATTACAAGTATTATAACCAAAGAATCAAAGAACTGCATTCCAAATAAGGTGATAGCTATTAACCCACATGAACCTCCATGGATTAATAGTTTGATAAAAAGAAAAATTAGGCAACGGAAAAGAGTATATCAGAAAGCTAAACGTACAAACAATCAGTATCAATGGTCCAAATTCAAAGCTTTAAGAAACGAAATTATTGCTCTCATTAGACAAAGAAAGCAAGACCATTTAGACCAAATGGCACTAAAATTAAGCTCAAGTGATATAACACCAAGAGATTGGTGGAGAGTTTTGAAATCTTTTATAAGCCCATTGTCTTCTTCCTCTATACCTCCACTAATTGATGACACAACTGACACAATGGTCGTTCATGAACATGAAAAGGCTAATGTATTAAATTCATTCTTTGCAAAGCAATCAACCATTGACGACTCATCCAATAATCTTCTTGATAATATTAACCAAGTTGATGGCAACTCCTTAGATTCAATAACGATTACTCCCGCTGAGGTGTTAGATGTGTTAAGAACGCTCCGTTTAGGTAAGGCGTCTGGTCCAGATGGTATCAATAATCGAATTCTAATGGAGGTTGCGCGTCAAATATCTAAGCCTCTGAGTCAAATCTATAATCAGTCTTTGTACACAGGTGTATTTCCCTCTTCTTGGAAAATTTCTAATGTGTGTCCAATCTTTAAAAGCGGTGACTCTGCTCTTGCATCTAATTACCGACCAGTATCGCTATTAAACACTATGGAAAAAGTATTTGAAAGAATAATATTTAAACATGTCTTCAACCATCTAAACGATACCAATTTTTTCACACCTTGTCAATCAGGTTTTTTACCCGGAGACTCAACCGTCAACCAAATTGTATTTCTATATGATAAAATCTGCAAAGCCTTGGATGAAGGACTAGAAGTCCGAGTTATATTTTTTGATATTAGTAAAGCCTTCGACAAAGTATGGCACAAAGGGCTTCTATTTAAGATGCACAAAGCTGGAATCTGTGGTAAACTTCTTTCATGGTTTTCGGACTACCTCTCGAACAGGTACCAGAGGGTTGTTCTCCCTGGTGCTGTCTCAGACTTGAGTTCTATTAATGCGGGAGTCCCGCAAGGATCTATTCTCGGTCCTCTCCTATTTCTAGTCTACATTAATGACATAGTAAATGATATTGAGTCAAATATAAACCTATTTGCAGATGACACCAGTTTATCCATGGTGGTAGGTGATCCTGATACAGCAGGTACAATTTTACAAACAGACATCAATAAAATTACAGACTGGGCAAATAGGTGGCTTGTAAAGTTCAATCCCTCAAAATCAGAATCTTTAATAATATCCCGTAAACGTAATAAACCTGTTCACCCGAAGCTTTTTATGTCTAGTGTTGAAATTCCATCTGTGCAGGTTCATAAGCATCTCGGTATTTTCATTTCTAATGATGGTTCTTGGGATTACCATGTAAATGATACTTTAAAAAAGGCATGGAAGAGAATTGGAATTATGCGAAGTCTAAAGTTGCGCCTAGATCGAACATCTTTACAGATAATATATTTTTCTTTTATCCGTCCAGTTCTTGAATATGCAGATGTTATTTGGATGAATCTATCTCAATACCAGAAAGAACAAATTGAAAAAGTACAAAGTGAAGCTGCAAGAATTGTAACTGGATGCAGTAAACTTGTGTCTTTAGCGGATCTTACCGAAGAGTCAGGGTGGGAAACACTTAGTGAAAGAAGATATAAACACAAACTTATATTGTTTTTTAAAATGGTAAAAGGACTAGCCCCTTCTTATTTAAATTCGATAGTGCACGTAACGGTAGGAAGTACTTCATCCTACAACCTTAGAGGATCTCACAATCTACAAAATATAGCTTGCAGAACTAATCTTTATCTAAACTCCTTTTTACCCTCTGTTGTTACTGATTGGAATGCTTTACCCATTGATGTTAGAAACCTGGACTCCCTTTCAGCATTTAAACGTTATATCAATAGAGATAAAGCAAATCCAGATAGGCTATATTTTTTTGGAGAGAGGAGGATTCAAATCATTCATGCTAGGCTGCGAACTAAATGTAGTTCACTTCATCAACACCTTTATTTCAGAAACGTAATTGATTCTCCTCTTTGTGCTTGTGGTGAAATTGAATCAAATCAGCATTATTTCTTTGACTGTAAATACTATCGCGAACCTAGAAATAGTTTATTTCAAAGCGTGTCAGTAATTTCCACTGTAAGCCTGCAGACACTTCTCTTTGGAGACAAGACTCTCAGTCTTGCCGATAACGAAAAAATATTCTCAGCGGTTCACTCATATATTGTTGACACTAAACGTTTTAAAAGTTGATTTTTTCAGATTTTTTTTTTTGTCTGAAACCAGAATACTTGTTGGTGGCACTCCACGTCTCTCTTTCTCTCTATCTCTCTCTCTGTCTCTCACACTCAAGAGTTGATCATATATTGTTGCAATTTCTATTACTGTTTAACAACTGACACTGACGTGACTTTCAGGAGAGGAACTTTATAAGCTTACAGCTTCCGTTCCAATCCTTTTCATGTATTTTGAATTTTTGGTATATTAACATATATGTAACTATTATATTGAATAAAATATGTTTAAACTAAATTTCTTTTGAGAGAAATCCACTCTTCCGTGTACTGGTAAACAAACTTGACCTAGTAATATCTTTCTATCGTCTTCCTGTTATTAAAACTCGTAAACACAATGTTTACGCCAAGAACGTAATAAACTTATCGTCGGTTTTATAGGTCGATCTATCTTGTTAACTACCAATCGGGGATTTTTTTGGATTAAGGTCTACGGCCCCTGACTCTCATATAAAAGACGGAAGCTGCCGAGATTGGCCGAATAGCCTTTACGAAAACGTCGATGTTTACCGATGAGTTAGAGGCCGTAGACCTTAACTCTTTCACTGCTCAATATCGCCTTTAGCATCTTTTGCGGATGGCGTAGATCAAGATCAGACTGCACAAAACGTGCAGTCTGATCTTAGATCTACACCATCTGCTACCTGATACTCACCTCTATGAAAATCGGCTTCACAAGCAACGAAAATACACTTTAAGACCTCGAAAAACATCTAATGCATTTATCTGGAAGTGAATGAGTTAACCCTCATCCCGCTAAGTTAACCCTTTACCACACGACAAAATTTTAGACCTGTCCAAATTAAAAGCATTTGTAGATGACAGTTTTAACGTGGCTCATATGAAATGATTTTTCTTTGATAGGGTAGAAAACATTGTGGGAAAAGGAGAAAATGCTGGTAGCTGGTAACCAGCATTTTCTCCTTTTCCCACAATGTTTTCAAAAGCCTTCTCTTTCTGGGGGCGTTAAAAGTTGTCATTGTGTGGTAAAGGGTTAAATGAAACTTTCAAGGCGATAGTAAAAACCCAAGTTATGACATTTCAAACATTTTGTTGGAGGAAAATATCTTCCTATCGGACAGTGTAGATTCAAGATCAGACTGCACGTTTTGTGCAGTCTGATCTTGATCTACACTGTCCGCATAAGGACAGTAAGTCGTGCTGAGCAGCATAAGGGTTAAATAAATCTGAAATTCTAATATCAGTACAGGAGTTTACTGTATTGGCGGGGTTTAGTTATAAAGTTTCAAGCCTTTTATGGCGTGCGCTTAATTTATCTGCTAAAATTGTCTCTGTCTATGTACAAGTCTCTGAAAAGTTCATGCTTTCATTTCTTTCGACAAATTTTTGTCACGTAAAGGTGTATGGGGCCCGTATTCACCAACCATTCTTAAGAAAATTCTTACTCTTCTTATATGAGACTTTCAACATTTGAGAGTAACACAACTTCTGATTGGCTAATCCACATGGTCCTTTGGCAATCGGTAACTCCGTCTATTTTTATTACATCAGATATGACGTCATCTTACTGATTTGAATACTAATTCTGGTAATCGACGCCTGCTATTGATCACGTGACCTTTCACATGGTTTAGCCAATCAGACTTTGTGTTACTTCCAAATTTAGAAAGTTCTGGAGAAAAAGAATAAGAATGTTCTTAAGAATGGTTAGTGAATACAGACCCGGGACTCGAGCTGGACTGGTTCACTTGCTGTTCAAATAAAACTGTGTTTTCTATCTATAAAGAAACCGACCGACCAACCAGAGAATCTGACATGTTCTGACATCATACAGAAGTGGTTTCTAAAGGGAGCTACTTAGATCTATTTAGATTTTCATCAAGTCATCAAACTTAAATAATGATTTATCAGCTTACTGAATATTTATGCGATAACACCTATGCGATTGTCGTTTTTGATATACCACGGATATTTTTAGAACTGAACAATTCTGTTTACGTATTCTCTATTTATCACTGAATTTAAAAGAAAGGCTATGGCTGGGATAACATTAGTAAAGAAGAAAAACAAATGTAAGAAAAATATTTTTCTGTGGTATTTCCTTGATGTGCTGCATAGCCTATTGAAATAATTTAGGTTTCGCAGCAGACTTTCGCAAAGGCTTGTAGGAATGTCACGTGATCAATAACACTCGTCGATTACGATGATTAGTATCCAAATCAGTATTCTAAGATAACGTCATATCTGATGTAAATAGAGTAGACGGAGTTACCGATTGCAAATAGCCTGGTTCCAGACGGTAATAATTTTAATTACTCCGCAGCGTGCTTTCCTTAGAATCGCGGTATTCTATTGATCTTTGGCAGCTATCTGTTTCTGACAAAGTAACGTCCGAATAATAGAGAAAAAAGAACGGACTGGAACTCAGGTTAATTGCAAAAGAACCGTCCCATTACTGAAGTCCAAAATTACACATTTCTATTGAAAGTAAAATGTAACCGTTCAGTCTATAAAAACCAATGCAAAGAAAAATAAGCTTAGGTGTATTTATTGGTGTTTTAAGATGACATGTTGTTTTACAGAATAAAAACTTGTTAGGCCCCTTTAAAAGCATGCCTACACAAGTAATTCGCAAGCAACAGGTATGTTCAAATTCTATTTTTGTCGTCAATTTGTAAATTTTATGAGAGTTTCAACGTGCGCACAGAACCTGTGCGCAGGAAAACATGATTAAGTTATCTGACGCTTTTCTATACAAGCATTTTCTTTACAAATTGGATTAAAATGCGATTCAAATAAATAAACTTCCCATCATAAAATATCGAGCTTACCTCAACGCTTAATACGCTGATTTCATAACTTGATTGAATCTTTATTTATAATTGAACCTTATTCTGTAAAAATGGGGTTTAA
Organism: Hippopus hippopus; assembly: GCA_946811185.2. Lineage (NCBI taxonomy): Eukaryota > Metazoa > Mollusca > Bivalvia > Cardiida > Cardiidae > Hippopus > Hippopus hippopus. Next base: position 53,614,572 of record OX328106.1, on the reverse strand, counting down.
GGCATCTCAAAAAAGTATCGACCCAGGTCAGCCTGCGTAGTGCGCGCAGGCTGACCTGAGTCGCAACTTTTTGCTGTTGGTCATTTTTTATGCATGTCAAAGGACAAGTCTACCTCACGATTCAGTTGGTTGTTAAACAAGACAGGTTTTATGGATACCTAATTATATTATGACCTATTTGGTATCATGCATCACGGAGATTCATTAAAACCCCTTTTCCCAAAGCGTGGCCCCTATAAATTTTACCCACTGCCATAAAACTGAGGCTTGCGATAAAAAGCCCTTGAAAACATCTAGAAGTAATTTCAGTTTACAATAAAAATTGGTCCTTTTTCCACGATGTGATACATTATCATTGCAGGAAGATATTTTCCTGGTGTTCAACTTTACTTCCTTAATTGATTGATGTTGCGTATACATACTTATCGTCGCCACCGATAGGCCATATCGGCGACGCCCCCGAAGGCCGTAACTTATGTTCCGGAGAATAGTGCAGAATACAGGGCGTAACCCATTTTAATTTACGCCTGGTTCTTGAACGTACTCGGTGTATAGCACCGTCACATGTGCATGGGACCTCGGTTTAACGTCTTATCCGAAAGACTATTAGTAATTTTTTAGATGACCAGCTGTGGGGCTCGAATCCACAACTCAAGTTACCTAAGACTTGACGTTTACTTGTCTTACGCTCCACCACTTGAGCTATGCGGGCTGTTTTCTTCCTTGCGTTGCACAAGTACAATTCATTAGTGGTAAGGATTTAACCTTTTACAAAACAATGGAAACCATGTTTTTACGACACTGGTCAAAGATAACGGCGTCTATTGTCTGAAACATTGTGGTAAAGGAAGAAAATGCTGGTAACGAGCTTTTCCCTCCTTTTCCCACTGCGTTTTCTTCCTTTATAAGGACCACTCACATAACTTGAGCGACATTTACTTTGTCGTCCTGAAATGCTATCAATATAGGCAAGTTTAATTTTTTTGTTGTTGTTGAAAGGCAAAGAGTAGACCAGTTAGAACTGCCCAGTTACTATAATTATGCTTAAAAAATCTGATAACGGTATCATATACAAAACGCTTTGTTGTCCTTTCTTTATGACGCATTTAAGCCATGCTCTGTGGAAAAGGGGTTTAATGCATCTGCAAAAAGTATCGACTCAGGTCAGCCTGCGCAGTCCGCGCAGGCTGATCTGGGTCGAAACGTTTTACTATTAGTTAATTTTTCTGCATGTCCAAGGCCCGTGCTACGTCAGAATTTAGCCGGTTGTTGGACAAAATTGATTTCATGGATCCATAACTACCTGATGAAGTGCTCAGTATAATGGCTTATAGAGATGCATTAACAGTAGATAGGAATATGGGTCTTCATCCCCATTTTTTAATTTTTGATTAAATTTTTATAAAATGTCCCAGGATGCCCATACGATTTTTGTATGAAAATCTATTTCCTCATAATTCTAAAGAAAATAAATTTCATCATCAACGCATCGATTTATTCACTAACCAACGCATCAACTAATGAGCCCCATGTGTCAACGCAGGATAAGTCTATGCATGAGGGACCATCTAATTACTATAATCATTTTACCATAAATTCAAAAATAAAGAAGTGGAAAAATTTTTTTGAATTTTTTAAATTTTAAGTTATAAATTAATTCAAGATGGGGTCATTAAAGGAGTTCTTAAAGGAGTTAAACTTAGATAAAGATGAGGGTTTAATGAAGGCTATAGATAACATGGAAGAAAATTTGTTAAATATGGATATAGCTAAAGATAAATTTAAAAACTTAATTTCAGACAAAGAAATTTTAGTAAAATTTGCAATGCTTTTATCTAATTATGTAAATAGTATTTTAGATTCTATAGACCCTATGTTTAGATTAAATAATAATTATAAGATTAAATTTTGGGATAGTATTTATAATTATAGAAACAATTCAAAAAAAGACATATTATATATATGTAAAACCAATTTAGGAATTAAATTAGATAAAAAATTAACTAGAAACCAATTAATATACAAAATTGTAATGTATATTTTTGATGATATTAGTGTTTATAATGGATTTTCATCAGATTTTTTTAAAAAAATGAGAAAAAAAGCTATAAAATTATCAAATGTAAAAAAGCAAGTATTAAAAAAGATTGAGGAAGGTTTTTTATAAATATAATTTAATCTGTAAAATTAAATTATATTTTATGATGCCCCCAAGCTAAAGTATCAATCTTGTCTTTTAAAACAAATCTCTTATCATCACTTGAACCTAATGCTTTTTTATTTAACTCTTCAGTATATATATTATGCTCCCTACTTCTTAAAACAGTCATCTTTCTATACTGGTCCTTTTCTGTAAGCAAACACTCTTTGTAATTATTAAAGTTTATCTCTTTCTTAACAACTGATTGTTTAACACCTTTACATCTTTTATCTTCTATACCATCTAAAGTTTTATAAGCATACATTTTTGCTCCAAGGCCAACAAACTCAGTCATAATTTCACCACCTAACTCATCTTTAAACATTCCAACTACTCTAGCATTACAATCATTTTTTAAGAAATGGTCTTTAGGATAATTGCTTGTATCAAACATTTCAACCACATCTTTCTCCATATCCTTATATAAATCTTCAGTTTCTATTTCGAGAATAAAACTATCTGTATCAGTATAACACATTCTAACCTTTTCACCATACTTAGGTTTAAAGTAATTATAATAAGTTTTTTGCATATGTGTTTTACTAATATCTAAGATGCTTAATCCTGAGTAAATAGGTTTATTATATTTCAACTTAGTGTTTTTCATGTGTACCGCTGTTAGGTTTTCATCGAATATTGTTGTGTGGTTATAGTTTGGTTTTGCTACTAATTTTTTACAACGCTCTTCACTAGAAACCAGTTCTATCGTTACTCTGTTTCTCAGGTTTTCCATAGTTTTACCAAAAACTGAATTATTCATTAATTTAAAAAAATCTTTTTCGAAATTATTTTTAGCCGCTTTTCTTAGTTCAATGTTTGTATCAATATATGATTTTAACCATAAGCTTTCCTCAAACTTAATTCCTCGATGTATTTTAGTAATTTTTAAACCTAAATCAGCGCATGTTTTTAAAGTCTCATGATGAATAATGTAATTTTCTTTATTATTTAAGTTTGGAATAAGTTTTTCTACTTTTTCTATTTTTAAACGTTCAGGTGCTAAAGGAAAGTCATTATGTAAATCGTGTAATTCTTTAGGATATTCTAAATCTACTTCTAATATACATGGTATTTTTTGCCAAATTTCTAATTCTTTATTTGTCATCCATTTAAAACCATGTGTAGGAAGAGGGCGACTCATTGCCCAAGGATAAAGACTGTTTGCATCTATATATAATAAATATTTTGATGGTTTACTAGAATCATATAATTCACCCATATCCTCATTATTTGCTTTTACATATCTTTTACTACACATACTAACACCTCCTCTGATACCCTTTTCAACCATTAAAAGCATATCAGGATTAGATAAAAGCTCTAGGTTTACCCTAGTTATTTTTAATGCTGCATCCCAAGCTAAACCAGGAGCTGTATAATACCAACTAGGGTCTAAATTATAGTTTTCACGACAAACATCTCTAAAGTTCTCAAAAACATCCGCTAAAAGCAATACATCTATTTTATTGTAAAGTTCTAAGTAATCCTTCAACGTTTTCATGTTAAAAGTTTTCCAAACCTTTTGTGCATGAGCATAATCTTCATCACTAATTCCTTCTTTGTTTAAACTTGAGTAAAATGCTTCTTTAGGTGGTAATTTCTCTTCTTTAAGTTTATCAAATGAATCTAGGTACTCATAAGGAAAAACTCCTTTTCTCCTAACCAATGGTAGGAGATTCTTAGTGAAATATCTCGATAAAATTTTTAATTGACTTTCTTCTAAGTTACTCGAAAGCTTGTCTAAACTAGAACTCATAAACTTAAAGCTATCAAGAAATCTAATTTTATGTTTTATATATTTTCCAACCCAAATATCTTTACTAAAACTAATATATTTCTCTTCATTGTTTGGAATACAATCAATCTTCCCTTCAGATTTGCCAAGACATTTAATAAAAAGATGAGCGTCATATCCACTAAGATTATGTAGGTATACCGGAGTAAAGTTAGGATTTTTAGCTTTTAGGTTACATTCATTATGTGCGGCACCTCTATATTTACCCGTAAAATGACAATGGTCTCTTACTTTATAATTAGCATGATTAAACTTCCCACCACAAATCCAACAATGTGTTTCTTTCTGGTACTTTGCTTTCTCTGATTCTGTTATTTCAATAGGGTTTGGTTTTTGGTAATATTCTTGATGAATTTCTTGTATATCATCTTTCAACCAGTTTATAAAATCTTCATCAGCATTTTCTCCAACATAACTTCTTTTTATAGGAGCACACACAGCATCATCAAAGCATTTTATAATATAGTAAAAACTACAAGGTACATGCTTTTGATATTGCATAGTATAACTTTTTTCTGGGTTTGGTTGGCATGTGTGTATTGGTTCCAAAACACTTTCAAAATCAGCGTATACAACAAAGGGAACCTCAAGTTTTCTAGAATGGTTTTCAAAAGCTACCCAGGTATCTGGTTTTGGCATTTCTAAAGTAATAGGTTCGTGTTCGTTACAGTATTTTTCATGTTTTTCCAAAAGTTCTTTACTACCGAAATGATTCAAACAACGTTCACAAATTTCCATATTTTTAGAGTTATGACTGTTAGTTATTTGACTTCTTACTAATCTTTTTAAGTTTTTTATTAAAGCATAATGTGTATTTCCATCATCTTTAATTAAAAGAAGGTTAACATGTTTATCTTTTTTCTCATTAGTGATTCTACGAGGAAAAATAAATTTTTTGTTTTCATTATAACTATATACGTTTACACTAATTTCAGGATTTTGTTTTTCAAACTTATTGATATCCTTAACCGAAACAGGATACTCTATTCCCTTCATGTTTAAACTACTTTCCTTTTCTTTCAAAGCTTTATCAACTCTTTCTGGATGTTTGCCTATAGGGTTTAACGCTCTTGAAACACCCCATAAAAAACATTTATCATCTTTATTTTCCATATTGATAACTGCTTTTTTGTTAGCAATCCATTTTGGTAAAGGTAGCCAACCATTAGCTCTTAAAGGAACATAAGTAGCTGTATGTATTTCTAGTTTTACGATACTTCCAAAAGTCCAACCACTACCTTCTCTTTGGAACTTAGCTAAATTTTCCAAAACTTCATCTATCATTGTATTCAATAAATCCTCTATTTCTTCACTGTTTAAATTTAAATGTTGACTACTATGAAAAGCACGTTCCACGGGACCTTGGTCAATATCTGTCATTAACCACATTTTACACCTAAGTACAAGTTTAACCTTTGTTTGTAAATTATTTCGAAGAGTATTTATAAGAGGCGTCCACGTTTCTGTGAAAAATCTTTGTGGGTTATAATTTCCTCTACCCTCTATAACATATTGATTAACATACTCTCTAAATGCTGAGCGCTCTATTCTAACCTCAAACGGTTGTCTTGGTGGATAATTCTCTCTAACATTCTGAACAATTTCATTAAAAACTTGTGGTAATTGGTTTTCTTCAACATTACCAGTTAACCAATTAGTGAAATTATTGATTCTACGTTGGATTGATTGAGGTATAACATTCGTTACGGCCCTCCCAACATTTGATACAGCTCTTTGAGCAATATTTGATATCCTACTAATCCAACTCATTTTATAAAAGTAAATATATTTTTCTTAACCTATCATCAAAAATTTTTTTTTGAAATTATATATATATTAATCTTATTAATATATATATATAAAATGGATGAAAAAATGAATGATAAAATAGAATTTATGAAAAGATATACTAAACTTGAATTAGTAAAATTATGTGAAACCAAGGTACCTAAGAATTATGGTGAAAGAGGAATTAAACATTTACCTAAATATGAGGTAGTTGAAAAACTTGTTCGTAATGGTATCAAACCAGATATAAATAGAAACCTTATACATAAAAATGGTTGGCGATTTTGGAGAAAATTAATAGATAATTAAAATCTTTCTTCCTCATCTCTTTTACTTGAATGGTCAATAACAACATTTGATGCAGCTCTTCTTAACCTATTTATCAAAAATTTTATTATATCTGCATATAAATATAATAAAATTACTGAATGTTAATCCTATATTTATCTTTCCAAACCCTTCCATTCCAATTCTCAATCGTTTGTGGACTGCGGTCTATAAATTGACCTGCCTTATAAATTGATGGAAAGGTTTTTATTTCTCCAGTTTCAACATCCTCTAAACTAACTTTCTTAGGATTTTTCATAATAGTATGTAATCTATCAAACTTAGGGTCTTTGCTTTTTTCTTTTTTAGGTGATTCACTCGGAAACAATCCATGTTCTTTCACCAACTCAACTAAACGTTTTTTATCCCAGTATGAGTAGAAATTTATATTATTTTCTTTAAGAATTTTTTTTAAATCTGTAACCTTTATCATTTTTTATATAAAAAAGAAAAATCTTAATACACTACACTCATTTTATTTCCATCAGACTGGAAGTTAATTAACCTATCACTAATAATAACAGCATATGCCTCTGTATTTGCAAGCACATTTTCAGTAAAATTTGCTTTGATTTGGATATCAGTGACAGAGTATTTCAATCTCTCACTCTGTTTGGAAACATCAAACAAAAACAAAGGATAAAGGGTTTTATAATCTGAGGGAGTAATGTTAGGGTTTGACACCATTTCATTCATGTTATAAAACTTAGACCTAAATAGAGAAGCGTCACCATACACTCTACTAAATTGGTTTGCGGTAAAACTGAGATTATAATCAACAGCGGGATATCTAGTAGAATTTAACGTAACATAAATGTTTTTAACGTTTCTATGGTCAAATATGGCTGGATTTTGTTGTTGGTCACCGTTTTTACCAGTTTGAAAACCAACAATGATAAAACGTGGCACTTCAGGTGATGATTTGACAGCAAGTCTCCAGGTAAATGATGTTGACTCGGGAACCGCAATAGAGTCGCACTGCCTCATTCTATATCCAACCGGTATTTTTTCTTTTTTCTCAATAATTTTATAAAGTTGCATTTTCTCTTCATCTGCAGGTAGCACGTGTGGTATAAACCAAGATACTCTAAGTAAATTAATTCTACCATCAGCAGGAGCAGCACCATCTCGAAAAACCGCATCATTATCTTCATTTCTCATTAATGTGAGAGTTTGCTTCATTCCATACAATATCTTATCATAATCATCACAAAAACCAAATATATGTTTTAATGGAACTCTGAAGCTAAAGGTACCTCTTGGAAGAGGGTCATTAATAATATAATTTCTTCTTACAATAAAACCAGTGTTTCCGGCACCCGCGTTAGCTGCTGTATCTTTATACCACAATTGATTTAACCCTTGTGATTTAGAGAAATCATCCGGATATTTTAACAAACCAAGCATTGTAGTAGCCTGACCAGGATTCAATACAGATTCAATCTCCATACCCGAAAGTTGATACTTAATACTTTTAAAAAGATACATGAGACCATTGTTTGTTAAAGAAATATTAGTGTTAACATCATAAACTGCTCCATTATCACTTCTTACTAATTCGCCTACAATAAGTAAATAACTTTCACTAGGATGAGTAAAAATATCTTGAGTCTCAATGTTAATCCTAATTTCTCCTCCTGGGTTGTTGAGATTGGTGCCAGTGATTGGTTCATACTCATGGTGTTCATACTCAACAATACTATCATCTTTTAAAATTGGTTCGGTGATTTTTAAAATATCCATTTTATAATAGTGATTATAATTTTTAAATTAGATAAAAATTATAATTGTGTTACTTAAATTTCAAACCAAAACTGGGGAAAAGACTTATTATTATCATTAATATATACACCTCGAAGTTTAATGCTTTTTGCAGTATCCAGATTAGTTTTAGGATAAACTTTATTACCGTATACAAGTGTTATTTTAGGTATACCCCAATTTTTTAAATATTTATTCACCTTTTCCTCAATCTCTTTCATCTTGATTACCTTTTCAGGAGATAACTTCACAACAGCTTTTTTATAACCATATTTCGTTTTATTAATTTCGAGGATTTCACAATCTTGTATGTTTAAAGAAGCGCCTACTATTTCAATAGTAGCACTATTGTATTTTTTATAATCTACACGATTAAAATTTAATATAGACATTCTTTTTTTATATAATGAATATAATTTTCTTAACTTATTTATATTTTTTTTTCTTCATACTGTTTTAATACCCGCTCCACTGTTTAATCTTTTAACTAAGTCTTGAATAGCAATGGCACTTCCATCTATTAATGTGCTAATGTTTTGTGTTTTAGGAGTATCATTAGGTTTTGGTGTTGTATTATATTTTTGTAAAATTTGCTTCGATTTTGGTGTTAAAGCTTTTGAAACTAATTTTTTTCCTGCTTCTACTGCTGCACTTTTTTCAACCTCTAAAGCTTTCTTTGCTCCTTCCTTAGCTACACTCTTTCCTACATCAAGGGCAGAAGACGCAATTTGTTTAGCTGCACTACTAGTAAAAAGCCTCGCTAAAAAGTTAGCAATACTATCAAAGATTCCGGCACCACCGTATGAATACTTTTTTTTAAATCCGTGTTTCTTAGTGATTATCATTTTTTATAGTATAGACATTAAATTTTTATAAGCGTGTGAATTTAAAACACCTTGTCTTTTTAATTCATCACAAATGCTTACTACTTCATTTCTTACACCTGTATTACCTGCTTCTTTACTTGCCATCAACAGGTCTAGTCTTTCTAGTAATGCGTTAGGGTCAGATGGGATAACAATTCCTTTTCCTTCATACTTTTTCCTATTATGCCAAATAGGACTAAGTAAATCCATCCATTTTTTACTTCTAGAACTTTTAGGACGTGGATTATCTGGGTCGTTACCTTTATGAAGAGCGTTGGTTCGTCTCATTATTTCCGAATAATTTATTAAATCCTCATTTGTATAAATGTTTTCATTTGGTTCTCTAGCGACAATTAACTCCCATAAACCAGGTGTTCCTATATATATATCTTTACCAATAGCAATATCATCACCCTCAATTCCAACCATTTTGCGACCAATATAAAATTTTTTATCTTTATCATATAATCCCCATGTTTTATCAACATCACCTTCAGTAAGAGCTTTTGTTAGATACTCCTCTGCAAGTGGCCCAATTTCAAATGTACCTTTATATTCCTCAATATTTGGTTTTTTCCCAGAGGGATAAGCTTCTATTGATGGATAAGCTGGTAGATTAATAGCTTGTGGTAACTGTTCGATACCTTCTTTAATAGGTTTAAGTCCCTCTGTAATCTCCTTTGTTGTAGCTTTTTGCGTTTCCGTTATAGGTTTAAAAAACTTTGATAAATCGGTTTGAAGTTGTTGTTCTCCTGTTCTCTCTGCTAGTAGATTATCCCGAATCTTCTTTCTCGTTTCGAGATACTCTTTTACAATTAAGTCTCTTTTTGCAGGGTCAGTTATTTTTAGAAATGACATTTTTAATTAGCAACATATTTTTATTATAGATTTTATCATAGATTTTATCATAGATTTTAATATATAAGAGAATATATAATTCTCTTATATATTTATTCATCATCATTATCTCCTATTTCACATTGACATTTACATCTAAAACTTGGTAATTTAGGTAAGCTAATAGGGAAGCTCTCCACCATGGTTCTTCTCGACAAGCCTCCGAAAGGACTCCCTCGCTTCTTGCCTCCCTTTCTCAATCAAACTTTCCTTTTCTTCAAGTGTTACCTTCTTCTTAAACTTACTTCTTATTTCACTTTTCATTTCTTCATACTTACCCATTTCATCCATTATCAACTTAAATTCATCATCAGATATATGATTATCCATTAAAGCTTTTGATACATGATTATCTATAGTATTAAGCTTAGCAGCAGCAAGAGTTTGAATTTTTAAATGCTTTTCAGCTTTAGTAGTAGTTTTCCTAACAAATACTTTACTCACCAATGAAGAAAGACCGATTACACCAGCAGCAGCTTCCAAACCTACAGCAACGGGTGCCGCTGCAACAGTTGAAAGCAAAATAACACCTGCACCACCTAACGCTAATGAAACAACAACCAATCCACCTTCAACATTATCAACTACTTTAGCCATCCTAGCATATTTTTTATTCAATCTTTCCCTTTCATTTATTTCACTCTTTAAAAAATTTTGTACTTCAGATATTTTTTTAAGTCTATAAGAATGACCATTATCCATTGCTTCCATTTCAATAGGTGGGGCGCTTGCGGTACCTGGTTCTTTAGGTAATATAGGATATAATTTATTAGGGTGTTCCTGATTTGTATCTAACATTTTATTAATATAATAATTTTTTTTATGCTAAATATTTTAGATAGCAGAATAACTCTCCCTCAGGTATTTCGATTGGTTTTTGCGAGAAATTATAAATGTAGACTAAGATATCATTAACGTCATTATCAAGATGTGCACCATTAAAAATGGTTAAACCATATTTCCATTTATTACTAATAGATATCACTACAACTCCTTGTGTAGTTATATAACCAAATCCTAACGGAACTCTCATACCATCATGAGGAGGAATCTTGATAGTTACTTGCGAGTATATTTTCCATTTTAGAGAATCTTGCTTTAAGGGAGGATATCTTACTCCATTTAAATGAGGTTTCCAAAATATAGTTTTATGTTGGGTAGTAATATTAGGTTTTATACCAAATTTATGTATATCCATTTTTATTTATTGTAAATAATATTTATAATATAGCTCCTAGGATAGGGATATTAGCAAATGGACTATTAGGTCCAAGTAAAAGTCCTTTTCCATCATACATTTTTCCTCCTTGCTTTAAATACAACCCATCACCAACAGACTCTAATCCTTTACCTTTGTATGGTTTTAAGTATAATCCACTTCCATCAGTTTCAACTTGACAAACACATCCTCCTTTTTTAAGGTAAAGACCTGACCCCATAGCTTTCGAAACACCTGTTTGAGCTAATCCAGAAAGAGCACCAACACCTAAAGCTGGTAAAACGGTTTTTGCAAGCATCGGTAAAGCTCTAGCAGCCAACCCAGCTAACATTCCGAGAAAACCTCCCTCTATTTTCATGTTATATTTAAGTTGTTTTGCAGTCATTCTAATAGTTATACCTTTACCATCCTCATAGGCTTTAGCCATTTTCTTTGCTTGTGAATTGGTAATTGCTAAAACATCATTACCTTGTAAATCTTCATGACCTAAACGAATACTTACTGGGCAACCAGCTTTAACAGCATATTGAAGCTTTTGCTTTTGTCCTTCAGATATATTTACTTTAACATTAGTGTAACTCGTCATTTTATATACGAGTATTTTTTTATTTAGCTCATCTCGCTTCTCTAATATGAAACCTAATCGTTAAATTTTCACCTCTAAGATTTAGTAAATTACCATCTTGGTCTGTAATATTTACATTTAGGTTATGTATTTCATCTAACGTTATTGGTAAGTATACTAAATTAACTGGTGACTCAATTATTTTATATCCAGGTGCAACATCTGGGAAAAAAGAGTAAATAGTATTTTTTGTTGAACCATTAACGTAACTTCCTGAAATAATATCTATGTTAACGAGCAAACTATTTATGCTAAGAATGTTTACTACATTCTCTGACTCGTGAAATCCTTGCGTATATTTAGCTCGAGTAAATCCTAATACTTTAGCGATGGAACATGGTTGATTAAAATCTACTTGATAACCATCATCAATAATAAGAACAGACTTTAGGGTATTAGTGTTCGCAGAAAAGTTAATATAATACTCTTCATTAACTCTATCGTAATGACCATTTTTTCTCATTTCCTGACGAATCGTATCATTAATGTCAACGAGGTCATAACTTCCTATAGGTATTTTTATTTTAATCCATGTGGTGCCATTGTCTGGAGAATAAACGAATGTGTTGTTCGTTTCATCAATGTTTGGAAAAGAGTAGTAAGTTTCAAGGTTTACCATAGCTATTTCGTATACTTTATCCTTTTCCAGTTGAATTGGAGGATTAAACCTTGTTCTAAAACGTGTTTTGTTGTCGCTTACTATGATTTGAAATGATGTTTTGCTGCTCGTATTTTTTACAATTTGTTCTAAAAGTTTTTCCATTTTATAATATTTAAATATTTTTTATACCGACTTAGGTATGTAAAAATTGTCAAAACCGTTTCTATACTTCCCATCATGTTTTTTACTGGTTAAGTCAATGATAGCAAAACCATGTGGTCTTTCCCACGCCTTTTGACAAAACTTTCTAAACTCATCCTTAGACATATCTTCACCTATGTGGTCGCTATAAATATGATTAAGGTTTTTTAGGTCTTGTCGGAAAAGACAAATAAAATTAGCGTTTTCTCTAATAGTTTGTCTAGGTAGTCTAAAATAATTCTGTGAGAGGTAAAAACAGTCAACATTACTATGCCTTCCTCGAATGTAGTAACACTCACATTTATTTTGCTTTTCTAAAAGTAAATCATCGAAAATCATTAAATTTTTATTTCCTGAGTTTAACTCTCTCGGGTCAGGTACATCACTAGCATTTTCAAAGAAGTTGCAATTTATATCCGATTTGTTTTTAATTGTTTTAACCCATTCTTCAACTAAAGCTGTTGGTGGAATGTTTGTTTCTTGTATCTCATCACGTATGTTAAACAACCTTAAGATATATTCTTTTGGTAGTTTCTCTTCAAAAGCCTTTTTTAGTATTCGGTATTCCGGTTGAAAAAGGCTTTTTCCAAAAACACTTAAATCGTTGTAGTCAAGCCAATCTGGTCTGAGTAAAAGGTTTAACAATAAAGTAGTTTTACCACATCCTGATTTTCCTATAATTAAACCCCTAATACTTTTTGGTAAAAGGGAGTGATTAAATCTCTTTGATACTACTTCATTCCATGATAAGTTTATAATATCCATTTTTATTTAAATATTTTTATTTTTTATATATAAAATAAAATGTATTGCGTTAAATGTAAAAAACATACTGATACGAGTGATATAAAATATACCATTTCGAAAAATGGAAGAAATATGATGCAGGGGAAATGTGTTATTTGTGGAATAACTAAATCACAATTTATAAAAAAAAAACCACCGGGAGTAGTATATTAAATAAATTTATAAATAATTTACCTGTTGAAATGCATCTTCCAGGGCACAATTTTACAGGGCCAGGTACCAAACTAAATAAAAGACTCAATCCAGATTTAACACCGAAGGAATGGAGTAAACCAATAAACCGTGTTGATAAAGCCGCTTATAATCATGATGTTTGCTATCTTAAGCATGATGATACTGCTACAAGAAACGCAGTGTGTGATAAGAATATGTTAACAGAGTTGGAAGGGATTTACAATCCTAGTATTAGAGAAAAAATGGAAAGAGGTTTGGTAAGTAAACTCATTGGAACGAAGATGAAATTTGGAATGGGAGTAAAAAAAAAAATTTAGCGGAAGAATTACATAAACCTGTAAAAAGAAATTTTAAGAAAAGGAGAGTTAGAGTAAACGGTATAGATAGGATATGGGCAGCGGATTTAGTAGACATGCAAGCATTTTCTAAGTTTAATCGTGGTGTTAAATACCTTCTCGCTGTCATTGATATCTTTTCTAAATATGGATATCTGGTGCCATTAAAAGACAAAACAGGAAAATCTGTTGCTATAGCATTAAAAAGTATTTTTAAGGAGAGAAAACCTGAAAAAATGTGGGTGGATAAGGGTAAAGAGTTTTATAACAAAGATGTAAAAGACTTGGTTGAATTATATTCTACTGAAAATGAGGAAAAATCTAGTGTGGTTGAGAGATGGATTAGAACAATGAAAGAAAAAATGTGGAAGTATTTTTCCGCTAACTCTACAAACGTTTACATTAATGTGCTACAGGATTTAGTTAAAAAATATAATAACACAAGGCATTCATCTATTAAGATGACTCCGGTAGACGCTAGTAAAAAAGAAAATGAAACGAGAGTTTGGAGAAATCTTTACCCCGAACATTTAGAAATAAGAGACTTTAATCCTAAGTTTTCCGTTGGAGATAAAGTAAGGATAACTAAAAAGAAAAAGACTTTTGAGAAAGGTTATACAACAAGATGGACTGAGGAGGTTTTTATAGTTTCTGAAGTAAAACTTACATCACCTATAACATATAAAATTAAAGATTTTAATGGAGAAGAAATACAAGGTACCTTTTATGAACCTGAACTGCAGAAAACCAGTCAAGAGGTGTATAGGATAGAAAAGGTTATTAAAAAAGGAAAAAAGAAATCTCTTGTAAAGTGGAAAGGTTATCCTGATGAATTTAATTCATGGGTTGACAATAAAGATATTAGAAATATTTAACTATAAAAAAAATGTCAAATATTTCGATTGAAAACATAATTTTACCAAATAAACCGTTGAACAATTTCGAATTAGAGGGTGCCGTTAAAAGATTAAAGATTCCTTATTTCAGAGGAGTTTTTTTACTAGATACATTACCGAGAAAACCGAGTAAAAAAGAATGTGGTATAGTAAACTTTGATAAAAGTGATGGGCCTGGTACACATTGGGTCGCTTGGTATAAAAATGGTAAAACTAAAATTTATTTTGATAGTTATGGCATACAACCACCTATTGAAATTCGAGATTATTTAAAAAGCTCAATACAGTACAATACTGACCAATTACAACAAGCTGGGCAAGTATTTTGTGGTCATTTATGTTTGTACATTCTAAAAGAGTTATCTAGAGGTAATCAGTTTCAAAATGTTTTAAATAAACTTTTTTAGTACTATATAAAAAAAATGCCTGTTGACAAATTCGGACGAATGAAAGATGTTAAAACAAACGATGATGGTGTGTCACTCGCTTACATAAATAATAATTTTTTACGTAAAGATGGAACAACTGTTGTTACCGGTGCCATAAACATGAACGGCAATACATTAACGAGGGTTAGTAATCCAGTAAATCCTCAAGATGCAGCAACTAAGGCTTATGTTGACGCCAACTCAGAGTTGTTGGTTGAAAACGGAGGATACCACGTTACTGGATATTTAAATATGGGTTTTAATCCGATAAGAAATGTTAAGGACCCAACAGAACCGAGTGAAGCTGCTACTAAAAAATATGTGGATAATGTTGATAGAGCCTTCGTTTATAAAGAAGGAAGGTGGTATGAGGCAGATGATGCAATTTCAATGGGAGGACGAGTAATTAACAATCTCGGAATTCCTACGAAACACGACCAAGCCTCTAATAAGTTTTACGTGGATACCACCATTGAGGCAGCTACCGCAGGTGAAAAAGCTTTAACAAAAAAACAAGATGGGTCCTATTCAATGACTGGTGGAATAGATATGAATGATAACCCGATTACAGGTTTACCTAACCCGGTATCCCGCGATGCTGCAGTCAATAAAAATTATGTTGATAACGGTGGAGCTATTATAAAAAATCCAAATGGAAGTTTCACAGCGGTGGCTGACATAAATCTCCAAGGTTTTTCTTTTAAAAACGCGGCAACCCCGGTAGAAGAGAGAGATTTAGCGACAAAATCCTATGTAGATAGAAAAGTATCCCACCCTATTATAACCGTGTGGGCTGAAGAAAATGGGCCACTTGGAAGAGGTAATTATGAGTTTTCATTTGGTAATGGTGCTTCAGGTGCTAGCCATAGGATGGGTGGTTATTGTATGAATGCGCCGGGTAGAATTACAAGAGGTAGTTTATCAGTTATTACAAATACCCCTAATGTACCTGAAGAGGTAATAGTTAATATTGTGGTAAACGGAGTAGAGATGCTTGATTACTCTATTATTAAAAAGAAAGATGAGACCTGTAGCTGTGTAGTTTTTCCTGTGGCGTTGGAGGTAAAACAATGCGATATCATAAACTTTATTTCAAGAACAACCATCCCTACTGCGGAACACTCTTACATATCTATTTTGATAGAGTTAGACTTGTAAATATATATAATATATTATAAAAAAATATATTATATATTTATTTAGTCATTTTAAATATTTTACAAAATTCTTTTAACATAAGATTCTGTTCTACATATGATACATATATTAGTTGTAAACTTATTACATTTTTCACAGATTGGTATATGACCGCAATTACAATATAGTACATTAGGTTTAACTTCATTACATATAACGCAAGATTCTGAATAAAAAGTTTTTGAACCATTATTTAATTGGTTATTGTTTTCTATATTATCTTCTTCATCTAAATCTTCATTATCTTCTTCAAAAGAATACGCTTCAATATCCCACCTATAATCATGAGAAAATCGTATCATAGGAGAAAGAACTGCCCCATCATAATGTATTTCATCACGGTCATACATTTCATCATTATTAGATAAATCATTTATTTCTTCTTTATAAGTTGTTAAATATGTTTCATTCCATGGTTCTATTTTTAACCAATATAGGCCTCTCCTAAGTGGTGTTATATCACGACTACGAGAAAAGAGACCTATCCACATAGTTGAATTATATATACCATGTTCATATATTTCTTTACTAAAATGATAATAAATTGCTGCTTTTACATTAATTAAATTTTGCACATAATTATAGGAACAAAATTTTTGAAAAAATATTTTTCTTTTTGATTCATCATGATAAGGTAATTCTTCATATTTATTCCTTATATGATTTTTTAACTTCTTTAATTCTTCACATGTAAATCTATTTAGCACTTCTATTTCATTAACTACATCATAAAAAACTTCATTTGTATGTAAGGCGCTCATACTTATTTCTTATAATTTAAAATTTTAAAAATTCAAAAAATTTTTCTTTTAATAGAGGACTCTTTTCTACACATTGGACATTTTTTAGAACAACTTTTATTACAAATATCACATATAGATACATGACCGCAATCACAAAATAATATATTAGGTTTGTTTTCATTACATATAATACACATATCTTCATAATATGTTTCTTCATTGTTGATAGAAGGACTAATATTATTTTCTTTTTTTTCATCTTCTCCTCGTTTAAAACCTAAACTCTCAAAATTGTTAATTTTTGTTATATCATGTATATAAATATTAAATGGTGTAAATGGTGACGCAATGATACCCTCTGACACTGTTACTTCACTTTTATTAAAAAATATAATTGGAAATATATCACAATATGTTTTTGGATTTAGAAATCTTGGTTGACCTATGAAATCATATATTGCTTTTTCATAGTCCTTTAAGAAATTGTTAATACGAAAACTAGGAATTCGAATAACATGTGGAACACCAGCATTCCAATTATTATTAAAAATAGGCCTTCCATTAATTAAACAAAATGGTGAAAGAAGTACAATATTCATGGTAAAAGGTTCTGAATTATTTAAATAAAGTTCTTTACTAAGAAAGTAATAAGCAACACTTCTTATTTTTTTAAATACATTTAATATATCAGTTCCTCTTTCATAAAATCTTATCACCCCAAAACGGTCATCAAAAGATAATTGATAAAAATTATTGTTTTGAAAATATTTATAACTTATATTCCTTTTATTACATAATTCTTGATAAACTTTACATAGAGTCGTATGAAATTCTGCGCTTCTATTACTCATCCTTTTATTTACTTTAAAAAATTTAAAAAATTCAAAAAAATTTTTCCACTTCTTTATTTTTGAATTTATGGTAAAATGATTATAGTAATTAGATGGTCCCTCATGCATAGACTTATCCTGCGTTGACACATGGGGCTCATTAGTTGATGCGTTGGTTAGTGAATAAATCGATGCGTTGATGATGAAATTTATTTTCTTTAGAATTATGAGGAAATAGATTTTCATACAAAAATCGTATGGGCATCCTGGGACATTTTATAAAAATTTAATCAAAAATTAAAAAATGGGGATGAAGACCCATATTCCTATCTACTATTAACGTCCTCCTTTTGCCAGAGCGTGGCTCATTTGTTACCATCGAAACCTTGTTGCAGATGGCAAAATAGCTTACACTGACCAACTTCTACATGAACAGTCGTCAAGCTTTTTCCTTCTTGACTTGTCCGACATCGACACCCATTTTAACCCCTTACCAACTAATTTTGTGTTTTAACGACCCTGAGGGAGACGATCTTTATAAACTTCGTTGAACAAGGAGAAAATGCTGGTAACCAGCAATTCATCCTTTACCTATGATGTTTTCTACCATTTCAAGGAACAAATCCCATAATTTGATTCTTATTCAATTCGTCCTCTGTAAATGCTTTCAATTTGAGCAAGTCTAAAAACTTGTCGGTCGTCTGGTAAACTAAATGTGTGTCATTGATTTCCTTGAAATGTGATCTCGGTGTGAAGTTTAAAATCATAGCCATGAACCCACTTCTATTGTAGACCGTGGGAAATCGCCACAACCCAGGAATTTAATTATATAACAGCCATGCTGTATGAAAAGGGAGCTTGATGCATTTGCGAAAAGCATCGACCCAAGTCAGCCCGCGCAGTCCGCGCAGGCTGACCTGAGCCGAAACTTTTGGCTATCGGTCAATTTTCTGTATGTCCAAAATGAACTGTATTGATCCATGACCAAATGATGGCTTGCTAGGTGCTATTCATCACGGAGATGCAATAAGCACCCTTTTGCCAGAGCATGTCTTACAATCATTACCCATACCTAATGAATTATGAATATGCGTTTCAGCTACATACCATTTAAAGGGGCCTGTTTAGTTTTCATTCCGTATATAAAAATTTGTAGTTAAAAAAAAAAACCGATAAATATAACTAAATATATTTTTCTTTGAGACCGTTAAAATTTTATGGTTACATTTCGAAAAAAGTTTCAACTTTGCGCTTTTAAACAAAATGGTTGTCGCCGTGCAATCGGTAAATCCATTTATTACATCAGATATGACGTCATCATAGTGATTTGAATACGAATCCTCGTAATGGCACGTGGTATTGATCCTTGGACATTCGTAATATGAAAAAGGCAAAGCCACAATACGAGCGACATGAATGATTTGTGGAACAAATATCTAATAATTCGAGTGACGACCTAGATTCTAGATCTTGAAATCAAACTTATGGTAAAAAAAACCCAAACTTTTAGATCTATCAACAAGCTTCTAACTTTATAACATTTGAACAAATATATTTGAGCCATGTTGCGGTAAAAGAGGGTTTAATGCATCTTCGTGATGCATGATACCAAATAAGTCATCGCTTAATTATATAGATCAATGTAATCCATTTGGTATGATAACTGACTGAATCACGAGGCATGAGTACTGGTCCTTTGACATGCAGAAAATTGATTAATAGATCTAGCATAGAGTTTTGATACAGGTCAGCTTGGCGGACTGCACAGGCAGACCTGGTCGATAGCTTTTGCAGATGCATTAAGCCCCTTTTTCACGGATCATAAATCCGAATTTCTCTGTAAATGGTATTTTGAAACAGTCAAAAAACTAGTTGCCGAGCCCCGGTAGCGCAATCGGTAGCGTATAGGACTCAAGAACAGGGGGTCGCTGGCTCGATCCCCGGCTTGGCCAATTTCTCTCCGAGGACTGATGATAGTCATTGCGACAGGATTCATTCCTCTCTCACCGCTGATCATTGTTTCGATGATGGTTATGTGGGAAAGCAACCAGTGGCTTGGAAAGAAAACTGTGCAGAGTACTGGTAAAAGAGACTCCAGGAAAGCATGGATAGGTGCACTGGCTGCCGTGATATAACTGAAATAATGTTGAAAACGGTGTTAAACGCCATACAATCAATCAATCATCAATTAAAAAACTGGTTTAGTCATAATTTCTTCGACACAATATTTTCCGCGAAAAACCGGCTCGTGCATGACGTAAAAATAGTATGATTAATGACGTCATCATTCGCTGGCATGGATCATTGCGTATATTTATACAAAAATAGACGTTTAATACGCTGAAAGTAAGGAGGAAATTAGATAATCTGTAATTATTAAACCGATGATGATTTTTAAGTAATCATCCGATCGGTAGATAGTTATTTTCCTTTTTGACCAATCAGGTAATTGTGCGAAAGATTGTGATACGTCATTCGGCATACCTCGGGTGATGGGAGCCATCAAATCCCTTGGCTGTATCTGGTGGATTGATATGCACCAGATCGGTACATACCCGGAAATACGCCGGTTTACCGTTCTGAAAATTGTAAGGCTCCTCTTAAAAAAGAAAACCTGAGTTTCAATTTTCTATCGAAATATATTTCAGTTGAGTTGGAAAACAGTTCGTACACAAGTTCATTATTTAACGTGGTTTATCAATTCCGAATGAAGTTTTCACCGACAGATAAACAGATGTGAATAACTTCATCGAGGTTGTTTATGTCGTTGCTAAACGACTGACAGAGGCGCGCCATGTATAAGATCACGTGGTTCGCAGATCAAATGGAAACGACCGTTATACAGACGAGGTTAGATGTAAGTACGGAATCGGCCGAGTTGTGACGAGTGTGTGATACGTGTGACGCTGTGCGACCAACCGGATGACACTCAAATTTTAGTCATCCCCTTCTAGATTTAGACTAAAACCCAGAACGAAGTCGGAATTTTTATTTTTAAAAATCTAGAACGGTGTTACCGCAAAACGAGCTTCGCTCGTTACTAGTATTTGCGAAACTCTGGGGAGAAATCCATAAATACCTTTATAGGCTACGTAACCCAGTAAGGAAACACCACTGAAAAATATGTCTTTCTTCCTTATGGTCTTTCTTCGTTACTGATAATTCCTGGATCCAGCCCTACATTGATTGCTGAAGAAAATGCTCACTGTGTGCAACTTTTAAATGTATCACAACGTCTTCAAAAGTCATCTGCAGTTTACGAATATTTATTAACCCTTAAGTTGCTAAGTGCGACTCAAAGACCTTATGCGTAAAGTGTAGATGAAGATCAAACTGCACAGGATGTGCAGTCTGATATTGGATCTACACTGTCCGGTAAGAATTTATATTTCCCCCCAAAAAGTTCTTTGAAATAGCAACATTCAGGTTTTACCATCGACTTAAAAATTTCATGTTTGTTCTTTAGCAGGAGAAGGGTTGAAATTTGTTTGCATCGACAGAAATAGATCTACCGGTAAATATCTTTTACGTGAAAATTCAACTCTCTACCGAATTTTGACGACCTTGAGGAGGAACGTTTAAGAAAATACGTGTATTATGGAAACAGAAGAAAATGCTGGTAACCAGATTTTTTTCCTGCTGGTAATCAGCATTTACTCCTTTTCTCACAATGCTTTCTAAAAAAATTTATCCTTATCGGAGAATGTAGATCCAAGATCAGACTGCACAAAGGTGCAGTCTAATCTTGATCCACACTGTCCGCAAAGAGTTAGTGAGTCGCGCTTAGCAGCCTAAGGGTAATCCACAGAAAAAAGTTCATTTGTAGTCGACTTAAAAGTTGAATATTTGCACTTCCTACATAAAAATTATCGGATAGAGTAGGGCAAAGATCAGAGTGAACCTTCTGTGCAGCGTAATGTTGACCTAACTTTGTGTTTTATAGCACCCCAAGTTATATCCGTCATCCAAAGGGTTTATGGGAAGCAAAGTTCAGTTGGTCACATCAGAAGTCGGGCAAAAGGAAAATAAATTACCTCGTTTTTGGTGTGTGTATGTTCTAATTTATGGACTCTCATTTCAAGGACGACGAGAACTTTCTAAAGTTGTAAAGTCTAAAAATATGATTACTTTGGCAAGCTAAATAGCTTTTATATCTAGTTCTTTAACTTGTTTTCACTCATAAATCATGCTAGCTTTTGCAACGTAGCTGAATGTGCTGGCTTTTGACCTACTTTTTGGTACAGATAATAAATGAATAAATATAAATTTGTGATTGGTCAAAAATGTAGACACGTTTATTCTAAGGGCCCCTGCCTATTTGCTGACAGATTTACGCCGTCTTTTTTTTTTTTTAAAGATATTTCTGACTACTAATGCAAAAAAAAATTCAAGTGGGTAAAATTCCTAATTTAACTTGTGGCTAGACAGATAGCGCAGTGATACATTTATACAGGTGCATGTCGCAACACCTGAACCCATAGAGCGCCGAGCAGTTTTTGTCACATAAACCAAAAAGACAGTTTCAGTTTCAGCCTAAAAATAACACCCAGATAATTTCATTTCGTGGTTTCAATCGTCTACAGTGTTCCGGCAAAGCGGACAGTGTTGATGAAAGATCAGACTGCACGTTTAGTGCAGTCTGATCTTTGATCTACACTGTCTGTAAAATTAACTGAAGATGTGAAAGGCACGTTATCAATGGGAATTTTCCTGTTGGTTTTGGTTCGGTATCAAATTTAACCACAATTATATTTTTGCGGTTATTTCTATACATAAATTCACACATGGACTCTTGTCATCAGATATTTCAAAGGATGTAACATCGAGCATAACTAATCATGTTTTATGTTGATATCCTACCAAACCCTGGAGCAAGCAGTATAATGGGGGAATAAGAAAATGTCGCTGAGAACTACATGTATATGGAAAATAGCTTCGCAAAAGGAACAATTGCTTATAATAGCAAATGTTTCAAGCCAGTGTCTCCGGTACATTTTCTCACAATGTTTTAAAGCTCATATCCTGTATCAAGGCTGCATCAAAAGCAATACATGGAGCCAGCTATCAGGTTTCAAAGACGAATTATTTAGCCTTATTTCTTAACTTATAGGCTGCTGTGAGCGACTCAGTACCTTCCTTTGCGGAAAGTGTAGATCAAGATTAGACTGCATATAACGTGGTTCGATGCGGTAAGATTGTTCCAGCGACACAAGGTTTGGAAATGTAATATGTAGATTTCTACCATCGGCTGAAAATATTCCAGTGATTCATGAAGAAGTTTAAGGTTTTCAATAAATTATTCATTACAGCCTGTGAAATGACAAAAATGAACGTTTGAGGCTAACATATGGAACGGAGGGGGCCAACCTAAAAAACATTTGAGGCTAACCTATGGAACGGAGGGGGCCAACCTACGGAACGGTTTGGGTTAACCTATCAAACGGGATGGTGCTAACCTATGGAACGGTATGGGTGATCCTATGGAACTACCTTTGGCGCGACTACTGGTTCAGAATCAGAAAGCAATCATCGAGAGTGATCAGATAAACTTTAAAGAATTTGTTTCATAACCGATGTAACATAAGTGAGGGGCGCTTAAAATTGCAGTAGAGGGTTTACTGCATCTTCTTGATCTATTATACAAAGCCAGTCATCCCATAATTATGGATTCATAAAACTAATTTTTGTCGAACTGCAGACTGAATCATAAGGTAGAATGGTCCCTTGATGATACGCAAAAAATTTACACATAGCACATTTGTGCAGTCTGATCTTGATCTACACTGTCCGCAAAGGTAACTATAGTGGTAAAAGGTGCTTTAATGGTTTATTTACCTTCTCCTTTTCAAATCTTTGCCAGATTTATCTGCCTTTTCCTCGTGATCGTAATTTTGGCTTCAACAAAATCTTCGATTGTTACACGTATTCAGTCATATGCTTCAATGTCATATGTTTAAACTTATAAAGTATACCCGTTATATATGATGTACTGTTATACATGAATTGTGGATTGTAAAATCTGGGTATTTACGTGCATGACACTATCTATTGATAAATCCTTTACCAGTGCACGAAATTTATGACTAGTCAATTTCGAAAGCTTTCGTTGCCGACAAACTAAACGTGGTTCAGTTTGTGAAATTTTTTTCAGAGTGGTGCGAAAGCATGGTGGGATTATGGAGAAAAAATGCTAGTAACCAGAATTGTCTCCTCTTTCCATAATATTTTCATAAACCTTTCTCTTTAGGTTTGTTAAAAGACGGGATTGTTATAAAGTTTTAACACTTTACCACACAATCCCGAGGTTTAACGACCCGTAGGAAATAGCCTTTTGAAAACTTTATGGGAAAAGGAGAAAATCCTGGTAACCAGCATTTTCTCCTTTTCCTACGAAGTTTTCTACACTTTCCCAAACAAATGCCATTATTTCAGCTACATTTAATTTGTCGGCTGCATAAGCTCTCAATTTCGGCAAGTCTAAAATTTTATCGTGTGGTAAAGGTTTATCTATCCCAGGGTATTTTTTATATGTGACGGTAATATCATGTGACTTTTTGAAATACTGGGATAAACTCGATATATGACTGGTACAGGCTATCATTCTATCCATTTGATTTGTTACTGTCATACAGCCAACATTGTTTTACGTGATACTAAATGGGAAATTTGTCTATAGACATTTAGGGAACTTTTTTTTTCTCGCAGAAAAAAGACCTTGCTATGATTATCAGAAACATGTCTATCTACGCTTACTTCCTTTTCAACGATATTTTGGGTTTACTAGAACGTGTTGGCGGTTTGTTTGTTCGTTTGTTTGTCTGTTTAAAGATTTGTAATACTCAGAGTATTATAGATATCCTTACTTGCTTTTACAGACAGTTTAGACCAAGATCAGGGGCCATATTCACCGACGATTCTTAAGAATATTATTTGTATTATGCTGAAGGATTTTCTCCATTTGAAAGAAACACAACTTCTGATTGGCTAAACACTTTGTTTAGCCAATCAGAAGCTGTGTTACTTTCATATACAGAAAATTCTGGAGAAAAAGAGTGAGGATTTTCTTAAAAAAGGTTTTGTTGCATAGGAACCTAGGCTACACAAGAATGTGCTATCAATCTTTTTTCTATAAACCGAAATTTTAATGGATATTCCTACTACACGTACTTAAAACTGTGCCATTTATCAGTTGCGTTAACACTTTACCAAAAGATCTCAAAAAACAGAAAGCTTTTGAAAACACTGTTAAAACTAATGCTACCAATCAGAGTTTTCTACTTTTCCCTCTGACCTTTCAAAGAAAGGCCTTCCATTTGATCAACGGTAAAATTGGCATCTGAAAATGCTTTCATTACAATTTGGACAAGTCTAAATTTTGGTCTTTCTATCAAACGTTAAGGGCTAACTGTATTCGCAATCACAAATTTCTATACCATTGGGTCAAGAAATAAACCGAAACAGCGGAAACAAGAAGTAAAAAGGAGCCAATAATTTCCAGGTCCAAAGAAATGTACATTAACGGTATTTTCCGTAGCGTGCATGTACCGGTACATGGACAGAATTATAAATACGTATTTCACTCTTTACAAAACGACAAAATTTTAGACTTGTCCAAATTAAAAGCATTTCATTCAACAACCTAAACGTGTCTCAAAAACTGAAATTTGTTTTTAGAAGGGTATAAAACATTGTGGGAAAAGGAGAAAATGCTGGTTAGCAGCATTTTCTCCTTTTCCAACAATGTTTTCAAAAGCCTTTTCTCTCAGAGTCATTTAAAGTCGGGATTTTTTGGCAAAATTTTTCAAAATGATAATGCTCTCATTATGATTACTTTGCAAGGTTATAGGATAAAGCTATGAGATAAAGAAACCTGGTGAAAATCTAGGACTGGGGTGTGTGTGTGTCAGTTTTTTTAAATATTGGGTAATACTAGTATTTTGCCGGGTATTACACCTAGTTTTTGACTCCTACGCATATTTTCCCCCAACCAGGTATAAAATTCACCCTTTAAGATACGCTTGATACTTCACCATATGAAAAATTTTTAGACCCTTCAAAACTCAAAGCAGACGAAGACGATAAACAAAATGTTGCTCAAATGATGAGATTTGTCTTTCAATGGACAGAAAACATGGTGGGAAAGGAAGGAAATGTTGATTACAAGCATCTTCTCCTTCTCCCACAGTGTTTTCAAAGGCCTTCACTTTGATCGTTTTGTGTCGTAGAGTAAAATGTTGTTCACAAAACTGTAAGCTGATCTTGATCTACTGCGAGTATGCCTGAACTCTGAACAAACCCGCCTTGAAGTCAAGGTGAATCTACTCCTCTATCCATGTCAATCTGGAAGAGGGGGAAGGGAAGGCGAGGTCTTGGTGGCATGCCCCTTAAAAAGTAAGTGCTCAGTCGGTGAGCTCTTGGTATTTTAAGAACTATCCGAGGCAGATAGTTCAAAGTATAATGAACGTCACGACAGAAACACTTAAACCTTATCCTGCTAAATAACTAAAATGAAACTTTCAAGCCGACAGTAAAAACCCAAATATTGCTATTTTCAAGATATATTTGGGAGAAAATTGTCATCTTATCGGACAGTGTAGATCTAAGATCAGACTGCACGTTCTGTACAGTCTGATCTTGACCTACAATGTTCGCAAAAGGTCAGTGAGTCGCGCTTGCAGCGAAAGGGTTTAACTGCAGACTGTTCTTCGGCAGGAATCACGTGAATTCAACCGCACGCGTAAGCAGCCTCGCATCCGGATGTCCTTCAAACGAACAGAAAAACTGTGATTTAACCTAAAATGTACAGTTAACCTTAGGCTTTAGACTCGAAGTTATTTTTGAATCTGAATAAGTCAGGGATGATTATTGTCGCAAGTGCCCCAAGCCCGTATTCACCACTTATTATACATACATTGCTAAAAAAAAAATTTAAGGAACTCATGTCCTCGAATTGATCACAACATATATAGGATCTGACATGAGTTGACTTTTGTGATAGAATTTTATTGAAAGAGTCTAGGGAAATGCTATTAAGCGAGCCTTTGGCGATCTTAATAACATTTTCCTTGACAAGTTTAATAAAATTTTATCTCAGACGCCAACGAATGTCAGATTCTTTTCATCACATAACGATATTTCACGAAAGATATAGATCAGATGATGCAAACCATCTATAAATGTATGTACTCACGGTAATATCCATAAAACCCATTCACTTCTATGAAATACGTAGGCTACAAAATGACGTCAAAAATGACGTCACACAAATGCGATATCAAACGTGTATAAGATACACGGAATATTATGCTGTACTGACTTTCCTGGTGCTTGTATTTAGTTCGAGCAGCGTGAGAAAATTTGGTATCGCGCAAGACCGAAGGTCGAGCGAGATGCCAAACTTTTCTTACGCAGCGAGAAGTAAATACAAGCACCAGGAAAGTCACTACAGCATGATATTTCTTTTGTTATATATCTACACCTTTTCAACTACAAAATATTGCTATTTTATTCGAAAATGGCAAGCAAAATGAAACAAATAATGGTGTAGTAGCTAGTAACTTCGTTTTTATGAATGGTGGATGAATATTACAGCATAAAATTTTGACCAATGAACTTGCAAATGAATACATACGTATACCGCGCGTTAGTTACGTCATTATGACGTCATCACACCGTATTTGGAACCGTATTTCACAGTGTGTAGATACGGATTTTTTTTCTGTCCTGTATGATATTTTATCAACGTGCGACGCATGTATTTCCTCCGGAAATTTTTCAGGTATATAGTAACAGAAAATTCATAATGGGTATATTACACTGAAAACAAGGGAGGTTATGTGATAAAAATTCTTTGAGTACAAGACAACACAAATAATTTTCTGCTCGTAAGTTCATTCAGTCCTAACACTGTAAAATCTCAGAACAGGCAAAACGATTTGGTTTGCAGAAAGATGTATGGGCTTTGCCTGTGAAAGCCGTCTTTTTGATATGCCACACAGGCTTTTGAGAGAACGGGAGGTGTCATTTTTTATTCTCGTTTTCTTCTTTCATATGATTTGACACAAATATCAACAAACGATTAGAGAAAATATGAGTTGTTTAACAAAAGAACAAGGAAAACAAATTTCTTGATTTTCTTCTTAACATGGTTTATCAGCATTCAAAATCAAACAAACAAGAAAAGTATTGAGCCATTTTGTCAGGTAAGAATGTGTCTTGATGGTTTTCAGAGTGTTTAGCAAAACGACAGATTTGAATTTTGGTATTTGTGTGTTTCTTTAATTCTTTTGAGCAGTGTACATTATAGTGTTCCATTTCAAAAGTCCATGCCTTCTAGCCAGTCAGATAGATAGTCTTAGAATCCAGAGTAAAAGAATTAACTCTTCAACTGCTTAATGAACTAAATTGGATTTTCAGGCCAGTAATAAAAATCTAAATATTGCAATTCTAAACTCGGATCTTCTCGCCTGAATGAAAGATCTAACAGTATACATATATCGGGCGGTGAAGAACCAAGTTCTACCCGCAATTTAAGCACACCGAGTTGAACAAAGCGGTCTAGGGTTACAATTATTTTCCAAACGACAAAATTTCAGACTCGTCCAAATGCAGAGTATTTGCAGACGACAAAATGAATGTGACTAAAAACTCAAGTATATCTTTGGTAGTGTGGAAAACATTGTGGGAAAAGGAGAAAATGCTGGTTATCAGCATTTTCTTCTTTTCCCACGATGTTTTCAAAAGCCCTCTTCCCAAGAGTTGTCAAAACTAGGGATTGTGTGGTAAAGGGTTTAGACAGATAATCAAAGACGACGAAAGAGGCGAAATGACAACGCAGTTTTTGTTATTGCACAAATATAAAAACCGCAAAGAGGATATGAAAATACATGTGTTTAAAAGGCTCCAAATTTGAAATTTCGAATGACATTAACTCCCCAGCCCTTACTCCTTTCATTAGTGAAACCTTTACCGTTTATGTCATCTTCTAATGGTACTACTGACTCAAAAGGAACACAGAACATTCCTTTCTCATCGCTGATCATCGTTTCGACGATGGTTGTGTTGGAAAGCAGTCAGTCGTTAGCGAAGAAAATTGGACGGTGTGCTGGTAAAAGGAATTACAGAAAAGCATGGTTAGGTGCTCTGGCCGCTGCGATGTAATTGAAATAATTTTGAAAACGGGGTTAAACATCATACAAAGAAACAAATCAAAAAGAATAAAAGCCCGAGTTTTCCTAGGTGTAAAATAAGCATAAACTTTCATGGTTTACTGGTACTGTCATATGTATGTAGCTATTAAAACTAGAATTGAAACGGAAATTAAATTTAGAATTCCCAGGCTTCCATTGTTGTACAGTGATACAGCAAAACTGAGCTATAACAAGGACGTGAATTTTTTTCCTCATTCATGTTCTATATTTTGATCTTTGTCTACCTTTTCCTTTTATTTTTTTAGTGAATGGTGTCATTACCTGTTGTATCGTTATCTTGTCATGGGTCAAGTTTTACAGTGAAGAAGCTTTGATTGATAAGAATAGGAAACTCTCATGACAAGGAAGTAATCTTGAAGAGAGAGAGAGAGAGAGAGAGAGAGAGAGAGAGAGAGAGAGAGAGAGAGCCAGCCATAAAAAATAAGTCGTTTATGTATTCATTTATGTTTATGTATTGAAGAAATACTATTTCTTGGTCATGCCGATCATAAAATCAAACCTATATCCAGTAGAACAAACTCTAACTCAACAATACATTAAGACAGACGAGATTCGAACCTGCAACGAATAGTAAGAACGTTGTGATTTTAGCAAAACTTTGGACTGTAGTTGTTACGCTTTTCACCAAGAAACACAGGACTCATAATTGTCACTGAAGTGTGTTGCCGAAATAGATGAAATAAACCAACAAATAAATCAACAAATAACATATATCTTCCTGAGACAACATTACTGCAGATGACTTTAGAACCATATTGATAAATATTAACAATTAACAGGCAATAAGATTTATTTTATTAACTTTTTAACAAAGGAAGACTTCGCTTCCGATAATAATATCCATTCATCACAATGTTTTCATTAATTATCAGCTGCAGGGCAGAAATGTCTTCAACAGGACATTCTGTATTATTATCTGCTTTCTAGACGTTCCTAATGTATTTAATAAATATAAATGAAACGTTAACTATATCATCCATATTCTATAGAACCAGTAAGGAAAATTATATGGTTAGCAACTGTTCAGTCTTGTCCGTGCTTTGATTTTACAAGGTTTTATTGATTTGTTTGATTTTGTGATATCTAACGTCATTTTGGCCGCGGCCAGTGCATTTATTCATGTATCCTCGAGTAGATTTTGTCAGTTCTCAACACAACAATCTTTCGAAGCCACTGGATGATTTTCACGTAACGATCGTCCAAATAATGAGCAGCGATGAGAGCGGAATGAATCATACTGCAATGACTATCATCAATCCTCGGCCCAGCTGGAGATTCTAACCAGTAATCCAGGCTTTAAAGCCCTGTCCATCACCGACTGAGCTATTTGGCTCGGTGTTGGGTATGTGAATAAAATTTGGTCCGCTTGGGAGGCTATAAGTGGACGCTGTTTATTTCAATATGTTCTTTATCTTTCAAATTAAAAAAAAAAAAAGAGAAAATCTTTCTTAGCAAGTTTTATCTCCAAAAACCAACAAGGATAAAATATCGAGGGCTTAAATTCTTGACGCAGTACTGTCCGTATTTTATTATACAAAAATTGTAGACCGGGTGTTGCAACCTGACTCAGTACTCTCCGTGCTTTGATTCAACAATATTTATACACTGGGCGTTGACTTGTATTTAAATAAACAGTTGGAGGTGGACGTGGGAGGTTATAAGTACATAATATAAGTCTTCGGCATGACTAATCCATAACCAAACCAGCTCAGCGGCGTGTTTTAACGTTCTTGAGAGTAAACTGTTTTGAAAATATTGTGGGAAAAAGGAGAAAATGCTGGTAACCAGCATTTTCTCCTTTTCCTACAATATTTTCTACAGTATAAAAGAAATAAAAGAAATAATTCAGTTTAAGCCAAACTGAATTCGTCGTCGGCAAGGTCTTTTAATTTGGACAAGCCAAAAGTTTTGTCCTTTGGAAAAGTGTTAATGCATGTAAATGATCAGAAGGTACTTTTAAGTAGTTATGAAAATGATTCATTTATTAAATTATGCAATCATCAAAAAAAATCTAAAAACCCATAATTTGACAACTCAAGAAGCTCTCAGACATTGAAGATTAACAATGTGCAGTCTGATCTTAGATCTACACCATCTTAGTGAAATAGATATGAGCCATGCTACCGCAAAAGGGTGCTTAATGCATCTTCGTGATCCATGGTGCCAAGCAAGCCATTACATCCTTATGGATCCATAATAGCCCCTTATTTTAACAACCGACTCAGTCATGAGGTGGACTGGTCCTTGTATATACAAAGAATTGACCGATAGCGTATCTGCAAAAAGGAATAACCCAGGTCAGCCTGCGCAGTCCACGCAGGCTGACCTGGACCGAAGCTTTTGGTCATTTTTTTCGCATGTCAAATGACCATTCTACTTCAAGTTTCAGTCGGTTGTTAGACAAAATAGATTTTATGGATCCACATTTATCTGATGACTTGCTTGAAGTCATGGATCACAGAGATGGATTAAGCCCAGTTTCGCTAGAGCATGACTCGTGTATATATGGCCTGTAACACGTGAAAAGGGGCATTCGGACATTTGCGTAAAGTGTCGTCTCGGATCAGCCTGCGCTGCCGACACTTTCCGTTTTTATGTAATTTTCTGTTTCACGCAAGTTTACTGTAGGACAAAATCTAGTGTAATCGTAAAGGGCTGTCTCGGATTAGCCTGCGCGGACTGCGCAGGCTGATCCGAAACGACACTTTACACAAATGACCGAATGCCCCTTTTCCCGTGTTGCAAGCCATTATGATTTTTGTTAAACAGAATAAGTGTCCAATATTAATATCAATTTTCATAGCTATCAGTTGACAAATTTTGAAAATATCGCATGAAAACCAGCAATTTCTCAAAGCAAACAATACCGTACAGTATTCCATACAATACATGTATCAACAGAAATAGTTATTTTATTAGTTTAAACATATTTTATTCAATATACATTGACATTTACATATACAATACAAGAAATAAATGTGAAAAGGATCGGAACGAAAGCATGTTGCTTATATAGTTCCTCTCCCCAAGTTGAATCACGTGATACGCCAATAATATCAAATAATATCAAGAAGAGAAAAGATTATCACAAAAAACAGATAGTAATGATTGTAAAGAACAAAAAGGCTTCATTATCTGAAAAAGTAAAAGTTATTTTATTGTTGTGCAGATATTTCTCACTTTTGTGCCCATAGACTAGTGTTTTATCGTTTTGGGGTCGGCGAATGGTGGATAGAAGGGGTACCTATCTCAATCTCATTAGACAGAAATAGATACAAAACTGTTTCTTTTTTATTCATCTAGTACAAAGAAAAGATAAATTTGTGGTATGGGATTTTCGATTATGCAAGACCCGGATATTGTGTTTAATCTGTTTGACTTGTTTATAGCTGTTTATTCATGTATGGAAAAATGTCTGCTTCGTAAAGCTGATGGCACAATCCACTTTTATTATAAATAGAGAAAAGATGATAATCATAACTCCTATGTTCTGTGCAGTATTGATTCTGATCTACACCGCTCGCAAGTGGATTTCTAGCGACGCTCAGCAGCCTAGCGGTTACAGGGGATCTAGTATATCTCCGTAATTTATTAGGCTTGCAACACGCGAAAAGGGGCATTCGGACATTTGCGTAAAGTGTCGTTTAGGATCAGCCTGCGCACTCCGCGCAGGCTGATCAGAAACGACACTTTCCGTTTTTAATCGGTAGGCGTAAGCCGGACGATTAGAGAGACCACAAATTTCGGAAACCCGTCCGCTGAGGGCAAACTGATGTAACTGCAACTCGTAACAGCGTTCATTTACAGCATTACAACGCTTAACAAGCCTGTCGTGACCTTATTACAAATACTACTTTCGGTTGAGCGCAAGAATGAATAAACAGTCCTAGTAAACAGGCGTCAAGTAATCCCGTTCTCAACTTTTCAATTATGCAATAAACGGTGATTACAACTTGTTTAGCATTGAATTTTGTCATATTACCAATGTAATCAAAATGTCTAGCGAGCAGAAATGGAAAAACTCGTAGCAGTTTACTTTCAAAACAGTTATCAGAAATGGGGTCAGAGGTAATGAGTAATTGTATGAATGAAACGAGAGCGAATCAGTTGTATCGCGTGATGTAAACACATTCTGTAGCCGTCGACTGTCTATATTATTCGGCAAACTTCGAGTGGGTCGTTGGTCACTACATACGTATTTACGGGATCGGTCGAGTTGTGACGAGTGTTGTCCGTATATGTTGCAGGTGTTGAAAAGTTCACGGGTCATCTAGGGTTGGGGCAAAGATAAAATCGCTACAGAAAGGAGTTTGTAAGGAATATTGCTGTAAAGAATTTAGAAATTTAGATTGTACTGCTTTAGAGCAAAGTGATGTAAATGCAACTCGTAACAGGCGTAGGTTTAAAATAGTGATTGGCCGTGGGTTGTTTAACGCTAGTGAGGCAAAAAAGTGTGAAGCTGTGAGGGAAAGGGATGTAAACTTGTGTAAGGGTTATGACCTCTAACTTCTAAGTAGCGGAGAGGTCATTACGTAAGCATTTTCAGAATGGACTGGTGATCCCACGCCTGCAACTTTACAAGCCAGACTGTCCATTCACAGTACTGACCAGCAGTATCTGATTACGCATTTTTTTAGCGTCAGATGTGTTAAATTTTCATAACCCCTTACAGACACGGCACTACCATTTTGTACGGTCACTGACATGTTTCTTCTTGATGAGCTTAGATTGGAATCAGTCTGTCAGTCTGCTGACCCTTGACAAAACAATCCTGTGGGGCATTGAAAATATAGTTGGAAAGAGAGAGAAATGCTTGTAACCACCATCATCTCTTTTTCCAACAGCATTTTCTTCACCATATGAACGATTTTCAAAATAAAATTTTGTCATTTGGTTGAGTTAAATAGAGCATTTTCTCCGGAGGGGGGGGGGTGAAACTGCAACATAAATACTCTCACTTAAGATATAATTCTCCATGTCTGAATCAACGGACCAGGGAAAAGTTTAGGAGCATGTATTTTTTCCAAGATATTTTTCTTTAGAGGGCTGAGCAAAACATGTTGCCTTTGCAGAGAATGCAGATTCAGACCAGACTGTATAGAACATGCAGTCAGATCTTGTATCTGTCGTAACATTTTTTATATGAGATATTCTAGTCAAGACAGCAATGGCCCTTCAATAAATAGGCTGCTTTTCCAAGCTTGACATGTCTGTTTCGTTAATTCAGGGTCTTAAGGTAAAACTCTCGACAATATGTATGTCTCACCAGACACTTTATATTAGTTGATTCTCATCCTTTCCACAAGGTCCAGTTTTTCAGATAAAGAGCACAAGGTTTACTGTAGCTATGCTCCTCACTTATTAGAATGAATCAAATACATAACCTGTATTGGTCAAGGTTAAGAAAAGTTGCTTTTGCAGACAATAAAAGATCGAGATTAGACTGTCCTTTGAGTGCAGTGCAGATCAATATTACACATGTAGATATCTTAGATCATAATTGGATGTTCACGTAGGATATAGATCTGTAAATGAAACTGTAATATTTGTACAGTGGTTTCTGACTGAAAACGGCCAGTAGATTAACTCAGAGTTTTAACTCTTTACCACACAATCCCAGTTTTAACAACCTTGAGGGAAAAGGCTGTTGAAAACATTGCAGAAAAGGGGGAAATGCTGATCCATCATTTTCTCCTTTTACCACGATGTTATCTACCTTTTCAACGATTCAACTCATCATTTGGGCTACAGTCAAATTCGATTCGTAATGTCCAAATGCTTTCGATTTTGACAAGTCTAAAATTTCGTTGGTTGGTGAAGAGATGACGGTTACGTAGATATTAGCTACATTCTTTAGAAGTACGGTTGGAAAATTTGGCAAGCAGACGTTGTGGCCAGGGTGATTCGGCCCAGGAAGATTTAGCCAGCCAAAAATATTAGAGAGGACAATTTATCTCGATAGATACGATGGCTTGTTAAAAATGGAGAAATAGATAGCCCACTAGCGGCCAAAAATAAACAATTAGGGAGTCAAAATGCAAACACATTTTATACGATTTATTCAAATTATTTAAAAGTAAAAAACTAAGGATATTATTAAGAGTCTGGCAATGTGCTACAGTACACTCTGTCTGTGTTCCAATAGTTGGTAGAAAAGTGAGTCTTGTAACTATATTAAAGTTACCAAAGTTGCTAAAGTTAGAATAATAAAGAATATCAAATTTTGTGTTTGTGTGTGTGTGTGTTTTTTTTTCTTTTTAGTAAAAGGCTGGTAGGTACTATTAATCTTGTAAGAGTGATGTCTAAAGCTTGATAATAAGAATTGCTGATTAGAATTCCGTATCTTTTACGTTCTATTGCTGACGGCTGGCAAATCTCTACTTAGACCATTCCGTTAAACTACTAATTTGTAAAAGACAGGTTGAAAAAAAAAAAAGGTTCCTAGGTGGTTCAGTTGTATGGTGTAGGATTCGACACTTGTGTTTTTCGTGGGAGTGTCATCAGGTAGGATACCTCAGAGCCCTTGCCTAGTACTAGTGAAATCCTTGACAAATATGAATAAGAAGGCTGTCGCCGCGATATGACTGAAATAATGTTCAAAGCGACCAAAAACACAAAACAACCAATTACTCAACCAGTTTATTACTAAATTAGATGATTTCCACATAGTCCTTTGCAAGAATAAGAATGGATTTCTTTATCCATTGTCAAGGTTCTAATTCAGTATAAAAGGCAATATAACATGGGGTTCTTACTCCCATACACAGTTCAAACAACTACCATTTGATATGTGATTTTCAAAAACAGTGTGGTTATTCAGTGTCGACCGATTACAGTGCTGACAGCACTTTGATTTTGTAATTTTCTGTTTTGCGCAAGTTTAGTGTAGCACAAAATCTAATGTAATCGTAAAATGCCGTCTTGGATTAGCCTGCGCGGACTGCGTAGGCTGATCCGAGACGACACTTTACGCAAATGTCCGAATGCACCTTTTCGCGTGTTGCAAGCCATTATACCCAGCAAGTCACCACGTACTCATGGATCCATAAAATCCATTTTGTCTCACAACTGACTGAATCATGAGGTGAACTGGTCCTTTTACATGCAGAAAATTGATCAAAAGCAAAAGATTTCGACTCAGGTCAGCCTGCACGGATTGCACAGGCTGACCTGGTCGATACTGTTTTTTACAGATGCATTAAACCCTTTTTTCAGAGAGCTTGGGTTATTATACTTCTCTGTATCATCAGTTAGCGGTACTAAAAGGAGGCTGATGCCCTTATTTGTGCATATAGGTTCATCAAAATTTTTTCTAAGGCTAAAATGGGCCACCAACTAGGGATGAAGAGCGACATTGTTCATGCATCTTTTAGACAATACGGGTTAATCAGTGGAAGGCCACCCTCTTTTTGGTGGTCTTGCTAATGGTTTACTGACCAGACCTTGAAAAAATATTTATGTTCTGTGATCTATACTGATGTCAAAGTCGAGCATCGGTAGATAACAGGATTTGAGAACAGGGGGGTCGCTGGTTCGAATCCCCAGCTTGGCCAGTTTCTTTCCAAGGATTGACGATAGTCATTGCGACAGGATTCATTCCTCTTTCACCAGTGACCACTGTTTCGGCGATAGTTATGTGGGAAAGCAACCAGTGCTTGGAAAGACTACTGTGCAAAGTACTGCTAACAGAAATTTCAGGAAAGCATGGATAAGTGCGCTGACCGCCGCTATAAAACTGAAATAATATTGAAAACGGCGTAAAACACCAGAGAATCAATCAACCGTCGGCAATATCTATATAGATGGAGTCGTCATCGGTAGTGAAAGAGTCAGACCATCACAGGATTGATGAGTTTAAAAAAAGCACAGGAAAAAGAGCAACTAATTTTTACAGAAATTAGATTTTGTTTCGTTTTCAACAACAGCTCAAAGAGGTGATTTTCGTTACTTCTAGGTCCATATTAATAAACAATACTTAACCCTTAAGCTTCTAAGCGCGACTTACTGACCTTTTGCGGACTGTATAGATCAAGATAAAAGTGCATAGAACGTGCAGTCTGATCTTTGATCTACACTGTCCGATAAGGACATTATTTTCCCCCAGAAATACCTTCGAAATAGCAAAATTTGGGTTTTTACCATCGACTTAAACGTTTCATTTCACTTATTTAGCAGGATAAGGGTTAAAAACGTTCTAGGTGTTATTCTCCAGAATTTTCTAAATGTGAAAGTAACACAGCTTCTGATTGGCTAAACCATATAGTGAATAAGGGCCCAGACCATTTGAGATCATTCCACCACGAAAATTAGAATTTTGGTTATTAGTTAAAAGAATAAAAATATGATTCACATTTAACGGGAAATGCGGAGGAAGAAATTTGGTAAGCCAATACATTTCTTTTCGTTTAAAGTTGAATATTAAAAAGACATTTAAAAGTAACGCATGACCTTGATCACCCGGAAGTGATATTTTTGGTTTGATTTGATCGAACCGGAAGTTCACTTCACGGTTCTTTTGTTTTCTTGGTATAATCGATCTCTTAAAATATGTGTCACGAAATTACTGAAAAAATCCCCGACGGTGATTTCGCTACACAACTAGCCTATAAAAGTTTATTCACTGTTCATTTTT
This sequence comes from Hippopus hippopus, assembly GCA_946811185.2. Taxonomy (NCBI): domain Eukaryota; kingdom Metazoa; phylum Mollusca; class Bivalvia; order Cardiida; family Cardiidae; genus Hippopus; species Hippopus hippopus. The sequence goes on along the minus strand of OX328106.1, from coordinate 53,577,040 downwards.
GGTCAATACCTTTGATGCGTCGCTGCTTGACTTATCAGTCTTCAATGACTGCATTTCGCACCTTCACACGCACTTCCGAGATACCAGGAATTACTAGTTTACGGCTTCGATTCAAATGCTTTAACTAATGAATTCCTGAGGAAAACTGCAGCAGACGACTTTGAAAATATTATTGTAATTCGTGGGTTTCAAAAAAAAACAAAAAAAAAAAAAAAACAAGAAAATCCTGTGAATCACGGGTTTTAAGAAAAAGAAAGCATTTTGATAAATCATTTATTTCAAGAAAACATGAAATTCTTGTGAATTATAGGTCTCAAAAAAACCAAAAACGTTCTAGTGAATCATGTGTAGCCACAAAAGAAAACATTCTAGTAAATTATGGGTTTCAACAAAGTAAAAGGTAACTAGAGTTAAATACAAAAATACATGTAAAACATTGCAGCAAAAGGAGAAATTGCTTGTAACAAGTTAAAAATTCCTCCTTTTGGTAATGAGCGATTCCTTCTACTGCATTATTTTTCAATATATTTCAATACTCAAATACTTTAATATTATCGCAACTCGACTTATGCAAAAGTCAGACGCAGACATCTGCAAGAGAAAATGTCCCAACAACATATACACATGGTTTACAAGCCGTCAAAACGGAAGTTAAATGGCCCACCGGAAATAGCCGCACGTCTCTTCAAATAAAGAGGGGACTTTCTCATAACCCTTTACCACACAAGTGCCGAGTTTCAACGATCCTGAGGAACAGGCCTTTTGAAAACTTTGTAGGAAAAGGAGAAAATGCTGATAACCAGCATTTTCTTCCTTTCCTACAATGTTTTTTACACTTTCACGGACAAATCCCATAATTTGAGCCAAATTTAATTCGCTAAATTTTAAATGCTTTAAGTGGGGATGAGTAAAAATCTTATACTCAAGTACAGATCATGTGACTTTGTTGAAGATTCGTCTGCATTCAAAAAAAGTCCAACAAACTAATTCTATGACACCCTCCACCACATTAGAATAATGATTCATTAAACCGCATATCAAAATGTCTTCTAATTTGCCCTTAGCGCACCGAACGAATCCAACAGACATTTCTAGCTCGGTTGCTTTAGAAGAAAACGGCGAGGTATTGTTGTAGCCCTGTCGTCGTGCAAGAACTTTGACATTTTCAGAGACTATGATATTTTATAATATCTCTGTCATTACTAAAGATATTTATTTATTTCAAACTTGGACAAGTTGTTCACTATCAAAAAGGTTACCCATACAATAAGAGCAGGTAGCCATCAAGTAGGTTTAACACAGTTATGCCCCTTTTTCGACTTTGAATTTTCTATGAAAATCAAGCAACTGCAGCCGAGCGTTTGCACCCGCATGTGCTGTTTTGTTAAGTCTAGCAATAAAACCTAAATTGTTGCAATATCAAAGTTGCCTCTGTTCAGCAAAGTGGACAGTGTAGCTCAAAGATCAGACTGCACGTTTTGTGCAGTCTGATCTTGAGCTAAACTGGCCGCAAATGCATCTATAGTTATGAAAAGGGCTTTAAGAATGAAAATGTCAGTACCTACTTGTTACGTTTCTCCGGAAATTCCAGCAAACAAGACCGAATATTTTCGTTCTGGTATGTCTTTTAAAAGTGCCTCAAACGGCTGACTTCATTTCAGAATTCATAAAACGATGCGTCAAATTGTATCACATGAGAAAGAAGAGTATCTTCTTTACCATAAAAGGCAACAGGTCAGAATACGGAAGTTAAATCATGCGAAATTGAAGAAAATGTATTCGTTAAACCTATTCAAAAGACGACAAAAATTACAAATTTGCCCAGACTGAAAGTATTTGCAGACGACAGGTGAGTTTTAAGTCATGTGATAAGATTTGGTTTTTTTTGAAAGGGTAGAAAACAATGATTGAAAAGCGGAAATGCTAATGTCAAGCATTTTCTTCCTTCACACACACTGTTTAATTGTTTTGATAAAGCATATGCCCAAGCATCGATAAAAAATACGGGGTCGATTTGGAAAAAGGGTAAGATTTTATTCACATTGATATAAGCTGCCTTTTTTCGTCTACACCGCGTTAAATAACTGCCAGCTTATTTCCTTTAGCGCCAAAAATTAACATAAATGAGCCATGCTCTGAGAAAAGGTGGTTTAATGCATCTGCAAAAAGAATCGGCCCAGGTCAGCCTGCGCAGTCCGCGCAGGCTGACCTGGGCCGATACTTTTTGCTATTGGTAAATTTTCTGCATGTACAAGGACCAGTTTACCTAATGATTCAGTCGGTTGTTGGATAAAATGGACTTTAAGGGTCTATAATTATAAGATGACTTACTTGGTATCGTGCATCACGGAGATACATTAACCCCTTTTTGCCAGAGCATTACTCAAACATGAGCGAAAGTCTGGGAAAAAGGGGGTTTACAAGTGGGTATTTAGATTTTTCACATCTCACCAAATTAAAAAATATATGTATCACTGAAATTTATATGAAAAAACAATACAAATCATCAATAATTAAGAATCATAAAATTACAAAAAAAAATTTTTTTTGATGGTGTTCCCTTAAAAGGCTACGTAGCCTCTTAAGGTATTTTTAGATTTCGCGCCAGAAATCAAAAAAAGCATTGTGGGAATGTCAAGTGACTGGCACGTGACTAATGACGCTTAAATTCCATTAACATAACAAACATGTAATTATTTTCCCTAATGTCTTCTTTGGACGCTATGTTTGAAGCTTTGTCTGTGTATTTCCGGTATGTAAATGAGCGAGTTGCTCATGTAAAAAAAGAACGTGTTTCCCGTCAATGTCGACCTGGGCCGTAGTAAATCTCTAATTTCTCTTGTTGTCGGATGGTTTTCGACTACTGGGGTTTTATGAATGAAAATTAAAAGGCTTTGGGAGTATAAGGATGATTTTTCTGTATTTTTGTAAAATTTTCGTCCCAAAATCTGAAGGGCCACCTTTAATGCATCTCCGTGTTCCATAGTATCACGCGTATCACCACATAATTATGGATCTATAAAAATCAATTTTGTCTTACAACCGAATGAATCATGAGTTAAACTGTTCCTTTAAAAGCAGAAATTTAAATTTACCAATAGCAAAAAAAGTTTCGACCCAGGTCAGCCTGCGTGTACTGCGCAGGCTGACTTGAGTCGATACTTTTCGCAGGTGCATTAAACCCTCTTTTCATAGAGAATGGCTCATATAAAGTCGACTCGTTTCCTGACGGTTGGAAACACAATCAACTGAAACCCGGAAGGATATTATCTTACGGATTTGAAAAAAAAAAAACACCCAAGCCAACGGTAAAGATCAAAGACTGAACATTCTCTGCAGTACGGTCTTTGATCTATGCCCTTTGCAAAAGCCCTACTTTTTTTCTATTAAGGCATGGGAGAGCCCTTGAATAGAGTCCTTCAGAGCTCTGGCTTAGAGCCGGTAAAAGCCATTTACAAGCTCGAATTAGTAAGCTGTCTCCGCGACAAGATTTTGGTTGTATGGAGCGGTTATCCAATGGAACAGGTGAAAGATAATTATTCAAAGGGAAATAACTCGTTTATTTACCATGTATTGGATCCACACAAATTACGCATAGAGGACTATACTATCGCAGCAAAGATTTGAAGACAGTTGTGAAACCCAGATCGTTTAACCTGTACGCTGTTAAGCACGGCTCACTGATCTTTTGCCGAAAGTGTAGATCAGGATCAGGCTGATCTTGGATCTACACTGTCCGATTAGGAGATATTCTTTCTCCATAAAAAACTTTGAAACAGAAAAATTTGTTTTCCTATGGGCTTGAAAACTTCATTAACTTACTAAGCAGGCTAAGGGTTAAATGTGACAGAAAAAATAAAATATGTCTGTAGCGGGAGCCCTTTAGACTTTTTGTAGTGAATTAATCTTTTCTATTTTATTCTATTATTTTTTTTTTGTACAACACTAATAAATACGACAAAATATCTTTATTCTCTGCATGTGTAGGAAATTTGGATGGTTATATTCATTAAGAAATGCAATTTTGACGTTTCAGCATCAGGATGATCGGTTTGAAATCGGTAACTCCGTTATTTTTTAACAAGATAAATATGACGTCATCGTACATATTTGAATATGATCTAGCATTATCGACGCGTTCAGTTAATCACGTGGCATTCCTAGTAGCCATTGCGAAGTTCTGGCGCGAAATCTAAAAGTACCATAAGAGACTACGTTGCCCATGAAGAAAATACCACCAAAAACTTTTTTTTCTTACTTGTGTCTTCCGTCTTTACTGATTGTTTGCCATCCTTCGTGCTACTTGATTTAGTGGTAAATCATTTCTGTAGTTTTTCGAGACTGTGAAATTCAGAATACCCCCTTCAAAAGGGTAAAAAACTAATGGAAACTGTTCACCAGGGTTTCTATCCTCATTTTCCCAAAATGTTTACAAAACGATTTTTCTCGGGGACTTTAAAACAAGGAATTGTTTGGTAAAGGGTTGGTCCTTAAAAATATGAAGATAGGAGCAGTGTCTTGTAACAATTAATTGCTCCTTCTCCTGCAATATTTTCCTCGCTAGAAAAATGATATTTCCGTTTCCGTCTACTTTTGTCCTTTGCATTATTTGAAATAATTCTCGGTCGGTCCAACATTTTACGGTAACTGGATAATTTGTACATGTTTTCTATTTTTCATGTAATATTCTTTCCAGGTGTTTCACTGACAAATTGCATATTCGTTTTCCGAATACGACGTGCAGTTGGCAGACAGACAGGCGGAGAGACAGACACACATACAAACAGACAGACAGACAGATGGACGGACGGACAGACAGACAGTTCGTATTATATAATGTCAGTTTGTCGTCATCAAATTGGATCAAAGTCTTATTCATTAACCCATACGTACTGTAACAAATTTGAAGCAGGAAACATCAATGTAAAAATTGGATTATACGAGTATATATGATTCAAAGTGTGATGTTTAATGATATGTTCCAAATGAAACAGCCTTGAAATAGAAATAGATGAACCTTTTTAAAAAAGAAATCTTATGAAAGCATCGTGGCGAAAGAAAAAAAAAAGAAGAAAAAATGTTGGCAACCATCTCTACTTTCAACAGTGAAATGCTTGTAATTATTATTTTTGCCATGTTCCTGATATTTTATATCCTCCCAAACACGAGCTGAATCCTTTTCGTCACAATCAGTTACTGTTATGCGAATGCTTGCAGTATGTACCAACCAGAAACTAGGTTGCCAAAGAGTTAAGGGGGTTAAAGAGTTATAAGCTGGTCCAAAGTTCACCAATAACAATGGGTTAGCGGGATTAAAGTTGAGGTAGAGTTCTAAGTTTAAAACAGATCAAAAGAAATGTACAGAAAAGAACGAAATTATGTCAAATGAATTACACGTAATCTTGTTTAATGATCTAAAGTCCAGTTTTAATCCTTATGACTGCTGAGCGCGACTCACTGACCTTTTGCGGGCAGTGTAGATCAAGATCAGACTGCACAAAACGTGCAGTCTGATCTTGGATCTACACGGTCCGATAAAGAGATATCTTTCCACAAAAATACCTTTTAGATAGCAAAATTAAGGGTTTTACTATCAGCTTCATAGTTTCATTTCACTTATATAGCAGGACAAGGATTAACCAATAACCCGCGAAAAAAAAAAACGTAGATTTATATCGCAAATTTTTCTAATGGACAGATTTTTTTTAAAACTTTGCACAAACAAAACTCATTATGTCACTAGGAGATTACAGTTAAAAAAAAAGTGGGTCACCATGCTCTTTTCTGAGAAATTTGCCTTTGAAAAATGATTGATTGATTGATTGTATGGTGCTTAACGCCGTTTTCAACATTATTTCAGTTATATCGCGGCGGCCAGTGCACCTATCCATGCTTTCCTGGAGTCTCTTTTACCAGTACTCCGCACAATTTTCTTTCCAAGCCACTGGCTGCTTTCCCATATAACCATCGTCGAAACAATGATCAGCCTTGGGAGAGGAACGAATCCTGTCGCAATAATATCATCAATCCTCTGAAAGAAGTTAGCCAAGCTGGGGATCGAGCCCACGACCCCCTGTTCTCAAGTCCTGCACGCTACCGACTGAGCCACCGGGGCTCGGTCCGCCATTGAAAAAGGTATATACAGTTAAAAAATTTAGCTTATATTGGATTTAGCACGCTTTTCTTTAAAAGTCAGATAAACAGGAAAATTATCGGAAGAATATACAAATACATGTATACATCATTTTAAGGAAAATCCATTTAATTTTGCACAAAAAATAAATAAAAGCCTGGTTTTGAGCATGGTAAATATATGAATATGCATGTTATATATAGACCATTGAGTTAAAAAGGGAGATAATTTGACCGAATTAAGGGTTAATCTTTCATAAATACATACTTTCCGAAGGATAGATTTTTCTTAAAATTTCCACAAATATAGTATTTATACTTCTGAACTATAAGAAGAAATATAAATGGCACCTATCCGTGCTTATTACGTCAGAAATCAGTGATGAAGGTCACTTTGGAAGTTAATTTTTTCAAGGAAAAAAATGGGATAAAAGCTCAGCAGACATAGTTGGAAAAGAAGAAATTGCTTATTTCATTTTTTCCCACGATAATTTTCAAAGTGGAAATAGCTATACTTCAAAAGCTTCAAATTTCCTGCTTTTGGTTGCTTGTTTGGTGTACGAGCGCAGTGTCAAAAGTATTTTAATTATTTCACGGTGACAGTTCACAGATCCATTTTTTTCTCTATACTAATACTACCCGAAGACAGTGCTACTTCTTTCAGTGCACCAGAAGTATTACCACATGTGCGAAAAATACATAGGTGCACTTTTGAATCACTATCCATAACAAAAACACAAGAGCAGTATGGATGCGCACTAACATTTGTGATATACGTCGTTAAAACCAAAAATAAATTCCATGTCATACTGCCCTTGAGGAGAAGGCTTTTGAAACGATCGTGCGGAATGGCAAGGATGGTGGTAACTAATGTTTTCTCATTTTTCCGCTATGTTTTCCATTCTTTCAAAAACAAATTCCTTCCTTGGAGATTTATTTGAGCCATGCTCTCGCAAAAGGGGGAGGGGGTTTAATGCATCTCCGTGATACATCATACCAAGCAATTTTGACAGCGCAGGCTGACCTGGGTCGATACATTTAACAAATGTATTATACCTTTTGCTCAACAGCATAATGTTACGGCAAAAGGAGGTCCTCATTTACTTAGGAAGTGTGCTGTGGGGACGCAAAAACCAAAATTAATATACATTTGAATCTGTTTATTTAGCAACAAAAGTATTTTCAACATTTCTGTAGCACTTCCAAAAAATCGTTAACACTGACAAATTGAGGTATTTTTTGGTCCGTCGTATGATCGATCAAATTAACAAAGTTATACATGTTCCTAGATTTCCTGAAGCCAATCATCACTGGGCATCTAAAATCCAATGAATACACAACAGACTAACCTCGTCAATTAAACTAAAACACCATTTGTCTTTAGGGCAATGTCTTTTATGGAACCCAAAACGGGTCCTGTTAGATTGTTTACTAACAATGTAGGCTGAGATACTCGGTAAAATGCTTTCAGCTCTATCACCAATTACTTTGACCCTTTGTGTGCCCTTAACAACAGTAATTGCTTCTGCTGCCAATGTAGATCAAGATCAGACTACACAGAATGTGCAACATGAACCTGGATCTGCATTGTCTGCTATGTGCAGATATTCTGGTAAGATGCAGCCTTAAAAATGCAATAACCATGGTCTTTATGCTTCATCAAATATATCAATTGTGTATATTTAGCAGTCTAAGGGTTAATTTTCCCTGTCAAATGAAAAAAAAATGAGTCATGCTCTGTAAAAGGGGACTTAATGCATTTGCAAAAAGTATCGACTCAGGCCAGCCTGCGCAGGCTGACCCGGGCCGAAACTTTTTGCTTTCGGTCAATTTTCTGCATGTCAAAGGACCTGAGTACCTCATGATTTAGTCAGTTGTTGGAAAACATGAATTTCAAGGATCCACAATTATACGATGACGTGCTTGGCATCATGGACCACGGAGATGCATTAAGCCCACTTTTGCCAGAGCATGGCTAAAATGTTTCTTTTTCAAGAACTAGATGTATTGGCAATCATCTTGGTGTTTAAAAAAAAAAAAATAAACATCATGTTATCGCACTGGGTTCGGAGATTCTTATGTGACTAGACTCAATCAGGTAAATATGATTTCCCTTAAGCGAGTTACAATATCATTGATATTCTTAAGAAACTGAAGTTATGTTCTGCAATGGTTCACAGTGTATTGTCTATTTGTGACTTGTTTGATGAAGAATTATTTTTCTGAGAATTTCTCTAGATAGATGCTCGGTGTATTGGTTGTGAATTCTTCGATGCACGTATATCTCCTGTGCCTGTATTCACCAACCATTCTTGGTCCTGTCATTGAATTAAAAAGTAATACACGTTCTGATAGGCTAAACCACTTGGTCTAGCCAATCAGAAGTTGTGTTACTTTCAAAGATAGACAACTCTTGAGAACAAGACTAAAATCGTCCTTAGGGATGGTTGGTGATAAAACTTAACTCGTGCGTCCAGCATGCGCACCATAGCGTCGATAGAAAAGGACTCTCCGAGTTCTGATACAGAAATTCTGCGCTTTGACTTAAAATACTGTGTTCATAGCATTCATATCGAGTGCAAACAAGTACTATAATTGTTAAAAGTTCTCTATAATCACTAAAAAATCTTTGTTCTTACATACATAGGATCAACCGCCATGCCTGCGGTATGACGGGTTAAACGAAAAAATAAAACCAGTTATTTCTGAACTTTTTCTTTTAATTTTAGATGGACTCTAATAAGTTTTCGTTACTTTCCTGATCATGTTAGTAAGCTAAACTGTGGACCTGCAACCATTAATCTGAAAAAAAAAAAACTCAACAATCAACCACCTTCACCAATAACGTTTGTGTGAAAACTTTTGTCATATAATTTCCTGTCATTTAAATTCAAAAGCCTGTCTTTGTAATCAATTAACCCTTATCCTGCTAAATAACTGAAATGAAATTTTCAATTCGATAGTAAGAACCCAAATCTTGCTATTTCAAAGTTAAGTTTTGGGGAACAATATCTCCTTATCGGACAGTGTAGATCCAAGATCAGACTCCACGTTCTGTGCAGTCTGATCTTGATCTACACTGTCCGAAAGAGGTCAGTGAGTCGCGCTTAGCAGCCTAAGGGTTAAACACTGTCGAATTAAACGATGATGTACCGGTCTAAGAGTCATATTCGAAAGCACTTAATCATAAACCATTCAAGAACAGGCTGATTATTTTTTTCCGAGGTGAAATTTTGAGACTGGTCACTCCTACATTAAGCAGACAAATCGTTGTAGGTAACATCTCATTGTAATAGGAATTGTTAGTATCAGTTTCAATTGTTGAGGAAAAGCATCAACCAGAGAAAACCATCTAAATTGCTCTCCCTTTTCTATCCGTAGCATCAGTTTTAATTGTTGAGATTAACTATCAACTAGAGAAAACCATCCAAGTGCTTTTCCCTGTCTATCCACGGTACCAATTTTAACTGTTTGAGACTAAGCATCAACTACATAGACAACCATCTTAATAGCCCGTCCCTTTCTATCTATAGTACCAGTTTTAACTGTTGAAACTTAGCATCAACTTGAGAAACCCATCGAAATGCTCTCCTTTATCTATCCATAGTACCAATTTTAACCGTTTACAAGTAAACCCCAACTAGAGAAAACCATAAAAATTGCTTTCCCCTTTTTATCCAAAGTACCGATTTCAATCGTCTATACTTAGTGTAAACCAGAGACAACCATCTAAATGCTCTCCCCTTTCTATCCATAGTATCAACTTTAATTGTTGAGACTAACCATCAACTAGAGAAAACCATCGAAGTGCTTTCCCCTTTCTATCCACGGTACCAATTTCAACTGTTGGGCCTAAGCATCAACTAAAGAAAACCATCTAAATGCTATCCCCTTTCTATCCATAGTACCACTTTCAACTGTTGAAATTAAGCATAAACAAGAGAGAAAAAAAAAAAAAAAAAACATTTAAATACTCTCGTTTTTCTATCTATGGTACCAATTTTGATTGTTAAGACTAACCATCAACTAGAGAAAACCATCTAAAAGCTTCCCCTGTCTATCCATGGTACCAATTTTAACTGATGGGTCTAAGCATCAACTATAGAGACAACAATCTAAATTGCTTGCCCCTTTCTAACCATAGTACCAGTTTTAACCGTTGAACCTAAGCATCAACCAAAGAAAAACAACCTAAACTGCTCACCCCTTTCTATCCATAGTACAAGTTTTAACAGTTGAGGTTAAGCATCATCCTGAGAAAACCATCTAAACACTCTCCTCTCTCTATCCATAGTACCAATTTTAACCGTTTAGAACTCAATCCCAACTAGAAAAAACCATCTAAATTACTCTCCCCTTTCTATGTAAAGTACCGATTTTAATCGTTGATACTAAGCATCAACCAGAGACAGCCATCTAAATGCTCTCCCCTTTCTATCCATAGTACCAATTTTAACTGTTGATACTAACCATCAACTAACAAAACGAAACAAAACACACACTTAAGTTGGATCCCCTTTCGTATCCATAGTACCAGCTTTTAACTGTTGAGACCAAGCATCAACCAGGAAAAACCAGCTAAATTGCTGTCCTCTTTCTATCCAAATTCTTTCTTTGTGTTTTATTTTTCTGTTTGAGTTAATAATGTTATATCGGTTTTATAAAACTTCGTTCAAATTTCATTAATTATAGGAGAAGGATCGACTCTAAGGCTCTAGAACTTGTTTTCCTGTCCTGTTTCATTAAACGAATTGAGAAATGTTTAAACTAAAGAGTTAGATAACACGATCCTTGGGCTATCTAGCGATACTATAAACGAACTTGTTAAAATGTTTATATCACTTATGACACCTGCAGTATCAAAATTACATAAACTATCGAGTTTGAGGACCATTACGGTCTTTAAGCTTCAAACATAGCCATGGATTGATTTTTCTTTGATTTGGTAAGCTCTTTTTCTAATCTACCCTCACTAAGTACTGACTAAACCAGAGGCAAAATAAACCAATGAGCTGTTAAAAGCGGCATAATACACCGTTCAGACAAATTTCATATAATTGTTCACTCTTTCCACAATAATCCGGGTTTTAACTACCTTGCGTAAGAAGTCTTTCGGTAACCAGCATTTTCTCCTTTTCCCACAATATCCTTCAGCTTTTCAAAGACAAATCCCGTCATTTAAGCAATATCTAAATTGTCGTCTACAGAGGCTTTTATATAGGACCCGCCTAAAACTTTGTCGTTTTGTGATGAGATGAGTAAAGCACTAACGCCCACAAAGACGGTGCTTTAGACCAGTGCGAAACCGCTGATCCATAAAGCCATACAGGAACGGATTTACCATATAGTTAATAAAGTACAGTCGCCATCCAATAAAATATAACACCATTTCCGTTCCTGACAATGAGTTATCAACCAACTTAGGTGTAATCACATGGGTAATAGACACATACATTGTCATTGTTACAACAAATACCATCGTTAGAACAAACATTATCACCAGCTTTCGCGAGCGTTTTCCACCACCAGCCTGTCTCTGCTTCCTAGCTACGGACCTGATCATGGAATTGGACGAGATCTGTACTGTAGCGATGGCATACCTTCTCGACATGTTTATTTTGGATAGTGTCTCATTACAGTCATCATCACTCGCGGACTCGGCATGATAACCGTCGTTAGGGTGTCCAGCTGATACCTTTTGACGACTATCTGTTTCATTATTCGAAACGGTTGTGTTGTTTGTATGGTTAAAGTGCATGCCAAGGTTGTCATCAACTGTGGAGACGATTTCAGTCACTGTGTTTACATCCGTAGACGAATCCCTCATTGATGAACCTATCTCTACTGATGCACCTGTCTTTGACGGTAACATTCTACTTCCACAAAAGATTTTTCTGGCAGTCACCAGGTTCAAAGTTGTTATAAAAAACATCAGTACAAGAACTGTTTAAAAGACAAAAATAAATAGATTTATTCGAGGTTTAACCCTTATTTCTTTCAGTGCCAAATATATAAAGTCGACTTCTTTCGACGGCTTTAACTTATCCTGCTAAATAACTTCATTGAAACTTTCGAGCCGCTAATAAAAACACGAGTAATGCTATTTTATACTTTTTTTTGGAGAAAAATATCTCCTAATCGGAAAGTGTCGATCCAAGATCAGACTGCACGTTCTGTGCAGTCTGATCTTGATCTAAGCTGTCCGCAAAAGGTCAGTGAGTCGCGCTTAGCAGTCTAAGGGTTAAAAAATAATCCACTGACAACCACGAAGACTTTCATCTTTCAGACTTTCTTTTCTTACAGAACAAGTGGACAATATAGACATAAGGTCAGATGTTTATCTATCATAAATTGTCGGCAAAAAAATCGTTGTTTTCGCCTATGGGCGGGCTCTGGCAAAAGGGGGTTTACTGCATCTCCGTAAAGCATTATACAAGTCGTCGCATAATTAAAAATTCCTAAAATCCATGTTGTCTTACAAAAGACTGAATCATTAGGGTGACTGGTCCTTCGACTTGTAGGAAATTGACTTACATGTCTACAAATAACAAAATATTTCAACCCAGGTCCTTCTGCGCGGACTGCGCAGGCTGACTTGGGTTGATACCTTTTGCTTGTGCATGGCTGTAATACACTGGATTTTTTTAATCAGGAAAGACTGACCAGAGTATAGCAATTTCTTAGGTATTCTCTTTCACACTAAATTAAAGAGGCATAATCAGGACCAACTTAAATGATGAGATGATACAACAAAGTTAAACACATGTTAGCCATGCTTCATGCATGTGAAAAGGGGGTTGAATGCATCTACAAAAAGTATCGCAGTTCGCGCATAAGTCGAACTTTTTGCTATTTGTAAATTTTCTGCATGTCAAAGGATTATTGTAACTCCAGATCCACTGTATCGTTAGATTAAATGAATTTTATGGATCCATTGTTATGTGATGACTTACTTGGTATAATGCATCATGGATATGCATTAAGCCCCCTTTTGCCGGATTATGGCTCATGTATTATCATACTTACTTCCAACCACATAAAAATATAACAGGAAAAGATAACCGGATTCGGGTATTTCGTCTGATTTTCCACATACAGTCACATTGACTGGTCCCTCGTCTGTTGGCATGGTGTAGGTGGTACTTGCCCAGGCCAACACAGACGGCCCAACAACTGCTGCCGACGTTATTGTTAAACTAGCGCACAGCTTAAACGCTAGCGAAGGTCTTATTTGAAGTTTCAAAGGAAAATATATCTTTCGAAAGCGGTCGAAGCAAAAAAGAAGTAAAATAGAGGCAGAGTTCCATGATGTCAGCAGGTTAAAATATACTTTGCTCTTACACAACCAGCTGTACTTTAATTTATACCAGTTTAACTGCGTGAACACTTCCGCAGGGATGGCGGTTAAACAACTTGTGAGATCGTTAAATGCCAAGAAGAGCACAAAATGTCTGAAGTTGCTTCTGTCGTATTGCTGTGAATATACAAGAATGATCAGGATATTTCCCACAGCCCCCACGACACTCTCGATGCCAATTAGTAATGTAACTGGAAGGATAGTCACGGCAAACTGGTGGTTCACCTTGCCTAAAAGGTCATCATTAAAGCCGTCAGAATGAGACATAACGTCCGTTGTGTTAGCCATACTGGTGAACCTAGACAAAATAAAGAACGATAAATTTAGTTTAAACACATTTGCGTCATGCTCTGTGAAAAATGGGTTTAATGCATTTCCAAAAAATGCATCGACCCATGTCAGCCTGGGCTGATACGGGTCGAAGCTTTTTGCCATTCAATGTAAATTTTCTTCGTGTCAAAGGACCATTTTACCTCATGGTCAAGTCTGCTGTTCGACAAAAATGTATCTTATGGATCCATAATTATTGGATGACTGGCTTTGTAAAATGGGTCACGAAGATGCATTAAACCCCCTATTGCCAAAGCGCCGCTCATTTATGTCACATGTGTCATGAAACAAGTTCTTAAAAGTTTATCTAATCACTCTTGATGATTGCTTTCTGATTCTGAACTAGTGGCCGCGCCAAAGGTAGTTCCATAGGATGGTCCATACCGTTCAATAGGTTGGCCCAACCCATTCCATAGGTTAGCCCCAACCGTTCCATAGGTTGGCCCAACCCGTTCCGTAGGAGCCCCACCCGTTCCTTAGTGGGTCTCCTCCGTACCGTAGGTTGGCCTCCTCCGTTTCATAGGCTAGCCTCGACCGTTCCGTAGGATGGCCTCCTCTGTTCCGTAGGTTAGCCTCAACCGCAACGTGAGTTTGCCCCACCCGTTCCATAGGTTAGCCTCAACCGTTCCGTAGGTTGGCCTCTTCCATTCCATAGGCTTGCCCTAACCAATCTGTAGACCTGTTTACCCCACCCGTTCCATAGGTTGGCCGTACCCGTTAGCCCAGACCGTTCCGTAGATTGATGGTCCCCTCTCTTTTTTAGGTTAGCCTCAACCGTTCCGTAGGTGTGCCCCACCCATTCCATAGGTTGGCCCAACCCATCAATAGGTTAGCGCTGTACCCCCTGTTTTCTCCAGCACTGATCAGTGAAAGCATTAGTAGAATATGAAGAATGTAATGAAGTCTGTCGCTGCTCAGTATGTGAAAGATCTTGACCTAAATGACCGTAAAGGCAATTGGGTTTGTCAAGCACGTGCGTTAGAGTTCATTAAGCTAAATATCTTGAAACACGCATGTGGAAAATGACCCATCTATAATTTCAGTCTGGATTTTCATAAAAAAAAAAACTTTTGTAACACTAATAATGAAAAATAAATTCTTCACTGGGAACGGGCGAAGCAGAATGTAGTTACAGACCAGAGTTCATAGACCGCTAAATCCCTAAAAATGTGGATAAATATTTCAGTAAAGCAGAGACAAATTAATATCAAATAAAGGGGAAAATCCACAAAAATTACCGTTTCTGCTAGAATATCTTACAAATTATCCGACAAAGTAGATCTTAGATCTCAGACTCAACCAAAATGAAAGTACAAGTCGTATTTGGAGACGACATATTTAATCACGGTGTCTAAATTGATGATTTTTTGCCACTGAAATGTTAGAAAACACTGTGGGAAAAAGATAGATTGCTGGTTATCAGCATTTTTCTCTTTCCTCAATGTTTTCAAAAGCCTTCTGTCTCATGGGCGTTAAAATTCAGAATCGTCTGGTAAAGAGTTTAAAAAAAAACAAGGCAAAGATATACTTACTCCCCGCAGAGTTTTGACTCTCGATCTACCCAGTACAGATCCGTTAGCAAAAACTTACCCACAAACATATAGATAAATGCTTATATACCTGTTGGTCCTCAAAGGAGAGAGATTTGCCGTGAAAAGATTAACCCTTAGGCTGCTAGGCGCGACTCAAGTACTTTTGCGGACACTGTAGATCAAGACCAAACTGCACAGAACGTGAAGTCTGATCTTGGATCTACTTTGTCCGATAAAGAGATGTTTCTTTTCCACAAAATACACTATTGAAGTAGCAACAATTGGGCTTTTACCATCGGCTTGAAAGTTTCGTCTCACTTATTTAGCAGGTGAAGCGGTGACTGTGATTGGAAATGAGGTGGCCAGTTTTTCTCTTTGATTAAGATTTAATCCCTCGACGTTAGAAAAATGAAATTACCAATTAGTAGTACAACACTGACTATAAGATCATTCGTACCAGAGTTCATCATTTCCACAGTCTTTTTCTTCCAATCCGATCCCGAAAAATCTAAATGGACTTATATTATTATATAACTAACTACTGTATATTACTTTCAAGTCTGTTTCAAGCAGACAATTTATCAAAGCATCACGTTGACTATTTTGTATTATATTATGTGTAGTTTGCCTACTGTACATGGTTTAAATTGACGCAAATAAAACGTATTGTATTGTATTGTATATTAATTAAGTAAAATACCTCATGGAAAGAGATATAAACATAAAATAGATACGTAGGAAAACGAGATCTAGCTTAGTTTAACCCGTAAAATGCTAGATATGTAAAATGATCATTTTAAAAAAATTGTAAAAAACAAAAATAAATAAAATTGCAATTTCAAAGTTCTTTTTGTCACTGAACACTGAAATATTCTGACTGAACCGGACAATTTTTACACGGCACGTTCTAACCTAAAACTTTGTCGTCGGGTGAAACACGCCGTTACTTTTGCACAATACTAGTAAGTAAAATATTCAAAAGAACGCTCTCTCTGATTTTATGCTTTTTAAGTTCGACTATCTCACAAAACATAGGAGAACGTATATTCAAGATCAGATTGCCCACTCTGTGCAGTCTCATATTGATCTGAGAAAAATTTAATTGCTGTTGGTCCCGAGAGAGTCCATTGAATGACTACCACAGAAGGCTAGACGTTCCCTCAAGAATTCCACTATTCATTTCGTTCATGTAATTAACAAGTGATACTGACAATGAAAAGCCCAGTGGCGAGCAAAGGTAAACAATGGACCAACCGCACATCAACATCCATTCATCCATCTGTCCGTCCATCCATCCATCCATCAATCCTTCTGATTGACTAAATTATCGATAACCGCTATTACTCATGAAATGTGAAATGTGTTTATTTGTACTGTAATTGTATTCATAAGTGACATATAGGTCCATTGGGCCTGTTGTTAATGATATCATTATTTATTTGTCAAATTGATTTGCTGCTTATACACGTGTCACTATAATAAAGTATTTACTTATTTACTTAAGCATGGTTGTCATCTTTACAATAATTTCCATTTAAATGCCTTGATTAAATTTGAATAAATATTGACCCCCTAATTGTTTACTTTTGGACACTACTAGACCTGTGACAGAAAATGAGGTTTAAAAAACCTTGTTTTGTAATTAAATGGAATTATTTAGATTTAGAATTACAGAACATTATGCAAGCATAGTCGACGTCAGTTTCATGCACATGTACTGTTTTAGCGCCTACCATATGCTAAAAAAAGGTTTAGATAGTTTAACCCTCAAGTCTAGTGGAATGCGACTTAAACATTTTATCACGCAAACCCGAGTGCTATCGACCCTTAAAAAAAAAAATTAAAACATCGTTGTAAATAGCAGTAGTTTTTGGTAATTCCCCGTGGCGTGCCTCCCTCCACATAACGCATTACATTATCACGTATATGTATTGCACGAGTAATGTGGCCTGTAAATGCGCGTAAATTACGTCATATTTCCGTCTGGTTGAATGGCACGCACTGTTTACCTAGGTAACGAGTGTGCGGGAACTACTGTTTCCGCCTTCAATTTGAATAGTTATTGAAATATTTACGGTCAATTTCACTTGTCGTAAGCATGAATTATCAAACCTTATAATCCACCATTATTTCCCGATAAACTACCGAAAAGCATGAAATAAAATAAAACATTTTTGTCAAAATAATTGACAGCAGCCAAAGCAAATATCCATGACTCCTCTTCTGTACCTGGAATAACCAGGGTCTTTATTAACAACCATTCTTAAGAATATTCTTTGTCTTATTCTAGATCAGAAAGTAACGCAAGTTCTGATTGACTAAACCGTTTGAATTAACCAATCAGAACTTGCGTTATTTTCAAATTTAGAAAATTCTTGACAATAAGACTAAGAATGTCCTTAAGAATGTTCGGTGACTACGAACCCCAGAGCTTTCTTTCGGGCAAAGATAGAAATGATCTCTGCCGTAATGACTTTTGCAATTTCTGGGTTACAAGTCCCTCTATATACAGCATTGGCTTAACTACAATTTATCACTAAATCGAACCGGATATGGTGGTCCATAAAAATCACATGCATCCATCGAAATTCATAAAAAGAATCCTACATACGAGGGATATTTTCTTGGAAACAACTGCTCAATCAATTATTATATTCGTTATATCTTATTAAAGATTTGAGCCATGCTCTGGCAAAAAGGAGTTTAATTGATCTCCATAGGTTACATTATATCAAGCAAGTCATCATATAATTAAGGATCTATAAATTTAGTCTAACAAACAACTTAATTATGAGTTAGAATGGTCCTTGGACCTGCAAAATATTTACAAAAAGCAAACGGTTTCGACACAGGTCAGCCTGCGCAGATTGCGCAGGCTGACCAGGGCCGATACTTTTTGCAGAGGCATTTAACACCCTTTTCACAGCGCACGGCTCATTTACATGCTATTTGTGTCCGGATGATATGTATAAATCTTGTTTTAGGTTAACTTTTCAGTCTTGTAAAGGGTCTCTTGTAATTTCATTTATTTATTCATTTATTTATTCAGTCAAGTGAAGTTATTAAAAAGCTTAGGCAAGCGGCAAACAGACTATTAGAAATGATAGTAAATAGTTTTTCATCTTACCGACTCTCCTAAGACCAAATATCACTGAAAAAATTAAAAAAGCCAAGGTGATTGCAATTCCATCCCAAACAAAATGAAGTTTACAGCGGATATGAACCACTCCTCCGACCTTGTATCACGACACACCTTTCTGAACTCGAGGCCAACAAGTTTCATGAAGTCATTAGTATTTCTAAATTACACGACATCTATACAGAATGGAATTAACCCTTTACCAAACGAACCCGCGTTTTAGCAACCCCTAACACAGGAGACGACAATAGAAATTTGTTGGGAAAGGAGGAGAAAATGCTGGTTACCAGTATTTTCTCCTTTTTCCTCAATGTTTTCACATGGCCTGTTTCGCAGGGTCGTTAAAACTCAGGATCCTTTCGTGGACAAATCCAACGATTTGTCAACATTTCGTTCGCAATGGTTCTAGAATGGAATTAAGTGTAAAGTTTATCCTTTGGTAGCGTCAATCTATTAGAAGGGCTGGTTTGGAACTATGACTCCCTGATACATGCATCACAGAAGAGAAATATTTCCAAGGAAGGGTAAAACTGTCATTTTTAGTAAGATGGTAAATATTGTGAGAAAAGGAGTGATATCAGCGGCTTGCTATATGCGAATTTACTTTTCCTGAAACTGTGTAAAAAGCCGTTATTGGCAAGGACATTAAAATTGTATAAAAATTAATACGGTAGCGAGTTGAATAGTATCCAACTGTAGCTGAGTGTTACGTAGACGACAACGTCGACAGAACCTGAATTCCCTGCGGCTTAAACCCTATCCTCGTCATGTGATGTCAGCAATTCGATTCGACATTCTGAGTAACGACTCTGTAATTATGAAATGAAATAGAATCTGGGGGCTCGGTAAGAAGTAAGAGTTAAAAGGTAATAATTCAGACAGTTTCCGTAAAACGTTATATTAATTTAATGTAGTTATGTCGTTGAAATTCTGGTATGATTTAACCCCAGACAAGGATCTTATATACACATATATATAAGATCCCTGTATATAAGATCCCTGCCCCAGAGTACCAAATGTCTATTATATTCCTACTTATAGGAAATTCTATCTCACAGGTAAAAAGCATGTCCATGTTATATTATTACAGTATGTAACCTATCAACAAATGAGCCATGCTCTGGCAAAAGGGGGCTAAATGCATCTCTGTGATGCATTACACCAAGCAAGCCATCAAATACTTATGGATCCATAATAGTCAATTGTTTTTAACCAACCGACTTACACGAGGTACACTGGTCTTTGGACATACAGAAAATTGACCGATAGCGAAAAGTTTCGGCCCAGGTCAGCCTGCGCGGACTGCGCAGGCTGACCTGGGTCGATACTCTTAGCAGATGCATTAAGCCCAGTTTTCACAGAGCATGACTCAAGTGTTATATAACAAAACAGTCCTTGATTATCCTTAAGGTCTACGGCCCTAACTCTCATATAAAAAGATGGAAGCTGCCGAGATTGGCCGAATAGCCTTTACGAGAACGTCGATGTTACACGATATTTACCGAGGAGTTAGTGAGTCCACAGCCCCTAGCTCTCATATTAAAAGACGGGAGCTGCCGAGATTGGCCGAAAAGCCTTTACGAAAACTTCGATGTTACACGATATTTACCGATGAGTTAGGGGTCGTAGACCTTATGAGTATCGAATAAACCCAACGCACATCTATAGTCTAAAAATATGACCCGGAAAAAATTGCAATGTCAAAGTTGCTTTTGTCCAGTATGTCTAAGCAAAGCGGACACTCCGACAGTGTAGATCAAAGACCTGACTGTATGTTTTGTGCAGTCTGATCTCTATCTGCAGTGGCTGCTAATGCGAATGTGTTATAAAGACACAAAGCCTAGTTGAGAAAAGCGATAAGGTCAAAATTTGTCTTGTATTTTTGTTCAAAATAGCGTTTTTCTACTTTTTTTTTTTTAAACCTCTTTTTTTTTTCAATATTGACCTAAAGACGTTAAGGGATATTTTTATCGATGTTACAGCGTCAGATGCATTTTATTAAAATGGGGAAAAATCTTCAGTTAAGCACGTTCCACTGTATTTACCATTAGCTTTCAATAATTCAGTTTACAATAATCCAGACGTGTCAAAACAAAAAGTGAACACTGCACTTTTCGACATTATACATATATACATAAATACAAATAAAAAAAAGCGGGCTTTGTTAATCATATAAAAGTGCCATAAAACCACTGGTTTAGAAATAAAAAAAAGAATGTACAATTAATAAGTAGTGAATAAATAAAATAATGGCAAAAAGAAATAGCTGTTCTAAATGAGTAAAAAAAAATACCCAAAACAAATTTCCAGGCCTTTGTCCCTATACCACACAATCCCGGGTGTAAACGACCTAGAGAAAGAAGCCTTTGGAAACACCGTGGGAAAAAGAAAATGCTTGTAACCATTTTTTCTCCCTTTACCACAATGCCTGCCCTCTATCGTAGAATAATTTTCATCAGTTGACCTACATTTGATTTGTCGTCTGCAAATTGCTTTCAGTTTGAACGGTTCTAGGATTGTATCATCTGGTAAAGCGTTAACTCTTTGGTTCCACACCGTCTGCAAAGTTGTTACATATTAAGGCCAAACCAATAATTGAATTTCAATCATTCGACTAATTATCCTAATTGAACCGGTCCATTTTCTCAATTAAGCGCTCTAGGGGCTGACTTGGTCATACATGTATATCAAATTTATGCCAACGGCAAAGATCAGTTGATTACTTTCCTTTATTGCATGCTTTTCAGTAGTTTATCGAGAAATAATGGTAAACAGTGCTTGATATTTCATGGTTACGAACAATGAAAAATATAGGTAGTTTGAGGTTCATAGGGACCCCCTGAATTTTTAAATATCTTAAAAAATGCTTCAGCAGTTGTACTGAAAATTTGCATAATTAATGACATTACCTATACCAACTCTGAGTGAAATTTTCAGAATTTTTTATAACTTAGTTTGAATTTTTTGCATTCAATGCAATGTTAAAATGTGTGAACAAAACAGCTTAAAAACGGTGGGAGGGTTGAAGGCTATTCCGAGTACAGGTTTTACCTGTTCATGAAAACAATTCTCATGCAAGTACAGTAACTGTGGTCGGCTATTGTTTGAACAGCAAAAACTTAACTTTTGAGACCCTCATCTTGTTTTTTATTTGGGTTTTATTTTAATGATTCAATATTGGAGACTTGCACACACTAAGTCTTGTTTACACTTTTTCTTTTCCACGCCCAACCATAGATGTTTTCCTAAAACTTTAGCTCACATCATGTGGTATGACATACAACAATAAAATGAAAATGCATGACTTGTATGAACTGGTTAAGTTCCATAAACAAGCCCCAAAGTATTGTTGTAGATGAATTTTTACGGTCAAAGGGACACATTGTCTTTAAGATTACCATCCAATAATTGTGACCAAAAGACAATTGAGCTAATTTTTGGCGAACTGAAAAAATGATAGCGAAAAACAATTCAAAACAAACCATGAAAGAACCTCAAGTATAAGTGTCAGGTGGTTTCGAACACACTTATCTCAACAGAAGTGGTATAAAACATGAAGCCAGGCCGAAAATAAAATTGAGACCAAATCTTGGAGAACAGACACGATATAAGAGAACATTGGACAAATAATTTTAGACTTTGAAGATTTGAATGAAAGTGACGAAAGCTATGTCTGAAGTATGATATAAAACTGTATTATTTGTAGAAAAACAATTTCAGAGCCTCCTATTTGACAAAAGTGAGGTACTGAAGTCATGCATTTGTCCAGTTATGTTTGCTGTTTTGGTCACTGTGCGAAACTATCAGAGAAATTTAAGCTTCAGTACAAAAATTCAATATTACTGGAATAAGCACAATGCTTTTTCTTGCGGGAAAAAAATTCTAATTTTCGATGTGAGAGTTGGCAAGGTCATTTTAAAAGACTCTGAAAAGTTTCATAAAAAATGATAGGGGATTTTTCAAGATATTTCAAAATTCAGGGGGTCCCTATGAACCTCAAACTACCTATACAAATTTTATTTTTAAGACGGAAACAGCGGTTCCCGTGCACTAGTTACCTAGGTAAACAGCGCGCGTGCCATTCACCAGATGGAAATATGACGTAATTTACCCTACGTTTCTCGCGCTTCACGTAATATTGTAATGCGTTGTTATGCAGAGGGATAGCCTGGGTCCAGGTGGTAATAATTTTATTAATAACTTCGTATCGAACCGTCCTAATCTCGGTCTGCTGTCGATCTTCAGCAGCTATCCGTTATTATTGCATAAAATGTGCCTTTTCGGGCCGTTATAAGCATGTATTAACGAGTAAAAACCGGGCGTTAACGGGAGAAAACGTGTATTAATCAGTAAATTCACGCGCCGTTAACGCCCGGCTTTGTACTATCAATATCCTCGATTCGGGCCTACCTTGTAAACAACGTTTGTTCTTGTCAGATTTTCCCTAGACTCCGAGCATCGAACTGTAGGAACTTGTACCATATTAGATCCTTTTCATGGCTTATCTTTGATGATATTAGTACACCACAAACAAAATTTTGCACAGGATCTCAGTTTAATCGAGATCTGAACAAAAAATCACTCGTGAAATGTACTCTAAACCAGCTACATCCCACCCACTTTTTAACGTGATCAGTAATTCCCTCCCTTGGTGTAGATCGATCCCTCTGACGTCTTTCGGTTACAGAAATTCATATCCACTCATTCATCCCAGTTGTAATCGTCCAAACGCGTGCAAGTTTATGCCAAATAAGTTCACTTTGTACTAAAAATCATTAGAAATAAATTTACACCGAGAGAATCAAAACTGAAAAACAGGACTAACGGCCCTTCACTGCTCGTAACAAAAACTTCTTCGCCGACTTCCGGTTTTGACCCATTTAGGTACAGTACATTTGAAGTATTTCTATGGAAATATTTTTGCTATCTTTGCAAATTATTGCTAAAATACCTTTACTTCATGCAATAATAGCATTAATTCACGTTTTTTTCGGTCGTTAACATTCGCAGAGGCCCTCAAAATACTTTAACACCCTCGTGCTTCGCACTCGGGCGTTAAAGCATTTTTAAGGCCTCTGCGAATGTTAACGACCTCAAAAAAGTGAATTAACCCTATATTATTACCGCCTGGGAATATTTGAGGGTCTCCCCATGGTTATTAATTGTGCCGATAATCTAATTATAGATTTGTTTATCGCTTGACGTCACAATGTTGATAACGATGAATTGGCGCATTTTTCGACTAATACAAGAACAACGGGGACGAGTGATTTTCCCGAACCTGTTGTTTTATCAAAAAATCATCGCGACCTGTAGCAAAACAAGTAAAAAGCATCCTTTTGGAATGCTTTCAGAGTCAAACAAACGAAACGATTAGCAGCTGTTGTTAAACTATCCTCTAAAGTCATTGTGAATACTGTTTGAAATGTTGTTTTCAATATTTTCAAAGACGGTCCACAAACAGGAAGTGACCAAATCGAGGCTATTGGAATTTCTGTATCTATTTTTAGTCATTTACTTTCGAAAACGATTGCAGAGACATCTACTTTACCCCACTTTGAGATGGGGTAAAGTAGATGTCGCTGCGATGGGTTTTCGAATGTCCCCAGGCCGTCATTTTTGACAAAGTAACGTACGAATAATAGAAAAGGAAAAAGATGAACGGACTGGAACCCAGGCTAGCAGAGTTGGTACGCCACAGGAAATTACCGAAAACAACTGTACTGGATTTTGATAGAAGCCCTCCCCCCCCCCCCCCCTCGAAAAAAAAGTGGGGGTTAGAAGCATGAAATAAATCGAATATTTGTTGTTGTTTTTTTTTGAAAGATCGAAATTTATTTCATCGAGTGAACATCATCGATAATATTTTCACGAGTGGCGCCAGCAAAAAGTATCGACCCAGGTCAGCCGCCTATGCAGTCTGCTATTTTTGCTATAGGTCAATTTTCTGCATGTCACAAGACCAGTATACCACATAATTTTATCGGTTATTAGACAAAAAGGATTTTATTGATCTATAATTACATAATGACTTGCCTGGTATAAGCATCACGTAGATGTATTGAACCTTCTTTTGCCTGAACATAAAGAATAAAGAATATCATTCTTTTCGAAAAGTCCTTAAGATGGGACTCAGCTGACAGCTGGAAATGTCAAGTTATCGGACAATTATTTTCTTACCTCATGCAAAATAGTCAGGTCTTAATTATGGTGATTATGACAATTTCAGATTCTTTAACCTTTATGCTACTAAGTGCGGCTCACTGACCTTTTGCGGACAGCGTAGATCAAGATCAGACTGCACAGAACGTGCAGTCTGATCTTGGATCTACACTGTCCGATATAGAGATATTGTTACCCAAAAGATAACTTTAAAACAGCAATATTTGGGTATTTACTATCGAAACTGAAAATTTCATTTTAGTTATTTAGCAGGAAAAGGGTTAAGGACCGTCTAAGATCAGCAGGGTCTCTGCTCACCAACCATTCTTAAGATCATCCATTTGTCTAATTCACTAAGATTTTCTAAATTTCAATGCAACATAACTTCTGAATAGCTAAAACCATAGCGTTTAGCCGATCAAAAGTTGCTTTACTTTGAAATTTAAAAAAAATTCTAGAGAAAAAAACTGAGAACATTCTTAAGAATATTTAGTGTATACGACCAAGGATCAGATTAAACAGAACGTAAAGTCTGATATTGGGACCACAATGTGTAATACTGTCCTAGCTATTTTGATCCCAAAGAACCTTGAAATTAGAAAATCTGTTCCTTTTTTTTTCTGATAATTATAGACGACGAAATGATCTTTCTCAATGGTATAATTAACTCAAACGACAAAGGTTAAGACGTGTCAAAATCGTAACAATTTACAGACAACAAAATAACTGTGACTCAAAAAATGAAATTTGTTTTGGGAAGAGGAGAAAACATTGTGTGAAATTAAACAAGAGTGCAGTCGTCACAATATACGCCGCCACATGGCTGCTATTTCAAGCAGCTAGCTATAGAGACTAAAGTGTTGGAATTTTTAGCACCTGCCTGGGTAGCTCAATGGATATATTGTGTTACTTGTGATCTAAAAGGTTTACGCACGGACTGATGGATGGACAGACGGACGCACGACGGACTCATTGGTCACTGGCTTTGATTAACCAATAAAAATATGAAGTTTCATGAAATTATGTCCATTAGTTGGAGATACATCGATGAAAAATTAAATTTGACATGAAGCTCCCTTTTTCCATGACACAGCAATAAATTCCAAAACCCTGACAATATGCGCTAGGTCACATGATCTGAAAATTTCATCCAAATCCGTTGAGATATGTCCAGTAATGAAAGAGATATTGGTGAAAAATGAAATATAACATGAAGACCCCTTTTTCCATGACGTAGCTATGAATCGCAAAACCTTGACAATATGCGCTAGGTCACATGATGAGAAACATTCTGTGAAAATTTTATCCAAATCTGTCAAGAAATGTGGGAAGAGTTGCGTTCACAAGAAATGGACGTACGTACGTACGGACGCAGTTTAAATTTGACATGAAGCCCCCCTTTTCCATGACACTGCAATAAATTCCAAAACCCTGACAATATGCACTAGGTCACATGATCTGTGAAATTTCATCCAAATCCGTTGAGATATGTCCAGTAATTAAAGAGATATTGGTGAAAAATGAAATATAACATGAAGACCCCTTTTTCCATGACGCAGCTATGAATCGCAAAACCTTGACAATATGCGGTAGGTCGCATGATGAGAAACATTCTGTGAAAATTTTATCCAAATCCGTCAAGAAATGTGGGAGGAGTTGCGTTCACAAGAGATGGAATGAAATATAACATGAAGCTCCCTTTTTCCATGACGCAGCTACAAATCGCAAAACCTTGACAATATGCGATAGGTCACATGATGAGAAACATTCTGTGAAAATTTTATCCAAATCCGTCAAGAAATGTGAGAGGAGTTGCTTTCACGAGAAATGGACGTACGTACGGACGGACGCAGGGACGGACGGACGGACGGAGAAGATGACGCCAATATACGTCGCCTCCGGCGGTGTATAAAAATGCTGATTGCGCGGGCATTTTCATCGGATTGCAATCCCGTTGAACACATCTGGGTCCGTATTCACTAACCATTCTTATGAACATTCTTAGTCTAATTATAGATTTAGGAAGTAACACAACTTTTGATTCGCTAAACCGTTTGGTTTAGCCAATCAGGAGTCGTGTGACTTTCAAATTTAGAAAATTCTTGCGAATAATACTAGGGATTTCCATAAGAATGGTCTGTGAAAGCAGACCCTGATTACCATGTACCCCACGTTACCTAAGTTTCGTTGCAACGTGCCATACACCGAGGAAATGACGACAGCGCCACACTATAGAAGTCGACGGCAGTCTCAAGGTATCTGCTACGTGGATAGTATTTACAGCATTATATATTTGTAATCAGACAACTAACATCGACATCTGCAGGCGGTGCTGTCAAATGAGAGTGTCCCTGGACAAGGTACGCCGAGTGAAAGCAAGGATTGACATGAATTAGTGAGATATCCCCGTAATATTACAGAAATAAAAATCCTTTTTTTTTTTGGTTGTAAAACCAAATTGAAACAAACAAGCTACTACGTCGTTTATGGATAGTTCCATGAAATGCAGAGTAGAACAAATGTTTCATAATATTGTTGAATCCCAAGGAAAATGAACCCAAATTAGAGACATTTAAGCCATGCTCTGCGAAAAGGGGTTTAATGCATCTTTAAAAAGTATCGACCCATGTCAGCCTGCGCAATCTGCACAGGCTGACATGAGTCGATTCTTTTTGCTCTCTTTAAATTAACTGCACAACCATGGACCCTTCTACTTCATGATTTAATTGCTTGTTAGACAAGATTTTATTGATCCATTATCATATGTTGTCATGCTTGGTATGATGCACTATGGGGATGCGTTAAACCTCCTACCACAGAGCAGGGCTCATTTATAATGAATTGTCGTTCTTTATTTGCTATCAGTACTTCACCAAGTAGATGTCGTCATGTTAGGCAGATTCATTTCATTTGTTATGCCATTGTTATGCAACCTTTTGTCGCACCTGTTTCAAAATACCTCTCAAAAAGATACGAAGAGATGAAAACCTAAAACATTCTACATCTGCTTGTTGTCTAAAACTATTAGGCCTGGAGTGTTTGTATTTGGTATGAAGCGTTATCTAGCGATCATTTGACACGATTGTTGAAAGTCTGCCCCTTTAGTCATAGACGGTCCTGCCCTGCAGGTCATGTTTTACACAGCGCCATTGTGCGAAAATTTAAAACTTCTTTACTGAAACTACGAGGCTTTTAGTCTTGATATTTAATATTTGGGATTATCTGGTCCCCTTTTTATCAACCATTTTTAGAATCATTCGTAGTACAATTCTGAAGAATTTTATAAATGTGAATGTAACACAATGTCTGCTTGCCTAAACTAGATTGTTACTGGTAAAATGTAGAATAGGGCTAAAACTGCAACATAGAATGATTGGTGAATACGACCCTTATATCAAAGTTGCGGACAGTGTGGATCGAAATCAGACTGCATTATTACTATCTTCCAGTTGAGCACGACTGAAGACTCAGAACGTAGTCTGATTTTGAATTTTCACAGTTGTCTCCTTTGATGACTAGATATCTTTTCTAAAATAGTCTAGTAAATACAATATGAGTCAAGCTCTGTGGAAAGGGGGCTTAATGCATTTGCGAAAAGTATCGACCCATGTCAGCCTGCGCAGTCCGCGCAGGCTGGCCTGGGCCGAAACATTTCGCTATTGGTCAATTTTCTGTATGTCAAAGGACCAGTGTACCTCATGATTAAGTCGGTTGTTACACAATACGGATTTTAGGGATATAGAATACTGTGATGTCTTGCTTGGTATCATGCATCACGGAGATGAATTAAGCCCCCTTTTACCAGAGCATGGCTGATATTATTTAATTTTTTCCAGTCTTTAAATGTTCATCTATTTCAATAGAGCTCAAGTCAATCGAATGAAATACGGTACCTCTGGGGAATAGTCTGTAGGGAGCAGAATTAGCATTGAGCATAATGCACATTATTCGGAAAGCTTATTGTTTTAATGATTTATAAATCAATTGCAAGCTTTAATTTCCGTATAAATATGACTGAATGCATCTGACATACTCGTTATTGGACAAGGCAGGAAATGAAAAAAAAAAAATGCTTTAGTCAAAATTTCATATTAGCTTGCAAAATAAACAATCACCTTTCATGTCTAAATACAAGATAAAGTTTGATTGTGTTTGTGCATTTTTCTTTACATAAGTTCATTAAAAGAAAAAACGTTTATGAAAAACTTGACTTTGCATTTATGACATTTTGCAGACAAAAACAGGAAACACACGGAACATCATCGTATACACAAATATGACAATTTTATGATTGAGCCTCGCTCTGGCAAAAGGGGGGGGGGGGGTTTAATGCATCTCCCTGATGCATTATACCAAGCAAGTCATCATATTATTGTGGATCCATAAAATCCATTTTGTCTGATAACAAACGGAATAATTTGGTAGACTGATCCTTTGGCATACAGAAAATTGACCAATAGCAAAATAATTCGATCCAGGTCAGCCTGTGCGGACTGCGAAGGCTGACCTGGGTCGATATTTTCTATAGATGCGTTAAACCTCCTTTTCACAGAGCAAGGCTCGTATGAAATGTACTCTAACAACACAAGTCACGTTATACCGCTAGATGACCATAAAATTACACAACAAATAGTGACCAAATATTCTACTTTTTGAAGGAATTGTTGAAAAACATATTTTTTATCCCGGATCTAAATCGAGGGTCCATAAACCCATACAGAAACGGGTTGATCACACAGTTTATAAAATAAAGTCGCAAAAACAGGAAGTAGACTGCTTTTTTGGAATTCGTCAGTTCCTGTAGAATGTTTTGTTCAGCAATGACCGAGATCAGGATGACATAGAGAGACATCGTAATCACAAACACAGTGGTCAGAACCAGCATGATGATGGTCTTTCTTTTCACCCGAGCGTCGAGTCCTTCGCGCCTTTCATACCTGTTTGACGAGGATAAACTGGCTGACCTAAGAATTGAAGACGCTGAAACTTTAATGGAGGCCAAACTTTGGCTTCTTTGTTTTACGACATGTCCTTTCTTGGCCACACTTGACTTTGATTCATTCGGCTCATTTGATACCTTGGAACTGTTTTCTGTTTTAATTGTGATGTCATCTAAAGTAACAAATGTTACACTTGTTCTTTTCCCATCGTCGTTAAAACTTGTAACTTCAGCTGAAAGTCGTCTAGTTGTTGTAGGCCTATTAGGCGGACTTTCTTTTTTAATACCATGATTTGTTGCATCTCCTATTTCCTGGCTTACGTCATCCAATGTTGTTAGAGTTTCAGAAATGGTACTGATGCTCGCCTGCGAAAAGTTGTTCGTACGGCTCATTGTTGTGACTGAAAACGTTTCCGTTAATTGTTGGTCTCTGTCACAAAATAGTTTTTTTGCTGTTAAGATGTTCAACGTTGTTATGACCACCATCATCAGGCCAACAGGTAAAATATAAACACATGTAATATACAAAAATGGATAAACCGTATTTTCTGTAAACTCTGAGGACTTTTCACACACTGACACATTGACACTGATGTCGTCTTTCTCGTACAGGTATCTCTGTTTGCCCCAGAGATAGGTTATTGGTGATGAAACGAAAGCAGAAACAATGACAGCTGCTGAACACAGTTTTAAAGCCAATGACGGTTGGATTTGCCATCCAAGTGGTCGACAAATTTTTCTGTGACGATCAAAGGCTAGCAATAAGAGTATTGAGGCCGAGCCCCAGGCACCAAGTACATTGAAGTAAGACTTCACTTTGCAGATCCATGCGTGCTCGTTTTTGTACCAATTTAGCTGCGAAAATACCTCTCCTGGAACACAAGTCAGACAACTTGTCAGATCTATAAGCGCCATAAATAATACAAAATAACGAAAGTTACTTTTCTCGTACCGTTTGGAATATACCAGAAGGATCAGAATATTTCCGACCAATCCAATGACATTTTCTATGCCGATTAAGACAGTGACCGGTAAAACAGCGAGTCTCATACTCAGATTGACATAATCCAAGTCACGTTGGTTATCAAGAGTTTCTCTTGTGTGATTCTCTATCATATTTTACCAGCTGAAATATTCAAGTAAATGTTTTTAAAAATCTTTAAATGGTACTAAATTTTCACGTATATCTCACTGTTTGTTTAAATTTTCCCCTGATGTTTGCTTTAAACACATGTAATCTATTATAGTAAATTATCACGACAAAATTTCAAATTCTAATTACTTCAAAAAGCATCATATAGATTGCTTCACTTTTAAATGTCATTTGACCCCATGAATGAGAACTCTAGAACTCACACACACTATCTGGGAAATCACCGATTCTGTCCACACTCGAGTTCCAATGTTTGCAAAACTTTATGAACTCACTGATAATTAGTGACCCTTTTCCATCGACGTGATACATTGTATTTCCGCCAGACACCATTTGGTAACTTCCGGTCATGAATCTTAATATTTCGATTGTCTTGATGCATTTTGTTCACGTTTGTTGTTGATCAAAATCAGAACGAAATTTAAGACTTAGTCTAAGATTTATGAAGAAAATTTTTCCGTTCTTCAATTTCAAGAAAACCCTTCAACACTTTACCAAACGACAAAATTTTGGCCTCAACCAAATTGAAAGCATTTTCAGACAATAAAATAAATGAAGTTCGATTGATGATTTCTGTCTCTGATAGGGTAGAAAACATTGTGGGAAAAGGAGAAAATGCTGGTTACCAGCATTTTCTCCTTTTCCCACACTGTTTTCAAAGGCCTTCTTTTTCAGGGTGGTTAGAACTCGTGATTGTGTGGTGAAGGATTAAGGTCTAAAAGTGTTGCCAAGTTGATTGTTGATTATCGTGTCTAGTTATAATTTTGAGAGATAAGGTATTGCAATGTTGCCGACCCGATATTTAATCATATTCTATTTTGAAACTTCAGATTGCAGATCCTATGGAATGCGTCACGAAATTCGTATGTCGTTTGTTTACTGGCTTTTTCATGTTCTAAACTCCTTGTCCTACTTGGGGTAAAATGCCTCCAAGCCTGTGCTTACCCCTTATTCTGGTAAGTAAGTGAAATAAAAACTTTCAAGGGAGTAGTAAAACCCATGATTTTGCTGTTTTAAAGATATTTTTGGGGGAAAAATATCTCCTTGTCGGACGATGTAGATCGAAGATCAGACTGCTCGTTCTGTGCAGTCTGATCTTGATCTACAATGTCCGCAAAAGGTCCTTGAGTCGCACCTAGCAGCCTAGGGTTAATTCTTTTTTCAGAACGTGATTAGGTCTAGTACCGATCGAAATCGTCAAACATTTTACTCAAACCGTTATTAGGTAGACTGTTCATTGCCTCATTTTATACAGGAAAAAACGTGATGGCCACCTTTTATTCTCTTTTTCTCTACCACTGTAATAAATTCTTTTTTTATGTGCAAGAAGTTTCTGAATACTTTGAATACAGGATATTTCATACTATGACAGCATAGTGCGTGTCTTCGGTCTACAATGTCTGTTACTTGTCAGGATACACCAGACAAGACACGAGTACGCAGATACTGAAGTTCATGTATTTTGTCTGTTCTTTAAAAGGGTTTTTGCATGTTAAAGTTTGATCACGATAAACGTGTGACCGTTCTTCTCTTTTTTTTACTCTTGACCAAACGACAAAATTTTAGACTCGTCCAATTTGAAAGCATTTGCTGAAGACAAATGAAATGTGGTTGAAATTTTGGAAATTGCCTTTGAAAGAGATAAAAACAATACTGGAAAAGGAGAAAATGCTGGTTACCAGTATTTTCTCCTTTTCCCACATTGTTTTTTGAAAATCGTTTTCTTCAGGGTCGTTAAAACTCTCGATTGTGTGGTAAAGGGTTACCAGAGTATGAGGGGATGGGGGCGGAGGAGGGACGTGTTCATTTTCCTTTAAGTGTACGTTGAGCAATCGCTCAACCATGTGGAGACAAAACCATGTATCTTTGACCAGTCGTGACAAAAAGTTGACCTTTTTCAGCCTGTAAAAGGCATCCTTTGAATATGAGTTGAGAAAAAGAGCTCTTGCAAGTAGTAAGCATATTGCTGTTTTCTCACAATGTTTTTCTTATCACCACCAAACAGATATTTTCTTTTTCCACAGATATTTCTTGTTTAAATGTTTGAATTACCTTTCCTATTTCTAATACGTCTATTTTCTATTTTTATTCTATTTCTATACTATTTTTCATAGGTTACGAAAAGATACTGAATGTTTTGGTAACATAAACATAAATCCCGCAGTCGATGTAATGGCCTTTTATGGTTATTCATTTGTAACTAGTATCTTCCTTTTTTGAATGAAAATGACAAGCCTGTCTGTCTTTACCTTGCTAAAATATATTGACATATGTGTTAAAACGAGGCCGAGCGTAGATAAGTGGCACCAAACTTTGCAGTGATAAGAAAGTTCAGGGCAGTCACGATGGAATGGTGTTACATTTTGATAATGATATAGATTCTGGGATTTAGTTTGTTAACCCTATATCAAACAATCAAGCGTTTTAACAACCTTGAAGAAAAGGCCTTTGGAAAACACTGTAGAAAAAGAAGAAAATGCTGGTAACCAGCATTTTCTCCTTTTCCCACAATGTTTTTTTACCATTCCCAAAACAAATTTCAAATCTTTAGTCACATTTATTTTGTTGTCTGCAAATGCTTTCAATTTGGACCAGTCTAAAATTTTGTCGTGTCGATAGTAAAAACCCAATTATTGCTACTTCAAAGTTATTTGGATGGGAAAAATATCTTCTTATCTGGTAGTGTAGATCCAAGATCAGACTGCACGTTCTGATCTTGATCTACACTGTCCGCAAAAGGTCCTTGAGTAGTGTATAGCAATCATAAGGGTTAATCTGGAGTGGCTGTTAGCAACTCTTGTGACCCCTATAAATAACAGGGCAATTAGGTCATTTATTTAGAAAAAGCATATGGTCTTATTTACAGTTTATATAATAACGCCAAGCAAGTGGCCCTCGATACAGCTATATTAATTCTTATGCTCTGATTTAGTTGAAAAAAGAAAACATCGCCGAAACTGGAAAACTTGTTTGCGATGAGCTTGTTTTTCATTCACCACTTTTTACACATAACTGAAAAAAAAATACTTTCTGTTTCAAAAATGCGCCGCCATGTATGAAAAGTCTACTTACATGTACAAGACCGTCTGTAACATAGTGTGTAAAGCCATATCGGCGAAGCATCGTTTTGATCAGTTTATAAATGTTATTTTCATGACCGGATTGCTTTTCTTGTTTAAAAGGAGAGCCGAAATTGTTATTTGAGGAAAACAGATACCAATATCCCGTAAATACATCACACCCTGAAACTCTGTTTGAGGTCGGAATGTCTTACAATAATTTATGCTAACCAATCAAAAAGTTTCTTTTTCGCTGTCTATTGTTGGGTGTGTGTGAGTGTGGAATATTACATTGCAGTAACTTTTCTAGCCCTTGTTTTAGATTCAAGCAGGGTGAGAAAATTTGAAATCGCGCGAGACCGAAGGTCAAGCGAGATGTCAAAACTTGCTTACGCTACGAGAAGCGAATAGAAGCACCAGGAAAGTTACTACAATGTTACATTCCTTTTATTATATACCTACAAATTTCAACGAAAAAACATTGCTAGTATTTACATTTTATTCGAAATCGGTAAACAAAATAAAAAAAAAAAAAATGGATTCGTAACTTCGTATAAATAAATGGCGGATGAATATCATTGCGTAACATTTCGATAAATCAAATCGCAAGTCAATGCACGCGTAGTCCGTGAACGAGATACGTCATCATACCATATTTGGTACGATATTTGACACTGTGTAGATACAATTTGTTTCTGTCGTGTGTGCGAAGCATCTATTTGAGCCGAAAGATTTTCAGGTAAATAATAAAATTCAAGATTTCACTGGTTCAAGAATGAGGTCAAAATGTATTTCATACAACCTTAGCCGAAATATGAAGGCTGGTGCTCTCAGCGCTTTGATTTTTTTGGCACAGCTTCATTGCAGTAGCTGTATAAACCGGTAACCAACTTGGTGAGAAAGAATTTAGGGCTCAATAATTAACTGTTTATCCTGTGCCACCGTACACCCGGCAAGGGAGACAATAAATATTTGTCCAGCACTCAAGGTGACCAATCGATAGTTATGAAATATAATAACCCCGAGTGACGAGCGCAATGCTTCATTTTGATTAATTTATACGTACATGTGTTATTTGACTCTAACAGACTTCCTTTGCCACCAAACTATCTCATCTCTGGGTGCGAAGGTTTTTCAAAACATGCTGGGAAATGGAGAAAATGTCTGACTAATGAAATTCGTTGCATCAAGATTCATTTTCCTCTCACTGCTAAGCCTTTATCTAAGAACTGAAAGTACTGACAGACTAGCTAATGTGGAATAAGCAGCCTTGGTGAAGATGAAACTTGGTTGGTCCATAAGAGATTAAAAGACAATGTAGTCCAAACAGGTTATTAAGTCCGATCCAGTCCAATATTATTAAGTCTGATCCTGTTTGGCCTGATCAAACCCATTCAGTAAGTTCGATCCTGTTTGCTCAGCTGACATTATTAACTGCTCATAGCCATTTACTAGTCACAATAGGATATTCCATAAAAAAAAGTTCTGATCGCTGATCTTATATTAAAAAAAAAAAAGAAAACAAAAACCAAAACACATGAAGAAGATACCAATTTGATGATTTGGCTGTTGAATACTTACTAGAGTTCGATTTTAGATGAACTTTTCCACGTTTTTTCACTTTCTTATCGGTTGGACAAACTCGTAGCTAGACGAGACCTATGCACAACACCCGTGCTAATGAAGAGGATAAAAAAGGTTGCGGTGGGATAAGTAAAGACAGGCCTGATTTGCGAAGGTCACTGACTTGATTTACTATATAAGCAAACATCTTGTAGCTTATCGATGACATTTTGTTCAGTCTGTGACTTTGTAAGTAGACATCGTTCAAATTGGGGTGGTGGAGATTTTTTAGGTCACGTTAACATTGTCATATTCATGAGAATTACGATTTCTAACCAAAGGAATTATTTTCTGTGGGGCAGTATTTGGCTAAGTAGACTATGAGTTTTTTTTTTTTCCAACATATGAATCTGTATCGCTCTGATGGCAATAGACTAGCATTCGCTATTCTGAAAGCACTGAAAGAATTGAAAGACTAGTAAATGTGAAATAAGTGGTCTTGTTCAAGAGAGAACTTGCTTGGTCGATACAAGATTGAAGAGAAATGGTCCAATTACGTTATCAGTCCGTTCCGGTTCGATCCGATCCAATCCGGTTATTAAGCCCGATCCGGTTCCACTCCGTCCATTCCGGTTATTACGTCCGATCAGATTTGATCCGGTGACACAGCCCACCACTCATTTACTTGTCAAAATAAAAAAAAAACGTCAAAAAAGATTATGTTTGTTGATATTTAATTGAAAAAAAAAGCCAATGAAGACCACATCACTTTGATGATTTGATATTTGAATACCTTCTAGACTTCACTTTCAGACGAACTTTCTATGCTGCCCTTTGATTTCTTTTTTATCCCAATCTAGTGTTCAGGCGAAATGGTGATGTCTAGTACAGAGTTAAAAAGTTTATAAAGCGATTCAACATTTATTTCGAAGATTGTCCTAATGGTGCAATGGAAGTTTTCACGAGGGAATTCTGAAAAGTCGGGTAAACATCAGCTTTACAAGGACAGTTGCTCTGTCCCTGACAAAGCCAACCCCACCGTAACACGTGAGGCGTGTAGCTAGGCGAAAGCACGGAAGCCCAGGCTTTAACATTAAAATTGAAGGGAGATCACTCTTTCCTTACTGCATATAACTTCATCTCGTATGAAATCGATATAGGTCTATCAACTGCGTTGCGGAAAATTCTCTATATCACAGTGGTTAAGGTGTTGGTCTTTTAAACCTCGAAAAACGAAGATTTCTTTGCCGCGCGGATTCGAATCCCGGCCGGAGCGGTTGGTATAATAGGAGCAATGCATTTGTTGTGAACCACAACATCATTTAGCCATCAAAGCATAAAATTTACACTTTCTCAATCAGCAAAAGAGTCAAAATCATCTCAATATCAGAATTGCTTTTGCCAGGAAATGAAAACTATATAGCGGACAATGTAGATCAAAGATCAAAATGCACGTTCTGTGTAGTCTGATCTTGATCTAAATCATCCGCAAAATGCAGTCTGATCTAGATTCACATTGTCTAAAAATTGACAAAGTTTTGCTTGGCTCTTGAAGGTGCACTCGTCACAACTCGGCCGATTCCGTACGTACATCTAACCTCGTCCGTATAACGGTCGTTTCCATTTGAACTGCCAATCACGTGATCCTATACATGGCGGCGCCATTGTAAGTCGTTTAGCAACGACATAAACAACCTCGATGAAGTTATTCACAACTATCTATCTGTCGGTGAAAACTTTAATCGGAATTGACAGACCACGTTAAAAAATGTACGAACTGTTTGTCAACTGAAATATATATAGAAAGATTTCGATAGAAAATTGAGACTCAAGTTTTCTTTTTAAAGGGGAGCCTTACAATTTTCAGAACGGTAAACCGGCGTATTTCCGGCGATGAAATGTAGCGTTTTGGTGTATATCAATCCACCAGATACAGCCGAGGGATTTGATGGCTCCCATCACCCGAGGTATGCCGAATGACGGTCGTTTCCATTTGAACTGCCAATCACGTAATCTTATGCATGGCGGCGCCACTGCCAGTCGTTTAGCAACGACATAAACAACCTCGATGAAGTTATTCCATCTATCTATCTGTCGGTGAAAACTTCAATTGCAATTGATATACCACGTCAAAAAATGAATGTACAACCTGTTTGTCAACTGAAATATAGTTAGAAAGATTTCGACAGAAAATTGAGACTAGAGTTTTCTTTTTTACAAGGAACCTTACAATTTTCAGAACGGTAAACAGGCGTATTTCCGGCGATGAAATGTACCATGTAGGTGCATATCAAGCTACCAGTTACAGCCGAGGGACTTGATGGCTCCCATCA
This sequence comes from Hippopus hippopus, assembly GCA_946811185.2. Lineage (NCBI taxonomy): Eukaryota > Metazoa > Mollusca > Bivalvia > Cardiida > Cardiidae > Hippopus > Hippopus hippopus. Next base: position 53,539,341 of record OX328106.1, on the reverse strand, counting down.
CCCGAGGTATGCCGATTGTTGAAGGTGCTAATATCTACTTTGCTACCGGAGATACGACGTAAAAAAAAAGGAACAAAAACTTAGCCATAAATGGGCTTCATCTGTATTACACACATAGCTATGCACCTGCACATTTACTCATATACCGTTCGTGTCATGGACAATATTGTAAATACTCTGGGTTTTCCCGATTAGTTTACACAGTCAAAACCCTTCACATTTGCAACTTATCTTGCAAATTTATTAAAGGTAAATAAATATAGTATACGTAAATAACCACTGCAGGAAAAGGCGTCGTTTTTCGTATATCTTTCTCTGACAAAAGAACATGATCTCCTAGTGATAGAATTTTACAAGAAGAGTTGACTTCAATGAGAATGCACCACACGTAGAAAGCGTCCTGGGGCGATCAACAACTGAAGGGAGAAATAAAACTCGGTTATAATACACACGTACAATTTGTTGGCTGTTTATCGTAAATTTCAAGATCAGTTTTGGATCAAGTTGTAAATAAATACAAAATATGAAGACAGGAGATAATGGTGAGTTTAAACGACTCGTCAAATGCTGACGTTTTTATAAGCTCTTATCAGTACACTTCAAAACGTGAAAACGTACAAGTTTACTTGAGAGGCGGAATAGTTGTTTGTCAAAACGATCCCTATCTAATATGGTGGCATATTTCTTTCACGAGATACGAGATAGCTATCATGATAATTTTAGTAAACTATCGCGATAAATTAAAAGTTTTCTGGAAATCTTATCAAGATAGTGAAAAGTTTCCTGATAAAAGTATCACGATAAACTAATATTTTATCGAAAATTTCTCAACCGTGCTCGAAGCTGACATGCGAGGTAAAACTATTGTGATAGTTCTACCCGTTTCTCGATATCTATAAATAGAAAACGCATCATTTGGATGAACTCGGTAGTTTTGACTTAAAGGGCAACTACAGCCAAAATCTTATTTTGGATATATGAATCCTTAAATGGAAACAATCTTAAAATTGAAAACCGTATTTCAATGTCTATCGTAAAAAGAGTTATAAGCGAAAATGTGGTTTGCACACCTGTGCGAGTTTGTGAAATCTGCGATAAACCGGATGTGACGCCACACTTATTCGGCTTCCGTGTACTATTAATTTGCTCTGATACTGACTTTTTTTCTCACAGCCTTATCTTCCCTCATGTCGGGAGACGACTTTTTTCGTCAGAAAAATCCCTATCGTATGCCGGGTGCCGAGTTTAAGAACTATTTCGAGCCAGGAGATGACTATTTATTCGTCAGTCTGTTGTCTGTATGTCTGAACCGAATGACGTGGCTTAATATCAGATTTACCATTAATCTTCAACAGGTTAAATAAACCTTCATGCCGATTGCAAAATTTCGAATAGTGCTAGTTTTTGGAGATACAAAAATAGATATCTCCGTATTGGACACTGTACATAAGATCATATTGCACGTTCTCTGCAGTCTGATCTTAATATACACTGTTCGGAAAAGGTCATTGAGTCGTGCTCAGCAGCCTTGGGGCCCCACAGAAATTTAAATGAGGCAAGAAATCAATGGTAAATTCACTGTTGATTATCCATCTCTTTCATATGAGAGCGAGAGAGAGAGAGAGAGAGAGAGAGAGAGAGAGAGAGAGAGAGAGAGTTGGAGGGTAGTTAGAATAGAAATTCGACAGGCAGATTATGGGATTTTTTTTTATTTTGTATTTAAGATCGTATGAATGAGGAAATTACAAAAGCTATGACGTTCGACTTACCCATTTAACCTGTGTAAAATTCCAAATTCCATTCACATTTTATAAGAAAAAGGGCTCAATATGTTCGTGAAAACAAAAGAGTAACTTTGTACATGACATGTTTATGACAAGTGCTTGTTAACCTCCAGCTGCAAGCCGGGTAAAAAAAATATGTGAGACCACAACGTTGCGATACCAACATCAAAGAGGCGCCGAATTAACCCTTTGCCCCTTTGCATTGATGGAACACACAATTCTTTTCGCAAAATAAAAAGTTGGCGCACTAAAATTTTGTGTAAAGTTTGTATGCGTTATAAATTTTTAATTTACGCTGCATTTTTATGGTCAGCAATCTGCATCTGTTATCTCGTACATGATTACAGCGAGAAATACGGAAGAAGAAAGTTAAATAATTTTTGTCCACGTTGGTATTTCCACTTAAATTTTACGCCTTACATGTCTCAGTATGTAGGAAATGGACTGACCCTGTATTTTGCAGACGATCAAAAACATTTACTGCATGATATGGAGGGCAGGAAGGCAGGAAGGCAGGAGGCAATTCAGACAATCTTTTAACGTTGTTGTTGATGAAAGAAACAAATTTGAAATTGTGAAAAAAAAATTAGGAAAATAAATGAAGATCAAGTGAAAAAATAAAAAATGGATTTAACTTTAACAGCAAATTCAGGATGTGTGCTTGATTTGATATTGTTCGTGAACGTTAAAGAGAGGATACGATTTCTGAGGTAGATTAAGGCTTTTAATTCTTCCCAAGCTGAAGGAGACATGTAAAATGCTGACACTGATGGTGTAGATCAAGATCAGACTGCGCAGGATTTGTAGACCGTTCAATGATCGACGGTGTCCTATATTTGGTAGAAACAGCCTTAGAACTGTACTCGAATTACTTACTTTACACATTGCTACGTTCCTTCTTCCTTCTACCACCTAGTAGAAGAGACTTTTGGCATGTTTCAACTATCTTGAGTTATTATTTCTTTTTTATTTTTATCTATTAAAATTCGTTGATTAGGCAGTGGTATCATTAAATAACTTCAAGAAGTAAATTTCAAAATAGTTTTGTTTCCCACCAGAAGAATAACTTTTCCTTTTCATAAGTACTATCTCCACTAGGCTAATTCATTCAAAATTCCTTTCCTATGATTGTAGTAAGATGTAAGAGCGATACAGGTGAAAATTCTGCAGTACGCAAGTGATTGAAACGTGATAAAGCGATATATATCTTTACAAATTTCATGCAGTTTTCTCAGTTTTCTGCGTTAGTTCATATATAGCGACCATATCTTCTCACAATTGTAACGTCACGGCAAACTGCCAGAAGTCACGATTTTTTCAATTAGCGATTGTCAGACAGGTGAAAATCCGAAGTTTAAACCTCTATATCTCGTGAAGTAAGCATCACAGAACGCTAAGAGGTTTTTTTTTGTTAACATACTCTAGTATAGTTTTATCCGATTTGGAAATGAAAATTTTGGTCTGGAGTTACCCTTTAATAAGATTGCAGTAGGTAAAATTTCGAATCATTAACAATTTTTTTTGTACCTTAATTGGTAAATTTTGACAATACTCGAAATGAACAGAGGTCTGTAAAATCACAAAGACGACTCGAAATGCCTCCTATGAACAACTTTAAAACCATCCAGGGAAAAGGAGAATTCATAAGGTTGTAGACGAAGGTGTTCTGAAACCGTATCTAATTATAGGTACCATGAATGTCAGTTGTGGGCACGAAAGCAGAAAAAATCATGATAAGAGTTAGAATTATCGCGATATTTTTATCATGAAAATTTTCGTTTTATCACGATACTTCTCTTAAATTATCATGATAGCTATCTCGTATCTCGCGGCAGAAATATGCCACCATAATCTAAAGCATTATCGCAGGTATAGGCCTACCCGTATATAGATTTGAAATAGATATAGATATTGTGAAACCTTGATCATTCGTACATTTAACTTTAACTCATGCTTTTAATTCGAAGAATCTTGAACATGATGTGTGAGGACGAAGAATCGAAAGTGAAAGCAGACGCCCTCTCTGTCTGTCTGTCTCTCTTTCTCATCACTCTCTCTCTCTCGCTCCCTCTCTCTCTCTCTCTCCTATCTTATCTATCTCATTTCTCTCTCTATATATATATATTTATTCTTGAAAAGTGATCTAGCAATCTGGAAGCAATTAATGCTCTACTACATAACAATACAACCTCATTTCCAATCGGTTATGCTGTTTGCTCATCAACACTTGTTCAAGGACACTTAAGTAATCAAGAGTGATGCTGAATGACAATAATTCAGCCGTTCCCATTGTCTGTACCAAAGGTATTTTACGCTGTTCATTAGAGTGATATCAAGGAGAAAACCCACCTATTGATGTGTTCCTTGGGTTTCATTGGTAGTAGATTCAGTGGGTATCCGCAATGCCTTGCACTCCCTAGTGACCAGTAGAGCCAATTAAAAAAAACCCCACAATATTGTGATTTCCTGATCACAAATTCAACATAATAGTCATTGACCCATGTAGAATTCATTTATCTTCTCATCGAAAAAATGAGCTCATACTCCTATTTCATTTGTGTCTGTAGCTATCTTTCTCCATCTGTCAAACGATATGACCCATGCTCTGTGGAAAGGGGGTTTAATGTAGGTCTGCAATAAGTATCGACCCGTGGCAGCCTGTGTATGGAGAGGTGCACATGGTCGACGAGGTATATCACCGAAAGAATGTTGATAACGGCGTTAATCACTAAAGAACAAGCAAGCAAACAAACAAACGGATAGATAGATGACTAGATGGATGGATGGATGAATGGTGGACGGACGGATGGACGAACGGACGGGTGGACAGACAGACCAGGAACACGATGTTAACTTGCAGATATTTTCTATTGTACCTAACTTGTTGTTTATCTCTCTGTTTGAACCTGTAGGTAACAATCATAATTTCGCAGAATTTTACATGTTATCATGCACTGCACAACTGTGGTTTTAGTCTTTATTCGTGAGTATACAGTGTATCAAATACAGTTAATTTATTAAACCTTATTTTGTGGGTTATAGCTTTCAAGTCACAATTTCTCAGTGAAATAACAAAGATGTAACATCTCTGCATTACATCCGTTTGAAATATAAATAAAAGAATGAAATTTGAACCATGCTCTGTGGAAAGGTATTAAATGCATCTGTAAAAAGTATCGAACCAGGTCTGGATCGAACCCCTTTGCTATTGGTCAATTTTCCGCAAGACAAAGGACCAGTCTACCTCATGATCCAGTCGGTTGTTTAACTTAATGGATTTAATGGATCCATAAATATGTGATGACTAGCCTAGTATAATTCATCACAGAGATGCATTAAGCCTACTTTTGCCAAAGCGCCGCCCGTATTTTGGCGTTTTTTTTTTTTCTCTCTCTCTCTGGATAATACATTTGATGTTAAGCTTATGAAGTCAGACAACAGACAGAAGAATACGATATCATGAATGTCAATATCCTGCAGAAATAAATCTACACTGAGTCCACAGATCCATACAAACTTCGTGTTTGACGGTTTTAAACGTAAAAAAAACCACACATTTAGATCTACTAAAGAAATGATTTGATGTGACGTGGACAGGTTTCAGTTTCCATCACAATGATTCAACTTTTTCTTCTTCGCCACCACACGAATTTAATTAACCCGCGCAAGTAGTGATTTTCGTAACCTTAAACTTCAAATGAAAGAGTTTCGTTTATTTCTTTTATAACTGTTTTTTAAAACATGTGACCCCGTAAACGAGATCATCTTTGACTGGAGGCACAAAATTTCATGTTAAGTCCATTGCGAAATGCTGTATGGCTCATTAGGGTGTAGGACAAAAGCCCCCCTCAGACAAATATCCCATCGGACAAAAGCCCCGTGTTATTTTAAAAAATAAAGTAAACATATTAAGAGCAATGACTTCATATCCTCAAATTTGCAAACTCGGTATGGTTTTATTGATCGTTTACTATATCTATGTTCAAGCAACAGGGAATCTCTTTTGGTATATTAGCTGATAAATAATTTTAAATACTTTCCTTGTATTTTTAAACGACCCAAGATATCATTTGATCCTATCTTCATAACGATCATTTGAAATGTACCTGAACACATTTGTTGAGCAATGACTTCTTCTCTATGATGTTTTAAAAAAAAATATTATTGTTTAATAAAGTATTAAACATTTTTTTTCTGTTGATTATTCCTATTTTACTTGGATGTTTTCCAATATGTATATTTTCAAATATGTGAGAATGTCGATAAGAGATTAAAGACAGCAAGCCAGTATATCTGCAAATTTGCAAAATAAAGTGCTATTATCTATTTACTTTTTTTTTACCATTGATAGTATTTTGTGATTCTTGATAGAAGAGAATGTTTAATCTTCAATATTAAATCAGGCAATTAAATCTCTTGCTCTCTCTGTTCAAAAACATTCTGCAAAAAGCCAAGAAGTCAGAAGCGACACAAAATTTATTATCATAGTACTTTTGTCCGTATTTCTGTCAAGTGTATAGGACTTTTATCATATTGGGCTTTTGTCTGTGGGACTTTTGTCCTATGGGGTTTTCCCTATGAAGATTTTTCATTTGAACAAACACGGTAGTACCCCTGAAAATGTTCAGTGTCACCCTACTTCCGCTTCCGGAGAAGAATTTTGATACTTAGAGTATCAGTGGCCATCTTGATCAAGCAACCGGTACCAGTTAAACAGTAGTTCATTTCTATGTCGTAAGGAGCCAAATATGAAATTTAATTTGATACCGTTGCCTCTACGGAATCATCGAAAAAAATGTGTATCGACAGACAGGCGGACGCCAAACAGTAATCGATCACCATAGATTCCCTTGCGCCCTTGGCGCGTTTTAAGTGATCTAAAAAGTACATGTATTCCTCTATTTTTTTCGGCGTAGCTGAATGTGTTGGCTTTTGGCCTACTTTTTGGTACGGATTTCAAATGAATAAATATAAATTTGTGATTGGTCAAAAATGTAGACATGTTTATTTCAAGGGCCTCTGCCTATTTTCTGGAAAATTTACGCCGTCTATCTTTTTTAAAGATATTTCTTGTTTATAGTGCTTGCATCCGCCGATGCATGGAATAACGGCACTAATGTTACCATAGTAACTCGAGCAGAATGGGGTGCAAGACCTTCTAAAGAGATCAACTACATGGGGACCCCTGTGGGTGTTGTGTTTATCCACCACACTGCAATGAACGAGTGCACAACACAGGACGAATGCAGCCAGGAGATGAGGGTCATTCAAAACTTTCACATGGACACAAGGGGTAATTATAATCGATCCATGCTCTGTGCAAAGGGGGTTTAATGCATCTGCAAAAAGTATCGACACATGTCAGCCTGCGCAGTCCGCGCAGGCTGACATGTGTCGAAACTTTTTGCTCTTTTTAAATTGTCTGTATGTCCAAGGTCCATTCTACCTGATGATTCAGTCAGTTGTTAGACCAAATGGAATTTATGTGATGACTTCCTGAGTATAATGCATCACACATTAAGCCCCCTTTTGTCAGGGCTCCGCTCAATTGTTTCTGGACGTGTTTGACGGCCTGTAATTAAGAAGTTTGCTGCAGAAGACGTTGAGAAAATCCTTGTGAAATAAAGATAATCAGTGCCAGTATTCACCAATCATTCTTTAATGTATTTTAAGTCCCACTCTTGATTTAGAAAGTGAGACAATTTCTGATTGGCTAAGCCAGTCCGTGCATGTCGATCTGGGTCGAAACTTTTTGCTATTGGCCAATTTTCATGTCCGAGGATCATTTTACCTATGGATTAAGTCGGTTGTAACTTGTTGGACAAAATGGATTTTATGAATCCATAATACTGTGATGACTTGCTTGGCATAATGCATCACGGAGATGCATTAAGCCCTCTTTTGCCAGGGCACAGCTCATATACAATCCTGTCTGTTTATAGGTTGGGATGACATTGGCTACAGTTTCCTCATTGGTCAGGACGGGAAAGCTTATGAAGCGCGCGGCTGGGACCGGATCGGGGCTCACACTAAGGGCTGGAACGACGTGGCCGTCGCTTTTTCCGTTATGGGGGATTTTACAAACCATCTGCCAAATGATGCCGCCATCTTGGCCCTACAGGCAATGATAAACAAGGGAATCGAAGCAGGAAAAATCCGTCCTGACTACAAAATGTATGGCCATAGGGACGTCAGGGAGACAGAGTGTCCCGGACAAACATTTTACGAACTTATCCGAAAGTGGCCGAACTACGATGCATACAGGCCGATTATTAAACCTTCCCCGATACCGTACAGTGGAAATTAACTGCGTCAACTTATGAAAACTTTTTGTTTTGTCACTTATATTGTACATATCAAAATGATGGAACGAAATACAATATCAATGATCCAGGATTACTGTGAACGCGGAAAAACATGGTATGTTTCACGGTGCGCGGACATTTAACCACCAGCCATTATATTTATGATTAATATCTCTCCAAATTGTCCTACCTACATGTAACACTTTTCGAGTGCTGGTCATACTGTTCCAGGCCGAATTGTCCGAACCAGATCGTCCGCTGGCCATTGTCCCACATTCCTCGTGACGAGAAATTTCTCGTTTTGCTACATGTTAACACGTTTTCGCACATTGACTCTGTAACCAGAATACGTAATTTTAGACTGGTACAGTTCGAAAGCACTTGCAGATGACAAAATGAATATGGCACAAACGATGGTATTTGTATCATCAGGACTAGAAAACGTTGTGGGAAAAGGAGAAAATGCTGGTTACCAGCATTTTCTCCTTTTCCCACGATGTTTTCAAAAACTTTCTTTCTCAGGGTCGTTAGTAACTTAGTAACATGATCATGTTCTCACAGATGACCGGTTATAAATACTCTCTCACAATATTTACATACATTAATCCTTTGCAATTAATGTCAGAGTATATCCACACGAGCACGATACATAAATAAGTTTCGTGTTTTTTTTTTTCGTATCAACATCGTTTCAGATACAGTATTCAACTGGGAAACTCAACATTTTGAGCCGTGCTGTGGCAAAAAAGGGGGGGGGGGGGGGGTTATGCATCTCCGTACAGCATTGTACCCAGCAAGACATCACATAATTATGGACTCTTAAAATCCCAGTTGTCTAACAAACGACTGAATCATGTAGTCCTTGGACATGCAGAAAATTGAACTACAGCAAAAAGTTTCGACCCATGTCAGCCTGCGCGGACTGCGCAGGCCGACATGGGTCGATGCTTTTTGCAGATGAATTAAACCCCCTTTTCACAGAGCGTTCTTTTACAATCTAGAATGCTTTACCAGTCACATACTGGTAGACGCTCGTATCCATATATAACAAGCAATTTCGTTGAAATGATATCCCCCACTGAAAAAGACCTTTTTTGATACAAACATATTAGAGGTATTGTGTGTTGCATGAACATGTGGCCTTTTTGTTAATGGTCCATGATGAAATTACACATTAAGCCCCCTTTTTCCATGGCACAGCATTTCATTAAATGAATAATATATAAGCGGTCCATAATGAGATTATACATTAAGTCCCCTTTTACCACAAAATGGCATTTCATTACATGAAAACAAATGATGAAAATATAAATCAAGCCCCCTTTTTCCATGACACGTCATTATATATAAAAGAAAATTGTATCAACGGACTATCCTAAGGAAGACATGCATGGAGTTTCATAAATGTTCGTCAAGGACTTTAGAAGATATCTGTTCAGGCGGACAAATAGGCGAACTGTTACTGGTCCATAATGAAATTATACATTTAGCTCCCTTTTTTCATGACATGGCATTTCATGAAATAAAATCAAATAACTATTGTCTGTGGCTTAATAAAGATGAAGTTTAATTATATTTTGTCCTGTAGTGAGAGAGATATTGGTCCATAATGAAAATATTTGTCAAGCCCCCTTTTTCCATGACATGACATTTAATGAACAAGAGCGGCAAATTGTCGCAAGATACGCCCATCCCACCACCAGTTGTCGAGGGGGGATAATAATCGTAAAGGGCAGGTAGAGGAAAATAGTAGTGCAGCAGAAATCATGTAAGTGATTGAAATGGGCATGAATATCTCCTCTGATATTAAGGAAACATGCATATAAAGTTTCAGGTGATTCCAACATGAAAAGACAAAGTTATATTGTAGAGAAGCATGAAAAGCTGTAAAAAAAAAATAATGAATAGGGAATAATTCCAAAAGGTAAGGTTACGGCTCCAGTGCATTGCACTTTTCGTAACTGCAACAAACATGTTTACCAAGTCTCAAGTCAATTTGACTTGAGGTGACAAAGTTCCGTTCCAGACAAGCAAGAAATACTGTAAAAATGAAGATCAAAGTGGAATTACTCAAAATCCGCCCTAGGTAGAGTTATTGTTCTTGCAAACTGTACTCCGTAATATTGCAACAAACATGCATACCAAGTCTGAAGTCATTCTGACTTGAGATGACAAAGTTATATTTCGGACAAGCACTAATGCTGTAAAATGATGATCAAAGGGAAATAACTCAAAGACAGCACGAGGTAGAGTTACAATTCTTGCGCACTGCACTTCCAAATATTGCAACAAATAAGCATACCATATTTCAAATCATTCCTACTTAATATGAGGAAGTTATGCTCCGGACAAGCAAGAAATGCTTTAAAAATGAAGATCTAAGGGGGTATAACTCAAAATTCGTGCTAGGAAGAGTTATGGTTCTTGTGCACCGCACTCCGTAATTTCCCAACAATCATACATACCAAATTTGAAGATGTTCAAACTAAAAATGACAAAGTTGTATACTGGACAAGCAGAAAATGCTGTAAAAATGACGATCAAAGGGAAATAACTCAGACAGCACGAGGTAGCGTTATGGTTCTTTCACACTATACTCCGTATTATTGCAACAAACACAAATGTCAAGTTTCAAGTCAATCGGACTGGAGATGACAAAGTTAAGCTCTGGACAAAGAACTGGACTGTTAATAAGATCAAAGTGGAATTACTCATAATCCGCGCCAGGTAGAGTTATTGTTCTTGTGCACTGTACTCCGTAATATTGCAACAAACATGCATACCAAGTTTGAAGTTGTTTTGACTTGAGATGACAAAGTTATATTCCGGACAAGCACTAAATGCTGTAAAAATGACGATCAAAGGGAAATAACTCAAAGACAGCACGAGGTAGAGTTATGGTTCTTTTGCACTGCACTCCGTATTATTGCAACAAACACAAATGACAAGTTTCAAGTCAATCGGACTGGAGATGACAAAGTTATGCTCCGGACAAGCAGAAAATGCTGTAAAAATGACTATTAAAGGGAAATAACTCAGACAGCACGAGGTAGAGTCATGGTTCTTTCGCACTGCCCTCCGTATTATTGCAACAAACACAAATGCCAAGTTTCAAGTCAATCGGACCAGAGATGACAAAGTTATGCTCCGGACAAGCAGAAAATGCGGTAAAAAATGCAATCAAAGGGAAATAACTCAAAGACAGCATGAGGTAGAGTTATGGTTCTTTCACACTGCACTACGTATAATTGCAACAAACACAAATGCCAAGTTTCAAGTCAATCGGACTTGAGATGAAAAAGTTATGCTCCGGACAAGCAGAAAATGCTGTAAAAATGACGATCAAAGGGAAATAACTCAGCACGAGGTAGAGTTATGGTTCGTTCGAACTGCACACCGTAATACTGCAACAAACACAATGCCAAGTTTCAAGTCAATCGGACTGGAGATGACAAAGTTATGCTCCGGACAAGCAGAAAATGCTGTAAAAATGAAGACTGAAAACAACAAAAATTCATTCAACCACGTAACTTAAAATCGCTCCCAGTCGGCCATTTTGCATCAAATCAAAAAAACAAAGAATCTGTCTCGGCGGAATGGGTTATTGTACACACATCTAAAGTTTCATGAAATTCTGTCCGATGGTATTGGAGATATTCTCCCGGATGGACACACAACGCTAAAACTATATCCCCCCACCTTCGGTGGGGGATAACAATAGCGATACTTAAGACACTTGCTTTGCGACATATTTTTAGCTCATCTCAGCACAATGTGCTCAAGGAGAGCTCTTATGATCACCCTGTGTCTGTCATCAACAATTCTTTAAACATCATCTCCTCCTAAACCACTAGGCCAATGTCAACTGAACTTGGCAGAAATGTTCCTTGGGAGGTCCTCTTTAAAAACTATTCACAGAATTGGATTCCATCAAAAACTCTGATTGCCATGGCAACCAAATGGAATTTGTTAGAAATTCTTTAAAAATCTTCTCCTTTGAAACTGCTGGTCAGATTTTGAAATAATTTCACAGAAATGTTTCTTGGGTCACCCTTTTTTCGAAAATTGTTCGCGAAATTTCGATCCGTCGAAAAACATGGCCGTGCTGAGGGGTGGGCTTGGGCTCTTTGCACAGTATGGACTTAAAAGAAATTCTTTGAAATTCTTCTTCTCTTAAACCACTTGTCAGATTTTGAAATAATTTCACAGAAATGTCCCTTGGATGCCCCTTTTGAAAAATTGTTCGCGAAATTTTGATCCGTCAAAAAACATGGCTATTTGCACTATACGGGCATGAAGAAATTCTTAAAAATTCTTCTTCTATGAAACCACTGGTCAGATTTTGAAATAATTTCACAGAAATGATCCTTTGGTGCCATATTATGCCCCTTTTTCGACTTAGAATTTTAACTTACTATCCAGCACCCAACAGCCAATCGTTGACACCCGCATGCGGTGCTCGTTTTTTTTTTTTTAATTGAAGTTTTTGAAGAAAAAGTTTTGGAATAACAAAAAAAAAAAACTAGAGGCCCTTGAGGGCCTGAAATCGCTCTACTGGCCTGGCAGTGATTTTGCTTTTTTGCTAGCATACATAAGAATTTATGATGCAAAAAGAAAAAAGACAAAAAACACAAAATTAGCAAAGTTCAAAGAAATGTGACTAATAATGTAGACTCTGTTGAGTAAACGATACTAAGTCATCAAATGGCTGCTTTTCCTGAACGGCTTACTAGATTTTCTTTACTTTTAACAGAGTTTAATCCCTTGATGAATTTAATAATCTTTGCAAGTTTCACAAGATTTGGATCAACACTGTGCACTTCATTGCCTAAACAAGAAATGGAAATTTACAACTTTGAATGGCTACTTTTCCCATACTGATTGTCAGTTTTTTTTTCAAAATCAATAGGGTTCAAGCTGTTTATGATACACAGCAACTGTGCAAGTTTCATGATTATCCAACCACAAATGCTGACTTCATCAAGTAAACAAGAAATGGAAATTCTTAACTTTAAATGGCTACTTTTCCCATACTGTTTGTTGGATTTTTTTTCAAAATCAATAGGGTTGAAGCTATTGATGAGATAAACAAACTGTGAAAGTTTCACAAAAATCTGATTACAAATGCAGACTTATCACATAACAAGAAATGGAAATTTTCAACTTGAAATGGCTACTTTTCCCATACTATTTGTTGGATTTTTTTCAAAATCAATAGGGTTGAAGCTATTGACAAGATAAACTGTGCAAGTTTCATGAAAATCTGACCACAAATGCAGACTTTATCGTGTAAACAAGAAATGGAAATTCTTAACTTTAAACGGCTACTTTTCCCATACTGTTTGTTGGATTTTTTTCAAAATCAATAGGGTTGAAGCTATTGATGAGATAGACAAACTGTGCAAGTTTCATGAAAATCTGACCACAAATGAAGACTTTATCGTGTAAACAAGAAAAAGAAATTTTCAACTTGAAATGGCTACTTTTCCCATACTGTTTGTTGGATTTTTTTCAAAATCAATAGGGTTGAAGCTATTGATAAACAAACTGTGCAAGTTTCACGAAAATCTGACCACAAATGAAGACTTTATCGCATAAACGAGAAATGGAAATTTTCAGCTTGAAATGGCTACTTTTCCCATACTGTTTGTTGGATTTTTTTCAAAATCAATAGGGTTGAAGCTATTGATGAGATAAACAAACTGTGCAAGTTTCATGAAAATCTGATCACAAATAAAGACTTTATCGCGTAAACAAGAAAAAGACTAACGGACAGACGGACGGACGACGGAAACCACACCATGACATAAGCTCTGCTGGCTTTCAGGCAGTAGAGCTAAAAATTGGCTATGGTCCTCTCAAAACTTCAGGTGAGCGATCCACGGCCATCTTGGCCCTCTTGTTCATTAATCCTTTACCAAACATTCCCGAGTTTCTACGACCCTAAAGAAGAGGACTTTCGAAAACATTGCGGGAAAATTAGAAAATGAGTCACCAGCATCTCCTTTTCTACACTTTTTTCTTCCTTTTCAAAACCAAATTTTGAGTCACACAAATTTTGTCGTCTGCAAATGCTTTCAATTTAGACAAGTTTAGAAATTTGTCGTTTGGCAAAGAGTAAAGTATAACAAGAAGTATAACAAAAGCAATCATTGGCATAGACAGTGACATAATGGAGAAAACAAGTCGGGCCAAAGTAAGTCATGTTTTTTCACCTGCCAAATTGTCAATGAATACAAGGAAGATCAACTTAACGATCACATTTACCAAATGTCAGTAACATGGATAAACAGGGTCTAACAGTATTTCCAACTGTGACATTTCGCAGCAGATTTTTTTTTTTGTTTTTTTTTTAATAAAGGGACAACACACAAAAAAAGTATTGTTCAATGTTTAATACTCAACACATCTGAGCATAACATTAAACTTTAAATAAATTACCATGAATGAAAACCAAACGTTTTCCTTTGATTGAACTTGCACTTATTTATCGTCGGCACTGGTTGCCCGTATGGGCGATGCCCCCTTAAGGCTGTTAGTATTGTTACGGGGGATAGTGCAGATACAGGACGAAACCTATCCTAAGTTACACCTGGCTCTTTTACATGCTTGGTGTATTGCACCGTCACACAGGACCTCGGTTTAACGTCTAATCCGAAAGACTATTAGTAATTTTAGATGGCCAGCCGTGGGAATCGAACCCATACTCTCAAGTGACCCGGAAAGTCCAGATCACGAGTCCTACGCTCTACTTACTGCGCTATGCGGGCTGGTCACGTTTTCCTATCAAAGTATTTTACTGTAGTTAAGAAAATCAAGGGAGATAAATGCTAACAAATATCGCTTACACAAAATATGTTATTTCCCTTCTATCATGATCAGTTTTCACTCATGCTTGATACAAAGTTAAAATAAGACAACCCAATAGCAGTCGCATTTGTTAGGTCAAAATTATATCAAGAAATCTGAAAGAGTATCACCAAAGCATCATTTGAACAATTTGTAATGAATTCAAATTGTCGTTTTAGAGAAGAGGATTTTTAAATAGTTTGATATTATTTAGATCTTGATGTAGCCAAATTTTTAGAAAAAATTCTGAAGATGCCAGGACGATTCCGGTGAAGTTTGGACAGAATTAGTTCAGCTGTTTCCGAGGAGACGTTTGCAAAAATGGTCAACACACACATTCAAAAATTTTAACAACACAACTAGTTTTTAGACTTGTCCATTTTGAAAGCATCGATTTTGTAGACAATTCAAATGTGAATAAAACGGAGTGTGCAAGAGTATAAAACATTGTGGAAAAAGGATAATATTGGTAACCAGCATTTTCTCCTTTTCCCACATTGTTTTCAGAAGACTCCTATTTTTTCAGGGTTAAAACTCAAGTTTGTGTGGTAATGGGTTAATTCAAGGACCCCTACAGTATCAACGCTACACTTAAACCAGCCAGCCACACATGATCATGCATGATTCCAGCAATGGTTGATATAGAGGTTGGTGGTATGTCTCAGAATGGAAGGCAAGTCTCATAATGCTGACAAATGTGAACAGTCACAACAATATAGCTATAAATCGGTGTAATCTGGGTTAAGGCTGTCCTCCCACTCTTTAACCTTATACTGTTGGAGACCTAAAATGCGGAAATTTGTAACACTTTGTGCCCTTCCTTCCACTCTTAACCAGACAACGGATTTTAGGCTTGTCCAAAAATAAAGTTTTAGGAGACAATAAATGAAATGTGACAATCAAAAATGATTAGATTTGCAATATGCATGGGAAAAGGGGAAAATGCCGGATACAGGAATTTTCTCCTTTTTCCACAGTGTTTTCAACAGCGGTTTTCTTTAAGTCAGTAAGACACAGAATCACTTGGTAAAGGTTTAACCGAGTACCACATTAAAAGTACTGGTGTAAACTAACAAAAGGGAAAATATTGATTGATTGTATGGTGTTTAATGCCATTTTCAAATTATTTCAGTTATATCACGGCGGCCAGTGCACCTATCCATGCTTTCCTGGAGTCTCTTTTCCCAGTACTCTGCACAATTTGTCCTTCCAAGCCACTGGCTGCTTTCCCACATAACCATCGTCGAAACAATGGTCAGCGGTGAGAGAGGAATGAATTCTGTCGTAATGACTATCATCAATCCTCAGAAAGAAATTTGCCGAGCCAGGGATCGAACCCACGACCCCCTGTTCTCAAGTGAAAGGGATGATAAATACAACAAAGACAATGTCAAAAAGCTTGTCCATTTAACAACATTATTCTGTGGTAATCAGGATTCAGGGCAAAAAGAAGGTTCATATATGCAGCTCTTGCAGACTTTTCGTGACACATTTGCTTTATATACAATGACTTGTGAATAGTATACTCTGACTTGTTTGCTGAATTCAGTCTCAGAATATTATCATACATAATTATAGTAAAGTTTGAAATCTTTTTCACAGTGCTCTCATGTACCTGGCTGATTAACACAATGACATGAGAGAATAAGCATTTGGACAATAATAATTCTGAAAACAAAATTTTACATCAAACAGTAAGAGTAACCCTTACAGAGCTGAATTAATGAAAAGTAGTGTACCTACAAATAGAGAAAATACTGCCAGAATGTTGCTATTATCAGGCTTTTTTTGGCCAGATGCAAATTAGACAACAGATTACCAGGCTTTTTTAGCCAGACTCAAATTAGACAACAAATATTGTACAGTCTGATCATGATCTACACCGTCTGCCTCCATGTAACATATTCAGGCCAAAACAATATTGGAACTGCAGTATTTTGGCTGCTTTTCCAAATTGAAAAAGTCCATTTCATTAATTCAGCACCCTTAGGGTTAAGGTTTAATGCTAGCAAATATTTGATCCATGTTCTGTGAAAAGGTGGTTTAATGCATCTGCAAAAAGTATCGACCCCTGTCAGCCTGCGCAGTCCATGAAGGCTGACCTTGGTCAAAGCTTTTCACTGGTGATAAATATCCTGCCTGTACATGGACCATTCTACTTCATGAAGCAGTTGGTTTTTGAAAATAAGTGGATCCATCTAATGTGGCAGCTATCTTGGTAAAATGCATTATGAAGATGCAATAAAGACCCTTTTCTGCTTGTATAAACATTTCCATCTGTGTAAAACAAGGATAACCTAGTCATGCACATTGCAAGTGATTTTTCCACTACAGCAACACTGTCAGACAACACAAAATAGCAAAAGTTTAGTACTAATCTTTGTTTGAGCCTTTTTAACTAACTAATCAAGTTTGACTCCAGTTCTGAATTTCAAGAAGCCCACTAATTTGCTGAGTTGATTTGTCTCATCCAATCAGATAACTAGTCTTGAAATTTACAATCAGAATGTGTAGTAATACTGCACCATACAGCTAATAGTATCTCTCGTGACTTTCTGAGAGGGCTTAAGATATCTCGAGTATAGTTGGTGAATGCATGGCTAGTGGGCTTCATGATTGGCTAACAGCCGAAGGCTTCATTGTCTCAGCTTTATTAAGTGAATCAGACGGCATGTTTTTTTTAATGGAAGTTATTCTACCTGGAACAGTCTGTCTTTCAATAACCATACACAACAACCTTTTTTAACCCTCTAGAAGAACAGCCTGCGGAAAATATTGGGGGAATAGGAGCAATTGCATGACACAGTCCATTCTTCCTTTTCCTGTTTTTTTTTTTTTTTTTTTGAAATCGTTCAAAACAAATTTTCCTTTTCCTTCACATGTCCTTCATTTCATGGTTCCCCTTGATAAGGTAGAAAAGGGTATGACTATATAAACATAATAGGTCTGTATGGTACTGGGTTAACATGTAACTTTGACAAATAAACAAAATTTTTGACTTGTTCATGTTCAAAGCATTTATAGACGATGACTTGAGTATGGCCCCAAATTAGTAGAATTTTCCTTGAATGGGTAGAAATCATTGTGAGACAAGGAGAAAACCCTGGCTATCAGCATTTTCTCCTTTTCCGACAATGTTTTCAAAACTTTTCTTCCACAAGACATAAAAAACAGGGTTGTTTTGGTAAGTGGTTCATTCTTTTTATCACTCATATCCTTTGGTTTGAATCTTGACTATAATCCTCTCCAACTGTCTTTTGGCCTCACAGACAGGGAAGTTTGACATATCATAGTATTGTGGGGCAATCTGTATCAACCTGAAAATAAAGAGTCAAACATCAGTCTAATCTAATGGTGATTAAAATTAGTTCCCTGTTTAACTCTTGGTAAAGATAGAATTTTAGACTCGTCCAAATTGAAAGCATTTGCAGAAGACAAATGTGAATCAAATATTGAGATTTTTCTTAAAAAGGGAGGAAAACATTGTGAAACAAGAGGACCATGATGGTCCTATATCGCTCACCTGAGTACTAAGCAGTAAAGATCTACAATGAAGGTAATTACCAAATATCGAGGTTCAAGGCCAAAAGATAATGAAACAAGAGTGGCAAATTGTCGCAAGGTATGCCCGTCCCACCGCCAGTTGTCAAGGAGGTATAATAATCACAAAGGGCAGGTAATGCAACAAACATGTTTACCAAGTCTCAAATCGATTTGACTTGAGACTTCAAAGTTCCGTTCCGGACAAGCAAGAAATACTGTAAAAATGAAGATCAAAGTGGAATTACTCAAAATCAGCGCTAAGTAGAGTTACTGTTCTTGCGCACTGTACTCGGTAATATTGCAACAAATGTGCATACCAAGTTTGAAGTCGTTCTGACTTGAGATGACAAAGTTATATTCCAGACAAGCACTAAATGCTGTAAAAATGACGATCAAAAGGAAATAACTCAATGACAGCATGAGGTAGAGTTACAATTCTTGTGCTCTGCACTTCCAAATATTGTAACAAATAAGCATACCATATTTCAAGTCATTCCTATTTAAGATGACAAAGTTCTGCTCCGGACAAGCAAGAAATGCTATAAAAATGAAGGTCAAAGGGGGAATAACTAAAAATTCGTGCTAGGAAGAGTAATGGTTCATGTGCACTGCACTCCGTAATTTTTCAACAATCATGCATACCAAATTTGAAGATGTTCAGGCTAGAGATGACAAAGTTATATTCCGGACAAGAAGAAAATGCTGTAAAAATGACGATTGAAGGGAAATAACTCATAGACAGTACAAGGTAAAGTTATGGTTCTTTCACACTGCACTCCGTATTATTGCAACAAACACAAATGCCAAGTTTCAAGTCAATCGGGCTGGAGATGACAAAGTTATGCTCCGGACAAAGAACTATTCTAAAGAACTTTCTTATCCAAAGGCAAATAACTCGAGTTGTTCTGGTCCGATTAGACCCATAATCAAACTCATCCGAGATCTAATGGTTACAAGTATTCTGACCAAGTTTGATGCTGTTTTGTTAAAAATTGTAGATGCTAAAGTGTAAACAAAGTCAAAGATAGCAATTTTTCTAATTCAAGGGCAAATAACTCCAGTCGTTCTGGTCCGATTAGACCAACAATCGAACTCATCCGAGATCTTATGGTCATATATATTTTGACCAAGTTTGGTGCTGATTGGTTAATAATTGTAGATGCTAAAGTGTAAACAAAGTCAAATATAGCAATATTTCTAATTCAAGGGCAAATAACTCCAGTCGTTCTGGTCCGATTAGACCCATAATCGAACTCATCTGAGATCTTATGGTCATAAGAATTTTGACCAAGTTTGGTGCTGATTGGTTAATAATTGTAGATACTAGAGGGTAAACAAAGTCAAATATAGCAATTTTTCTAATTCAAGGGCAAATAACTCCAGTTGTTCTGGTCCGATTAGACCCATAATCGAACTCATCCGAGATCTTATGGTCATAAGAATTTTGACCAAGTTTGGTGCTGATTGGTTAATAATTGTAGATGCTAGAGTGTAAACAAAGTCAAATACAGTGATTTTTCTAATTCAAGGGCAAATAACTCCAGTTGTTCTGGTCCGATTAGACCCATAATCGAACTCATCCGAGATCTTATGGTCATAAGAATGTTGACCAAGTTTGGTGCTGATTGGTTGATATTTGTAGATGCTAGAGTGTAAACAAAGTCAAATATAGCGATTTTTCTAATTCAAGGGCAAATAACTCCAGTTGTTCCGGTCCGATTAGACCCATAATCAAACTCATCCGAGATCTTATGGTCATATGTATTTTGACCAAGTTTGGTACTGATTGGTTAATATTTGTAGATGCTAGAGTGTAAACAAAGAAATGTGGACGGACGGATGGACGACGGACGCCGACGCACGGTGAGTGATCACAATAGCTCATCCTGAGCACTTCGTGCTCAGCTGAGCTAAAAAGAAGAAAATGCTTGTGACCAGCATTTTCTTCTTCTTCCACAATTGTTTTCTACAGCTGTCTATGACAGGGTCATTAAAACTGGGAATTGTGTGGTAGAGGGTTGAACACATTACCATCACAAACACAGGCTTAATCAACAAGTACCAACAGACTTTAACAGTGTCAAAGACACATGAAATTCACCTTTTTAATTCTTTACCAAACAACAATATTCTAAAATTTGTCCTTAACAGGATTAGAAACATCGTGGAAAAAAAAAACTGCTGGTAACCAGCATTTTCCCATTCTGGTAACCAGCATTTTCCACTTTTCCCACAAAGTTTTTAAAGAATTTCTTTTTCAGGTTCGATACAAGTCAGGACTGTGCGGTAAAGACTATAAGAGTTAGCTGTCCCCAACTTTGCTGATTACTGGCTCTGGAACTTCTATCCTAAAAGGTAGTGTCAAAACTTAGCTGCATATTCTACATTGCTATCAACATTATTACTACCTAATCATGGAAACAGCTCTCCTATTCAAGTGTTTTCAGATTTTCACCATTACTAGGCAAAGGCTATAAAGTGCCTCGCCAAAAAGATCATTCCCATAAAAATCTTGAGTGTTTGTTGAGGATCGAACCCAAGACCTTTGTATTTCTAATCCAATACCTTAATCAATGAGCCAAATAAGACTCTTTAACAAAAATTAAGGTTCAATACATAAACACGTAAACCATTGTGGCAAATTGAGAAATTGTCCATTACAAGCAAAAGTACCGAATGTTGCCCACAGCATACCGTAAGTCAGATAAAAGTTTAATTCCTTATGAGTCATAGAGTTTTCAACATATTTGTTCCAGAACGTTAAAGAGCTGGGTTTGAGCCCCTACGAGGACAACTTTTTTCCTTGTCAAATGATTCATTCTTTTTCTCATTTAGACTTTCAATGTTATTGATGAAATCCAATTCTTGTTACAACTCTGAGGAAGAAGGCTTTAGAAAACACTGTGAGAAAGGAGAAAATGCTGGTAACCAGCATTGTCTCCATTTCCCACAGCCTTTTCTAACCTTTTGATGTCATATCTTATCATTTGAGCCAAACAAAAGCACCCTATAAGGGTGCCAACAGTCGGCTGCAGTTGCTTGATTTGCAGTGAAAATTTTAAGTCGAAAAAGGGGCAAACTGTGTCAAAAATACTTAAATGGTTACCTGCCCTTGTTGTATGGGTTCCCTGTTTGATATTGAAGGACTTGTCTAAGTTTGAAGAAAATGATACTGAACAACCTAAAGTTTGAAGTAAATATCTTCAGTAACGACAGAGATATTTTAAAATGACAAAGAATTTGCACTACGAAGATGCATATGACGATGCCAGGGATACAACAATACTTTTGCGTTTTCTACGAAAACAGCCAGGTTAATAAAATTTCTGATCCTCTAATTGCTTTCAATATGGACAACTCTAATATTTGTTGTCCACTTGTGGTTCAGTTATGTGTCAAAAAGATTCTTACCAATCTGGTTTCACATCTGTCACAGTCCGAATGTAATTCTTTGTAGTCAACACGAACTCATTGTACAGAACCCACTCAGGCTTATGGTCAAGACAAGTGGATGGATGCAGTTGGACAATCTGATTATCTTTTGCTGTGAGATAATGTCCAGTTTTCTCTAGATGTGCCACCTGTCACAAGAAAATTTTACTGCCTGTCGAATCTATTAAACATTTACCACACACACTCCCGAGATTTAACCACACTGAAGAAGGGGGTTTTGAAAACATTGTGGGAAAAGGAGAAAATTCTGGTTACCAGCATTTTCTCCTTTTCCCACAATGTTTTCTGCCCTATCAAAGACAGAAATCATCATCTGAACTACATTTATTATGTTATTTAAAAATGATTTCAATTTGCTTGAGTCCACGATTTTGTTGTTTGGTACAGATTCAAACCTTATGATACTAAATAAGTAGTTGTGGTGGACAGTTCAAATCAAGATAAGACTGTACAGAACTGTACTATCTGATCATGTAACAATACTACCCAATGTTCTGGCTTGCTATAAGAAAAGCCTTGAAATTGCAATAATCTGAGTATATTCTGTGGTCTAAAAAGTTGGTTACATTCTGGGGTAAATCTGGTTATAGATATCAAAACCGAAATTAAAAGCATGAAATTGCTGAACATCTCATTCTATTGTTCAAAAGCCAGGAAGGAAACTTTATTACATGAAGGATTCTTTTTTGTGTTCTGCTATAGAAATACAGTAGATTAATATCAAGAAGACTCCATGCAAAATTCAATGCCCAGATGTAAAACTTTGCTTGATTTTTAATGAAAATTATATGCATAACTATGTCAAAAATAGTTTGATGGTTAACAAAATTTGTTGTATGGGTTCCCCTTTTGATAGTTAAGAACTTGTCTGAGTTTGTAGTAAATGTCTTCAGTAATATCAGAGATATTAAAAAATGTCAAAAATTTTACAGATGCTGCCAGGGCTACAACAATACCTTAACGTTTTCTTTGAAAACAGCTGAGCTAAAAATGTCAATATAAGAATTCACAAAGGGACTCAGGCATCTCCACAACCCCTAAAGTCATAATGAATCGGTTTGAAAGGACCCTAGATATAGGTTACAAACTTAAAAGCCTGATTGCATGTTCAAACAATCCAATTCAGATGATATTTATCGAAGATGGAATTCTAACACTTATCTTTGTGTACAGGAATGACTGACAACACTGACCAAACACAGTATTGTTAATTAGTTCCTTTTTCATTTATGGCAAACTTCATATGTTAAACATGTATGATGCTCAACAAGTCTTAAAAGTCAGCCAATGTGTGTGAACTTCACTCTTCTCTCATACTAATTATCTCTACACCTGAAATGTCACAGTTTGAGTGTATGAAACAAGGCTCAGTGGGGCCCATGTTTTCATACATATGAAACAGAGCTGTAACATGAGAACCTGTTCAGTTGAGTTCTTATTTTTCCTATGTAAATAAGCCAAGCTCTGGAGAAAAAATGCATCTCCATGGTACATTATACTAAGGAAGTCATTCTAAAAATGGATCTGCAAAATCCACTTTCAGCCTGCATGGCCTGCCATGCTGATCTGGGTCAATACTTTTTGTAGAAGCTTTAAATCACCTTTTAGAGTGCATGACCCAATAGTAATAGATAGTTTTAGACGGTGAACAACATCACTGTCAAGGTTTTTCTGCTCAAAATATCTTGCAAAACTTTCAACAGTGTCTATGAAGGCAAGATAGTTGTGCTTGACCAATTATAGGAAACAATAATCTATCTACAGCATTCATTTCAGTGCAAGTTTTCAAATGAAATTAAGTTTTTATTTCAAGTGACACAAAAAGAATATAGGACACTTATGAAAATATAGGCAAATACAGCCCTGCATTATTATAAGAAAACATTGTTTCAATCCATGGATAGATGTAGTCCACAAGTTTGTGGCTTAAACTATTGAAATGTTTTTCATATTTGGTTTTCTTAGTTGGCTTTTATTGACCAAATGCTGCCCTGATCTAGCATGAAGTTTTACTGCCTTTCTTTTCATTTAAGAGCTACTTATAATTTATTAAACAAAAAAATGTTAAGCTGACTTTGTTTTCACTTTGTCAAAGGTCCATTGCAGCTTGATTTTCCCACTAAGTAATGGGACAAAATCTGAAATGAACTCTCTATCCTCACTTTTTGAGGATTTTATGGATTAATTGCTGTCAGAAGGTTACTGGCACAAACAAACAAAGTGTCCATGCAAAAAATCCCCCTACTTCATATTGCACCTTCATTTAACACCAAAACTATACATTTTGATGTGAAAGGCTTAATGAAAGTGCATCCTGCAATAAACAAGTTGTAGATATAGAGGATGTTTGTTTTTTTTCAGCAAAAGATCGAAATTTATTCCATCTCGTAAAAATATTACCGATGATGTTCACGAGATGAAATAAATTTTGATCTTTCACCGAAAAAAACAAATATTCTATTTATTTCATGCTTTTAACCCTTTTTGGGAGGAACATACATCAAAATTCAGTACAGTTCTTTTTGGTTTCCCTTGTGGCATACCCATTTGCATAGCACTGAATTTGCAATATTAAGTCAAGCGCGAGAAATGTAGGGTAAATTATGTCATGTTTCCATCTGGTTGAAACGTGCATCTTACCTAGGTAACTAGTGCACGGGAACAACTGTTTCTGCCTTCAATTGAAGAGTTAGAATATAAAAATCGGTATTTTTCACTTGTCGTACCATGAAACATCGAAAAATATTTCACTGGTATTTCTTGATAACCTACCGGAAAGCATGAAATAAATGTGTAATTCTTAACCACTCAAGGCTACTTCAATTGTCTCACGGCAAATTACTTTAGAAACATTGGGGCAAAAGAAGAAATTGCCAGTAACAGGAAATCTACATCAATACACATTGAAAGAATACAAAATAAATTTAATGAAAATCATGTTTCATTGCCTACTTTATTTAACCTGATCCTGACCTTTTATGCTGAATATATAAGTAGGAATGTTACTAGACCTCAAACTATTATTTGGGAAGTTATACATACATGGGAAGGTACAGGTAAGCAATTTGATTCGCACACACTGTAAGAAATATTTCCGTGAACATTCAAAACATATTGCGAAGGCAGCCCCGTGCCGTGCCTAGGGTAATAGTAGAATTTCAGTTTATATAAATGATGTTGACCTGGATCAGGTTAAATGAAGTAAGCAATAGCTTTGCAGTACCGTGTGAATCCCAATACAATTCTTGATCCAAAATCTGACATTTTCGGTTTCATTATTTTCACCACTTGTGGGCAAAAACAAGTGTCATTTGTTTAAGTAGAGTTAAATACTAGAAATACCTGCATGAAAAATCCAGAGACAAGGGCTTTTCTTATATTTAGGTAATAATCCCGACTGGTGAAGTCTGTACTTGTCCTCTTTAGATTGAACCTGTCCATAATGCGGGCCAGTTGCTGTCGTACGTTATCAGCACTCTTCAAAGATCGATAGTTGATAAAGTTGTCGTAACACCACTGCGGGTCCTCGTGATCTAAATTGAAATTAAAACATACACATCAATAAAATATGTAAGACTACAAAGCCTAACCTTACTTGTTTTAGTAGACAATGTGAAACCAAGATCAGACTGCTAGAACAAAGTTTAATCTTGGTTCTACAAAGTCTGTTATGCTGTTAAACATTCATTCTAGCAAAAAAGAAACAGAGCACCACATGCAGGTGCCAAAAGTCGAAAAAGGGGTGTAACTGTGTCCAAAATACTGTTATTGTTACCTGCCCTTGTTGTATGGGTTTCCTTTTCATTAGTTAATATATCCAAGTTTGAAGTAAATATCTTCAGAAATAACAGAGTTATTATAAAATGTCAAAATTTTTGCAAGTGTTTGCAAACGACCACAGGCTATGTTAAAAACTCAACATTTTCACAATTCTAGAATTTTGTTGTGTGTAAACACTAATACACATTCATTTAGTCTGTCACTGGCTCTGTAGTAGACAGCTACGAAAAACAATGTGGAAAAATCAACCAGTGCTCCTTCTCCAACACTTTTACATATCATTAGACTGCTTTTGAAAACAAGGTATGAAAAGGAGCAATAGCTTACAACAAGCAACTGCTTCTTCTCCCAATTTGATTGAACAGTATCATTCTTTCAAACATTATCTCACTTGTCGCTGTCAGGATTAGCCCCCACTGTAGGATGTTGAAAACTTTAACTCAATATACTACAAATTAAATCCATGTTTATCCACATGTCGACTATTGCATTTTTTAAGAGTTTGGGAACATTAAATCTGACTTGATCATTGTTCATCATGTTAGACCTTATAGCACTGAATAAACCAAACAGACAATTTAGTTTAGAATAAGAACCAAATAGTAACAATATCTTGGTGTTCTTTTCTCTGTAGTTTATAGCAATGCAGGCAATGTAGATCAAGATCAGACTGCATGTTCTGTGGAGTCTAATCTTGATCTACACTGACCACAGAGGCAACTATTTAGCTGTGAAAGATACTTTAAGGGCTAAGAATAAAAAAAAAAAAACTTACTTTGTTTGAAAGCATGGTACACATTCAGTAGTGTGAGATGGTCGCCATCGATGTGGGCAAATCTCATCTTGCACTCATCTGCCTGTTTCCTAACCTCCGTTGGGCGCACAAAACACTGCGGGACTAAGAAGTTGTGGGTCGGGGCCCAAGTGGACCCATTCCCCTGCCCATTAGTTCTCATTATCTAATAGAAACTACAACAAAGCTGCTAAATCAAACAGTGGTATGTGCTGCCTCAAACTAGAGGGAACTGCATCTCACAGACTCACAATCAATTATGGAAAGCACACTATATACAGAGACCACCGTTTGCTTTTTATCTTTTTTAACATAAAACATTAAGCATGTCTAAGAAAAATCATAGCAAGCATTGTAACATTCATGTTATCATCTGTTGTCAAATAAAAGTACATGTAATTAAACATAATTCAATTTGCTTTGATGTTTTTAAGCTATCACTGACACTTTTTTTGTTTTGTAGCAAGACATTTAATGTTTCATTCCAAATAGAAAGAAGCAGTTAAAAATATTTCATACGGTGCAATAATCCAAGCTTTCTGAAGTTGCTGGCAATCATAGCTTTATAGCAAATTACTTCTTTCATAAAATGATATGAAATTTTCTGATCATAATATTAATCCTTTACCACACAATCCCGAGTTTCACAACCCTGATGAAGAAGGATTTTGAAAACATTGTGGGAAAAGGAGAAAATGCTGGTAACCAGCATTTTTTTCCTTTTCCCACAATATTTTCCACCCTATCAAAGCCAGAAATCATCATGTGAGCTACATCAATTTTGTTGCTCGCAAATGCTTTCAATTTCTCTTTGTCCAAAATTTGGTAAAGAGTTCAGTAAGTGTAACAGGATAATAATATCATAATTATACCTGATAACATAGAGGTGATAGACAGAATCTCATTAGAACAGTTGAAGTCTGTACTGGCAATCACCATCTTGGCCAACTGGGGGTCCAGGGGAAATTCTGCCATCATGGATCCAAGTTCTGTTAGATCTCCATTGTCATCCAGGGCAGCCAGATAATTCAATAACTCTAGGGCTCTCATCAGGGTCTCAGGGGCTGTAAACATTTGGGATCAGGCATGCTCATTCTTTTATTCCAATCAAAATTTGGTATAGTGTGAAGAGTTTTATGATAATGACCTTTATCATTCATGCAAAAGAAAGCATGAAAGGAAAAGGAGCAATTGTCTGAAACAAGTGAGTGATTAACATCTACCAAAAATGATTTCTCTGCAAATACAACATTTTTCTCCCTTTCTTTCTAATTCAACATACATTATTTCATTCAAATCATCTGACCACTATGATTGGATTGATTTCTGACCCAAGGCTAGGAAAGGTCAACTAGGTGATGCTCCATACTAAATAAAGAGGCTATAACACATTACAACTGGATCTCCAGGTTTTAATGACCCTAAGAGAGAAGACTTTTGAAACTATTGTAGGGAAAAGGAGAAAATGTTTCAAAATGTTTTCTCCCTATCAGAGAACTATAGCTGATTTGTAGTCTGCTGTCACTTCCAATTTGGAAGAGTCAACAATTTGTTGTTTGGAAAAGGGCCAAGTCTCCTTCTATAACTCTACAGAACATCCAATCCCAGTTTCGATCTCGAGGCTACAATTTGAACAACTTTGATCAAGGACTACCAGATAATTTTACTTTTAACTCTAGGCCTTGTGAATTGAGACAAGACTCTGCAAAGGACTCTGCATACACAATTTGAATTGATTTGTCTGAGGAAAGTTAATGAAGGTATCAAACCATACCAGATGCTAGACAACAGCGAAGTAATCTTGGACACATTGTACTTAGCTAGCCTCCGAACAATTACTGGAAGTTTTGAATGAAAATACATCCTTCAGTGCTGTGCTGACATTTCAGAAGAAAGTTTCATCAAAATGGGAAGAAACAAACTAAAAGCTATCTTTATACTTAAACTTAAGTTAGTTTATAAAATTGGAGGATATGTTACCTACTAATTCTTGTCAGAAAAAAACAAAAGTGTCAATTCATGTCCAGGATGAAAGTTTAGAGCCTGTCTCTTTAACAGACCCTTGAACTCTCATCACCTGCTGCTATAGCACCTCGTGGGGAGGTAATAAACAACAGTCTATCCTCAGGGATTAAGGTGCATGCAAAAGCAAAACATTGTCTGCATTACAGTGAGTCAAATAACGTTTCTTGCTTCAAATACACTGCAGTATTTCATTTATCTCATGAGCAGCCAGAGCTTTATCCATAATGAGTTATGCTCTGTGAAAAGGGGGTTTAATGCATCTGCAAGACGTATCAACCCATGTCAGCCTGTGCAGATTGTGCAGGTTGACATGGGCCAAAACTTTTTGCTATCGATAATTTTTCTGCATGTCCAAGGACCATTCTACCTCATGATTTGGTCAGTTGGTAGACAAAATAGATTTTATGATCCATAAATATAAGATGACTAGCTTGTTATAATGCCCAACAGGGATGTATTCAGCCCTTTTTTCCCAGACTACCGCTCATATGTTTCTGGAGTTTCTTAACCTCTGCATACCACACTCTATCCAATCCACTGGCTAATTTCCCTCTTCAACAGAATTTTAATGATGCTCAGCGGATTAAGACAAATGAATCCGAATTCTAGACGGGGGGTGGGTGGGTGGGGGGGTTTGAAAAATATATTATGACATACCTGGAGGGTCCATGAAATCAAAATGAACCAAGTCATCAATTCCTAATTTTTTCAACTGTAACACCACAGACCCGAGATTTGATCTCAAAATTTCTGGGTATGTGTTTTCCTGCATTTCTTGTTTAAATGCCTTCTCTGTATACAGTCTGAAGCATTTCCCAGGCTTTGTTCTACCAGCACGACCTGCCCTTTGCTGTGCACTGGCTTTACTGATGGCTGTGACTAGCAAGGACTCTACACGAATTCTTGGGTTGTACACCTGCATTAGATTATGATCAATTTATGTATAGATAACATTTATCTTGCGAAATAAGTGAAATGAAACTTTCAAGCTGATAGTGAAAACCCAAGTTTTGCAATTTCAGAGATATTTTTTAGGGAAGATATCTGCTTATCGGACAGTGTAGGTCAAAGATCAATCTGCACGTTCTGTGCAGTCTGATCTCAATCTACATTGTCTGCATAACATCCTTGAGTCAGGCTTAGCAGTCCAAGGGTTAAATATGCATTCTGAGATCTGAGACCATTACACAGTGTTTAATAAATGCCTTACTTGTTTTTTGAGTGTTTTAAATTTGATAATAGCTCTTTCACAGACTTTATATTTAAGCATTTACCACACAATCCCATGTTTTAACAACCCTAAGGAGAAAGCCTTTTGAAAACATTGTGGGAAAAGGAGAAAATGCTGGTAACCAGCATTTCTCCTTTTCCCACAATGTTTACTTCCCTTCCAGAACTTAATTTCTATTTTTGAGTCAAAATTATTTTGTTGGTTGCAAAAGCTTTCAAACTTTGGCAAGTCTACAACTTTGACATTTGGAAAAGAGTTAAAAACTTCATCTTGCATCTTGCAGGCAACAAAGACAACCCCTCTCAAATAATGAGAGGTCTTCCTCAGGACTGTAAAAGCATAGGCTTCTTTGAGAAAAGGTTAACTGACCAAACAAGCTGTTTTAATTACAACACAGCCATACACAGTAAAAGGAATAATATGTCTGAAAGTAAGCACTGTGCATGTCTCCTTCAGGGCTCAAAAATTATTGACCACCCTTAGTAATAAATACATGTTGAAAATAATGTTAGAAAGTGACTGACAGCCAATCTGAGAAAACAGTGGCTGCTAATTATCTCACTATATTAATCTTGCACATGAAGAAAAGGCATGCAAATAAAGTACAATGCCCGATGAACTAGATGTGCAGTTGAGAGAAGTTTCTCTGATATCTGATCATATCACATTATACAATCACTCTAGCTATCAGACAGAGTTACCAGCTTCAAGAAAATTCCAACGCAGTCGGCTGTTTTCACTGATATTTATCTGATTGGCTGGATAACCTTGGAAGGGGTGTGGAAATACTATGTCTGACTCGTGCAAATTCTGCGTCAGACAAATTACTTTTTCAATCTAGTTGTTCGCAGACAAGTAGAAAATAAAGGTAAAAATTTTGAAACAAAGATCTGTTGCAAACATTAGGCATGTGAAATAAAATCATTCACTCTTCGTACAAAATGACAATTTGATCCCCGATTTGTGGAAACCCAAATACACATTTGGTCTACCTCTGCATTCACCACATACGATGGAGTCTGTATAATATGTGACTGTTTTTGCTTGTCGATTTTTTTGCTTTGAAAAAATGTCTGAATAATTTCAAGATTATCATTATGGATTAAAAAAAAAATAATAAAAATTTTCACCATAATCATTTTAGCACCAATTTAAGAATCTTTAACAAAAATGACGCTTATGTGAATATTTTAGCCTATAATCTGATGGGTGTAAATGGGCTGTTGTTTAGCCATTATCTCTGCCGGAAACATCTCAAACCGAAACATTTTTGCGATTCATCGATCAATCAATGCTTTTAATCAGAGAAAATTGATCGGTTTTTTTTTTATTGAATCTTTGAAGCAAACAGAATGTGAGAAGTCCGAGATTCCAAAGCATCTGGCAGCTCCAAACTTCACTATAAAACGGACTGCAACAAGGAAAATGACAAAAAAACAGCGTATTTTGAATGAGGCTTGGTTGAAAGAGTCCCATTGTTGAATTCCATTTATAACTGTTTTGTTTTGGACAAGTAAGTCCCACTGGCAGACAAGTGGATTTTTGTAATTTACTTGTCCATGGACAAGTAGAAATTTCTAAGATTTCCACACCCCTGCTTGGGCTACAAGCGCCTTGGCTGACTTTCACTAAACTGCAAAGATTTCACAAATGTTTGGGATTGTATATATACACACATGATCCCTGCTTTACCAAAGGTATGTATAAAACTTGACTATCCAATCAATTGAGAAACATCCTGTTTGTCATTTACAAAACTGTCAAGTTACAGAAGTTTGTTGTAATCTGGTAAAGAGTTAATAAGTGAGTAGTGACAGATGGAGAAATTGCTGTGAAAACCATAACCCTCTGATAAAAACTTTGCTTCAAAGCAGTAGACAGCTTTGGAAAATATGGGAAAGGTAGCAATATTGCTTGATTTATGGAATTCCTCTATTCAGATGTATTCCATACCATTCACAGTAACAATTTCTTGTCTTATTTTACTATTTCTTTTCTGCTTGACTCCCATCAGTAAACTTTACATGTCCCAAAATAGCCAGTATAGTAATGGGCCCTGTGCCAATATCAGGAGTTTGACCCATTATCAAACAATCCTCTCTCTTAACAACAACTGCTGATTAAAACTCTGTTGTAAGAAGAAAACACTGGTACACAGATTTTTGCTGCTTTTCCCACAATCTTTTTTTACATAATGAAGACATATAGTATCATATGATCGACATTTGGTAGCTTTTTTCTTCAAATTGGATGTCAGAGTCTAAAGGGATGCTGAAAGAGTTGACCAAAATCTTTGTAATCAACCTACTGAGGTACAGAAGGACAGGTCATACAGCAATTATAAAGTCAGAAAAAGGCAACCTCCTATGTAGTTTTTAATCATGTCTTACCTTTTGTTTTGCAAAGCCTGGATCAATCACAAATACCACTCCATCAATGGTCAGGGATGTTTCTGCAATGTTTGTTGATACTACTACTTTGCGCCCTATTGCCCCATTGGGTTTGTTAGGTGGCGGGGGCTCAAAGATCCTTTGTTGAAGATTTGGGGGTAGTGTAGAATACAGTGGTATACACTTCATGTCCCCAACTTCGGGTCCCAAATTGTCTACTTCTCTCTGTATTCTTTTGCAAGCTTCATCTATTTCCTGAAATAAATTGTTCTGTTGCTTAGACAGTGTAACAACTTTTCACCAAGATAGCAGTTTTTAATTTGTCCAAATTCAATGTACGTGAAACAAACAAATTTTCATAAGGTCATGGGGGATTTACCTTTGACAGGGTAGAAAAAGAAACTGTGAGGAGAAAATTGGGAGAAAGGTATGTTCTTCTTTTTGTATATGTTTTCTACAGTCTTCTTGCATGTGACTGTTTTGTATATTACAACACTTTAGTAAATTTACTTGGATTTTCAACAATACTTATATATTTCTGTAAGTGAATCCATGTGTGCCAAAAGTTTTAAAAGTTACATCAACAAATTCAGAAAATAACACCCCAACTATTTTAAAAGCATATCATAATATATATTGCAAGACCTATAAACCAAGTTTTACCAGTACATTGTTAATATTATACATCCTTACTTCTTGTCCAGTTAGAAAGAGAAGAATGTCACCCTCTATCTCTTCACACATATGTATCTGTAAGACTGTCCTAATGGCTGCTTCCAGATAATCTCTCTCAGGCTCTGGCGTGTAAAATATCTCAACTGGATGAGTTCTACCAGGCACACTCATCAACGGAGCATTGTCAAAGTAATTCTGGAAACAAAAAAAAAAAAAACAAAAAAAAACTATTTGCAAAATTGACAGAAAAGAGATGTCAAGATCTCTAAAACTGTATGGTAATATGCTTAAAAAATTTTGGTAAGTATATAGGTATGTTTTATAGTATTTAACTAGTTTACCAAACAGTCCTGCATTATAAAGAAACAATGGAAAATGGCTTTTAGAAACATTGAGGAAAACGGAGAACCAGCATTTTCTACTTTTCCAACAACTGTTTTACACCATTACCAGACAAATCTCAATATTAGCGCAGTATCGAATACGTTATCTAAAAACACTTTCAATATGCACAAGTCCATAAGTTTATTGTGTGGTAAAGACTTTATTCTCTTGTATTTCAGCGAAGTATTACACAAACAAACTGACATGAATTAAATGACCTCTATTACATATTACATGCTTGAATTACTGTACAAACTTAGCTTCAGCTATTGTCATCTGAATGTAGAACTATCTGAATGATTTTCAACTCTTTATACAGCTAACAGACTTACAAGTCAAAGATAACTGGATCATTTTTTTTTTTTTTACCCTTTACCATACAATTTCAAGTTTTAACAACCCTAAGGAAAAGGCCTTTTGAAAACATTATGGGAAAAGGAGAAAATGCTGGTAGCAATGGTCATTTTCTCCTTTTCCTACAGTTGTTTTCTACCCTTCCAAGGCAAATTTCTGTTTCTGAGTTACAGTTTTGTTCATGGTTCATACAAAATACTGATAGAAAAATTTAAGGGTTTTTTAAAGATTTTTTAAGGACTCAAACTTGAAATTTAAGGCTGACAAAACACTATAACTATATGCACAAATATTAGTTTCATACAGTTTATAAAAGTGTAACTATCTATAACAATGGCAATACCAAATATCTTCATTACCTATTGCTTTAATGAACCCACCATCTTGGTGATGTCTTCCTCAACCTTTTTAAGTTCCTCTTCCTTCTCTTTTGAATGTTTTCTCAAACAATTTGACTGTCTAACAAGTGTTATTTGACCCTTTTTTTCTGCAGTTTTGATACATCATCATTGGACTTAAATGAACAGTGTTGGGTGACAGTGTGTAAAGTCCACAAAATTTCAGCTTTCAATGTGTCATTCCGTGAAACAAACAAGTCTAATGTTACAGTGTTTGCTTGTGTGGGAATATTACCCGACTGGGTATCATCTGTTGGTAAGGGGATAGTTAATTCGGCAGCAGTACTATGAACAGGGTCTACACTTGTCTTTGGTGCACTTTTAAAAGCTGCTGCAATAGGTGTCGTCATAGTAGCGGCAGTACATTGGATGTGCTTCTTACTTTTAATATGCGAGTTCAGGGCATGCTCTCCTAAGTCTATTATCTTATTTCAAAGACAACAAATTACGCTGTGTTTGTCAGACTTTAACTCTCTACCCCCCGATTTGTATTTCTGGTCTGTCAGCCACTTTTTATTGAAAACACACTTTCCCATGGTTGAAGATTTTTCCCTCGCAGACGATCGCCGATTACGTATTCAAAAGAGCTGATTCATGCACTCGACGTTTTTGAAACGCTTATTAATCATGAATAGTAAAGCGTCTACTTTCTTTGATCATGTATAAAACTACGTCTTTAGTTCCGCTCGTCGCGGAAAAACGCCGATTTCAACTTTTATCCCATTTGTCTTGATGAAGCATCTAAATATCCATTTTCTTCTCGTTT
This sequence comes from Hippopus hippopus, assembly GCA_946811185.2. NCBI lineage: Eukaryota > Metazoa > Mollusca > Bivalvia > Cardiida > Cardiidae > Hippopus > Hippopus hippopus. Next base: position 53,504,611 of record OX328106.1, on the reverse strand, counting down.
TCAAAAAAAAGTTAAATTCAAATGATAGTTTTGTTGGAGAACTCGTCGTGATTCAGTTTTAATGCATCCGATTTTTCGCGAAGACGACATAGAAAAGGATCCGTATTTTATACCGTATCATTGTGTGGTATCCCGCTTTCCGTTTTCAAGTATTTCTGCTACCATTAGGACGGGTAGAAGTGTATACCCATGTCATAATAGACTGGTACCCATTATCTTTGTGTACTTGAAAGGCCTAAAAATATTTAAGACCGGCCAGCAATAAAACTACAGCTCACTCGGGAAACTATTTTAAAGGGTTTTTTAAGGACTTTCTGTAGTTTTTAAGGGTTTTATAAGGCAGTTAATCATTTTTAAGGGTTTTATAAGGCAGAGATCAAATTCAAGGGTTTTTCAAGACCTGTGCGAACCATGTTGTTGTTTGCAAAAACTTCGGATTTGGGGAAGAGTAAAATTTTGTCGTTTGATAAAGAGTTAACTAGATTTTGCTTCTGTTTTAAATAGAGGCAATAAACTGGCCAAATACAATGAAGGCCTCTAGCTGGAACACTGACTGCTGATAATATGGGAAACCAACATTTCAACAATAATCACTTAAACCCATTCTAACATAATCAAGTCAACAAAAATAATTCTTCCAAAAATGGGATGTTTGACAACTCTTGACAACAAAAGATAATCAAATCTAGGTTGTGGTTATCCGTCAAATCAATTTAGCACACGTTTGAGAGATTTTAAGTAAAAATTTAAAATCTGCCGGAACTTTGTATGCATTGTTAGGAAACCAATGTTTCAACGATAATCCTTCAAATCTATTCTAACAATCATTATAACAAAACTCATGCAACAAAAACTACAAAATGTTTTGACAGTTCTTGACAACAGAAGATTATCAAATCTTGGTTGTGGTTATCCGTCAAATCAATTTAGCACACATTCGAGAGATTTTAAGTGAAGATTTAAAATCTACCGGAACTTTGTATGCATTGTTAGGAAACCTAATGTTGAAACTATAATCCGTCAAATCTATTCTGACATAATGAAAGTCAACAAAAACAATTCGTCCAACAAAGACTATAAAATGTTTGACAACTCTTGTGGTTACCTGTCAAATCAATATAGCACAGGTTTGAGAGATTTTAAGTAAAAATTTAAAATCTGCCAGAACTGCATGCTTTTTTAGGAAACCCAATGTTGAAACTATAATCCTTCAAATCTATTCGGACATAATGCAAGTCAACAAAAACAATTCATTAAACAAAGACTACAAAATGTTTAACAACTCTTGACAACAGAAGATCTTACATCTAGGTTGTGGTTACCTGTCAAATCAATATAGCACAGGTTTGAGAGATTTTAAGTAAAAATTTAAAATCTGCCGGAACTATGCATGCTTTTTTAGGGAACCACTGCTTAATCAATAATCCTTCAAATCTATTCTGACATAATGAAAGTCAACAAAAACAATTCATCAAAGACTATAAAATGTTTGACAACTCTTGACAACAGAAGATCTTACATCTAGGTTGTGGTTACCTGTCAAATAAATGTAGCACACGTTTGAGAGATTTCAAGTAAAAATTTAAAATCTGCCGGAACTATGCATGCATTGTTCCATATGTTAAGGACAAGTCCTGCATTAGAATCATATGACCACACTTACCCTTTACCACACAAAGGAAATTTAGACTCTTCCATATTGAAGGTATGTTAACAATGACAAATTAGATGTGGCTCAAGCAATGATATTTGTATGTCAAAGTGAGGATAATATTGTGGGCAAAGGAGAAAATGCTGGTTACCAGCATTTTCTCCTTTTCCCACAATGCTTTCAAAGAGCTTTTTTTCCAGGGCCATTAATAAAAGTCAAGATTGTGTGGTAAAGGATAAAAGGATATCAACCCCTAACTAAACAATTCCATGATTTCACAACCGAAAGGAAGATGCATTTTAATGATACTGTGGGATAATCACAAAATGCTGGTAACCAGCATTTCCTTCTTTTTCTTTCAATGTTTTAACACAATTACAAAGATAAATTTTACAATTTGAGCTGCATTTGTCATCTGTTAATTATTGCTTTCATTTTGGCCAAACCTTAAATTTTGTTGTCAGGTGAATAGTTAATAAATCTCAATGTGCATCCTATCCTTTATGTGTTAACAAAAAAAAAAAAAACTTTATCCCTCAAACAGTATTTGACAGCTCTTGACAAGGGAAGTTATCATATCAATGCTGACGTTACCCTTCAAATCCATGAAGCACATGTCTGGGGGACTTTCTGTACAGTATTGTTTGATTTAGGCGTTTTTCTGCCTGCAATACACATTATGCTCTTTTCAGTTTTGTTATTTCAGATACCCCTTAAGCCTCATTTAACCCTTTACCAAACAATCCCAGGTTCTAACAACCCTAGAAAGAAGCCTTTTGAAAAGAATGTGGAAAAAGGAGAAAATTCTGGTAACCAGCATTTTCTCCTGTTCCCAAAGTATTTTCTTTTCTATTAAAGGCAAGTTGCATCATTTAAGCCACCTTCAAAAACACATCTGCACATGCTCTGATTCTTGGATGACTCTTAAATTTTGTCATGTTGTAATGAGTTAACTCTACCACGCGAAGAAATTCTACAATCGTCTCCACTGAAAGCACATGCAGTAGACAAATCAAATGTGGCTGAAATTATAAGATTTGTCTGTAACTGGGTAGAGAACATTGTGGGAAAAGGAGACATTGCTGGTTACCTTCTTGATCAGGGTTGTTAAAACTTGGGATAGTCTGATACTGGGTTGATGAAGATTTAAACCCCCATCACTAACCCAGTATCTTTTACAAGTGAGGCAGAAATCGTAACATCCCTGGTCTATACATTATTGTTAACACAAGAACCATCTCTTCACTTACCTGAAACTTGCCGGCATCTAATGTAGCACTCATTATAATAATTTTCAGATCTGGTCTTTGCTTGGCGACTTCCTTTAGAAGACCCATAAGTATATCAGTTGCCAAGGTTCTTTCGTGACCCTCGTCCAGTAGTACAACTCCGTAGTTTTCCAGTAGAGGATCAGACATAGCCTCTCTTAGCAACATACCATCTGTCATATATCTACCAAAGACGGTAAAGTTTATTTTGAATCTGTACCAGACAACAAAATTTTGAACTCTTCCATATTGAAAACATGTGCAGATGACACATGGAATGTGGTTCAAATGATGGAATTTTCCTATGAAAAGAAGAAAACATTGTAGGAAGAGAAGAAAATGCTTCTAGTATTTTCTCCTTTTCCCACAATCTTTGCAGAAATGTTTTTTGTCAGGTTCATTTAAACACAGATAGGGGCTTTAACCTTTTCGTACCTAAAGGCAACACTTGGCTGCAGTTGCTTGATTTTCAGTGGATAATTGGCATAACTGTGTCAAATAAAATTGATAGTTATCTGCCCTTGTTGTATGGGTTCCCCCCTTCAACAATGAACAGCTTGTTCAAGTCTGAAGTAAAAATCTTCAGTAATAACAGAGATATTACAAAATGTCAAAGTTTTTCCATGATGACCCAGATACTGACGCCGGAGCTATGACAGTACCTTGACATTTTTCTTCCAAAACGGCAGAGCTTATAAGTAGCTTTTGTTAATAAATTTGTATAAAACTCAAGAATGAATTCATATAAATTTTACTATACAACATTAAGATTTGAGCCGTGCTCTGTGAAAAGGGGGCTTAATGCATCTGCAAAAAGTATCGACCCAGGTCAGCCTGCGCAGTCTGCGCAGGCTGACCTGGGCCGAAACTTTTCGCTATGGGTCAATTTTCTGTATGTCCAAGGACCAGTCTACCTCATGAATAAGTCAGTTGTTAAAAAAAAGTGGCTATTATGGATCCGTAGGTATGTGATAGCTTGCTTGGTATGATGGATTACGGAGATGCATTAAGCCCCCTTTTGCCAGAGCATGGTTCATTTATTTTCTGTCAATCAAAAACTTATTTTGACATCATTTCAATCACATCACTTTGAAAGCCCACTTACTGATGCAAGTCCTTGGATTCACCAAGACAAGGCTGATGTTCTAATTCATCTTGCTCAAAGACACTTCCAGGAAATATCCAGTGCTTCCACTGAGAACCAAACCCTAGCTTTCTATATCAAAAGCCTAGTTTCACATTTATTACAATCATACCATAGAGAAATGTGAAATAATGGTTCAGTATGTTAAAGGCTGTCATAATTCACCAATTATTTAGTCCAATTCCCCCCCAAAAAGGGTTGAACTCTCTACCAAACAACAAAACTGTAGATTTGTCCAACATTTGCAGATGACCAATTGAATGCACCTCAAATGATGGAATTTGTCTTTGGAAGGGTAGTAAACATTGTGGCAAAAGGAGAAAATGCTTGTTACCAGCATTTTCTCCTTTTCCCACCACGTTTTCAAAGACTTCTTTTCCAGGGTCGATAAAATCCAGGAATGTTTAGGGATTAACGGATGAGGGGATACCACCCCCCCCCCGACTTTGCAGTTCTGAAATGGACATTGTTATTTCGCTTTTTACATTAGCTCTGGAAGCTTACTTTAGAAGAGTCCTCGATGATGTGCAATCCTCAAATCTTATGCTGTATCCGACCTCTTGTCCCAGTCCTACATCCATTTCTTCTGACACACGCTGGGCGACAGACATGGCTGCCACTCGTCTTGGCTGTGTACAGGCCACACCTTTCTTCTGGTACCTTACACGAACCCATTCTAAACACCATTGTGGAATCTAGAGTAAGGCAATTATAGAATTATTTAAAACTTTAGGACCAAGAACTCCTCAGCAAAGTTTTCAATTAAGTTACAAAGGGTGGTTAAACCACAAAAAACTTTGACATCCAGAGATATAGCTCAATACATACCATAATTTTTATTATTATTTTTTTACACCTCTTTCAACAGTGTAGCAGTTAAATCACTGTGACAGCTGAGTCGTATTATTCATGCAATCCTGGGTCCACCTGTTCTAAGGTGGGGCTCAGCAGTGCTAAAGATCAGAGCTCCAAACGGAGGGAGTGACTTTGATTTCAAACTTGAAAATATTAATTATTCTCCACTAAACCCTATGCTATGGGTACTCATTAGAATCGTCTCATCAAGATGATTGTAATGAGTACTCACAACATAGGGTTTTGAAGGGAAATAATGGATTTAGAATATCATCACTTCCTCTTATCTGGAGCTCTGGAAGATATTGCGTTTGCAAAGCCAAACTATTCACCATGTACCAATCTACACAGTACTGCAAAAGCAGGCTAGTCTTGCTTGGTGAACCAAGCTGTAAATTCAGTTGCTTTTGACATTGCACAAACTTAGAGGACAATTTACTGATGTGATCCTATGCCAAAACCTGTTTTGAACATCATTTCAATTATCGGTAGAGACTCAGAACAGTTTAATGATTTGGTCCTATACCTAACACCTTTTTCAACATTATTTCAGTAAGCGGTACAGACTTAGATGAATTTAATGATTCGATCCCATGCTACATACTGTTTTCAATATCATTTCAGTCATACTGCAGTGGCCAGTGCACTTACAGGGTTCGAATTTCATTTCTTTAATTTTTATTTTCTGGCAAATTTAAGCAAGTGGCTTTTTTTTTCTACTCGCAAAAATAAAATTGGACTCGCATTTTTCTTTCTTTCTTTTTTTTTTTTGAAGCCTAGCATGCCTACCAATGGTAAAGAACAAACGGCCAGTACAAACTGTTCAATTCTATTCTATTACGTAACATGTCGACTAGAGACAACAACAAAACAAAAAAGGAACGTTAATTAATATTAAAACCATCATTTAACTATCAATTCAATTCCAGTTGAATATCTGTTCTCAAACCAAGTTAAATTTCTATAAAATTTACAATGGTGGACGATTTTGTAAATGAATTACAAACATATCACATCCGAATATCTGCGTGTCTGATAACTGGTTTACCGAGTCCACCACGTCCGACTTGCTTCTTGTTGTTACTTGTGCATAATAATGATCTTTTCATGAAAGAATGACAAATTTTTCTGTTTTATAATCAGAGATTGAATTCGCCTACCGTATTTTCCGTATAAAAACGAAAAATAGTAGTATTGGCCATGAGTGCAGACGAACGCACTTGGCTCACGAAACTCGGATAACGAACGATAACTCGGAGGCTTCAATGGCGACATGTAAAATTATCAACAGCCATCGAAGGGTATTCTTAGTGCGACATGACCGATGTTTATCCAGAACGAAAAGAATTACCTTATTTGTATTCACATATGAAATTTAGTACATTTTGGTAACTGTTCTTCAATAATTTGCACTCGCATTTTTTATCAAGTGCTTGAAATTTCAACTCGCATTTTCCAATTCTAACTCACATTTTGCGAGTAAATATGTGGGAATTTCGAACCCTGACTTACTGTGACTTATGAGGACTTCCTGGGGTTTCCTTTACCAGTGCTTCCCACAGACAATCACCATAGTTTCAGCTGTATTTGTCTTCCGCAAATGGTTGAAAAATGGGCCAGTCTAAGATTTTGATGTTTGGTAAATAGTTAAAATACTCCTTTTCACAATGGCCTCTGTAAAAAATTACCTGTGTAGTTTTTCCTGACCCTGTCTCTCCTACCAATACTAGAGTCTGATGTTTGTTGAGTACTTCATTGAACTTGTCTTTATACTCCCAAACTGGCAGTGTCTTTCTTTTTGTGAGTAGCTGGAAATATTTAGTTGTATGTGGTAATCCTGCAAAAAAAAAAAGAATTTTGGAACATAAAATGCCTTTGAAGTCATTATGGGAAATGAAAATTCTGATAACCAGCATTTTCTCCAACAACAATTTCTAATATTTCAAAGACGATTCCATCATCATTTGAGCCACATTTGTTTATTTACAAGTGCTTTAAATTCGGACAAGTCTTTAAATTAAGTCAATTTTGTCATGTTCATGACCAAAATTTCACCAGTTGTATGTTTTTAAAATTGTCAAAAGAGTTTGACATAAACATCGTGGTAAAGTGTTTTGTTTCTGTCCTCAAGTATAAGCAGGGTGCCCAATCACATAATATAGTACGTAATTCATGTATAAATTATACACCGCAAATACAAATTTTTAGCGCTTACATGCATGCACACGCTGTAAAAAGTATGCATGTACAAAAAGGTAAGCAATTGTGTGCACTGCCCGTATAAATCTATTAATACCATTACGTAATGCATGCCTATCTAAATATACCAACATATTTGTGTACAACAGAGATCATCTCCCTTGTAAGTGACAAGGCTTTGTTCTCAACAAAAGAGCTGATTAACAACAGAGCTAGTGTTCAAACATTTTCATCACATATATTTTACAGCTCCCTGGTCTGTCCGAATATTTTTGCTCCATTTTTTTTTTCTAAGATGCCAAAATCAGCCACAAGTAGAGGAATTCTTGTAATTTCTTTGAGAATTAGTATGGTGCGCAGTTAATTGAAAGAAACACCCTTTTTAATATATGAACGCTGAAAAATAGAGTAGCAAACTGATTGTGTAATTTTCATTTTGCATACATATGCTATGTATTGGGTCTGCAGCAGAAAATATGTCATCACAAAGAAGGGTGTTAAAATATTTTGCAGCGTCAAGATCTATAAAAGGTAGGTTGACAAGTGATTCATTAATTTCACATTTTGTTTTATTTTGCCCTAACACGGCATGGCCTTTATCTGACAGAGTTTGAGCTTACAATGAGCCAATCAGTCTGCTCCTCTGTGATTCTTTGTAACTAAATGTATGTGCATCATCTTTGACAATGAGATTCAACCTTTCTACGCGTCCATTTTAAAGCAGCCCTATTGTACTTCACAAATCTGAGAAAGGAATAAAGCTGAAAATGCTATGGTAAAGACCACCATTATCAAGAATCATGGCCGCATTCTGTATTCAAACCTTAACCGATGTTGCAACAGCTGTGTTCAGGGCCCGCGCTGCCGTTCGCCATTTTCGCCAAATGCCTCAATTCTGAACAAGTGGCGAATTTTTTCTTTAACTGGCGAAAATAAGTGGCGAAAGTTTTTTTTATAGGCTATTCTTCAGTTTTTGTCTCAACTCACGAGACAAGTGGAGAAAGGGTGAAGCAGGGAACAAGCTACTGGGCCACGTGGCCGAAGAAGTCACCTTCAATGGCTCAACTTTGCCTCGTCAAGCTTGCATGGCGAAAAAACTTCGCCTTAAAAAATTCCCAACCTTGCTATATTCATGAAATATTGGCTATCTAAGACAAAGGGTGACGCCAGTTATCCTTTATCAACTTTGTAAATTTAGACAAGACAGCAGAGTGTTATGATCCATATCTGTTACTAACTCGCTAAATCCACCCCTTCATCCCACGAAACTGTCTTTTTGTGGTATTTGTCGAAGACAATACCACTATGAGTTCAGTATTGAATTTTGAAGACCATGTATCGTATTCTGTGCAAAGCCGAAGGAAATAAACCCAATTAAACTCAATTTTTCTCTGACAAACAAGTTTTTTGGTAGCACTCAGATATGTAATTGGAAATGGCATGTTAAAATACACTGGGTGGAGCTATCGATCGTGGAAATACTAATTTTTAATTGAAAATAGATTCACTCGCTCACAGCCTTCTATTGGCGCAATGATACAAAATTAATCTACTGATCGTTTGGTCCTGGGCTTTTTCGTTCCAAAACCAGTTCGTCCCATGGCTTGTTCATCCCATGATTGCGAGCTACTCCATTTGATTGGGCATGCATATTTATAGATCGAAATAATTGATTGTAAAGTTGGGAATTAAAAGTTAACGGCCAAAGATATTTCAAAATCATAGTTTTCAGATACAAACTTAATTTTATTCAATATATTCACATGGTTTCTCCTTCTATCCATCATGCATCCTACTGTCAAGGGACATTACTCCTGACTTCTCCTTATGATCAAAGGGAGACCACCAATACACAAATAATCTTAACTTTGTCATGAGTACTCTCCCTTAACCCTTTCCCAAACAATCCCTGGTTTTCACGGCCCTGAAAAAGAAGCCTTTTGAAAACATCGTGAGAAAAGGAGAAAATGCTGGTAATCAGCATTTTCTCCTTTCCCCACAATGTTTTCTACCCTCCCGGAACAAATTTCATTTTTTGAGTCACATTAATTTTGTCGTCTGCAAATGCTTTCAACTTGGACCAGTCTAAAATTTTGTCATTTGGTAAAGAATTAAACCAAAAAGGTATTCATTTGCTTAGTAGGTTGACTTTCAAGCCAATATTTGAATAACATTTCTCTTTTTCTTTCAAATTATTAATTCCACACAATGGCTTCCTTGACAAATACCACTTCAGCGTTCTCAACGCTTTGATTTTCCACAGGTAAAGCGTCTGCTTATTTGTTTAAATGACGTCAGACGATCAGTACTGATTCTCAATACATGAATAGTCATAAAATAAAGCAGAATTACCTCTTCTTACTGCTGGAGATATTCTTTACAAATATTTTTCAATAAATTACAATGATGGATGGTAAACCAAAGGATTAAAAAATCTTGAAAACAATCATTTGCCTTCCTCACATCGGCAGCTCAAGCAAAATCTGCAGTGCAGTGTTCCATTTATAGCATTCTATTTTTAGAATACACTACACCTTTTCCTTCCTATCAGCTGTTTTATTGACTATATAGATTACATCTCTGTAAACCTTGTTAAGTTTAATTCTTTTAAATTTTACCAAGTCCTAGTTATGTTTTTGAATCAAGATTGTGGTTGGTCCTCATTACAGCCGTGAAGAAGTTTTTTTTTTTTTTTCTCATCACTCTGGACATTATTTGTAATCTGATGAGAAATGTCAGGGTTTGAAGTAATGTGTGACTCTGCATCAACGGGGTCATAAACTACAAGGCAATAGACCCATAATCGAACTCATCCGAGATCTTATAGTCATATATATTTTGACCAAGTTTGGTGCTGATTGGTTGATATTTGTAGATGCTAGAGTGTAAACAAAGTCAAATATAGCAATTTTTTTAACTCAAGGGCAAATAACTCCAGTTGTTCTGGTCCGATTAGACCCATAATCGAACTCATCTGAGATCTAATGGTCATATATATTTTGTCAAAGTCTGGTGCTGATTGGTTAATATTTGTAGATGCTAGAGTGTAAACAAAGTCAAATATAGCAATTTTTCTAATTCAAGAGCAAATAACTCCAGTTGTTCTGGTCCGATCAGACCCATAATCGAACTCATCCGAGATCTTATGGTCATATATATTTTGACCAAGTTTGGTGGTGATTGGTTAATATTTGTAGATGATAGAGTGTAAACAAAGAAATGTGAACGGACGGACGGACGGACGACAGACGACGGACGCCAACGGACGGTGAGTGATCACAATAGCTCATCCTGAGCACTTCCTGCTCAGCTAAGCTAAAAAAGCCAGAGCAGGCCCTGTTGTGTTTCTGCTGTTTCATAATCAGTGTTCTCACTAGGATTTTGAAAGTTGGATTCCAGGAATCCAACTCAGGAAAAAATTGGATTCCAAGCTGAAAAGTTTGATTCCAGCCTGACAAAGTTTGATTCCCATAGAGTCAGGATAAATTTTCATACACATTTAAAAACTGTTAATTTAGATTTGTGTATCATGGAGACATGTCTTTAATGGACAAGTCTACATTTACATTAGAATTTTCTAGCTAAGACATTACATGTACATGTATTTATATATTAAAGAAGATTAATACTTTTCATTAAGTCTTTATCTTTTATTTAGACTATTAAAATAATTCAACATGATATCCATATTCTAAATATTCATAATAATAACAATGGCAAAAATTCTGGACCCATATTTTTAAACATTTGTAAAATCAATTCTAATTCCATTTTAATTGGCAATTAGAATTAAATTAGAATTATTTGTCCTTATGAACTACCATGTTAACCATTTTGCATTGTGCTGGGCCAAGATGATGTATGTAATGTATGAGTGAATGAAATTATGTTCTATTCTGTTCTGTAAATTAAATCTTTTCCATGACAGTATCTTAGATCTGTCCAAATTTAAAGCTTGCATGAATTCGCAGATGACAAGATAAACAGGGTTTGAACAATGTACTTTGTGTTTAAAAAGGTGGAAAACTTTGTGGGAATAGAAGAAAATGCTTCTTTCTCAAGGTTGTAAAACTAGTCTGATCACTAGGCTGATCTGGAGCTTTCCTTTTAATCCCCAGAAATTTCTCTTTTTTCAAACTTGTTCTCTGTTAATATCAAACATGTACAATGTATTTGAGATAATCTTGCAATGGTAAAGAGATTTGATTTTTGAGCCACATTTTTCGTCAATTAAAGATCGACCCAAAAAAATAACTGAAAAGTTGAAAGGCCACGGAAAAGACTCATTTCCATTGCTACCTCTCAATCGCATCATGAGATGTTCAGTACCTATCTTAAATCAAGTATATTGACCAATTGTCAGTGTAAATTAGTCTGCAATCTGTTGATTGGTGCATAATTTGCAGATGTCAAACAACATGACAGCGATAGGGTATTAGCTATTTGTCATCCATAGTGTAACAGGTATTGGGTGAGTAATAAAGAATGACACGTTTCGATTGGTTGTTAGTTTCCAAAGTAGCCACGCCTACCTCTTCGACTACCCGACTTTAGAGATTATCTGTGTATGTGAATTTTCCGCCTCGCTAAACACCTCGTAAACAATAAATTTATAAACAAATCAAGCCGTGGATCGTAAATTACAAGTAATATATGATCCCTATCAAGCTGAGCAGCTGATTTGGGATGCGTGCCCCAAGAAAACTTGTCGTCTGGTGGAATCCTTTGTTAAGATTTTTTGCTGTCCGCAGGGAAAAGTTGTCGTCACAGACGACAGATTTGGCGTTTCCAAGAACTCTGATAATCATTGTTCCTATCTAGTCATTTTACTGTTTAAGAGTTGTAATAATAAATGTTAAAACACAAGTTAAGACCATTCAATGTAAGACTTGTTTTTTTCCCCTTATCTTAAGAGTTAGACATTACAATGCAAGTAGTATTTTACAAAACAATGAAATTTTCATGTTTAAATTATTGTCTGCAAATGCTTTCAATATGAAAGAGTCCAAAATTTTGTTGCTTGTTGAATAGCTAAACTGATTTCTTTGTCAAAAAAAAAAGAAGACTACAGAATTACCTGTGAAAGGATTCAGTTGAAACTGGGGCTTTGGTATATTGAACTGTTCAAATATTGATTTTGACTTATCATCTTTCACGTCCTTCTGATCTTTTATTGGTGATCTTGATCTCTCCCTTCGCTCTCCATCCCTAAAAATGCAAGGAATATTTTTTCCCCTCCTTGAAAAAGCAACTCTTTTAATCAAAAAGACTTCAACCCTACTTTAACCGTTTACCACACAATCCCGACTTTTAACCCTTTACCAAAGAATCCCGGGTTTTTTAACGACTCTACAAAAGAAGGCTTTTAAAAACATTGAGGGAAAAGGAGAAAATGCTGGTAACCAGCATTTTCTCCTTTTCCCACAATGTTTTCTACCCTATCAGAGAGCTTAAGCTCTTTTGTACCAATTTAGAATTTGTCTTCTGAAGATGTTTTAAATTTGTAAGAGTCTAAAATTTGTTGTTTGGGAAAGGGTTAATGACTCTGAGGAAGAAGCCTTTTGAAGAGATTCTGGGAAAAGGACAGAATTCTGGTAACCAGCATTTTCTTCCTTTCCATCAATGTTTTTTAACCTTTTAAATAAAAACTTCAATTTCTGAGTCACATTAATTTTGTCATATGCAAAAGCTTTGGACAAGGCTAAAATTTTTTCATACGGTACGAAGTTAAGTCTAACGGCTATCTCCAGAGAAATCATCCCCGAATACATTTTTTAAGAACTCATCTTCACATACAATATCTATAAACAATATGCTTGTATTAAATAAGAAATCTTTGAAACGTGATTATTGATTTTCTTTGTTTTTGTGAGAAGTTCATGATATATAGTCTACCTGACCAAGTCAATGAAGGACAAGTGGTGTCACCCTTTGTCTAGATTCCCAATATTTCATGAATATAGAAGTCTGGTCTGGAAATTTTACAGCAAAGTTTTATCGCTATGGCATCTAGTTGAGGCAAAGTCCTCATCTGTCACTAACTTGCTAAATCACCCCTTTATTCCACATAGCACGGTCTTTTTTTTTTTAAAGGTAAAGCACATGCTTATTTGCTTAAATGACATCACATGACCAATACTGGTTCTCAATACATGAGTAGTTGTAAAACAAAGCAGAATTACCTCTTCTTACAGCTGAAGATAATCATTACATATATTTATGAATAAATTACAAAGATGGATGGGAAACCAAAGGAGCAAACAATCTTGAAAATAATCATTTGTCTTCCTCACATTGGCAACTCAAGCAAAATCTATATTACACAGATCTATTTTTAGTAGTTTTGGGCAATCTGTTTGAAGTTCCCCATCTACTCATTTTACCCAAATGTAGAAATGTGTTTAACAATGTATATGACAAATGTTTGCGTGCATCCAACTGCGCATGTATTTTTGTTGTGGATATTGAATCAAAAGTGCACCTATGTATTTTTTTGCACATAATGCTAATACTATTGGTGCACTGAAACAAGTACCACTTTCTTCGGGTTGTATTTGAGAAGAGAAAAAATGGATCTTTGAACTGTCACCGTGAAATAATTAAAATACTGCTGACAAGGAGTTACACACCAAACAAAGAAACAAAGGCAGGAAACTTAAAGCTGTGGAAGTAAAGCCATCTCCACTTTGAAATATTATTGTTGGAAAGGGAGAAATCACTTCTATTGAGCAATTTCACCTTTTCCCACTTTGTCTGCTGAGCTTTTATCCTATTTTTTTCCTTGAAAAAGTAATTTCCACAGTGACCTTCAACCTTGTTTTCTGATGAAATAAGCACAGGTGCCATTTTTATTTTTCCTTATTGTTTAGAATTATAAATACTATAAGTGTTGAAATCTTTAGAAAAATCTGTCTGTTAGAAAGTCATGTATTTAAGATTATCCTTAATTCAGTCAAATGATCTCCCTTTTTAACTCAATGATCCATATGTAACATACATATTTATACATTTACAATGCCCAAAACCAGGCTTTTATTTATTCTTTTTTTGCAAAAATATATGAATTTTCATTAAAATAATGTATATTTTTCCTGTAATTTTCCTGTTTAACTGAGTATTAAAGAAAAGCGCTTTAAATTCAATATAAGCTGAATTTTGGAACTGCATGTACCTTTTTCAAAGGCAAATTTCTCAAAAACAAGCAAGTTGACCCATATCTTTTTACTGTAATCTCCTAGAGACGTGATGAGCTTTGTATGTGAAAAGTTTTTAAAAAATCTGTCCGTTAGAAAAATTTGTAATATACGTCGTTAATAAATTAGCAATATCTATGGCCCTCATGAATGAAAAAAAGTTTCAGATTTGTTATTTGAAATAAATCTTGGTCAGAAGAAAATTATGTCGGGTCAAATTGTAAACAATGGGGGCGTGCATCACTAGAGTCATTTGCACACCCTGATCTAAAAATAGAAAGCTAGACTACTTCTTTCAATATAGGTGGGACACTCGTCTATATATAGGATCATGTCTTTTCCCCTTCCTTCAGTAATCCAAAAACACTAAATCTTACTGTGCACATACGAAATTAACATTTCTGCTATCTTTAAAATCATTCATCTGCTCTCTCGATATAAAATTCTCTTATCCCGGAGTAAATTACTTCTTCTTCTTTATAGTATAGATCCCTCCACTAGACTGGAGTACCCAGGGCTTCTTTTCCAAAAATTGGAAAGGGGACTTAGCCTTTCATTTTGGGAAATTCAAGCGCGATTTTGGCCAAATTGGGAAAAATCAGACTGACTTTCAAGATACATCAATAAAACAAATTAATGGCAGTGTACATACATACAGTAAATAGAAGGTGCAGCAATTTAATTAACAAGTGAAACAAATTCCACAGTCAAACTTTAACTGCTTAAACTATGACCAAATATCTCACAGCATTTGCACATATAGGCTTAGATCCCTTTTTAACACTACTGTGGTACACCCATGGGTGCCGGAGTTAATACTTTAGAAGAACTGCTTTTCGGCCCTCATACGATACAAGGGAATCATTATCTGTGGAAGTTACAAGGCTAGGTTTGGATATTATGTCTGGAGATGTAGAGTTTGCATCATGTGCAGTGATAATAATTGTCTAGTCTTCAGACAAAGGCAGATCGGCAATGCCCGACAGAACCGGTACTTCAGATTGAGACTCAATATGCGGAGATTTGATTACCTGTAGATTGATCAGCAAAGAATTCGAACGTTTCATGCCGAAAGTAAAAAGGCTACGCTGGCCTTTATCATCTGCAGCCCTTTTAACAAATTTTTTGTAATGTTTCCCGGTTCTTGACATGTTTTGCTTAGATACAGCATGTTTGTTTTTTGAAGTATGTTGACTTCAACTGAGTATGAATGTGTTCAACAGTGTTAAGAAAACTTCTTTTGTCAGCTGTATGTTTTTATGAAAGACAAACAATTATATAACATGTCAAAGGATTTAATATTGAATGATAGGGAAATGACAACAGCGTTCAGTCTATGTGCGGTGTTATAATGCGCAAAAAACAACTCGGTTCGGTTAAGAATGCCTCCATTAAACAAACCAAATGGCGCCAAGAAAACGCAACATTTCGGCTGTACTGCAGTGCAGTCAGCTGAGTCATTTCGGTACAAATCAATAAAAAAAACCTGCTTTCGGTTTCAATCACTGCTAAATAACGAAAGTTTTGTGTCTGGTCATTTGAAATAGCTTTTGAGAAATTGGTATTTTAACTTATTAGGAATTTCAGCATCGTATTATGAGACATTTTTCCAGCAAAGTTGGGAAATCCTTTCAGCAGAATTGGGAAATTCTTCTGCCACAAATGGGAAAAAATGATGCTTTTTGCAAATAAGAAGTAACCGAATATCAGCCTCAATTATAGAAGGAAAAAAAGCCCTGGTACCACTCTTCAGTGTTGGTTTGACTCATTGAATAATATTATTTCTTAGTCTCTTATTTTTTAAAATTTATAATTTTTAATAGTTAAAAAACTAAAAAAAATTTTAGAGCATTTTAGGTCCAAATGGTATTGTTAAGGTCTTGTGACAGATTGTTGCGACAGTAGACCTGTGTAGTGTATCTCGACTCCACTTTCTTGCGAACTACATGAATATGCATTGCAAAGATCATCCACAGTCATGTGACAAGCATCATGTGGTATCCTCGACTGATCAAGTGACCAAATCCAAAATTGTATTTTCTATCTGTTGTAATCTGTGCAATCTCAAAACAGCCAGGAGTAATATTTGTCATGAAACCACAAGAATGACTAGAGTTTGATAGAATAGCGATGAAATCGGCTATATTTGGCTTAAAATGAGCAAATGAGTATCTTTATAATCACAATCCATTGTCACTTTATATCCAGAAGACCAAACTAACTAGATGGTACAACTGATTTGTTTCACTGTCCTGTATGTCTGCTGAATATTTTTTTTGTTTTTTAATTTACTGTATCAATATCCATAAATATTAACTTTATTAAGATACTGTGTTTTGTAGATTTACATTAACAATTCTTCGTTTTGTTTAATACTCTTTATTTTCGGCCCTCCAGTCTTAATTTCCGAAGCAGTTCATATCTTATATTGACAGTGGGACATTTTGGCGACTTTCTGGCTGTAAAAGGTACGTTTTGACTACGGGACGCTTCGACTGTAAGCTTGTAGTGTGTGCGAACGACTCTTAGTGTGTGCAAACAATACTCCTTAAAAATACTTGCAGATTCCACAGACTAACATTGTAGGATAAAGGTCTGGTGCTCTACAATTTTTCCCCATGGCTAAGCAGTGTCGTTGGATGAACGCATCCGTAAAAAAAAAAACGTGGTGAAAACGCAGATCATAACAATCGTCAATGGGACGTGCATTCAGTTCCTTTGGTTCAGAATCTTCCATTCAAGCACAATGCACTCAAATTAATGGTGGATAGTTAAAAAGAGATGTGAGGCATCCCTTTCGGATAAATGACGACATTTGGAAATACCTTTTCCTGTGCGAATCGCCTACATCTATTCGGTGCCGCTTCGACATAATTCTTTCGTCAGCGACTTTCCTTGTTCCTAATCACGTGATCATTGGGACTTATGGGTAAATATAGGTGCTCGGCTTTTGTTCGTTGCTCGTCTTTATCTTAGCGATTCAGCGCCAAAACAGCAGAAAACCAACCAACACGTGTTTTTTTTTTTTCTTGTACTGGTACCCGTTGTTTTCTAGGCAGCTATTTGGTATGAATTTGGTGTGCAGGCTCCCAGGTTGGAGTAGTGTCTCATTTCCGATGTATAACTTGTAACAGTGCGAAAAAGAAAAGAAAGGTTTTCATAGTCATGGCAGGGAATGAAAATCAGAAATTATTGGAATTTCATGAGATGGGGTTGGATGATCGTATTAGAAAGGTATTTACCCATATCAACAGCCCGATCGTTCGTTGAATGGAATTGTAATAGGTTTTCGTGAAGGGTTGACAGCTGACAGCTTTAACGCACCATTCCTACTTCAAATGATCCTGAGGCAGAAACCTTATGAAAAATGTGTGGAAGACGGGGAAAATGCTTATAACCAGCATTTTCTCCCTTTTCATGAGCAGCATTTTCTCCTTTTCCCACCATGTTTTCATCCTATTGAGTGACATTTTATGTTTGAGTAAAATTTGTTTTTTGTCTGCAAATACTTTCAACTTGACAAAGGTAAGATCTTGTTGACCGGCCTTCGATCTTGCTCCCAAGCATGTCAGTGATACAGATGAATCAGAATGAGAATATTTCGTCATAAAGTAGGTTGCAGGCTTTGGACTTCCTTCCAGAAGTAGGCACTTTTTGTCTTGTTGTGGTTGACCAATTCCTATCCAATTTATAAAACCGCAGGATGTGACGGTTACCCTGGCATGTAAAACAAGACCTAGGTTCACGTCAGTGACCTTGAACCTGTGTTGTGGAAGTATTACTGCCGGTATAGGATGTATCAGTACTGTTGTTAACTGTATGCGACAATGCTGATCCTTCACGGTATCTGTGGGCTTGCCCAGTTTTCACCAAATGTAGTGCTTCACAGATTGTTGATGCACGACTAGCCCGAACAAAAAATGCAAGCTGAGATGGCAGTCCTTGTATGAATTTAGTCATTATGCCACAATCTGGCTTTCCAAGCATCTGTCCCTTTTCTGTGACATGTGCTTGAAATTCCTCGATTGGTTAGGATGGACCTAAAACAAGGTTGTCAAAAGCTGCTGATTCAGAAAGTTATCTCGTCATTTGAAATGTCACAAAACTCAACAGTAAAGGCTGACTTAACACTTTCCCATGAGGATTTGTCAGGTAAATGTTGAAACCATGTAAGGGCAGGACCCTGTACCATTAAATGAAATGCAGCCACAGCTCGAGCTGGCTGTGTGTCCGGCAAGATATTGGACAAAGTAAGAAATGACTCGAATTCCCTGAGGAACTTGTGAGGATTTTTGTGCATGTAGCCTGAGCACTTCTTGACAAATTTTTCACTTAATGTGATGTTCGATGGCAATACATACTGCACAGTCAGAGCAGGAAGTTTAACTTGGGATTGCTGTCGGGAAGGCGTGGAGCAGAACTCTAGCGGGTTGTTTGGATCCTGGCTCATAATAAGGGGATTGTGGCTATCATCCTGCAACATCATGCAGGAAACAATGGTAAAAAGTACAAACAGTCGATTTAGATTCTCCATCAAGTGGTAGTTTGGGGAAAAACTCAAAGAAAGGAATTAAATCTGCTTTTCACTTCTATATTTCAGTGTTTTTCTCAGAGTGCGTTTCTTGCATTTTTGACGCAATGATTTCTTAGCTGACGCACTAAAATTCATTGTGTGCGTCTTTTCTGACACAGCCAAAAAATATCAGTCCAATCAAAACAATAGTTTATAATGCACACCATGACGTCGAGCTGAAATACTAAGGGGCAAAATAAGGTTGATATGCAGAGAAAGATTTCGTATGCCATGATTATTTTATACTGAAAGTTTATGATACGGCGCCCAGTGCCTGAAACCGATTTTATTGATAATTTTTTGATAAATATCTGCCAGTACTGTACAAAAAGGAATTAAAGAACATGAATTGCTACCAACTGGCCTCTCTCTGACACAGTCACACATTTGAAGCTCTTGTTTAGTGATAATTAACTAGCTACGATATAACTATAGGAAGGTCAATTTGTTGCCGTGCTTTATACGTGTACGGTCTGTGTATTCTAGACGCTTTCCAAAACAGAATAGTAAATAGTAAGTAAACAGAAAAAGAAAAACGGAAAGGACCCTAAACAATTTGAAGCTGGGAGAAACACTGATATTTTCAACCACATGTGCTACATGTTTTTCCATCCTTCATAACAAGCACTACTTCCCCCACCCACTTGATCTGCATTATGCAAGAATAGTTCTGAATTTTTTACTAAACTTCATCGATCAAAACTGACTAAAATTCATCCACTGCTCAACCTACCAAGTATACGACACTTTATTACCAGTAAAACTTTCAAGTCTTTTGCCAAGTCTGCCCAGTATTAATGCAATTATCAACTATGTTTACACTGTTGTAGGATCTATCTAGGCGTTGGCCTCTGGGATCCGTCTTTTCTTTACCGATTGTGGTTCCGGTCCGCAGCACTCAGCTTTAAACTTGACTGCTAGGTGCTTCATTTAAATTACGTTTAAAACTATTTACAGTTTCACATAAAATTAAGTTCTCGGGCAGACTATTCCATTCCTCAACAGTTCTTTGAGAGAATGAATTCATTCTCACATTTGTATGGCTACACTTTTTAAAAATTCTTTGGTTGTGTCCCCTGGTATTGTATTCTTGATTCTTGTTCTTTCCAGTATGACGTAAAAACATGACAATTTTACTGAGAAAAGAATTCCAGACTTATTTCTACGTGAATCCCGCTAGTATCCTGTATGATTTCATCCCTTAATTAACATAACAATGACAGACAATAATAGAAGTTAGCTTAGCCTGTACAGGAGGTGTGCATGACATCATTCACCCGTGGCATGATTCAAGGATGGGTACCAGTATCCAGAAATAAAATGTGATCAAGGTTGGTTTTAAATATAAACAGTTAAAATAGTTAGAATTGATGAGTCGAGGACATTGCTGTCTAGTTAAGTGTAACAGTGCTTTTTTCCCTGTTTTGGGAATGGGTCTGAACCATGTAAAGTAGGGGGGAAAAAAAAAAAGGTCTGCAAAATTGGGTAGAAAAAGTGTCATTTTCTCTGAAATTAGGAGTTTTCATGAATCAAGTCACTGATTATTTATAATGGATACTTTTCAGTCATTTGAACTAAAATTAAAGCATTACACATCAGAAATTCAAAACATTGAAAACAAATTAATTTGTCCTTGAAGAAAAAATGTCCCTGATACTTGTCATTAAAGATGTCAATAGTACTGTCTTTTATTAAGGGTGTAAGGCGTTTAATAAGAGCTGACCCATGATTTCTGTTGATGACCACTGTTCTACATTTGTTGCTAGGCTTGATGGTATGTCGGATTTGATATCCATTTCAGTTTGGGATGAGCTAATTGTTGCATCATGATGCTTTTCATCTTCGAATCGACTGGACTTGTTAGTCTTTTTTAGGCCAAACTCTGTAGGGAGTTTAGAACACATTGGTTTGATATTCTTTGCAGTTATGGCTCATTTCTTAGTTCAATCACTAAAGAAAGAATTTTCCGCGAATACAGATGGCGTTAAGAATACTGATAAATCACAAACTTTTGGCCACGCAAAAACATATACAGCACACCTGGATTGCATTTGATGATCGCCATGGAGACAGCCGAAACTTATACACTGGACGCCAGCCTCTATCCAGTAAAGGCTTAAACTTGGTTAATATCAAATACTAGGACCAGTTTACTGAAATTAACTGTTGACAGATATCAAGGGTTTTACTTTTTTGTTGATTACTACTTTGGGAAACTCCCTCTTTTTGAACAATGAAATCGCAGATATTTGGATTGTTTATGTTACATATTCTGAACAATTTGCAAAGGGGAAATCCACAATATATGCAGTGAGAAATAATTTTCATGCTAGATTTTGGGGGAAAGTGGTAGCATTTTCAGATTGGGAATGCGTTTGTTTTACGTACCCATTCAAAGAAGGAAAAAAATGCTGTTTTAAAGACCCATTAGCAGCCAAAATTAAGCAATGTGCATTTCAATTTTCATTATATATCATGGTATGGACATTATGGTAAAGTTGACAGTCTGTTATTGTATGGTCGGCCCAAGTGTTAGTTCCTGGCAGAAAAGTGAATTTTAAAGCTAAGGAAAAAGTTGCCAGGTTGTTTTCTATCATTTGTGTACTTCTTACCTAAGGGTTTAAATTTTACATTTCTGCCAGGGACTAAAATTTGGATCCACTGTAAAAAAAGATATTGTCAGCTTCACAAGTTTCCTTACTTTTAAAAGATAAGATATAAATTTAATTGTTTTTTTGCACCTGCATTGTTTACTAGTACTTTTGGCCACTACTGGACACTCTGTTATTTCTTGTTCTCAAATGTGCAGAATATGGTGTGTGTGAACTGGTTCAATGAATCACTGAAATACCGTTATATAAACAATGCCCATTTTTTTTATTCAGCTTTGACACAAGTTGGTTTTTTTTTTTTACATAATGCATATTTACACTCATGAGGGTAGGCTAGATTAGTTCTAAAACACAATGACAAGTTTACCAAATGCTGTTGGGGGTTACTGAGAAGAATTAGCACAGTAATACCCAAAAGGCTTCCTACATCATGTATCAGATTGACCTGTATCCTCTTTCACTGATGTTTCAACAATAACGAAAGACTACTGAAAATTACATGTATATTGTAAAGTTTTGATTAACTCTTCACCAAATGACAAAATTTTAGACTTGACAAAATTGAAGCCATTTGCATATCATATTAAATGTAGCTCAAATGATGATTTATGTCTGATAGCGTAGAAAAAATTTGATACTTATATTACTCTATTCGCAAACTGAGCACATCACATAAACTAGAAAATTGCCCAGGGGCAACATGTCGATCTCCCCATGGGGGTTTTTAAATGGCACATCTACACATGAGGGAGAACTGTGCTAAACTACATTGAAATCAATCCAAAGCATAGAATTTAAAGCTCAAACATGCTCTATTAATGACAGCTTTATCACTTGATCATTCATTGTGACCTTGACTTTGGACCTACCTGAACAAATGATTCAAGTGGCACCTCTACTAGTAAATGAGAGGGCTTGTTTTAAAAATATTTTTAAATCCTTGATAAATGTAGAAGTTGTAGTTCTGACAAGCTATATTTCAGACATGTTTTGTCTGTCATTTGACCTTTCAGTGTGAACTTGACCTTGGACCTACCTGAACAAATGTTTCAAGTGGCACTTCTACTGGTGAAGGAGAACATTTGTGTAAAATAATTTTGAAATCCATTGAAAAATGTAGAAACTGTAGCTTGGACAAGCTCCATTCATGACAATTTTATCATTTGATCTTCAAATGGCACTTTTACTCATAAAGGCGGTCAGCTGTGCCAGATTATTTTGAAATTCATCAGTATAATTATGTAGAAGTTCTGATTTGAATAAATTCAGATGGACGCACCCACACATGCATGCACAGATGCACATTCACCAAAGCGTCATTGTGAAAACTACTAGTATGTCTTGCTCACCGCAAGTGACAAGAATGAAGGGTTTTCTGATGTTTAAGTGTTATAATGGTTTTTTAGCTCCACTGGCCGAAGGCCAGCGGGCTTATGTCATGGCCTGTTGTCCGTCGTGCGTCCGTCCGTCCGTGCGTCCGTCCGTCCGTCCGTGCGTTAACTTTTTTTTAAAACGTCTTCTTCTCTGAAACTACCCATCCAATTTTGATGAAACTTCACAGAAATGATCCTGCCATGGTCCTCTTCAGAATTTCTTGAAAGAATTTAATTCCTTCAAAAACTCTGGTTGCCATGGCAACAAAACTGAAAAATTTTGAAAATCTTTGAAAATCTTCTTATCTGAAACCGTAAGGCCAAGGGCTACCAAATTTGGCATGTAGCTTTATCTAGTGGACCTCTACCAAGTTTCTTCAATTTATAGCCCTGGGGTCAAAATTGGCCCCGCCCCGGGGGTTACAAGTTATACATGGGCTTATTTAGGGAGAACTTTAAAATTCCCCTTCTACCTAGCCATAGGGCCTAGAGCTACCAAATTTGGCATGTAGCTTTATCTAGTGGACCTCTGCCAAGATTGTTCAAATTATAGCCCTGGGGTCAAATTAGGCCCTGCCCGGGGGTAACAAGTTTTACATGGGCTTATATAACAAGTTTTACATGGGCTTATATAGGGAGAACTTTAGAATTCTTCTTTGACCTAGCCATGGGGCCTAGGGCGACCAAATTCGGCATGTAGCTTTATCTAGTGGACCTGTACCAAGGGTGTCCAAATTATAGCCGAGGGTCAAATTTGACTTCGCTCCGGGGGGTAACATGTTTTACATGGGCGGGCTTATATAGGAAAATCTTTCGCATCTAGCTATAAGGGCTAGGGCTATCAAATTTTGCATTTAGCTTTATCTAGGGGGTCTCTATCAAGGGTGCCCAAATTGAGAAAAATTTGAAAATCTTCTTGTTTATAACATTCAAGAACTGAATTATTTGGTATGGAGCTTTATATTGTGGACCTCCACCAGGATTCAAATAATTATAGCTTTGCGATCAAAATTGGCTTTGCCCATGGATCACAACTTTCTCGTAGGATTAGATAGAAAAATGTTTGCATGTCCTCGTGTTTGAAATCAATTTGCTGAATATTGTAATGTTTGGCTTGTAGTGTTTTTACTTAATAGCCAGTGGAGCGATACAGGGCCATCATGGCCCTCTTGTTTTGTGATATGTCAGACTTTGTGTGAATGGATATTGACATTGTTGTCATTTGATCTACAAGTCTTATTTCAAAACAAACTGTAACAGATTGCCAATGAAACTGAGGAAGGGAAATAATTATTATAAAAGGTGTTTAAGCTATTACCACACAATACCGAGTTTTAATGACCCTGAAGATTAAAACTTTCAAAAAAATTGTTGGAAAAAGAGAAAATGCTGATGACCCTGAAGATTAAAACTTTCAAAAACATTGTTGGAAAAGGAGAAAATGCTGGTAACCAGCATTTTCTCCTCATCCGACAATGTTTTCAAGTACTTCAGATACGAATTCCATCATTTGAGCAAAATATAATTCTTTGTCTGCAAATGCTCTCAGTTCGGAAAAGTCTAACATTTTGTGATTTGGTAGGGTTAAATATTCAGAAAAAAACATAATTTTTGTTAACAATACAAAACAAGGCTTAATTTTTTAAGGTCATGAAGAAAATGAATTAGATTTACTTTCATTTCATCATTTTGTCTATATTTTTTCAGATAATTATCGTGAATGGATGTGGATTAGTCTTTGTGATACATAATAGAATATTTCTCAATTTGATGACTGTATTTAGCTACACAGATTTAGATGTCACAGGAAGGGTGTGGGAAAAATTTTATCAACTTGATATGTAGGGAGGGAGGGGGGGTGTTACTTTATAACAATAGGTATTACATCCACATTTCTGTTCTTTCAGGCCGAGCCCACGGAAACAAATTTTGTTACTTGTTTTCATTTTTATTGTAGCTTAACTCTTCACCACACAGTGATGACTTTTAACGACCCTGAGGAAGAAATTTTTGAAAACATTGTGGGAAAAGGAGAAAATGCTGATAACCAGCATTTTCTCCTTTTCCCACAAAGTTTTCTACCCAATCAAAGAAAACTTGCGTCATTTGAGCCACTATGAAATTGTCGTCTGTAACTGCTTTCAATTTGGATAGGTCTAAAATTTTGCCGTGTGGTAAAGGGTTAAGCATGCATTGAATCCTGGAACACAAAGCACAAGAAATACAAAACAAAGAAGTTAGCATGATTTTAGCATTTATCTGTGTAACATCCATGCATAATAACTGGTCATAATACACGTATACAAGTACAAAGTTTCCTGTCATACTTGAATTGAGGGTAATACCTGATTTCAATAATTATCAGTTTACCTTTGCCACGTATCTTGATTGTAATGTCTTGCTATTTTTCCCTTGTCCAACAAGACAACTGGTGGAAAAAATATGCTGGTCCAGACCAGGGATCGTATATACACATGTATATATAGGATCCCTGTCCAGACCTAGAGTTTATTTGTCATGACAAGTTATCAGTCAGAATTTTTATGCCCTACATTTAAAACCAGTATGTAAATTTTTTCCTTTTCCATTTGAATTGATTGATTATCCAGTGAATTGATCACCAGTATATACTGTTTCAACCACTGGCTGCCAGGCACACTGAAGTCGTACAGCTTGTGATCATTTACACTTGATTGAAATCTAGGAATAAATTGTTCATATTTTTGCAGGCTATTTCAAAGCAAGGCTGGGCAAAACCAACCCCTATTCAAGAACGGGTCATTCCACTAGCGCTGGAGGGTAAAGACATCTTGGCTCAGGCTAGGACTGGATCCGGAAAAACAGCCGCTTTTGTAATACCAGTCCTGCAAAAGATATTGTCATCAAAGGAGGTTTGATCACAATTTTGTACAGATCAACCCATTACCCATCTTTCCTTTACAGTGTTATAATGGCAGCAAAAGAGGAGGCTTTTGAAAACATTGTTGGAAAAAAAAAAATAATGCTGGTACATGTATTAGATTTTCATTTTCCCACATTGTTTTCTACTAACTTTTTTCAACACGGTTCCAAGTATTAAAGACCCTGGGGAACAGAGGTTTTAAAAACATTGTGAGAAAATGAGAAAATGCTAGTTACGACCATTTTGTTTTTTTCCCACAACGCTTTCTACTATTTTAAAGACAGATTTCATTATGTTAGACACATTAAATTTGTCGTCTGCAAATGCCTTCAATTTCATCATGTAGTAAAGAGTTACCGGTAAAAGTCAAATCCTATTGTTTGAGCCTCGTTTTTCTCTAAATCTTTTCAATATCGAGAAATCTTAGAGTCTGTCTTCTGGTAAAGAGTTAAGTCATACAGTTTTGAAATATTTAACTCTTTACTACACAGTCCCTTCTTTCAACAACCCTGAGGAAGACACCTTTTGAAAACATTGTGGGAAAGGAGAAAATGCTGGTAACCAAGATTTTCTCCTTTTCCAACAAGGTTTCCTAACCTTTCAAACTTAAATATCAGTTTTTAAGTCACATTTATTATTGGCATTTGCAAAAGCTTTCAATTTGGACAAGTCTAAAATTTTGCTGTGTGGTACAAGAATAACTAGCTATCCATGTACATCTCGTAGCCTCCACTACTGGAATTTCAATAAGGTTTATGCTTTTCCAATTTTAAAGCATAATTATCAGAGTTTGACATCAAGGGATGCTTGAACAACATTGTCTCGCAATCCATCAGTTTAGGCTTGTAAGTATTACGTTAAGCTTGCCCGAGTTGTCTAGTGCTAAAATTAAGAAAACAGAAAATGAGAAGTCCTGATGTTTACATAGACAAAGAAGCAGAGGACTTGCAAATATTTTAAACTTGTGTAAGTTATGATTTACATCTGATCAGGACAGAGCTGACTGGCTAAATGGCTCAAAGAACAGAAAAACATAGATGAGTCAGAAAAAAAGTATGAAAAGAGTAGAATTCAAAAGATCTCTAATAATACAAATAAGTGGACAGATAAATTCTCTTGGTAAGATTTTAATTTATTTTAGCTATATTTCTTATGACCTCTGCAAATGCTTTCAAAAGTAGAAGTCTGAAATGTTGTCCTTCATACAGTTGTATGTACCTTCAACATTGAGTTATGTCACAGTGATAGATCACATATTAATGCATGTCCTTGGTTCCATCAACATTGGGCTAGGGTTCTGAAGGATCTTTCCCAAGGACACTCCTACGATAAACATAGTGCTTCCAGTGAGGCTCTAATCCAAGGCCTCCAGGTTACAAGCTCACCCCCTTTACTACTGAGCCTCACAGGACCCCTGGTTTGAAAGGGGCCAAATGTCACTCATATAAAAAGGTCCAGAGAATGCCATCATTTGCCAACTTTTTACCAGACAACTAAAGTTTTACTCAACGAAATTGAAAGCATTTGCAGACGACACGTAAAATGTTGCTAAAATGATTATTTTTGTTTTTGATAGGGTAGAAAACATTGTGTGAAAATGAGAAAATGCTAGTTACCAGCATTTTCCCCTTTTCTCAGTTTTTTCAAAAGGCTTCTCCATCATGGTTGTTAAAATTCGGGATTGTGTGGTAAAGATTTAAATCACTTTGTACCATATTACTTTCAGACTGCAACTGAACAATGTGTAAAGGCTCTTGTGATGACACCATCCAAAGAATTATGTAGCCAGGCCTTTCAAGTTATACAGGTATGATATCTCTAACATTCTTAGCAGAGGTCGAAATGTGTAGGGTACTCAAATCCTAAAATCAGGATTTTTTCCACTGAAACCTGTGTAATGGGTACACATTTGAATAGTCTGAACAAGGCAGTTTTAAACAAGAACCCTAATGAGGTTTTAATGAAGAACTGAGAGGATACTACTCTCTGACCCCCAAAAATACTCCCCTTATTTGTACTTGGGATTATACATGTGAAACATCAAGGAGATTTGCTCTTATATCATTTCATATTAAGTTTTTGTGCACTCCCATAGCTATCTCTCACCCTTTACAAAACAGTACATTGAACCAGCATTTCCCATGTTTTCAAAAACATTTCCCAAGGGGCCTTTAAAACAATCATTGTTTTAAAGGCCCCTTAGGAAAAGTTTTTGAAAACATGGGAAATGTTGGTTACCAGCATTTTCTCCATTTTCCATAATGGTTTTTGACATATAAGAGAAAAACCGCATCCTTTGTACTTGATGTGTTTTGTCATCTTCATGAAATTTCAATTTGGACAAGTAAAAAATTTTGTTGTGTGCTAAAGGTTTACGAGAGAAAAATCCTGTAAATGAGCCATACTCTCGTAAAACGTGGTTTAATGCATCTCTTGGATGCATTAAATCGAGCAAGTCATAATGATGACTGAATGGTGTACTCTGTAAGTTTTCTGGTTTTGTTTTCCTCAGGAAATTTACATTTACCTCATGAACCATTACCATGGACCAAAGATAGGTTAGAGTTTGATCCTTTATCAAGCAATCCTGACTTTAAACAACCTGGGAAAAACAGGTTTTTGAAAACAGCATTTTCTCCTTTTCCAACAATGTTTTCTATCCTAACAAAGATAAATTTCTCCATTTCAGCAATATTTAATCAGTCATCTGAAAATCCTTTTAGATTGCACTGGTCCAACATGTTTGGTAAAGAGTGTAATTCATTTCAGGATCTATCAAGTTGTTGTTCAAGAGAAATCAAGTTTGTGGATGTATCTCCTCAAGTTCCCATGGCAACACAGAGGTAAAACTGTTTAGCATGAATCAGTTGTTGTGTAACTGTTTACAAAACAGTCATGAGTATTAACAACCCTACAGAGGAAGACTTCAAAAAACATTGTGGAGAAAGGAGAAATTGCTGATTTCAAGCGTTTTTTCCTGTACACACAGTATTTTCTACCCTTTCAATAAACAGATTCAGTTTTTGAGTCTTAGGTATTTTGTCGTCTGCAAATGCTTTCACTTTGGACAACTCTAAAATTTTGTCATTTCGTAAAATTTACATTTACAAGACAACACAATTTTCCACTTGTCTAAATTGAAAGCATCTACAGAGTACAGATAAAATGAGTCTCGGATGATTGGATTTCTGTATGTTCAAATCTGGCAAGTTCTAAACGGTATGGTGAGAGTTTTTTCCGTTAAATCTGTACCGTACAATCCTGTTTTTTCCATAAAATATGTGAAATATAGCTTTTGAAAACATTATGGGGAAAGGAGAAAATGCTAGTCACCAGCATTTTCTCCTTTTCCAATGATGTACTCAGAAGCTTTCTTCAAAAGAAACGTCAACACTTGGGATCGTACAGTAAAAGATGAATGCCATATCAATAGTGTTAATTACATGGTACGTCATGGAGGCAGGTTATCTACAGCCAAGCCTGGTCGCTTAGTTGATAATATTCAGGGCTTGGTATCCAGAGGTTGTCTCCAAACTGGGCCAATTTCTTTCTTAGGATTGAGGACATTACCTGTGACAGAATTCATTCCTATCCTACCTTTTAAAATTATTTAAATGATGTTTATGTCGGGACTCGGAAAGCAGCCAGTGGTATGGAAAGAATGAATCGCAAAGTGCTGGTTTACGAACTGCATGAAATCTTGGACAGTTGCTCTGGCCGCTGAAATACAACTTAATTATAAAGGGTGCTAGAAAAGTTTCAGAAAATTGTTATACAGGTTTTAAATTTAAAGAAAATGACAAACTGTTAGATTCAACAAAGTTGAAAGCAGTTGCAGACAACGAATGTAGAAGAGATAACTTCTGTCTTAGAAAGTTTTAAAAATTCTATTTCAAAGGAAAAATGCATTTTCTCCTTTTTTCACAATGAAAGCCTTTTTCTGAAGGATCATTTAAAGACAGGATTTTTTTAGAAGAAGGTTTATGGTATGATTTTTTTCCATATAAACTTTTGTATGGACATGTCTAGGTGTAATTTTCATTCATTTACTTGTATATTGTTTATACATTATTTCAACAATTTTCCACGCAATCCTGATCCTGTTAAAGGCTTTTGAAAGCATTGTGGGAAATGGAGAAAATGCTGGAAACCAGCAGTTTCTTCCTTTCCTACATTGTCTTCTACCCTTCCAAAAATAAACTTCAGTTCTTGAGTCACATCGTTTTTGTCATCTGCAAATGCTCTCAATATTGCCTAATCTTAAATTTGTTTATTTGGTAAAGAGTTCTATTAACATATATCTTACATGTTTTCCAGACCAATGCTTGCTGAACAACCAGATATTGTTATAGGGACTCCAAGTCGACTGCTGGCACATCTCAAAGCGGAAAATTTGAAATTGAAAGATTCTTTGGAAATGATTATCATCGATGAAGCAGATCTTGTCTTCTCTTTTGGTCATGAAAACAATGTCAAGGCCATTTTGGAGTAAGTTCTGTTTTAACTCTTAACCCTTTACCAAACAGTCCCTGGTTTTTACAACCCTAAGATAGAAGCCTTCTGAAAATATTGTGGGAAAAGGAGAAAATGCTGGCAACAACATTTTCTCCTTTTCCAACATTTGTTTTCTACCATTTCAAAGGCATATCTCATGTGGACTAGTCTAAAATCTTGTTGACCGGTTAAAGACTGATTCTATCAGGTTTGTCCATGAACCCTTAACCAAATAATTACAGAAGAAGGAGGCAGGAATATTGTGGGAAAAGGTGAAAATGCTTGTTACTCTTTTTCACTCCACCTATGAAACAAATTCCATCTTTTGATCCACATTTAGTTTGTGGTCCGCAAATGTTTCATTTCATGACATGTTTCAAGGTTTATCATTTCAAATCATGGTAAAAAGTATAACTGGATGAAATATACATCATCAGTCAGCAGAAACGATCCTGTATACTGTAATATTTATTATTGCCAGTCCAATAGAGTTATCTCTCTTTGAGCACTCTTGTGCATGCTTGGTAAGAAAATGAACAAGACAGTGAGGTAGTGTTAGGTCAGTAATGAAGACAAAACATTAACTAACCCATAACAAGCAAAAAAATTGAGAAATATATAATATACCTGAATATACTTTTTAGACACTTCATCGCAATGAAATGTACCTCTGTTAGTAAAGATAAATTATTTGTATTTGTACGTGCTAGATGTTGCCATTGATTGTTGTCAACACATGGTTTTGGAAATAGATCTAAATGCACCTAGGCTGTTTTTGTCAGAATATCTGGCAAATAAGTGGACCATAGAAATTCAAGATCAGGCTACAAGATCTGTGCAGTCTGATCTTGATAAAAATTTTAGACTTCTCCAAATTGAAAACTTTTGCAGACGGCAAAATTACTGTGACTCTAAAAAATAATTATTCCCCTTTGCAAGGGTAGAAAACATATTTGAAAAGCAGGAAATATTGTTAATCAGCATCTTCACCTTTTCCCACAATGTTTCTCAAAAGGCCTTTTCTTTAAAGGCCCAATAGTGGCCAAACAATCAAAGCAGGTGTTAAAATGCATTCAAATGTAAATCATACCATTTAGAAGTATGGAAAACATTGTGCAGATGATAATCTATTATTTGACGGTGGGTCCAAGTGTCAGTCGCTGGCAGATAAATAAATTCCAAAATTAGGCAAAAAGTAAACAAATGATAGAGTTACCTGGCAGGTTTTAACATAGTTTTGAAATTAACGTTCCTGCCAGCGACTTACTCCTGGAACAACCTTACAAATACATATTGTTATCTTCACAATAATTTCCATGCTTTTGAATGGTATGATTGAAATCTAAATGCATTTTAACACCCGCTTTGTTTATCTTTGGGCGCTATTGTTACTTTAAGTAAAAACTCAGGATTTTGTGGTGAGAGTTGAAGTACTAATTAAATTAACGCTTTACAACACGTTTCTGAGTTTTAACATCCTTGAGGAAGAAGCCTATAGACAACACAGCGGGAAAAGGAGAAAATGTTGGCAATCAGCATTTTTTCCTTTTCCCCACAATGTTTTCTATCCTGTCAGAGACAAATTCAACAATTTTTGTCACATGTAATTTGTTGTCTGCAAAAGCTTTCAATTTTGATGAGTTAAAATTCTATTGTTTGGTAAAGCATTAAATGAATTTTCTTAACCCTTTACCTGATATGCCAATTTTAGACTCTTCCAGTTCAACAGCAAATAAAGATATGATGTCATAAATGTGGACAAATGGAGATACAGATATCTGATAGAGTAGAAAACATTGTTATGAGCAGTTTCTCCTTTTCCCACAATGTTTTCAAAAGCTGTCTGTTCTTGATGCGTCAAAATGAGTATCTGTGGAGTAAAGGGTTAAGCAGCAAAATGGACCACATCACTGCAATTTCAAGGGTGTTTTTCTCCGCCTTTTTCACAATGTAGAGCCGAGCCCCGGTAGCTCAGTCGGTAGCGTGCAGGACTTGAGAACAGGGGGTTGTGGGTTTGATCCCTGGCTCGGCCAATTTCTTTCCGAGGATTGATGATAGTCATTGCGACAGGATTCATTCCTCTCCCACCACTGACCATTGCTTCGACGATGGTTATGTGGGAAAGCAGCCAATGGCTTGGAAAGAAAATTGTGCGGAGTACTGGTAAAAGAGACTCCAGGAAAGCATGGATAGGTGCACTGGCCACTGCGATATAACTGAAATAATGTTGAAAACGGCGTTCAACACCAAACAATCAATCAGTCAATCACAATGTAGAAGCATACATTGATCCATGATCAAACTACACTGTCTGTACAGTCTGATCTTGAGTTAGTCAGCAAAAGGCAATGTGATCTTGAGCTAAAATGACTACAAAAACCACTTTAGGTTAATTTTATTGTGTTTTAACCCATTACTAAACAACAAAATTTTAGATAAGACAAAATTCAGAGCAATTGCAGACAATGAAATGAATGTGACTCAAAATGTGAAATTTGTTTTAGGAAGGGCAGAAAACATTGTGAGAAAAGGAGAAAATG